>CM039674.1:275143880-275768396 GCA_022496015.1 Hordeum marinum | reverse complement strand
TGCGTGTGCGTAGGAAAATTTTTGTTTCCCATGCGACGTTCCCCAACAGTGGTATCAGAGCTAGGTTGATGGTTCGATGAGATCTCGAGTAGAACACAAAAGGTTTGTGGGCGTTGATGCTTAGATTGCTTCCTCCCTTGGTCGTATTTTGGTTCAGCGGGATTGTGAGATGAAGCGGCCCGGACCAACATTACTCGTACGCTTACGAGAGACCGGTTCCCTCGACGCAACTTATTGCCTAGATGGCTTGCGGGTGACAGTTTCTCTCACTTTAGTTGGATCGGATTCGACAAAGGCGGTCCTTGAGAAGGTTGAAAAGCAAACTAGTGTATCACCGTTGTGGTTTATGCGTAGGTGAGAATCGTTCTTGCTAGATACCCATAGCAGCCACGTAAAACATGCAACAACAATTAGAGGACGTCTAACTTGTTTTTTGCAGGGTATGTTGTGATGTGATATGGCCAATTACATGATGAGATATATGTGATGTATGAGATGATCATGTGATGTATAGAATTTCACGACTTGCATGTCGTTGAGTACGGCAACCGGCAGGAGCCATAGGGTTGTCTTTAATTATTGTATGACCTGCGTGTCAATCATTAAGCGCTATGTAATGCTTTACTTTATCGCTAAGCAGTAGCAATAGAAGTAGAAGCAGGGCTGGCGCCACAACCCCAATGGCAACACATTGATGGAGATCAAGATGATGGAGATCATGGTGTTGTGCCGGTGACGATGGAGATCATGCCGGTGTTTCGAAGATGGAGATCTTAAACACAAGTTCATGGCCATATCATGTCACTTATGAATTGCATGAGATGTTAATCCTTTTATGCACCTTGTTTTGCTTAGTACGGCGGTAGCATTATAAGGTGATCCCTCACTTGAATTTCAAGATGAACTGTGTTCTCCCCGAGTGTGCACCGTTGCGAAAGTTCGTCGTGTTGAGACACCACGTGATGATCGGGTGTGATAGACTCTACGTTCACATACAACGGGTGCAAGCCAGATTTGCACGCGCAGAACACTCGGGTTAAACTTGACGAGCCTAGCATGTACAGACATGGCCTCGGAACACGAGAGACCGAAAGGTCGAACATGAGTCATATAGTAGATATGATCAACATAATGATGTTCACCATTGCAGCCACCTCAACTCACGTGATGATCGGACTTGAGTTGGTGAATTTGGATCATGTATCACTCGAATGATCGGAGGGATGTCAATTTGAGTGGGAGTTCTTAAATAATATGATTAATTGAACTCATTATCATGAACATAGTCAAAGTGTCTTTGCAAATTATGTTGTAGATTACTAGCTCGCGTTGTGGCTCCCTTGTATTTTTATATGTTCCTAGAGAAATAGAATTGAAAGATGTTGGTAGCAATATTGCGGACTGGGTCCGTGATCTGAGGATTGTCCTCATTGCTGCACAGAAGGCTTATGTCCTTAATGCACCGCTCGGTGCGCCACCCCCTCTAGCGTCGTCTATAGATGTTGTGAACATCTGACAGGCACGTTTCGATGACTACTTGATAGTTTTGTGCGTCATGCATTACGGCTTAGAATTGAGGCTCCGAAACGTTTTGAACGTCACGGAACATATGAGATGTTCTAGGGGCAGAGATTGTGATCTCAGGCTCGTGCCTGTGTTGCGAGATATGAGATCTCCAACAAGATTCTTTGCCTGTAAGATGAAGGAGAATAGCTCAATCGTTGAGCATGTACTCAGATTGTCTGGGTACTACAATCGCTTGAATCAAGTGGGAGTTGATCTTCCAGATAAGATAGTGATTGATATAGTTCTCCAAGTCACTGTCACTAAAGCTACTAGAACTTAAGTGATGAACTATAATACACCAGGGATAGAAGTATTGATCCCTGAGCTGTTCGCGATGTTTGACACCGCGAAGGTAGAAATCAAGAAGGAGCGTCAAGTGTTGATGGTTAATCAAACCACTAGTTTCGAAAAGGGCAAGATCAAGGAGGGAAACTTCATGGATAGCAAGTCAGTTGCTGCTCCAGTGAAGCAACCCAAAGTTGAACTCAAACCCGAGACTAAGTGCTTCTATTATGAGGTGAGAGGTCGCTGAAGCGGAACAACCCTAGATACTTGGTAGATAAGAAGGCTGGCAACATTGATAGAAGTATATTTGATATACGAGTTACTAATGTGTACCTTGCTAGTACTCTTAGTAGCACCTGGGTATTGGATACCGGTTCGGTTGCTAAATGTTAGTAACTCGAAATAAAAGCTACGGAATAAACGGAGAACTAGCTAAGGGTGAGGTGACGATATGTGTTGGAAGTGTTTCCAAGGTTGATGTGATCAACATCGCACGCTCTCTCTACCTTCAGGATTAGTGACGAACCTAAATAAATGTTATTTGGTGTTTTGCGTTGAGCATGAACATGATTAGATCATGTTTATTGCAATACGGTTATTCATTTAAGTTAGAGAATAATGGTTATTCTGTTTACATGAATAATACCTTCAATGGTCATGCACCCAGTGAGAATGGTTTGTTGAAATCTTGATCGTAGTATTACACATGTTCATAACATTGATGTCAAAAGATACAAAGTTAATAATGATAGTACCACATACTTGTGGCACTGCCGCTAAATGTCATATTGGTATAAAGCGCATGTAGAAACTCCATGCTGATGGATATTTGGACTCATTCGATTTCGAATCGGTTGAGACATGCGAACCATGCCTCTTGGGCAAGATGACTAAAGGACCCCGTTGGATGGAGCGGGCAAGTGATTCATTGGAAATGATACATGTTGATGTATGCAATCTAGTGAGTCTTGTAGTGTGCAGTGGATATCGTTATTTTCTTACCTTCACTGATGATTTGAGTAGATATAGTGTATATTTACTTAATGAAACACAAGTCTGAATCGTTTGAAAGGTTCAAGCAAATTCAGAGTGAAGTTTAAAGATCATCGTGACAAGAAGATAAAAATGACTGCGATATGATCGTGGAGGTGAATATCTGAGTCACGAGTTTGGCATACAACTTAAGACAATGTGAAAGTTGTTTCACAACTAAACGCCACCTGGAACACCATAGTGTGATGGTGTGTCCGAACATCATAGTTATGCTCTATTGGACATGGTGCGTGCTATGATGTCTCTTGTCGTTTTACTACTATAATTTTGGGGTTATGCATTAGAGACAACTACATTCACTTTAAATAGGGCACCATCTAAATCCGTTGAGATGACACCATATGAATTATGGTTTGATAGAAACCTAAGCTGTCGTTTCTTAATACTTGGGGCTGCGGCACTTGTGTGAAAAATGTTTTCACCTAATGAGGTCGATCCCAAGGCGGACAAATGCATCTTCATAGAATACCCTAAGATCAGTTGGGTGAACCTTCTATCTCAGATCCGAGTGCAAAGTGGTTGTTACTAAAACGGATCCTTTCTCGAGGAAAGGTTTCTCTCGAAAGAATTGAGTGGGAGGAAGATAGAACTTGATGAGGTTGTTAAACCTTTGTTCAACCAGAGAGTAGCGCAGCGCAGAAAGATGTTTCTGTGAAGCCTACGTTAGTTGAAGAGGAAGTTAATGATGATGATCATGAAGCTTCAGGATCAAGTTACTATCGAACTTCGTGGGTCGACAAGGATGTGTACTGCTCCTAAGCGGTACGACAACCCTGTCTTCGAGGTCATGTTGTTGGACAGCGATGAACCTACGAGCTATGGAGAAGCGATGATGGGCCCGGATTCCGACAAATGGTTAGAGACCATGAAATCCGAGATAGGATCCATTTATGAAAACCAAGTATAGACTTTGGTAGACTTGCTCGTTAGACGGCAGGTCGTTGAGTACAAATGGACCTTTAGAATGAAGACAGACACTGATGGTGAATGTCACCATTTGTAAAGCTCGACTTGTTGCAAAGTTGTTTGTGACAAGTTCAAGGAGTTGACTGCGAGGAGGCTTTCTCACTCGTAGCGATGATAAAAGTCTGTTGGAATTATGTTAGCAGTTGCTGCATTTTCAATTACGAAATCTGGCAGATGGATGTCAAAACGTCGTTTCCTTAACGGTTTACTTAAGGAAAGGTTGTATGTGATACAACCAGAAGGTTTTGTCAGTCCTAAGGATGCTAAAAGATGAGAGAGCTTCAGTGATCCTTCTATGGACTGAAGCAAGCATCTCGGAGTTGGAATATACACTTTGATGAGGTGATCAAAGTTTTTGTAGTTTATACAAAGTTTACGAGAAACTTGTATTTGCAATAAAGTGAATGGGAGCACTATAGAGTTTCTGATAAGTATATGTGGTTGACATATTGTTGATCGGAAATAATGTAGAATTTCTGGAAGGCATAAAACGTTGTTTGAAAAGTGTTTTTCAAATGAAGACCTGGATAAAGCTACCTAATTGTTGAGCATCAAAATCTATAGAGATAGATCAAGATGCTTGATGAGACTTTCAATGAGTGCATACCTTGACAAGATTTTGAAAGAGTTCAAAATGGATCAGCCAGAGAAATAGTTCTCGTCTGATTTGTAAGGTGTGAAGTTGAGTGAGACTCAAAGCTCGACAACGGCAGAAGAAAGAGAAAGGATGAATGTCGTCCCCTATGCCTTAGCCATAGGCTCTATATTATGCCATGCTGTGTACCGCACCTATGTGTGCCTTGCCACGAGTCTGTCAGGGGGTACAAGAGTGGTCCAGGAGTGGATCACTGGACAGCGGTCGGAATTATCCTTAGTAACCAGAGGACTAAGGAAATGTTTCTTGATTATGGAGGTGATAAAGAGTTCGTCGTAAAGAGTTACGTCGATGCAAGCTTTAACACCTATCCAGATGACTAGTAGTAGCAATCTGGATACGTATAGTGGAGCAGCCATTTGGAAATAGTACCAAGTGGAGTGTGGTAGCAGTGTTTACGGTTTGACATAGAGATTTGCAAAGTACACACGGATCTGAATATCGCAGACCCGTTGACTATAAGACCTCTCTCACATGCAAAGCATGATCGAGCCCCAAAACTCATTGGGTGTTAGATTCATAACAATGCGAATCACATGGTGATGTGAACTAGATTATTGACTCTAGTGCAAGTGGGAGACTGTTGGAAATATGCCCTAGAGGCAATAATAAATTAGTTATTATCATATTTCCTTGTTCATGATAATCGTTTATTATCCATGCTATAATTGTATTGATCGGAGACTTAAATGCATGTGTGGATACATAGACAAAACCATGTCCCTAGTATGCCTCTAATGGACTAGCTCGTTGATCAAAGGATGGTTAAGGTTTCCTAGCCATGGACATGAGATGTCATTTGATAACGGGATCACATCATTAGGAGAATGATGTGATGGATAAGACCCAAACTACAAACATAGCATATGATCGTGTCAGTTTATTGCTACTGTTTTCTGCATGTCAAGTATATGTTCCTATGACCATGAGATCATGCAACTCACGGATATCGGAGGAGTGCCTTGTGTGTATCAAACGTCGCAACGTAACTGGGTGACTATAAAGGTGCTCTACAGGTATCTCCGATGGTGTTTGTTGAGTTGGCATGGATCGAGACTGGGATTTGTTACTCCGTGTGACGGAGAGGTATCTCAGGGCCCACTCGGTAATACAACATCACAACAAGCCTTGCAAGCAATGTGGCTAAGTGTTAGTCACGGGATCTTGTATTACGGAACGAGTAAAGAGACTTGCCAGTAACGAGGTTGAACTAGGTATGGAGATACCGACGATCGAATCTCGGGCAAGTAACATACCGAAGAACAAAGGGGACGTTACACGGGATTAACTAAATCCTTGACATAGAGGTTCGACCGAAAAAGATCTTCGTAGAATATGTAGGAACCAATGTGGATGTCCAGGTCCCGCCATTGGTTATTGACCGTAGAGGTGTCTCGGTCATGTCTACATAGTTCTCGAACCCGCAAGGTCTGCACACTTAAGGTTCGGTGACGTTTCGGTAGTGTAGAGTTATGTATGGTGGTGACCGAAGTTTGTTCGGAGTCCCGGATGAGATCCCGGACATCACGAGGAGCTCCGGAATGGTCCGGAGGTAAAGATTCATATATAGGAAGTCCCAGTTTGGTTTCCGGAAAAGTTTCGGGCTCATCGGTAGTGTACCGGGAGTGCCGGTAGTGTACCGGGAGTGCCGGTAGTGTACCGGGAGGCCTCCGGGAGGGGTATTTCGACCCCAAGAGGTCCATGGGCTGTGGGAGAATAATAACCAGCCCTTAGTGGGCTGGGAAAACAGCCACAAAGGCCCATGGCGCAGGAGAGAAAGTCCTAAAGCAAAAAGTGGAAAATCAGCCAATAGGAGGCAATCCTACTCCAACTAGGATTGGAGGTGAAGTAGGATTTCTTCCCACCTCCTATTTCGGCCGACCCAAAGGCCTTGGCTGCCTCTCCTCTCCTCTCCTCCTATATATACTAGTGGATTGGGTGGTTTTTGGACAGAATTTCCGGCCACGTGCTACCCGTTTCACCGGTGCACAGTTTCTCCTCTAGATCGGTTTTCCGCAGCGCTTAGGCGAAGCCCTGCCGGAATTGCTCCACCACCATCACCGGAGCGCCGTCACGCTGCCGGTGAACTCTCTCTCCTATCCACCTCCTCTTGCTGGATCAAGACGGTGGAGATCGTCATCAAGCTGCACGTGTGCTGAACGCGGAGGTGCCGTCCGTTCGGCGCTAGATCGGAAGGACCGTGATCGAGATCGCGAGACGGTTCGTGATGAGATCGTGGAACGGATCGTGATGAGTTCGCGGGACAGATCGTGATCAAGATCGTGAGACGGATCGTGATGAGATCGCGGGACGGATCGTGATGAGTTCACGGGACGTATCGTGATTGGATCGCGGGACGGATCGTGATGAGATCGCGGGACGCTCGGCGATTTGGATCGCGAAGATGTTCGACTACACCAACCGCGTTTCTTAACGCTTCCCGCTTAGCGATCTACAAGGGTATGTAGATCCACTCTCCCTCTCGTAGATGCTCATCACCATGGATAGGTTTGCGTGTGCGTAGGAAAATTTTTGTTTCCCATGCGACGTTCCCCAACAGAGATGTCATTTGATAACGGGATCACATCATTAGGAGAATGATGTGATGGATAAGACCCAAACTACAAACATAGCATATGATCGTGTCAGTTTATTGCTACTGTTTTCTGCATGTCAAGTATATGTTCCTATGACCATGAGATCATGCAACTCACGGATATCGGAGGAGTGCCTTGTGTGTATCAAACGTCGCAACGTAACTGGGTGACTATAAAGGTGCTCTACAGGTATCTCCGATGGTGTTTGTTGAGTTGGCATGGATCGAGACTGGGATTTGTTACTCCGTGTGACGGAGAGGTATCTCAGGGCCCACTCGGTAATACAACATCACAACAAGCCTTGCAAGCAATGTGGCTAAGTGTTAGTCACGGTATCTTGTATTACGGAACGAGTAAAGAGACTTGCCAGTAACGAGGTTGAACTAGGTATGGAGATACCGACGATCGAATCTCGGGCAAGTAACATACCGAAGAACAAAGGGGACGTTATACGGGATTAACTAAATCCTTGACATAGAGGTTCGACCGATAAAGATCTTCGTAGAATATGTAGGAACCAATGTGGATGTCCAGGTCCCGCCATTGGTTATTGACCGTAGAGGTGTCTCGGTCATGTCTACATAGTTCTCGAACCCGCAGGGTCTGCACACTTAAGGTTCGGTGACGTTTCGGTAGTGTAGAGTTATGTATGGTGGTGACCGAAGTTTGTTCGGAGTCCCGGATGAGATCCCGGACATCACGAGGAGCTCCGGAATGGTCCGGAGGTAAAGATTCATATATAGGAAGTCCCAGTTTGGTTTCCGGAAAAGTTTCGGGCTCATCGGTAGTGTACCGGGAGTGCCGGTAGTGTACCGGGAGTGCCGGTAGTGTACCGGGAGGCCTCCGGGAGGGGTATTTCGACCCCAAGAGGTCCATGGGCTGTGGGAGAATAATAACCAGCCCTTAGTGGGCTGGGAAAACAGCCACAAAGGCCCATGGCGCAGGAGAGAAAGTCCTAAAGCAAAAAGTGGAAAATCAGCCAATAGGAGGCAATCCTACTCCAACTAGGATTGGAGGTGAAGTAGGATTTCTTCCCACCTCCTATTTCGGCCGACCCAAAGGCCTTGGCTGCCTCTCCTCTCCTCTCCTCCTATATATACTAGTGGATTGGGTGGTTTTTGGACAGAATTTCCGGCCACGTGCTACCCGTTTCACCGGTGCACAGTTTCTCCTCTAGATCGGTTTTCCGCGGCGCTTAGGCGAAACACTGCCGGAATCACTCCACCACCATCACCGGAGCGCCGTCACGCTGCCGGTGAACTCTCTCTCCTCTCCACCTCCTCTTGCTGGATCAAGATGGTGGAGATCGTCATCAAGCTGCACGTGTGCTGAACGCGGAGGTGCCGTCCGTTCGGCGCTAGATCGGAAGGACCGTGATCGAGATCGCGAGACGGTTCGTGATGAGATCGCGGAACGGATCGTGATGAGTTCGCGGGACAGATCGTGATCAACATCGTGAGACGGATCGTGATGAGATCGCGGGACGGATCGTGATGAGTTCACGGGACGGATCGTGATTGGATCGCGGGACGGATCGTGATGAGATCGCGGGACGCTCGGCGATTTGGATCGCGAAGATGTTCGACTACACCAACCGCGTTTCTTAACGCTTCCCGCTTAGCGATCTACAAGGGTACGTAGATCCACTCTCCCTCTCGTAGATGCTCATCACCATGGATAGGTTTGCGTGTGCGTAGGAAAAATTTTGTTTCCCATGCGACGTTCCCCAACAGTGGTATCAGAGCTAGGTTGATGGTTCGATGAGATCTCGAGTAGAACACAAAAGGTTTGTGGGCGTTGATGCTTAGATTGCTTCCTCCCTTGGTCGTATTTTGGTTCAGCGGGATTGTGAGATGAAGCGGCCCGGACCAACATTACTCGTACGCTTACGAGAGACCGGTTCCCTCGACGCAACTTGTTGCTTAGATGGCTTGCGGGTGACAGTTTCTCTCACTTTAGTTGGATCGGATCCGACAAAGGCGGTCCTTGAGAAGGATGAAAAGCAATCTATGTATCACCGTTGTGGTTTATGCGTAGGTGAGAATCGTTCTTGCTAGATACCCGTAGCAGCCACGTAAAACATGCAACAACAATTAGAGGACGTCTAACTTGTTTTTGCAGGGTATGTTGTGATGTGATATGGCCAATTACATGATGAGATATATGTGATGTATGAGATGATCATGTGATGTATAGAATTTCACGACTTGCATGTCGTTGAGTACGGCAACCGGCAGGAGCCATAGGGTTGTCTTTAATTATTGTATGACCTGCGTGTCAATCATTAAGCGCTATGTAATGCTTTACTTTATCGCTAAGCAGTAGCAATAGAAGTAGAAGCAGGGCTGGCGCCACAACCCCAATGGCAACACATTGATGGAGATCAAGATGATGGAGATCATGGTGTTGTGCCGGTGATGATGGAGATCATGCCGGTGTTTCGAAGATGGAGATCTTAAACACAAGTTCATGGCCATATCATGTCACTTATGAATTGCATGAGATGTTAATCCTTTTTATGCACCTTATTTTGCTTAGGACGAC
This sequence comes from Hordeum marinum, assembly GCA_022496015.1. Lineage (NCBI taxonomy): Eukaryota > Viridiplantae > Streptophyta > Magnoliopsida > Poales > Poaceae > Hordeum > Hordeum marinum. Next base: position 275,758,730 of record CM039674.1, on the reverse strand, counting down.
GGTAGCATTATAAGGTTATCCCTCACTTAATTTCAAGCTAAATTGTGTTCTCCCCGAATGTGCACCGTTGCGAAAGTTCGTCGTGTTGAGACACCACGTGATGATCGGGTGTGATAGACTCTACGTTCACATACAACGGGTGCAAGCCAGTGTTGCACATGCAGAACACTCGGGTTAAACTTGACGAGCCTAGCATGTACAGACATGGCCTCGGAACACGAGAGACCGAAAGGTCGAACATGAGTCATATAGTAGATATGATCAACATAATGATGTTCACCATTGCAGCCACCTCAACTCACGTGATGATCGGACTTGAGTTGGTGAATTTGGATCATGTATCACTCGAATGATCGGAGGGATGTCAATTTGAGTGGGAGTTCTTAAATAATATGATTAATTGAACTCATTATCATGAACATGGTCAAAGTGTCTTTGCAAATTATGTTGTAGATTACTAGCTCGCGTTGTGGCTCCCTTGTATTTTTATATGTTCCTAGAGAAATAGAATTGAAAGATGTTGGTAGCAATATTGCGGACTGGGTCCGTGATCTGAGGATTGTCCTCATTGCTGCACAGAAGGCTTATGTCCTTAATGCACCGCTCGGTGCGCCACCCCCTCTAGCGTTGTCTATAGATGTTGTGAACATCTGACAGGCACGTTTCGATGACTACTTGATAGTTTTGTGCGTCATGCATTACGGCTTAGAATTGAGGCTCCGAAACGTTTTGAACGTCACAGAACATATGAGATGTTCTAGGGGCAGAGATTGTGATCTCAGGCTCGTGCCTGTGTTGCGAGATATGAGATCTCCAACAAGATTCTTTGCCTGTAAGATGAAGGAGAATAGCTCAATCGTTGAGCATGTACTCAGATTGTCTGGGTACTACAATCGCTTGAATCAAGTGGGAGTTGATCTTCCAGATAAGATAGTGATTGATATAGTTCTCCAAGTCACTGTCACTAAAGCTACTAGAACTTAAGTGATGAACTATAATACACCAGGGATAGAAGTATTGATCCCTGAGCTGTTCGCGATGTTTGACACCGCGAAGGTAGAAATCAAGAAGGAGCGTCAAGTGTTGATGGTTAATCAAACCACTAGTTTCGAAAAGGGCAAGATCAAGGAGGGAAACTTCATGGATAGCAAGTCAGTTGCTGCTCCAGTGAAGCAACCCAAAGTTGAACTCAAACCCGAGACTAAGTGCTTCTATTATGAGGTGAGAGGTCGCTGAAGCGGAACAACCCTAGATACTTGGTAGATAAGAAGGCTGGCAACATTGATAGAAGTATATTTGATATACGAGTTACTAATGTGTACCTTGCTAGTACTCTTAGTAGCACCTGGGTATTGGATACCGGTTCGGTTGCTAAATGTTAGTAACTCGAAATAAAAGCTACGGAATAAACGGAGAACTAGCTAAGGGTGAGGTGACGATATGTGTTGGAAGTGTTTCCAAGGTTGATGTGATCAACATCGCACGCTCTCTCTACCTTCAGGATTAGTGACGAACCTAAATAAATGTTATTTGGTGTTTTGCGTTGAGCATGAACATGATTAGATCATGTTTATTGCAATACGGTTATTCATTTAAGTTAGAGAATAATGGTTATTCTGTTTACATGAATAATACCTTCAATGGTCATGCACCCAGTGAGAATGGTTTGTTGAAATCTTGATCGTAGTATTACACATGTTCATAACATTGATGTCAAAAGATACAAAGTTAATAATGATAGTACCACATATTTGTGGCACTGCCGCTAAATGTCATATTGGTATAAAGCGCATGTAGAAACTCCATGCTGATGGATATTTGGACTCATTCGATTTTGAATCGGTTGAGACATGCGAACCATGCCTCTTGGGCAAGATGACTAAAGGACCCCGTTGGATGGAGCGGGCAAGTGATTCATTGGAAATGATACATGTTGATGTATGCAATCTAGTGAGTCTTGTAGTGTGCAGTGGATATCGTTATTTTCTTACCTTCACTGATGATTTGAGTAGATATAGTGTATATTTACTTAATGAAACACAAGTCTGAATCGTTTGAAAGGTTCAAGCAAATTCAGAGTGAAGTTTAAAGATCATCGTGACAAGAAGATAAAAATGACTGCGATATGATCGTGGAGGTGAATATCTGAGTCACGAGTTTGGCATACAACTTAAGACAATGTGAAAGTTGTTTCACAACTAAACGCCACCTGGAACACCATAGTGTGATGGTGTGTCCGAACATCATAGTTATGCTCTATTGGACATGGTGCGTACTATGATGTCTCTTGTCGTTTTACTACTATAATTTTGGGGTTATGCATTAGAGACAACTACATTCACTTTAAATAGGGCACCATCTAAATCCGTTGAGATGACACCATATGAATTATGGTTTGATAGAAACCTAAGCTGTCGTTTCTTAATACTTGGGGCTGCGGCACTTGTGTGAAAAATGTTTTCACCTAATGAGGTCGAACCCAAGGCGGACAAATGCATCTTCATAGAATACCCTAAGATCAGTTGGGTGAACCTTCTATCTCAGATCCGAGTGCAAAGTGGTTGTTACTAAAACGGATCCTTTCTCGAGGAAAGGTTTCTCTCGAAAGAATTGAGTGGGAGGAAGATAGAACTTGATGAGGTTGTTAAACCTTTGTTCAACCAGAGAGTAGCGCAGCGCAGAAAGATGTTTCTGTGAAGCCTACGTTAGTTGAAGAGGAAGTTAATGATGATGATCATGAAGCTTCAGGATCAAGTTACTATCGAACTTCGTGGGTCGACAAGGATGTGTACTGCTCCTAAGCGGTACGACAACCCTGTCTTCGAGGTCATGTTGTTGGACAGCGATGAACCTACGAGCTATGGAGAAGCGATGATGGGCCCGGATTCCGACAAATGGTTAGAGACCATGAAATCCGAGATAGGATCCATTTATGAAAACCAAGTATAGACTTTGGTAGACTTGCTCGTTAGACGGCAGGTCGTTGAGTACAAATGGACCTTTAGAATGAAGACAGACACTGATGGTGAATGTCACCATTTGTAAAGCTCGACTTGTTGCAAAGTTGTTTGTGACAAGTTCAAGGAGTTGAATGCGAGGAGGCTTTCTCACTCGTAGCGATGCTAAAAGTCTGTTGGAATTATGTTAGCAGTTGCTGCATTTTCAATTACGAAATCTGGCAGATGGATGTCAAAACGTCGTTTCCTTAACGGTTTACTTAAGGAAAGGTTGTATGTGATACAACCAGAAGGTTTTGTCAGTCCTAAGGATGCTAAAAGATGAGAGAGCTTCAGTGATCCTTCTATGGACTGAAGCAAGCATCTCGGAGTTGGAATATACACTTTGATGAGGTGATCAAAGTTTTTGTAGTTTATACAAGGTTTACGAGAAACTTGTATTTGCAATAAAGTGAGTGGGAGCACTATAGAGTTTCTGATAAGTATATATGGTTGACATATTGTTGATCGGAAATAATGTAGAATTTCTGGAAGGCATAAAAGGTTGTTTGAAAAGTGTTTTTCAAATGAAGACCTGGATAAAGCTACCTAATTGTTGAGCATCAAAATCTATAGAGATAGATCAAGATGCTTGATGAGACTTTCAATGAGTGCATACCTTGACAAGATTTTGAAAGAGTTCAAAATGGATCAGCCAGAGAAATAGTTCTCGTCTGATTTGTAAGGTGTGAAGTTGAGTGAGACTCAAAGCTCGACAACGGCAGAAGAAAGAGAAAGGATGAATGTCGTCCCCTATGCCTTAGCCATAGGCTCTATATTATGCCATGCTGTGTACCACACCTATGTGTGCCTTGCCACGAGTCTGTCAGGGGGTACAAGAGTGGTCCAGGAGTGGATCACTGGACAGCGGTCGGAATTATCCTTAGTAACCAGAGGACTAAGGAAATGTTTCTTGATTATGGAGGTGATAAAGAGTTCGTCGTAAAGAGTTACGTCGATGCAAGCTTTAACACCTATCCAGATGACTAGTAGTAGCAATCTGGATACGTATAGTGGAGCAGCCATTTGGAAATAGTACCAAGTGGAGTGTGGTAGCAGTGTTTACGGTTTGACATAGAGATTTGCAAAGTACACACGGATCTGAATATCGCAGACCCGTTGACTATAAGACCTCTCTCACATGCAAAGCATGATCGAGCCCCAAAACTCATTGGGTGTTAGATTCATAACAATGCGAATCACATGGTGATGTGAACTAGATTATTGACTCTAGTGCAAGTGGGAGACTGTTGGAAATATGCCCTAGAGGCAATAATAAATTAGTTATTATCATATTTCCTTGTTCATGATAATCGTTTATTATCCATGCTATAATTGTATTGATCGGAGACTTAAATGCATGTGTGGATACATAGACAAAACCATGTCCCTAGTATGCCTCTAATGGACTAGCTCGTTGATCAAAGGATGGTTAAGGTTTCCTAGCCATGGACATGAGATGTCATTTGATAACGGGATCACATCATTAGGAGAATGATGTGATGGATAAGACCCAAACTACAAACATAGCATATGATCGTGTCAGTTTATTGCTACTGTTTTCTGCATGTCAAGTATATGTTCCTATGACCATGAGATCATGCAACTCACGGATATCGGAGGAGTGCCTTGTGTGTATCAAACGTCGCAACGTAACTGGGTGACTATAAAGGTGCTCTACAGGTATCTCCGATGGTGTTTGTTGAGTTGGCATGGATCGAGACTGGGATTTGTTACTCCGTGTGACGGAGAGGTATCTCAGGGCCCACTCGGTAATACAACATCACAACAAGCCTTGCAAGCAATGTGGCTAAGTGTTAGTCACGGTATCTTGTATTACGGAACGAGTAAAGAGACTTGCCAGTAACGAGGTTGAACTAGGTATGGAGATACCGACGATCGAATCTCGGGCAAGTAACATACCGAAGAACAAAGGGGACGTTATACGGGATTAACTAAATCCTTGACATAGAGGTTCGACCGATAAAGATCTTCGTAGAATATGTAGGAACCAATGTGGATGTCCAGGTCCCGCCATTGGTTATTGACCGTAGAGGTGTCTCGGTCATGTCTACATAGTTCTCGAACCCGCAGGGTCTGCACACTTAAGGTTCGGTGACGTTTCGGTAGTGTAGAGTTATGTATGGTGGTGACCGAAGTTTGTTCGGAGTCCCGGATGAGATCCCGGACATCACGAGGAGCTCCGGAATGGTCCGGAGGTAAAGATTCATATATAGGAAGTCCCAGTTTGGTTTCCGGAAAAGTTTCGGGCTCATCGGTAGTGTACCGGGAGTGCCGGTAGTGTACCGGGAGTGCCGGTAGTGTACCGGGAGGCCTCCGGGAGGGGTATTTCGACCCCAAGAGGTCCATGGGCTGTGGGAGAATAATAACCAGCCCTTAGTGGGCTGGGAAAACAGCCACAAAGGCCCATGGCGCAGGAGAGAAAGTCCTAAAGCAAAAAGTGGAAAATCAGCCAATAGGAGGCAATCCTACTCCAACTAGGATTGGAGGTGAAGTAGGATTTCTTCCCACCTCCTATTTCGGCCGACCCAAAGGCCTTGGCTGCCTCTCCTCTCCTCTCCTCCTATATATACTAGTGGATTGGGTGGTTTTTGGACAGAATTTCCGGCCACGTGCTACCCGTTTCACCGGTGCACAGTTTCTCCTCTAGATCGGTTTTCCGCGGCGCTTAGGCGAAGCCCTGCCGGAATCACTCCACCACCATCACCGGAGCGCCGTCACGCTGCCGGTGAACTCTCTCTCCTCTCCACCTCCTCTTGCTGGATCAAGATGGTGGAGATCGTCATCAAGCTGCACGTGTGCTGAACGCGGAGGTGCCGTCCGTTCGGCGCTAGATCGGAAGGACCGTGATCGAGATCGCGAGACGGTTCGTGATGAGATCGCGGAACGGATCGTGATGAGTTCGCGGGACAGATCGTGATCAACATCGTGAGACGGATCGTGATGAGATCGCGGGACGGATCGTGATGAGTTCACGGGACGGATCGTGATTGGATCGCGGGACGGATCGTGATGAGATCGCGGGACGCTCGGCGATTTGGATCGCGAAGATGTTCGACTACACCAACCGCGTTTCTTAACGCTTCCCGCTTAGCGATCTACAAGGGTACGTAGATCCACTCTCCCTCTCGTAGATGCTCATCACCATGGATAGGTTTGCGTGTGCGTAGGAAAAATTTTGTTTCCCATGCGACGTTCCCCAACAATAATTTCATCAAAACGAGCAAAACAATGCATCAAAAACCGAATCTGTCAAAAACAGGACAGTCTGTAGTAATCTCAACATTCACCATACTTATGTAACTCTAAAAATTGTGAAAAATTAGGACAGAATAAAAACTTTGCATAGAAGTACTGTATAGAAATTTCAGAAACTTTTAAAATTGCAGTAAAAAATGTAAATTCACACACTACAACCAAAGTTTCTGTTTTTGCACGGCACACACCAGATGTCGGGGGAAACGTCACATATGGGAGCGGAGGGACCCCTTTTCGGTTTGGCGGGGAAGAAGGCTTGTGCAGAGAGCAGATCTGATGAACAACGCGTGGGATTTTACCCAGGTTTGGGCCACAAAGATGCGTAAAACCCGACTCCTGCTTGGTTGTATTGTGGATGTTTTTAGGGTTCCAGCTACAGGGGCGCTATGAACAGCTGCTACCCGTATGGGCTAGAAGGCTCAAAAGTCAAAAAGCCAAAAATCCTCTACTGTAATGCATTGGGCCTCCTTTTATATGATCAAGGGGATCCCAACAGTGGCGTACAGTGTGTACACGGGGTGTACAAAGCTACAATGCTATCATACCTAACATTGTCGGAGTAGGACATGCGCATTTAATGCACCATCGGGCATCTCAGACTGTCTACGGACGGGACAGGAACCCATCCCATCGGCACCGCTTAGCCCCTCCATCGCTAGCGCCGCGACACATGCCCAGGTGGGGCGACACCTGGCCTCTGCGCTGGCGGGGCTTTCTAGGGCTTCGCCTTGCCGGGTCTTTGCCTTGCCGGGGCCTTGCCTTGCTAGGGGTTTGAGGGCCATCCTAGCAAGGTCATGCCTTCAGTCTTGATTCTCCTGTATTTGTATCTAGCAGCTCCCTGTTGGGCCTTGTCGCCAGGGTGGCTACTACCGCCCATGCACGAGTAAGGGGCACTGGAGAGCCCAAAACTCTAGTGCACCGACAGGAGCCCCCGGGCCTGGGCCACACACGGTGCGAGGCGTTGTTGGGCTAGGACCAAACAGTGCACGGGCATGCGTGGCAGGGCCTTGCGGTTGTGATCATTGCGCTTAATGCACTTCCCCACGATGCCCATTGAATGCGGGACATGGGATACGTGCGTGGCGCAGCCTTCAATTTTTCAATTTCTACGCAGGTCGTTTCCGCCACACGCGTCGCATGCATGGTGGGAAGCCAACAACGGGTGTCGATGACTTAAAGTCCTGGGAGAGGAAGTAACTGCAGCGCCATGGATTGGAGCAACATGGCAGTTGTTGTTCGCCTCGTGATCAAGGGCGCCACTATTGGAGGATGTGGGCGGCACCCTTGGAGCGGGGGAGAGCCAGCACCCGTGCTCCCCCCTATAAATTGAGGGGTAGTGAGGGCGGTGCTCATCCATCCTTCCTCCCTCCTCCGAGTGTGAACCTCCATAGCTTGCCCTTCCGCATCTTCCCAACCTTTGAGTGGCGCTCACCCTTAGCCATGAACAGGGGGCGAGGGCGGCCACCGTCCTTAGCTCCAAGGAGGAGTACTTGTCGGGATCATGCCACCGCTTCCGCCACATAGGTGGAGGGTGCCCCGAGTGCGCGTGGTGGAGGAGGTGCAAGGGGTTGTGGCCATCATGGAGGCTGAGGCCGGGGGAGGCGGAGAGCTGCCCCACCTCCTCCTTCGACGCCGGGCCTCTTCCTTTAGGAGACCCACGCTAAGGGAACGACATTGGAGTTGGTCCTCGAACTGGCCGGTCCCGTCCGGAACCATCTGCGCCTCCCTTGCCCCTTCGCTAGGGCGATGGAGGTTGACGAGCCGCCCATCCTATGGTTACGGGCACACGGTTGTTGTAATGGCACGACGCAGGTGGACATCGAGTACCCGGCGAGTCGCATCATGTTCCTTAGGCACGGCTGGAAGACCTTTGTCCGCGCCCACAACCTCCAAGAAGGGCATGTCCTTCGTTTTAAAATGGAGGCCAATGTGCTCTCCATCAAGATTTATGGGCGCTCAGCCGTCCGTCTCAGCTGCTGCAAAGAGAGCTCGAGCGACACCGAAAGCCCATCTTCGAGCAGCAGCGACGACGAGGACGGTGCCGGTGAAAGCGATGATGAGTCCGAGCTCCAGGCCATCAAGTCGGAATACGACGACCTTAGCTCTGACTGATTGATGGCCGCACCATCATTGTAAGACTCGCACCTCTCCCCCTCCCGGCGAGATGGTCTTGTCTCGGGTCCTTGTCCCGGGCACTGCCTCATCTTCCAGCTAGATCTTCTGGCAGGCCCGTGGACTTTGGCTTCTGGGGTCCTCCCTCATTTTCATCCACACAGTGCTGGTCTTCTCCTCTATGCAATGCTGGCCCTCTCCTCGGCGCAAAGCTCGCCCAGGAGGGGCGAGGCTTCTGTCGGGGGCCCCTCGCCATCTTTTTCTTCTTATAGTCTGCCTCCTCTTTCCATCTTTTTCTTCTTGTAATCGCCCCTAGGGGAGAAAGTCAAATAAAGATGTGCTTAGGAAAAGGCGACATCTCATGTAAATTTCACCCTATTTTGAAGAACTGTATATTATCTTCCCTGTTAGATTATTTCTTTGCATGGAACTTTCCCTACGCCCTTTCGGAAGATCTTGCCGGTAGCTTTGAGGAACGGGTCCTTCGCAGCCTGCTGGCGGTGCCACTGCCGGCAAGATACCTTGGCGTTCTTGGCGCGGCCGCTTAAGCTATTGGTTGTGCACGAAACGGAATAAGGGCGCGAGCACAGCCCCTTGGGTCGTTGAGCAGACTCGAAACGAAGCAAGAGTGCATGCGCAGCCACTTAAGCCATTGAGCGGATCCGAAACAGAGTGTGGGTGTAGCCAATCACAACAAGGTTCTCGTGTGTGCAGGTTTTCCATACAGAAGTCAAAATCGTCAAAGGAAAATAATTCCACAGCAAGAATTCACTTGTGGTTTTGCAACTTATCTTTTCGTTGTCGTACTCCTTCCGGCAAGATTTGTTTTTGAACGTCACCCATAGGTATCCACACCACCATTCCCCAATGGAAAAGCTGCATGCGAGGTAACCTTCTGTCCTTTGAGAAAAAGAAAGAAGAGAAAATATGGATGTGGAACCTTGGCGGTCCGTTAGCTCTTGCCGGGAGTAAGTGCAATGCAATATCTCACACAAACATGCACATAAGTAAACATGAGAATCAACAAGACTTGCAGAGCACTTAGCTTTATTTGACTACGCATAGGATCTGCGCCTGGCTTTGTACCAAGGATTACATGCTTCAGCGGCAAGACTTGTACAAAAGGTGGTTGCCAGGAGACCCGACAACCGCGCCTCATGGGTAGAACTTACGAAGAGGTTCGATATTCCAGGAGTTGCTCACTGGGATGCCATCTTCGGTCTCCAGCCAGACTGCGCTAGGCCTGGTGACCCGCACTACCCGATAAGGGCCTTCCCACTTCGGCGTCAACTTGTTGGAATTCTTGGCGGACTCTACACGCCAAAGAACAAGGTTGCCTTCCTCAAGACTTCAGGCATTAACTTTGCGACTATGATAGCGGCGCAAAGCTTGCTGGTAGCATGCATCTCTCACAGCAGCCTGAAGATAGTCTTTCTCAAGGAGCATCGCGTCGTCTTGCCGCAACTGCTCTTGCTCAAGCTCATCATAAGCGAGCACTCGAGGTGACCCGTATATGAGTTCCATGGGGAGAACTGCTTCCGCCCCATATACGAGGGAGAAGGGTGTCTGGCCGGTAGCTCGATTTGGTGTCGTTCTGATTGACCAAAGAACCACCGACAACTCATCAATCCAGTGCCTTCCGCATTTGTGCAGCTTGTCAAAACTTCTTGTCTTTAGGCCTCACCACACTTTAGCATTAGCCCTTTCCGCTTGGCCGTTGTTCCTCGGGTGGGCAACAGAAGCAAAACAGATTTTGCCGCCAAGGTCTTGGACATATTGCATGAAGGTGCGGCTAGTGAACTGTGTGCCGTTGTCAGTGATGATCCTGTTAGGAACACCAAAGCGGTAGACTAGTCTTTTGAAGAACTTGACGGCTGACTGTGCTGTCACCTTTCTCACTTCTTCCACTTTCGGCCACTTTGTGAACTTGACGATTGCAATGTACAAGTACTCAAAGCCCCCGATAGCACGGGGGAAGGGGCCTAAGATGTCGAGCCCCCATACCGAAAATGGCCAGGAGAGAGGGATTGTCTGAAGGGCTTGAGCTGGTTGATGTAATTTGTTTGAATGAAAATGGCATGCTTCACACTTTGTTACTAGCGCAGTTGCATCCTGGAGGGCAGTGGGACAAAAGATACCTTGCCGGCATGCCTTACCGGCAAGTGCTCTTGATCCTATGTGGGAGCCACATATGCCTCCATGTATCTCCGCCAACAGCTCTAGTCCATCTTCTCGAGAAATGCACTTGAGTTCACACTATTCGGCCTCTTTCTGTACAGGACGTTATCCATGAACTGGTACATATTAGATCGACGGGCTACTTTTTCTGCTTCCTCTTGTTCCTCAGGAAGTTCTCCTGTTTGAAGGAAATGGACGATGTGTTGTGCCCACGCTAGAGCCTGGGGCTCGACAACAAGGACTAAAGGCATATCCTCTGTCGGGGGAGCATTTGTCTCAATGGTAAGGGCCTGAGGCCCCGCTGAATCCTGCTTCCCCTCGGCAAGCTTCACGGGAGCGTGTGCTTCCACGGCAAGATACCGAGGCTCTGCCGGAGCACAACGCTTACCGGGAAGCCTGACGTTGTCCCCGGCAACCTCCTCGTCGGCAGCTTCTGGGAGCTCTGTCGAGAAATACTTGCCGGAACTCAACTTTCTTCTTTTCTCTTATCTGGTCGATGGTGTCACGGATGGTTGAGTCAGTCGGAGCATGAAAGTTCTTGGTTCCACAGGCAACTTAAGGGCATCACACTTTGACACGCCATCAACAACGCTATTCTCTGCATGCGGAACGTGTTCCATTTGCAGACCGTCAAAGTGTTCTTCCAACTTTCTCACTTCACCGACATAAGCTTCCATCAATGGACTCTGATAATCCTTGTTCACCTGTCTGACAACAAGTTGAGAATGACCCCTGGCAATGAGTTTCTTGATCCCAAGGTCTGCTGCGATCCTAAGACCGACTAGCAGCCCTTCGTACTCAGCAGTATTGTTTATTGATCTGTCCCGGGGAAAGTGCATCTAAACCACATACTTGAGGTGCTCTCCGGTGAGTGCGACAAGCAGCACTACGGCACCGGCGCCTTGCAGCGAGAAAGCTCTGTCAAAATACATGATCCATTCTTGGTTTGTTTCCTTGCCGAGGAGAGTTGACTTTGGAACTTCTTCATCTAGTGTTGGGGTCCATTCTACAATAAACTCCACCAAGGATCTGCTCTGGATGGTCGAAGTGCTTTCAAACTTGAGACCAAAGCTTGACAGTTCCAAAGCCCACTCCACAATCCTGTCGGTAGCTTCTGGGTTCCGCAAAATCTGCTGCAGCGGGAAGGGAGTGACGACGGTGATCTCATGTGCTTGGAAGTAATGGCGTAGATTCCGCGTGGAGATAAGGAGGCCGAAGAGAAACTTTTGCATGCCAGAGTATCTTGACCTAGCCCCCTGCAAAAGGGAGCTGACAAAATAGACTGGGCGCTGCACCACCTTCTTCTTCTGAATTGTCTCATTCAACTATGCATATCCTTCCTTGTCGAGACAAGACCCTGCCGGGAAATGTCCTGGCTTATTGCTTGGCGGTCCTGCCACTACCGCTGCTTCTTCATCTACTTCTCTTTCAGCCACTAGTGCAACACTCACCACTTGATTTGTTGCCGCTAGATATAGCCGTAACGGCTCTTGTGGTTTTGCCACGACTAGGACTGGTAGAGATGAGAGGTACTTCTTCAAATCCAGCAGCGCTGCCTCCGCTTCCAGAGTCCATTTCATCGGACCCGCCTTCTTCAAGATTTTAAAAAAGGGCAGGGCGCGCTCAGCAGATTTTGAGATGAACCTACTCAGAGCAGCAACATAGTCGGTAAGACAACGCACATCCTTGACACGCCGTGGTGCTTCATTTTGCTCAATTTCTTTGATCTTGTTGAGATTTGCTTCAATTCCACGTTGAGATACAAAGAACCCAAGAAGCTTGCAGGATGGGATGCCGAACACACATTTCTCAAGGTTGAGCTTCATGTTGATCTTGCGCAGATTTGCAAATGTTTCTTCTAGGTCTGATATGAGTGTAGCCTTGTCCTTGGTTTTGACCACTATGTCATCCATATAAGCCTCCATATTTCTATGTAGCTGGGGCTCAAAACCAATCTGAACCGCTCTTGAAAATGTAGAACCAACACTTTTCAACACGAAAGGCATACGCAAAAAGTAGTATGTACCACATGTGGTGATAAATGTAGTCTTCTCTTTGTCTTCCTTGGGCATGAAAATCTAATGATATCCTGAATAGGCGTCAAGGAAAGACAATAAGTCGCAGCCGGCAGTGGAGTCCACAATCGGGTCTATGCGCGGCAAGGGAAAAGGATCTTTGGGGCAGGCTTTATTGATGTCTGTGAAGTCAATGCACAGCCTCCATTTTCCATTCGCCTTGGGCACTACAACTGGATTGGCCAACCACCTTGGATGAAGTACTCCTCTGATCAAGCCAGCCTCTTCTAATTCCTTAATCTCTTCGGCAATGAACTATTGCCGCTCCAAAGCCTGCTTCCGGACCTTCTTCTTGATGGGCCGGGCGTGTGGACAAATGGCAAGGTGGTGCTCAATCACCTTCCTGGGAACACCGGGGATATCAGATGGTTGCCATGCAAACACATCGACATTCGCCTATAGGAAGGCGACGAGCGTGCTTTCCTATTTGTTGTCAACGGTGGAACTTATGGTGAAAGTTCCTCCCGTGCCATCCTCCTTGGGGGGCACCTTCTTAGGCTCCGGTGGAGCTACCTTGGACTTCTTGCTCTTGCCGGTGGAGCTCTCTGGCACATCGTCAACGGGAGCGCACCACCCCGAGGAGGCACGCTTGCCGGAATGTGCGCCAGAGGCCTTGCCAGTCTTCTCCCCCCGGGAGCTTTAGCGGCAGGAGAAAGTGCCTAGGAGACAGGTGCTGCAACTGCCTCCTGATAGAGTTGGTCGGCACAGATAAGTGTGCCTTTCTTGTCAGAGTTGATCGTGATGACGCTCATTGCCTCTGGCATCTTTAGCACATTGTAGGCGAAGTGGGTGGCCGCCATGAACTTGGCCAGCGCTGGGCGACCAAGGACACCGTTGTACGGCAAGGAGATCTTGGCAACGTGAAAAACGATCTTCTCTATCTTGAAATTTATATCACTGCCAAACGTCACCGACAGCGTGATCTTTCCCTCCGGCTGAGTCCTCCCTGAATTGACCCCTTGGAAAGCACCTATAGGCTCGAGATCTTCATCAGGAATTTGCAGCCTCTGGATGACATTAGGTGAGATCAGGTTCATGCTGGCCCCACTGTCGACTAGCATCTTCGTTACCTTGAGATTGTGAATTGTTGGCGAAACCAACAATGGCGGGCACCCGACCACAGTTGTGCGATCAGGGTGATCCTCGGCATAAAAAATGATAGGATTGTTGGATCACTTCAGAGGTCTCTGGGAACCGATAGACGGCTCCAGCGTGTTAACCTCGCGCGCCCACTGTTTAAGTTGGTGGTGAGAGGAATGCAACAAGGCACCTCCCTCGATGCACATCATCTCCATAGCCTTCTGGAACTCATGCTCGCTGGACTCGTCGTCCCCTTCGACGTCATCATCATCATCACCCTCTTGCTTGTTGCGGCCTCGAGCAGGCCAGTCTTTTTGTAGTTTGGGCTTGCCGCGACGACCTCCTCAGCCAATGCGCTTCTTGCCGGACCCCTCCGCACCATCCTGGCCCTTCTCCTTGTCTCACCTCTTGTACTCAGCTTTTTGCTTCTCGGCAAGCTGCTCAACTTGTCGGCAGTCTTGGAGATCATGGCCCTTGGTGCGATGGATCTTCCAATACTGCTTGACAGAGCCATCCGACTTGTCGGCAGCCGCCATAGCCTAGCAGGAGGCGCACCCGGCAACATCCTTGCTGGGGTCGTCAACCTTGCCCTTCTTGGCGGTACCGAGGTTGCCGGATCCCTCGACGACAAGCATGGCCTTGCCCTTGCGATTCTTGTTCTGCCGCCGGCCCTTGTTTGCCGATGTGGCGGTGTCTTCATCCTCAGAGTTGACTCCTGCACCAGCGTCCTCGTCGGGGAGCCTCCTCCCTTCTTTAGCCCGGGCACATTTATCTACCAAAACATAAAGCTCGGCAACATCCCTCACCTTGTTCATCGCCAGCTCTTCCCGCATCCTGCGGTTGCGCACGTTTTGATGGAACGCGCTGATAATAGTGGCAGGATGAACGTCTGGTATGTTGTGGTGCATGCGGCTGAATCTTTGGATGTACTTGCACATGGTCTTGCCCTCCTTCTGGGGAATGATGACCTCCAGTGAAGGCGCCAACAAACTCATGGCACAGGTTTGCCCAGGAGGCGATGGATCCTTCCTGCAAGTGCATCAACCATGACCTGACGTTGGGCTTAAGAACCAACAGGAAGTAGTTGGCGAGTATCTTGTTGTCTCGAGCCTCGCAGCCTACAGCAATGGTGTAGATGCTCAAGAACTCTGACTGGTTATTCTTGCCATTATACTTCTCCGAGACCTTCGGCTTGAACGTGCGGGAGTTGGGCCACTTGACCTGCTGCAGCTCACAGGTAAATGTTGGGCAACCCACCTTGTAAGGTAGGCTGACAGGATACCCTGGCGCAGACTTGTCTATAGTGTTCCCCCCGCGCTTATCAGATTGATGGCGTGTTTCCCGCCGCCGCTCGATTGTAGTTCGAGCGTATTCCTTGCTCCACTCCCGAAGAACTTGACGCTGGTTGCGGCGTGTCCGTGGATCAGACGACGCCGTCGAATAACCATCGCAAGCGTCAGTTCGTCGAGTCGATGACCGACGCTATTGCTGTGGAGGAGAGTGCACCATGGTCGCACCACCTCCGGCCTTCTCACCATTGGCATGAGCCGGCTTGGTGGATCGAAACTTGTCTTCGAGGCTGAGGAGGATCTGAATGGCAACTCTCCATTCGTCGAGCTTCTCCGCATCAGGAGGGAAGTTCAGGAGTAGTTGTGCCCGTGCCATTGCCTCTTTCGACGTGGTCGACAGCGAACGGCGCGAAGAATGCGAGGTGCTATGACTCCTAACAGTGTTAGAAGGAGCTTCGTCATGGTCGCGCGATGGCACACCACTCCCACTAGCATGTTGGCGAGCATGCTGGTCCCTGTGCACCTTGGGAGTGATGCACAGGAGCTTTTCCGTGGGGATGTTGGGAACCATGGGCACCGTGGCGCCTCTCTTTGCACGCGTCCTGGGAAGGTCGCAACATAGGCGCCAGTGTGGGCGTCTTGGAAGGTACCCTTCCATCCCTGGAGTTCACCATACCACCCGCAGGGGTTACCACCACCGCCATGAGCGTCTTCATGGCAGGCGTCGCTGCTTCCTTGGCCTTGGTCACCGGAATGTTGCGGAAGCTCTGAACCTCCTCCTCCTCCTCCACCCACGTCTACATTGTTGCCTATCTGTGTAGCTACATGGACAGTGGATGTGGACGAGCCAACCGTCGTCAGGCCCTTCTTCTTGGGGGCCATGGCGATGATGATTACGAAGGAACTGGCACGCTGACCACCAGAACAGGTCCACGCGACAAATCCCCCCTACCTGGCGCGCCAAAGATGTCGAGGGAAACGACACCTATGGGATCAGAGGGACCCCTTTTCGGTTTGGTGGGAAGAAGGCCTGCGCAGAGAGCAGATCTAATGAACAACGCGCGGGATTTTACCCAGGTTCGGGCCGCAAAGATGCATAAAACCCTACTCCTGCTTGGTTGTATTGTGGATGTTTTTAGCGTTCCAGCTATAGGGGCGCTATGAACAACTGCTACCCGTATGAGCTAGAAGGCCCCAAAGTCAAAAAGCCAAAAGTCCTCTACTGTAATGCCATGGGCCTCCTTTTATATGATCAAGGGGATCCCAACAGTGGCGTACAGTGTGTACAGGGGGTGTACAGAGCTACCGTGCTATCATACCTAACACTATCAGAGTAGGACATGCACATTTAATGCACCATCAGGCATCTCGGACTGTCTACGGGACGGGGCATAAGCCTGTCCCATCGGCATCACTTAGCCCCTCCATCGTCGGCATCGTGACATGTGCCCAGGCAGGGCGACACCTTGCCTCTGTGCTGGCTGGGCTTGCCGGGGCTTTGCCTTGCTGGGCTTTGCCTTGTCGGGGCCTGCTGGGGCTTTGCCTTGCCGGGGGTTTGAGGGTCATCCTAGCAAGGTCTTGCCTTCGATCTTGATTCTCATGCATTTGTATCTAGTAGCTCCCTGTCAGGCCTTGTCGCCAGGGTGGCTACTACCGCCCGTGCATGTGTAAGGGGCACTGCAGAGCCCAAAACTCTAGTGCACCGTCACCAAACAAGCAATTTAATCATCCTAAAGGCAAATGTTGGCACATTATTTTTCTAATACAATGTATTTTTACAATTGGATAATTATTTTTGTTGAAAAGTTTCTGTAATCAATATTCACAAAGTTTCCATGGGCATGAACAAAGTTCAAGGCTAGCCCCCACTTCAACGTTGCTTGTCTTTCTCACTTTCACTTTTCTTTTTGAAAAAGTTTTAAGTTCCCCACTTTATTTATTTTCTTTTAAAACTAAATAAATGCACGCAAGATAATAAAATGACCCTCTAAAACTTCCGGGTTGTCTCCCTGGCAACGCTTTCTTTAAAGCCATTAAGCTAGGCATAAAGTGCTCAAGTAATTGATCCACCCGGATCCCAAGGTATATCAATGCCAATTTTAATTAACAATGATTTGTAATTTAGTAGTGAGCACAAAGTGATATAAATCATTTGACAACGAAGTCTAACACTCTTCCTATGCATTGGCATGTCATACAAGAACAATTCATGCACACAAAGTAATGGCCAATGCATAGTAAAAACAGTTTCTGACAATTTTATCGTATTGGAAACATAGAGAGGTGGAGATGTAGTTCCTCTCTCATAATAATTGCAATTAGGAGCAGCATGCACATGCATATTATATTCATCAAAATCATCATGTGCAATAGGAAAACGCAACCCATCAATATAATCCTTAATAAGTGCAAACTTCGACGATATAGTGTAGTTGGGAGAATTCAAAAAGATAATAGGACTATCATGTGTGGGTGCAATAGCAACAATAAGGAACTATAGCAAGTTCATCTCCATAATCATCATTCATATTGGCATCATGGACACAAGCATAACAAGCATCAAGTTCATCAAAAAGGGATATTTAAAACGGATCCAAGGGATCACAGCAATTATCATAGCTTTCATCCTTTGGTAAGATCAAAGGAAAATTAAACAATGTATGAGTTGAAGAGTTACTCTCATGAGAAGGTGGGCATGGTTAGCTAGTCCGCTCTTCCTCCTTTTGTTCTTCACTCTCCTCCTCATATTTTTCATCCAATGAGCTCATAGTGTCATCAATTTCTTCTTCCATAGATTCCTGCAAAATATTAGTCTCTTCTTGGATAGGGGAGACTTTCTCAATAAACTGATCAATATGGGCATCATATTCATAATTGGCATAACAATAATGAAGCATAGCCAAATTTTGGGATCGGTAAACAACATCATCACAATCTTCATACTTTTCAAACAAAGCTTGAATTTCATAAGCACCCTTAAAAGCAACAAACTCTTCTATTTTTTCCACATCATAGTAATCATATATCCCATTAGCATAAGAAGCCAAGGTTTCATTATCATTAAATTTACATGAAAAGGGAAGGTGTTTATCCTTCATCCTAGAGCAACAAGTAATATCATATCTCAAGCATAGATTCCAAGCATACCATTTCAACATATAAATTTGATCCCATAACAGTTTCCCTTTTTGAGTTAAGCGATAATCCCTAAAGTATTCATGTTGATCCAACGTGTATCCCATTATATAATTGAATGGGGTTTTCTCAGGATTATTAAAGTAGTGCATAATATTTTTCACATAACGAGCATCGAGGGTTTTAGGAGGTTCCCCATCTCCATGAGTAGCAAGTACACCTAATTGTTTTGGTATTTCATGTTCCATATCCATAACTAAAGATAGAGAACCCCACGCAGACCTCATATCTCAAGCAAACAGGCAAATATTCACCCCACGCTATTGCTCCCCGGCAACGGTGCTAGAAAAAGGTCTTGATAACCCACAAGCATAGGGGATCAATTGTAGACTTTCTCGATAATTAAGAGTGTCAAATCCAATGAGGAGCTAAAGGTATAACAAATATTCCCTCAAGTTCTACCGACCATCGATACAACTGTACGCATGCTTAACGTTTGCTTTACCTAGAACAAGTATGAAACTAGAAGTACTTTGTGGGTGTAACAGGATAGGTTTGCAAGATAATAAAGAGCATGTAAATAAAAACTAGGGGCTGCTAAGATAAAGAAACAACTAAGCTAATTTAACGAGTGGAAAAGTGGTGGTAGGAGTTGCGGAATTGTCCCTAGGCAATCGATAACTAGACCGGTAATCATTATTCCAATTTTATATGAGGGAGAGGCATAAGTTAACATACTTTCTCTACTTGGATCATATGCACTTCTGATTGGAACTCTAGAAATCATCCGCAACTACTAAATATCACTAAGGTAAAACCCAACCATAGCATTATAAGGTATCAAGTCCTCTTTACTCCTATATGCAACAACCCACCTACTCGGGCTTATGCTTCTGTCACTCAAGCAACCCACCATAGGCAAATCATGAACACATTGCAACACCCTATAGCGAGGATCCCTCATGCTTGCGCGACATGGAGAGCACCATAGGACATCACCAATAATAAAACATGCAACTCAAACCAATCATGATCATCAATCAACCCATAGGACAACAAAAATCTACTCAGATATCATAGGATGGCAACACATCATTGGATAATAATATGAAGCATAAAGCACCATGCTCAAGTAAAGGGTACATAAGGTTGTGGGAGAGTGGACCACTGTAGATAGATGGGGGAAGGTGATGGAGGTGTTGGTGAAGATCACAGAGTTGTTGGAGTAGATCGTCGTCACGATGATGGCCCCGGGGGCACTCCGGTGCCACTGGGAGAGGGGGGAGAGCCCCCCTCCTTCTTCTTATTCCTTGACATTCATCCTAGATGGGATAAGGGTTTCCCCTCTAGTCCATGGCCTCCGTGGCGGCGGAGGGGCGAGAGCCCCTCCGAGATTGGATCTCTCTCTATTTCCTTCTATTTCTGCGGTCTCAAATTCTGGCTTTCACTGTTTCTTCAATATCTGGATATCCATAACTCTGATCAGGCTGAATTTTTGAGGGGATATTTATCCAAAAATTATATTTCTTTTGGACAAATGATAGCTCCAACCGACCTAAGGGGTGTCCACAAGCCTGCCACGCGCGACCAGGGGGTGGGTCCCGCCTAGCAGGCTTGCCACCTCCTCGGGCATCGTCTCGCGTTGATTATTTTTCCAAAAACTCACATATATTCCAAAATAAATCTCTGTAAGTTTTTATCGCGTTTGGACTTTGTTTGGTATGGATATTCTGTGAAACAAAAAACATGCAACAAACAGGAACTAGCACTGGGCACTGGGCACTAGATCAATATGTTAGTCCCAAAAATAGTATAAAAAGTTGCCAAAAGTATATGAAAGTTGTAGAATATTGGCATGAAACAATGAAAAATTATAGATACGACGGAGACGTATCAGATCCCAACAAACACACCGCAGAAGTCGTTACATCAAATAGATCTCCAAGAGACCATCGTATTGAGAAACATAGAGAGAGAGAGAGCAAGCCATCTAGCTACTGCCTATGGACCCGTAGGTCTATGGTGGACTGCTCATGCATCATTGGAGAGGCACCTATGAGGAATATGAACCCCTTCGTGATGGTGTTAAATTGGATATCGTGGTTCTGGAACTTGTGGTGGCTGGAATTGTGTTTCATCGATTCCTGTAGGGTTTTTGGATTTTCAAGCAATTTATAGGCTTGATAATCGGTTGGGGGGTGCACGAGGTGCCCACCCTCCACCAGGCCATGCTAGGGGCTTTGGCGTGCCCTAGTGGAGGGTGGGCCCCCTGGGCCCCCTCTTCTGGTGTTGTTTGGCGCATTTTTCTTCTTCTGGTCCATAAAAAATCCACAAAAATCCCCACAGCGTTTGGACTCCGTTTGGTACTAATTTTTTGCAAAGTAAAAAACAAGCAAAAATAGCAACTGGCACTTTGGAACTATGTCAATAGGTTAGTCCCAAAAAATGATATAAAGTTGATATAAAATGATTGTAAAACATCCAAGATTGATAATATAACAACATGGAACAAGCAAAAATTATAGATACGTTGGAGAGGTATTAGCATCCCCGGGCTTAATCGCTACTCGTCCTCGAGTAGGTAAATGATAAAAACATAATTTTTGATGTGGAATGATGCCTATCAGGTTCATCACATATTATTTTCTTTATAGCATGGACATTTGGACTTTTCATATGGTTCAAAGCAATAGTCTAGTATTGACATTAAGACTTTTATACTCAAGCATATTAACAAGCAACCATGTCTTTCAAAATATCAATGCTAAAGCAAGTTATCCCTAGCCCATCATGCTCAATCATTGATCCATTCACAATACACACTCAAATATTAGCTACACCTAATGCTCAAGTACGATCATAATGCCCCTAGTTGGTGCTTTATAAGGAAGATGGAGACTCAAATTGAAAAATAAAAATTGCATAAAGTAAATAGATAGGCCCTTCGCAGAGGGAAGTAGGGATTTGTAGAGGTGCTAGAGCTCAAGTGTTTAAATTGATAGAGAAAAATAATTTGAGTGGCATGCCTTCCCTATCAATGAGAATGACTGAGAGATCTCAATATCTTTCCACACTAGAGGCATCATAGGTGGTTCCCAAACAGAAAATAAAGTTTATTCCTTTTTCCACCATACTTTCACTTTCCATGGCTAGCCGAATCCACAGTTGCCTTCCATACCAACACTTTCTAAGGAATTTCTAATTTGATAACATAAAGTTATTTTTTTCTTTTTCATTTTGGGAATGGGCGGTCCTCCATGCTCTTCCAAGTATATAGGTAGGATTATCTTAAGGTTTAAGGATTTTGGATGCACAAGTAGTATTTCTACTTAGTACAAGTGAAGGCTAGCAAATAGATTGAGAAGCATCCAACCAAGAAACAAAAAATCACATAAGTGAGCATTAAGCATAACTAGCACTGAATAATGCACCATAAGTAGGATGTAATTTCGTAGCACAACTATTGACTTTCGTGCTTGCATAGGGAATCAAAAACCTTAACACCAATATTCTTACTAAGCATAATTACTCATCAACATAACTCACATATAACTATTGTCATGTCTCAAAACTGTTACAAAGAATCAAGTTTAATTTGTCCAATGATCTTCATGAAAGTTTTTATTATATTCCTCTTGAATATTTATCACTTTGGGACTAGTTTCATATATTGCAATTGCTTTTGACAAGCTCACATGGATAAAAGTGAAGAACATGAGCATACACATTTCATCTCTCAAAATAATATAAGTCAGGCCTAAGAGGATTTCTTCAAAATTAATAACTCTCAAATTAATATAAGTGAAGCATGACAGCATTTCTTCAAACATGTAAAAGCACGCCGTGCTCAAACAGATATAAATGAAGCACTAGAGCAATTCCTTTGCTCAATAGTTTTAAGTGAAGCATAAAGAGCAATTCTAAAAAATCATAACATATTTTGGATCTCTCAAATAGGTGTATCTAGCAAGGATATTAAATAAAATGCAAAAATCTAAACAAGCAAAGATACAAGACTCTCCAAGTAGAACTCGTGATATGTGACGAATAAATATATAGTTCCAAGTAGTATACCGATGGTTGTTAGAAGAAAGAGGGGATGCCATTCGGGGCATCTCCAAGACTAGTTGCTTGTTACTCTTTAGATATTACCTTGGGGTGCTATAGCATCCCAAATCTTTGACTCTTCTAACTCCTTATTCCTTCCTCCATCGTTATCTCACCCAAAACTTGAAAACTTCAATCACACAAAACTTGACAAAATTCTCGTGAGATCCATTAGTATAATAAAGCAAATTACCACTTTAGGTATTGTTGTAAACTTATTAATATTTTATTTTTTAATTATACCTAATGTATTTTAACTTCTACATGACTTATACCCCCCGATACAAGCCATAGATTCATCAAAACAAGCACACAATGCAATGAAAACAGAATCTGTTTCAGACATAACAGTCTGTAGTAATCGGTACTCTACCCATACTTACTGAACTCCAAAAATTCTGAAAAAAATAAGACAACGTAACTAATTTGTATAGAAATAATGTGTCAAAATTTCAGCTCAATATCATGTTATAGTAAAAACGAAAATTTGTGCACTCAGAACAAAGTTTTGGTTTCAGATTCAGCATTGTTTCTACTCATCTTATTGATCATCCTAAAGGCATTACTTGGCACAAACACTAAATAAAAAATAAAACAAAATCATAACAGAAGAATACTTTTGTAAAACACTCAAAAACATAAATAAAAAGATAAAAATAATTTATTCATTGGGTTGCCTCCCAACAAGCGCTATCGTTTTATACTCCTCGCTAGGCATAACACATAGATTCAAGTATTGTCATCCTTAGTTTCCAACTCCTTAAGCACACAACAAGAATTTTTCAAGAATATATCATGCATATTCTCAATAACAATACTTCTAGGAATAAGATTGAAAAAATTGTTCTTTCCATGAAGATTGTTTACCACTTCAACAAAATTGGGATGAATACTAATAATTTTAAGATCCTCATTGTTTCTACTAGAAGTGGTACCCTTGTTCTTAGGAACTTCCATGGATTTGCAATCCTTACTAATGGGATTTTTTCAATAGTCCTATCGGTAGGGAAAGCCGAACAACATTTTTTCTAATTTCTCAATTCTGGTAGGGCTTTCTTCAATTCTTTTATTGACTACGAGTTCTTTTTTCCTTTAATATTTCAAGAGTGTCTCTCACCTTTGACCCAATTCCATTAGCAAGATTATGCATCTTTTTATCCAAATTCTAGATACTTTCCTCGGTGAGCATTTTCTTTTCAATAGCATCTAACCTTTTCATAACATTCTCAAGAGTTAAAATTGTTTCATTGACAATGATAGGTGGAGAACCTACTAAATTTCCCATAGCATTATAAGCATCCAAAGTGGGTCACATCAAGAAATTCCCACCGGTAATCATATCAAGGATGAATCTATAACAAGTGGTGATGCCCACATAAAAACAGCAAAGAAGAACAACAGTAGATTCCTTACAAATAGATCTATTATGAGAATTGCAAATCCTATACCAAGCATCTTAAGATTCCCCCTACCCTTTGTTTAAAGTTAACAACCTCATAATCGGGGGTGTACATAATAACGGAAGAACTAGCCATGAAGATGGTGTTGGCAAACAAGAGATCTAGCGAGAAAAAGGAAAACAAAAAAGAGAGGGCGAATAAAACATCAAATTTGTGAAGTGGGGGAGAGGAAAACGAGAGGCAAATTGCAAATAATGTAAATTGCAAGGAGATGAGATTTGTGATTAGGAACCTGGTAGATGAGATTCCTTCCTCCCCGGCGACAGCGCCATGAATTCCTTTGACGTGGCTTGAGACTGCGTCGGTATTTCTGCAAAGAGGAAGGGATGATGCATCACAGCGACGATAAGTATTTCCCTCAGTTATGAAACACATATATCAATCCATAGAGGAAGATCAGGCACCCACGTAAACAACACCTACACACAAATTATAAATACTTGCAACCCGACACGAAAGAGAGGTTGCCAAGCTCTCCACGGTAATAAGATTGATTAGGTAGTGATAGTTTTGGCAAATAGATCTGGAAAGAACACAAAATAAAATAAGTAAACAAAAAGTGCAGCATGGTATTTATATTTGTTAATAGATTTGAAAATAAAATATGCAAATAGTATATCAGAAAGCAATATGTTCGAAAAGTAGACCCGGAGACCGTAGGTTTCACTAGTGGCTTCTCTCATGAGTATAGTGCACGGTGGCTGAACAAATTACTGTTGTGCAATTGATAGAAGATCAAATAATCGTGACGATATCCAGGCAGTGATCATTATATAGGCATCACGTCCAAGAAAAGTAAACCGAAACGATTCTACATCTACTTATATTACTCTACACATCGACCACTATCCAGCATGCATCTAGTGTATTAAGTGCATGGAGAAAGTGAGTAATGCAATAAGAATGGTGAAATGATGTAGAGATCTATTCATGTAGGAATAGACCCCATCTTGTTATCCTTAATGGTAACAATACATGCGTGTCTTGCTGCCCCTTCTGTCACTGGGAAAGAACACCGCAAGATCGAACCCATCACAAAGCACCTCTTCCGATGGCAAGAAAAATTGATCTAGTTGGCCTAACTAAACCAAAGATTCGAGGAAGAAATACTAGGCTATAAGTAATCATAAAAATAAGAGATCAAAGAAGACTCAAATCATATTCATGGATAGAAACTGATCATGAACTCAAAATTCATAGGATCCCAACAAACACACCGCAAAAGTCATTACATCAAATAGATCTACAAGAGACCATTGTATTGAGAATCATATGGAGAGAGAGGAAGCCATTAGGATACTACCTATGGACCCGTAGGTCTATGGTGGACTACTCACGCATCATCGGAGAGGCACCTGTGAAGAAGATGAACCCCTCCATGATGGTGTTAGATTGGATCTCGAGGTTCGGGAACTTGCGGCGGCTGTAGTTGTGTTTTGTCGACTCTCCTAAGGTTTTCTGAATATTTGGGAATTTATAGGCTCGATAGTCGGTTGGGGGGAGTCCCGAGGTGCCCACCCTCTACCAGGCCGCACTAGGGGCCTCTAACATGCCCTAGTGGAGGCTGGCCACCCTGGGCCCCCTCTTCTGGTGATCTTTGGTCCATCTTGTTCCTTCTAGTCCATAAAAATTCTCCAAAAATCCGCACAGCGTTTGGGCTCCGTTTGGTACTGATTTTCTATGAAGTAAAAAAGCAAGCAAAAACAACAACTTGCACTTTGGCACTATGTAAATAGGTTACTCCCAAAAAATGATATAAAGTTGCTATAAAATGATTGTAAAACATCTTAGATTGATAATATAACAACATGGAACAAGCAAAAATTATAGATACGTTGGAGACGTATCACCTAATATGGCATTTCCATAGCATTCCGAGATATATTGCCATGCAACTTCTACCGCTTTCGTTTTGATGACTTGAGCATTCATTGTCATATTGCTTTACATGATCGTAAGATAGCTAACATGATGTTTCCATGGCTTGTCCGTTTATTATATCTTTGCTATGCTAGATCATTGCACATCATTCATATAGAGTCATATTTTATTCTAGGTATCGAGTTGTAATATTGATTTATAAGTAAATAGAAGTGTGATGATCATCATTATTCATTATTAAAGCATGTCCCAATGAGGAAAGGGTGATGGAAACTATGATTCCCCCACAAATCAGGATGAGGCTTCGGACAAAGAAAAAAAAAAGAGAGAAAAAAAGAACGAAAAAATGGAAAAAGGAAGAAAAAAAGAAAAAGAAAAAATGATGAGAGACAAAGAGAGAAGGGGCATGCTAATTCCACACTTGTGCTTCAAAGTAGCACCAGGTTTTTCATGTAGAGAGTCTCCTATGTTGTCACTTTCATATAGTAGTGGGAAATTTTAATTATAGAGTTAGATGCACACCCACTTAGTTTTCATACTTTCATACACTTATAGCTTTTAGTGCATCCGTTGCATCGGAATCCCTACTCCTCGCATTGATATCTATTGATGGGCATCTCCATAGCCCGTTGATATGCTGAGTTGATGCGAGACTTCCTTCTCCACTTTTACCCCTTTGAAACCTACCATCCTATTCTAATCCACCCATAGTGCTATATCCATGGCTTGCTCTCATGTATTGCGTGAGAGTTGAAAATTTTGAAGCGCGTTAAAAAGTATGAACCAATTGCTTGGCTGACATCGGGGTAGTACATGATTTATACTTTGTGTTAAGAAGACAGAGCATGACAAGGCTATATGATTTTGTAGGGATAGCATTCTTTAGCCTTGATATTTTGAAAGACATGATTGTTTGTTGGGTTTCCTGAGTATTAATGTCTTTATGTCAAAACTAGACTATTGCTTTGAATCACTTGTGTCTTAATATTCATGCCATGATTAGATATATGATCAAGATTATGCTAGGTAGCATTCCACATCAAAAGTTATCTTTTTTTATAATTTACCTACTCGAGGACGAGCAGAAATTAAGCTTGGGGATGCTGATACGTCTTCATCATATCTATAATTTATGATTTCATGCCAATATTATACAACTTTCACATACTTTTTGCAACAATTTATATGATTTACTGGACTAACTTATTGATCCAATGTGTAGTGCCAGTTCCTATTTTTGTGTGTTTTTTGTTTCGCAGAAATTCCATTTCAAACAAAGTCCAAACACGATAAAAATTTATGAAGAATTTTTTTGGAATGTTTATGAACTTTGACAAGTGGAATCAATGCAAATGGAAGCCTACAATGGGCGCAAGACACCAGGGCATGGGCCAGGTCCGAAATGAGCCCGGGTGGGTGGTGCTCACCTCGTATGTCGGTTGGAGCTCTCCTTCGTCCGCTAAAAAGCTAATTTTTGGGTAAAAATCCTCTCAAACTTTCAGCCCGATCAGAGTTATGGATATCCGGGAATATAAGAAACGGTTTTCGGCTAGAAAACAAGAACGCGAAACAAAAGAGAACGGAGAGGGAGATCCAATCTAGGAGGGTCTCCTGCCCCTCCGACGCCATGGACCATAGGGGAACTCTCCTCCCATCTAGGGGGAGGCAAAGTTAGAAGGAGAAGGAGGGGGCTCTCGCCCCTCTCTCCAGATGACGCCGGAACGCCGCTGGGGCAAACATCATGACGGCAATCTACACCAACAACTTCGTCGCCGTCAACACCAACTCTCTCCCCCTCTATACAGCAATGTGACACCTCTGTTCTCCGCTGTAATCTCTATTTAAACATGGTGCTCACCTCCACATATTATTTCCCAATGATATTTGGCTATCTTATAATGTTTGAGTAGATCTCTTTTGTCTTATGGGTTAATTGTGGTATGATGTTATGGATGTGAGTTGTATGTTGATATGGTGTTGTCCTATGGTGACCTCCTTGTCGTGCAAGCATGAGAGATCCCCATTGTAGGGTGTTGCACTATGTTCATGATTTTCCTATGGTGGGTCGCTTGAGTGACAGAAGCGTAAACCTGAGTAGGTGGGTTGTTGCGTATGGGAGTAAAGAGGACTTGATAGTTAAGGCTATGGTTGGGTTTTATCTTAATGATCTTTAGTAGTTGCGGATGCTTGCTAGAGTTCCAATCATAAGTGCATATGATCCAAGTATGGAAAGTGCGTTAGCATATGCCTCTCCCTCATTGCATATAACAAGTATCTATTGTATCACATTCAATTGCCTATGGACAATCTTTCTCTTGCATTACACAAAAAGCTTTCTATGAAACTATTTACTTTTATTGTTGTTTTATTAAAACATCACCTAACTTTTATTTCCACGTTCTTTATTATCTTGCAAAGTACTTCTAGTTTTATTCCCGCAAAGTAGTTTCATATTTGTTCTCGGTAAAGCAAGCATTAGCGTGCGTAGAGTTGTATCGGTGGTTGATAGAACTTGAGGGAATATTTGTTCTACCTTTAGCTCCTCATTGTGTTTGACACTCTTACTTATAGAAAAAGGATACAAACGACCCCCTACACTTGTGGGTTATCATATACCTAACTGTTTCCTTAGGGTATCCTATGAAGATGCACTTTTCCGCTTTGGGCTCGAGCTTATTAGACATAAGTGTTGCATTCCCATACTCTAAGAAATGACAACTTAGGTTTCTGCCAAACCATAATTCATACAGTGTCATCTCAACATATTTAGATGGTTCCCTATTTAAAGTGAATGTAGTTGTCTCTAATGCATAACCTCAAAACGATAGTGGCAAAACGATAAGAGACATCATAGTACGCACGATATCCAATAGAGCTCGACTACGACGTTCGGACACACCATTACACTATGGTGTTCTAGGTGGCGTGAGATGTGAAACAATTTTCACATTGTCTCAAGCTGCATACCAAACTCGCAACTCAGATGTTCACCTTCATGATCATATCACAAACATTTTATCTTCTTGTCATGATGACCTTAAACTTCACTCTGATTTTGCTTGAACTTTTCAAACATTTCAGACTTATGTTTCATTAAGTAAATATACCCATACCTACTCAAATCAGTAATGAAGGTATGAAAATAATGATATCCACCGCACACTTCAACACTCATTGGACCGCATACATCAACATCTATCATTTCCAGTAAGTCACTTGCCCGCTCCATGATATTGAAACGGGGTCTAAGTGATCTTTCCCATGATGCATGGTCTGCATGTCTCCACCGATTCGAAATAGAGTGAGCCCAAAGATCCATCGGCATGGAGTTCCTTCATGTGCTTTATACCAATATGACCTTAGCGGAACTGCCACAAGTATGTGGTACTATCATTATTAACTTTGCATACTTTTGGCATCAATATTATGAGCATGGGTATCACTACAATCGAGATTCAATAAACCATTCACATTGGGGGCATGACCATTGAAGGTATTATTCATATAAATAGAATAACCATTATTCTCTGACTTAAATGAATAACTGTATTGCAATAAACACGGTCTAACCATGTTCATGCTCTATGCAAACACCAAATAACATTTATTCAGGTTTAACGCAAATCCCAAAGGTAGAGGGAGCGTGCGATGATGATCACATAAACCTTGGAAACACTCCCAACACACATTGTCACCTCGCCCTAGCTAGTCTTCATTTATTCCGTAGATTTTATTTCGAGTTACTAACATTAGCAACTTAACCAGTATCTAATACCCAGGTGCTGCTAGGAGTACTAGTAAGGTACACATCAATAACACGTATACAAAATATACTTATGTTAATGTCGTCAGCCTTCTTATCTACCAAGTACCTAGGGTAGTTTCGCTTCAGTGACTGTTCTCCTCATAATAGAAGCACTTAGTCTTGGGTTTGGGTTAAACCTTGGGTTTCTTCACTGGAGCAGCAACTGGCTTGCCATTCATGAAGTTTCCCTTCTTGACCTTGCCCTTCTCGAAACTAGTGGTTTTACTAACCATCAACATTTGATGCTCCTTCTTGATTTCTACCTTCGCAGTGTCAAACATTGCGAATAGCTCATGGGTCATCTTCTCCATCGCTGGCATTTTATAGTTCATCACGCAGCTCTAGTAGCTTTGTGGTAGTAACTTGGAGAACTATATCAATCACTATCTTATCTGGAAGATCAACTCCCACTTGATTCAAGCGATTGTAGCACCCAGACAATCTAAGCCGATTGAGATATTCTCCTTCATCTTACATGCAAAGAATCTTGTTGGAGGTCTCATACCTCTCAACACAGCCACGAGCCTGAAATCCCAATTTCACCTCTTGGAATATCTCATATGCTCTGTGATGTTCAAAACGTCTTTGAAGCATCAACTCTAAGCCGTAAATCATGACACACCAAACTATCAAGTAGTCATAAAAAAACATGCTTGTATGATGTTGTCAACACCAACAAACGACACATGAGGGGTTGGTGCACCGAGCGGTGCATCAAGGACATAAGCCTTCTGTGCAGCAATGAGGACAATCCTTATCTTACGAACCCAGTCCGCATAATTGCTGCTACCATCTTTCAACTTAGTTTTTCTCTAGGAACATATCAAAATATAGGGGAGCTACTGCGCGAGCCATTGATCTACAACATAATTTTGCAAAGACAACTTAGACTATGTTCATGATAATGAGTTCAATTAATCATATTACTTAAGAACTCCCACTCAAATCAACATCCCTCAGGTTGTCTAAGTGTGACATGATCCAATCCACCAACCCAAGTCCGATCATCACGTGAGATGAGGTGGTTTCAATGGTGAACATCTCCATGTTGATCATATCTACTATATGACTCATGTTGGAACTTTTGGTCTCCTATGTTCTGAGGCCATGTATGTACATTCTAGGCTCGTCAATTTTAACCCAAGTGTTCTGCATGCGCAAAACTGGCTTACACCCGTTGTATGCAAACGTAGAGTTTATCACACCCGATCATCACGTGGTGCTTCGAAATGAGGATCCTTCGCAACGGTGCACACTTGGGGAGAACACAATTTTAATCTTGAAATTTTAGTGAGGGGTCATCTTATAATGCTACCATCGTCCTAAGCAAAATAAGACACATAAAGGGATTAACATCACATGCAAATCATATAAATGACATGATATGGCCATCATCATCTCGTGCTTTTGATCTCCATCTTGAAAGCACCGGCATGATCTCCATCATCACTGGCATGGCACCATGATCTCCATCATCATGATCTCCATCATTGTGTCATCACGAGGTTGCCACACCAACTATTGCTAACGCACATCGATAAAGTAAAAGCAATTACATGGCGTTTAGTGATTGACACATAGGTCATACAATAAATCAAAGACAACCCTATGGCTCCTGCCGGTTTCCGTACTCATCAACATGCAAGGCCTGATAACTATTACAAAACATGATCATCTCATACATCAACATACATCAACTCACGTCTTGGCCATATCACATCACAGTATGCCCTACAGAAACAAGTTAGATGTCCTCTACTTTGTTGTTGCAAGTTTTACGTGGCTACTATGGGCAAGTAGTAAGAATTGGTCTTACCTATGCAAAGCCACAACAGTGATATTCAAGTTTCCTTTTAACCTTCTACAAGGACTGCCTCGATCAAATCCAATTAATCTAAAGTGGGAGATAAAGACACCCGCCAGCCATATTTATGCAACAAGTTGCATGTCTGTTGATGGAACCGGTCTCTCGTACGTGGATGAGTAAAGTTGGTCGGAGCTGCCTCATCCCACAACACCGCTGAATGAGGATAATACTAAGGAGGTAAGCCATCTGAACATCAACACCCACATACTCTTTTGTGTTCTACTCGTGCATGTTATCTACGCATGGACCTAGCTCATGATGCCACCGTTGGGGAACGTTGCATGGGAAACAAAAAAAACCTACGAACACCCAAGATCTATCTAAGGAGATTAACATCTACGATATCGAGAGTGGATATACATACCCTTGTAGATTGCTAATCGGGAAGCATTAAGAAACATGGTTGATATAGTCGAACGTCTTCGCGATCCAAATCGCAATCCGTCATGCAGTCCAATCACAACTCGTCCCGGTCTAGCGCCGAACGGACGACACCTCACGTTCAGCACACGTACAGATCGATGACATCTCCGACTCCTCAATCTAGCGACGGAGATCGGAGTAGTACATGAGTTCTGCGGCAACACAACGCCGTGGTGGCGGCGGTGGTGATTCTATCCCGGCAGGGCCACGTCTAGCGCTATCGAAACCGCGAACAGAGGAGAAAACGATCTAGGGAGAGCAGGGGGTGCCAAGGGCTTCGTGTGTGCTCTTGGGGTGCCCCTCCCCTCTATATATAGGTGGAGGGGCATGGAGATCAGCCCCTCAAAGCCCTGGGGAGCAGCCAAGGGGGAGGAGTTGGACTCCTAATCCAGTTCCCTCCCTTTCCATAAACAGGTAGATTTTCCACCTCTCCCAAGCCACATGGGCCTTATGGGACTTGTGCACCTGGCCCAATAAAGCCAGGGAGCCTCCCCTCAGCCCATGCAAACCCTTGGGATGTAGTGGAACCCTTGGTGAACTTCCGTACGAGAACATTCTAGAAGCTTCCCTGTACAATACCGGAAAAACCCAAAACTTTTTTGGTAGCCAAAATATTACTTCCCATATATAAATCTTTACCTCGGGACCATTCCAGAACTCCTCGTTACTTCCGGGATCTGATCCGGGACTCTGAACAACCTTCGTTCACCAACATACATAACTCAACAATACCAAATCGTCATTGAACGTTACGTGTGCAGATCTCGCGGCTTCGAGAACTACGTAGACATGACCGAGACAACTCTACGATAAATAAGCAATACAAGGACATGGATGCCCATATTGGGTCCTACATATTATACGAAGATCTTTATTGGTTGAACCACGATGTCAAGGATTCACACAATCCCATATGCAGTTCCCTTTGTCCATTGGTATGTTACTTGTGTCAGATCTCGGGCTCCGCAGAACCCAAAGAAGTTCCAACACAGGGGCATGTGCGAAGATCCCCAACGGCCTCATCCCGCCTAGCTCGCAACTCAATGGTTTCGATGGCAAACGCACACGATGATGAGGAAGAAGATTGCACACGATGATTTACCCAGGTTCGGGCCACTACGAAGCATAAAACCCTACTCCTGCTTTGGTGGATTGCCTCACGAGGAGGTTTGTGGATGAACTAGTATAGTGGTGAGTTGCCTCGTGAGGGTGCTCTTGTGGTCTTTCCTCTCTTGCTTTGTCTCTCCGTATCCTTGTTTCGTCCCCCCCCCTCTCCGGTGCAGCCTAGACTCTATTTATAGTGGCCTAGGTCCTCTTCCCTTATTGCTATGGCGGGAAGGGATCCCACATTGGCCAAATTCGAAGGGGGACAGAAGTACATCTTTATCCTGACGAAAGGTGGTCATCGTCTACAAAGTAGTTGTTGATGATGCAGAGGTGGGATCGGCGATGACATCCTCCCTGCTGGGCTCATGGTTGTGGTCTTGTTGAACCGGAATGGAAACCTTTGGGGGCGCTTTGGGAACCCGCGTACGTCGTTGGTCCCTTTGCACCAAAGGGGAAACTGTACCGCTTGGTGCGCTGGTGCCCGCCTATCCCACCTTGCGTCATCCTTGGCCTCCCGAGGCCAAGCACCACATAGAGATCTCCGCCACTCCAGAGGGGGCCTGAGGAGGCCTATCCCTCATAGGTCTTTGTGCTACTTCCCTCACGAGGGCCTTGTCTTGAGTGGGGTCACGCCAGTCGTGCTTGGCTGATGAGGTGGGGCATGCCCTAGGCTACAGGCAGGCAGGTCTGGGTACCCTCGTTCCCAGAACGCTGACAGTAGCCCCCGGGCCCAAGGCGCTCTCGAGCTGGCTTTTGGGCGAAGCCATTGAGGACGGCCCAAAGCGTCGCAGGCCCAAAACGCCTGTGGGCCAGGCTCGACACATGTCGTGTGCCCTGGGGATGATGCCTCCACTCCCGAGGACATTAGGACCTCCCAGGTCAAAGTGATGCAACCCTGGGCATTCGCCGTCCATCATTACCTTTCCTTGAATGCAGACGCTACCTCTGCCTTCTCCTCTTGGGCCACGCAGATGTGACCCTTCGGGGGCTGATGAACTGACATGGGGCAGAGTTGCACGCCACCCGGGCCTGCCCCGCGGCGCCTAAGGAGTGCACGACGCCTGCACTCCCACGATGCCCCGACTAACAAGGGCTTGGGCGCACAACGGCACCATCATTGCCTGGGATGCGAGGGGGTGTTGGTTGGCCCTTGGTCGTATATAAGTGGGCGAGGGCGAGAAAACCCTTAGCACATTTTCATCTGCTTTGCATCCCAATCTTCAAGCCACCGCTCTCCCAGTCATGGCACCATTGACGAAGTCCTCTGCCACAGAGAAAGGGAAGGCCTCCAAGGAGGGCCCTGACTCACCACCGCCCAGGAGGGGCCGCGGTCGTCCCTGGAAATATACCACGACGCTGGCGGTGATTCCCCATGGGCGCGGGCGTGCTCCAACATGGCCTAGAGATACCTTCGGTAGCCACAGGGAGGCTCCATCCTGTGTGGGCGGCCGTAGTAGTCGTGGCGGCGACGCCCGAGGAGGGAAGTTGGCGGTGGCCGCCCGGACACACCGCCTGCAGCTTCATTCAGCCGACGCGGCCCAGGAGTTTGTGGTGTGGGCGGAGAGGTCGGCTATCGCTTGGTTTCAACTCCCGTGCTTCTTCGCGGAGGCACTGCCAATCGGGGGGGGTGGCTACTGGCCTATGGCTGCAGGCTGACGCCTGCTGTAGTGTGGCCTCATGGGTGGAGGTCGAGGTCACCCCCGCGGTTTATGTGTACCTAAACTGAGGGTGGCAGACGTTTGCCCGCGCCCGTGGCTTAGAGGTGAGGTGCACCCTTCACTTCAAGTATGACAGGGCGGCGACGCTCTTCGTCAAGATCTTCAGGGGAGACGACAAGCGCTTGGGGTTCTGCCCGGAAGGCGACGGCCGCGGAGACCTTGGAGATGAACTTGCCCTTGACGACGGGCGTCGTGTCTCCAGCAGCAGTGACACCCCTATCGAGGAGAGCCCGAGCAATAGCAGCGATGGCAGCTACGACGCGCCACCGCGCCGGCGCGCCCAGACCTCGTGGGGTAGCTAGCCTCCATGGCATCGCTCCTTTGCTCAAGAAGCGGCCACACAAGCGCGCCTCCATGGTCCCGTCAAGGAAGAGGAGGACCTCGACTGAGTGCTGGTGCACCGAAGCCAGGGCTCCCGGAGTGGTAGGCCTCGAGGGGGCTTCCTTACTTTTTTTCTCCTCATCTTCTCCCTTTCCCGCAATCAAAGAATCAAGGGGAGCCCTATGGGCGTGTAATGAATTTCAGCGCTCGCCCCTTTTATTAGCACTCTTATCATGTGTTCTGGTCCTTGTGTTATTGTTAATTGAGATTGCTGGTCGTGATTAGGGTACTTAGCTTGACACACTTGCGGCAGGCTTCAGGGAGGCTTGGCGGTGGCGCTTGGTTAGTCCGGATGTCCTGGGGGCTTCTTCTTCCTATGAGTGAGGCAGGTTGGGAGCCCTTTCGGCACTCTGCGTCTGCTGCCCTAGTCCCGCATATTACTCAACCACCATAAGGGGCATCCAAATCACCAGGACGCGACTATGGGGTGAGGCCTTGACACCCTTGATACCGATCAGATCTCCAGGACGACATCAAGGGGCGAGCGGCTATATGACCGGTAAGGCTCCCGAGGCGCACTGCTCAAGAGTCCCCCTTTGATGCTCAAGCAGCTCTACGTCGGCAGATCCTAGTCCCGCACATTCCATGACTACCGTAAGGGGCATCCGAATCTCCAGGACGCGACTATGGGGTGAGGCCTCGACACCCTTGACGCCTACCGGATCGCCAAGACGACATCAAGGGGCGAGGGGCTATATGACCGGTAAGGCTCCTAAGGCGCATTGATCAGGATCCCCCCTTGAGGCCCAAGCGGCTCCCCAAACAAAATTTGTTTCTTGCCCCGGGAGGCGCGAGCCTCCAGAGTCTCCGAGATGGTGCGTCGGGCCGTGGGCGGAGCCCCTGAGCAAGTATAAAGCGACATGCGTCTGCTGACTCACTCGGGAGCGCCACGCGAGGATACGGCCGCCAAGGCCTTGGCGAGGTGCCAGCACCGTGCCCCCTATCCCCTGCTCGTGGGGTGCGAGGGGGAGGGAAGGAGGCGAGTTGTCGACCCGAAGAGAGAAAACTCAAGATAGAAAATGGCGATAAGAAGAAATCACTGACCCTTTTCTTTAAAACATGGTTGGAGAAAACCCCAATTTTTGTTCTAGAAAAGTTGGCAATTTCGAACACAAGAAAAGAAAATAATGGCCGTGTCCGGCACCTAGGCTAGTCTTCGTCTTCATTTTCCCCCAGCGCGGAGCGTAGGGCATCCACATTGCGTGGGCATAGCCATTGGAGGGTAGTGTTTTCCGTGAGCGCGGAGCATGGGGCTTCCACTTGGGTGTGGGTGCGAACCCCTCCGCGTCCTTGGGGAGCTCCAGGCGTATATAGCCCACTCATTATTATGTGAGAGTGTCACAGGTAGAACTTGCGGAGGTGCTGGATGTTCCAGGCATTCTAGATGAGGACCCCGTCCTGAGTCTCCAGGCGCACAGCGCCAGGCCCGGAGACATGGGTGACCTTGAATGGGCCCTCCTACATGGGCGAGAGATTCTGCAGGCCCTCCCTGGAAAGGACCCACCTCAAGATGAGGTCTCCGACTTCGAGGGTCCTGGAGTGTATGTTACGGCAATGGTGACGTCGTAGTGCCTGCTGGTATCTCGCAGCTCGGAGCGAGGCTCGGCGACGGACCTCCTCCCCAAGCACGAGGTCTATTCCTCACGCGGCATCTTGACGCTCCTCGTCGAATGCAAAGACCCACGGGGACCGGTGCTTGACCTTGTGTAGAAGGATGGCCTGGGCTTCGTAGACGAGGAAGAACGGGGTCTCATCGGTGGGCTTAGTCGTGGTGGTGCGGATGGACCACAACACGGAGTGAATGTCATCGACCCAACCCCTTCCGCAAGCTTCGAGCTTCTTCTTGAAGCTCCTTGCCTTGAGGCCTCGCAGGACCTCCGCGTTGGTGCGCTCTGCCTGGCCGTTGCTCCGTGGGTGGGCCATCAAGGTGTAGCATATTTGCATTCCAAGGTTAGTGCAATAGGTCATGAAGAGGTTATTGGTGAACTACGAACCGTTATTGGTGATGATGTTATTGGGGACGCCGAAGCGGCTCATGGGGCCCTTTATGAACTTGACGGCCGATCCGGCAGGGATGGTGCAGACGGGCTCCACCTCCGCCCACTTGGTAAACTTGTCGATGGCAACATAGAGGTAGCGGTACCCGCTTGCTGTCAGCGAGAAAGGCCCCAGTAGGTCCAGCCCCCAGACCACGAAGGGATAGGAGAGGGGGGTGATTTGGAGGCCCTGTACGGGCTGGTGAATCTGCTTGGCGTAGACCTGGCTGGCCTCGCAAGACCGGACCAGCTCGACGGCTTCGTTAAGCGTCGTGGGCAAGTAGAAGCCGGATCAAAACGCCCTTCCTACAAGGGTGCGTGACGAGGTGTGGTGACCGCAGTCCCCTCCGTGAATGTCGGCCAGTAGCTCACACCCCTGTTCCTTCAATATGCACTACAGCGCGACGTCATTCGGGCGCTTGCAGTATAGGTCGCAATCCTATAGACGGTAAGTCGTGGCCTGTTGTGACACGCACTTCGTGTCTTCCTCCTTTTCTGGCAGCGTGCCGTGAAGTAGGTACGCCCAGAACTCATGCATCTAGTCACCAGCCCGAGGCTCCAGTGCTAGGAGCAGTCAGGCTCTTGAGGCCAGACCACAGTCCAGAACCCCCGAGGGCGGTGCTGGGGGAGCTCCTCAGACCCTGGTGCCAGATCCTCAGTCGGTGGCACTGCGGAGGGCTTAAAGAGCCATTCCTCGAAGATGCCCAACTCCTGGGTGATACGGGGCAAACCCGAGGGTGGCCCGATCTTTCATGAATTGGAGGTGGATTCAGGAAAGAACACAAAGAATACGAGGGGAAAACATGGAGAAATCAAAGGGGAAAACACTCTTTTGGTCAAGATCCACACCAAGTACTCCTCCAATCACAAGCAATACGTGAAGTGCATCAAGATCCAAGAACAACAATGGAAATAAGGATACATGGGTAGTTCATCCTAAATCTCTAGGAGAGATGGGACCTTGAATCCACTAGGGATCTTCCCTCGCAAGGGGCCTTGACATCCTCTATGGATCTTCTCCGGTGGAGGCCTTGATCTCCATGGGAGAGGTAGAGGAAGGAGCAAAGCTCAACTATGAGCTATCACTTGCTAACCCTATAAAGGAAGTGGGGGTGGAGTATATATAGTCTTAGCCACGAAGGGGTAAGTGAGGGGGAGATACAAGGCCCAATCTCGCGGCTGCGCATAGGCAGTGTCGGACGTCCGGAGGTGGTCGGATGTCCGGAGGTGGTCGGACGTTCGATGGCTCGTGAGGGTATGGATGTCCGGAGGTCTTCGGACTTCCAACAATTCGGTGCAGTCGAGGTGGCATCGGATGTCCGAAGGGAATCGTTCAACCAGGCCTAGAGGTTGTCAGATGTCCGGAAGGTGTCGGTCCTCTCGACGCTGTTGATTGTTAGACGTCCGGTGGCTTCTGGTCGTCCGGCTACTGTAGACTTCTGCAATGCCATTTTCTTCCGTCTCTACTTCCAAGCTTCCCTCGCGGATGGTGTAGTCATATGTTGGTGCTGGCACTCCTCATCATCATCCGTGAAGCTCCGACAATACCTATGCATGCACACGAGAAGAGTGTCAAGTAGTATACCATCCACGAAGGGGGCAAGTGAACATGTGTAAAGGAGATGATTCACCTTTATGTATCTGAAGTAGATGTCACACGTGTCACTTGCCAAAGGCACTCTTGCCATGGTGATGTCCGTGGGATGCTCCGCATCATCCCCTCCCCCTTGGGAAAGATCTGTCCTCGGATCAAATACCAATTCACCATGGAAAGGAGATGGCGTCGCCATGTAGAAGTGGACGATCATCAAGCGCTCATCATGTAGAAGCTCGAAAAAGTCACTCTCCAATGTCTCACTGTCTTGTAATTCCTTGAAAAGGGGCAATGGACAACAAACACTTAGAAAAACAAATGTGGTGAGCGTTAGTGCAAAACCATGCATTCCAGTGGTGAATTACCGAACAAGTGTTGTAATCATGCATAACATATTGTGTGACAAGGGATTGTGACATGGCATGTAAGCATACAAATTTAGCACAATCTAAGGAATCATGGGGACAAGCATGAAAATGTGAGGTAAAGATGCAATTATGTGCGGCAATAGAAAGAGCATCTACCTCAAGGTCATGGCACACATGCACAAAGCAATCAACAAAAGGTCTATGGTAGACATATGAATCATTCACAACACCAAGTAAAATGAATTGTCTGAACACATGGGGCAAGCCAAAGAACAAGGCAATCCGAGCATAATGTACATATGGTGTAGTGAAGATAGTGTGGCACTCAACACAATATAAAGAGCAATTGGTCATCATGTGTGAAGCATGGAAATGGTTGTCATCAACCACATAAAAGAAGCACATCTGTGATGCAACATAAACAAGTATAGTGATCATGTTGTGCAATATAGTAGTGCGAAAATGCAACATACTAGAAGAAATCAAGGCAGTCATGTCATATGAGCAAATAGTGGACATCACTAATGCACATGACATATCGCGAGCACGAAGCAAGAGCAAAGTATCATCATAAACATGGGTCAACAAGCAAAAATGG
This sequence comes from Hordeum marinum, assembly GCA_022496015.1. NCBI lineage: Eukaryota > Viridiplantae > Streptophyta > Magnoliopsida > Poales > Poaceae > Hordeum > Hordeum marinum. The sequence continues at coordinate 275,719,241 of CM039674.1, read as the reverse complement.
AAATAGCAAGTAAATCCTCCGCGAAGCTTGCAAATATACATACGAATATGCGAATCAAGTGACATGTGAGATGCAAGGCATGGGTCACAAATGCATGGTAAAGACATAGAAATGAGCATATCATGCAAAGTGAACATGGTAATATGGGCAAATGATATATAATGGACAATAACCCATAACCATGTGAGGGCCATGTAGAAGAAATGTGTGAAGTATTTGCACAAAGAGTTTTGGTGGAGGGTAAGCACTCCATGGTGGTGCACATCTTCGTTGCTCTCTAGAGCTCTTTTCATCAACTCGTGCTTTTGCGAGGTTGAAGATGAATCATGTGTACCTACACAACAAGGAGACACACGAAACAAAGTGTGTGTGTGGTAAATGTACACATCATCCATTAGGATGTGTATGTGCACATGAGAGTTAGCACAAGATAAGCAAGTCTCAAAGAAATTCGATGCAGGGTATAGGAACATGTCATCCATCATGAAAGAATAGTTATTGTGTATAACATGTTAGGGACACAAATTGATCATGGAAATATATGCCACATCAATAGCATTCATATTCATGGGTTGCGTATAGTGCACACAAATATGGAAATCATGCAAAGGATGGGATGGAACACAATCTCCTATAGAGTATGAGGAAACTATGGGGGTCTCCTCATGTGCAATAGCGGTAGCATAATATGGAGAATATGGACAACATCCAAAGTAATGCATATCCGAAGCAAGGTGGTCATGGCATGGCAATAGTGAATAATTGCACAAGTGATGCAAAGGAAGCATGGCTATATCATCACAAGAAAAGAAAATACCAATAATCATGGGCTTGTCATCTATGCCATATGTGCAAATTGCATTTATTTTAATGGCGTATGCATAGTTACTACGATGTTATTGCAAAGATGCAATATGGGTGATCTCATGCATAGCATATGACAAGTCAAGCGGGTTGTCAAACATGATGTGACCTATAGAGTTCTCACAAGATATCCTATGCAACATGGCATAACAACTAATAATCTCCACATGAGAATCGTGAAACTCATCATAAATGCGTAGGTCATCACATGTGAAAGTCGCAAAATCGTGAAGCATAGAAATAGGTGGATCAACATCATGCAAGCAATCAATGTCCACTAGTGGGACAAGAGCATCACCTTCACCTATGTTACCTTTGTCATTCCACCCATGTGGTGTAGGTGAGGTGGCATAGACCAACTCGTGGCCATCTTCATCATGATGGAACCATGTGGGGGGGTGCATCATATTCCACCATGGCCATCATCTTGTCCAAAGGAAGGACGAAGTCGTCGAGGATCGACGCGTCATCGTGTATGGGACCTAGCACCAAATGAGAAGGCACAATAGAGGTACAATTTAAGTTGTTAGAAGTCGAAATGTCCTCACATGCCCTATCAACTACCTCACTCGCTCTATGTGGCGGTGGCTCACAAACTCCCTCAAAGTAGGTGCACTCAAACTCACGTATGGTGGAGTCACTCATCTCACTCAAGTGGTGGGGGTTGTGGCTCTCCTCACATGGGAATTGGGGCAACTCATCATATATGGGGCTATTTGTGAAGGCACTCTCACTCTCAATATGGTGGCATAAGTCTCTCAACTCATCTCCAAACGCCGCTGTGGTCGAAGGGAAAATCCCATGCTCAACCATCTCATCACCGTCACCGTGGATGAAGGCCGAAGATGGTGCATCATAATTCTCGCCTCGCGCCATTCTTACTAGCTGCCTTGTCGCTCACCTCCAAAGCATGTTCCTTGAGTGGCTCCGTAGTCGTAGTCGTCGCCGCGTCGTCTTCAAAAGAGTCATGGTAGACTCGACATCGTCAATGCCACAAAGAGGGATGGCTGTGAAGTCGGACTTGGGAGCGTCATCTTGGAGCTCGTCGGGCTTGGACATCTTGGTGGTACCATCCTCATGCTCGTCGTCGTGGAGCTTGGTCATCACGAAATGTGCTCGGGGTCAAGTAGACTTGGCCTTGAGTTCTTGTTCCGCCTTGAGAGAACAAATGTAGAGTTTGTCGAGAGACTCGTAGTTGTTGTTGAAGATAGGCTTGGTGATGTCGTTGTTCAATCCCATCATGAAGTTGAACTTCATCCAGATGGGGTCAGTCACGCAGGCTCGTTGCAAGGCTTTCTTCATCTTCATGAAGTACTCGCCGATGGACTTGGATCCTTGTGTGGTGTTCCCCAATTGGCGTTGAAGATGTTCCGTGTAGGTGGAAGGCACAAACTCTCACCACATCGCTTTCTTCGTCTTGGACCAACTCATGTAGAAGCTCTTTGAAGATGTGTGAAGCCACCATGTCGACACGTCGCCGTGAAAGTTTCTTGTGGCACACTTGGCTTGATCTTTGGAAGGGACTTGAAGTAGCTTGAGGTAGTGGTCCATCTTGCGCTCCCACACGAGATACTCCTTGGGGTCTTTACTCCCATAGAAAGGACTGTCATGGTCGATGTCGAGGTCATAGTACCTCATGGAAGTCACGGACTTGAGCTTGGGGAGATTCCCTTGAAGTGCTTGTTGGCAAAGATGCCACATATCCAAAGGCGAAGATGCCTTGAAGTCTCTTGGAGAAGATTCCAAAGTAGGTGGTGAAGTCATTGAGCGGTGGTTGGTTTCGAGCTCGTGACCTCCACACTTGTTCTTTTTTGGATGCCTTGATGTTGGCGCCGTTATTTCTTCATGTCGTTGATCGTGTTGATGCCGATGTGATCTTGCCAGAGATGGTTGATCGGGAGCATGTGCACTTGAGCATATTCTCGAAGATGATGAAGACCTCTCACGGTTCTTGATGAGGACCTTGAGCTCCTTCATTTGAGTGTACATCTTGGTGTCGATGATGTTCTTCATGGCATCGAACTCATCATTGTGCTTCTAGACCGAAGGAGATGTGTTGTCCCTATCCATTGAAGCACTCGAGAAGGTGTGAGAACAAGATGGAGTGAACATGCCAAAGTTACCTCTTTCCGAAGTTGTAGATGGATCTCAAAAGACAACAATGTATGCAAAGAAAAGAGTGCACTTGGTGAAAAACCTTGTCCAATTCTCACAACCTACACAAATGGCTTATAGTGGAGCTCGGTGGGGTTAGTGGCACAAAAATCAAGCAAAATGAAGTCCAAGATATTGTAAATGTTCAAATAAATCCAATGGACTCAAAATGCAAATCAAGTGATCACAAATATAGAGGAGGGCAAAAGAGAAACACAAGCGGTGGGATAATGGGGCTTGTGTACTATAGAGATGAGCAAAGCTCGTATTGCACAAACACAAGGAGAGCCGGTAGATTATTGCACGTTTGGGCACAATTCACCACTTGTAACAATCCTATTTATGCAAGCAAAACGTTTCCTATTCCATGTCTCCTCATGCACATGTATCTCTTTTCATGCTCAACTCTTTTTGCTTATAAGTTTTGATCTTTCTTTCTCTTGCTTAGAAGCTTTGTTTTTTTGGACTCTTCTCTTCCTTTCCACTATTCTTATTGAATCTCAACCAACTATATGAGACAAGTATCACAATATATGCACGGGAGCAAGCAATTGCACTATATGATATTTCAAGTGATGCAACAATATGATATTCCTATCACTATGGTACACAAGTTTTCGTGAAGCCCGACAATACTCGGATAGCTAGTGTCAATACGTATGAAGGTAATCACAAAGATGGTGGGGCTATCAAGATGTAATGGCAAGGAAGGAAAAGTGTATGACGGAAAGGATACCTTCGTCACAGTTAAGCTTTCACGAAGTAGGGAGTAACCGGCCTAGCTTCCGGTTGAAGATGGTCTCAAAGGATGAATGGTCGTCGTCGATTGCGAACGTCGGTGGTCGATGTAGATGATGGAACAATACAAGTCGTCGGTGGTCGATGATGAAGTAACCATCCCTAAGTAGCCGAAACACCTTAGGAGACTCAAAACACAACTCAAGCAACCACAAATCAAATGGGAACCAAAATGGGTTTGGTTGCGAAAGTCTATGGTGCTAATGCGGATTATATGGTGGAGGGCCTAGGAAAAGTTGCCAAAATTAAAAATATTTGATGGTGTCAAATTATGTTGAAACTAATTTTGTGGGATGGAGGGTGTCAATAGCTACAAAACGAGCTAAAGAACGTCGAAATCGGAGTTCGGATGAATTACTTATGGCCGAAACAAAATTCCAGCCGAGTCAGTTTCTACAAGTGTCGGACGTCCGAGAAGTGTCGGATGTCCGGAGGTCGGACGTCCGGAAGGTCCGGAAATCCGAGATTTCGGGTCTGTTTAGGTGTTCCAGACGTCCGGAGGCTGTCGGACGTCTAAGGCTTCGGAGGGGTTCGGACGTCCGGAAATGGTTGGACGTCCGAGGTGTCTGGGTCGAATCGAGATCTGAAATCCAGGACACGGTTTTTGGCAGAAAATGGAGATTTTGGGCTCGAAATTGATGGGGAAAAAGGAAAAATTGTGGCTAGGGAACGCCAAGGGAAGTAGATCCACTGGCCAAACACTAGATATGCTGATCAAAATCAACAAAAACTTACAAGAACAACAAATCACAAGAAAAAATTTGGGGCTATTTTTGTGGGGAATTTTTGAATTTGGGAAGAAAAACATGAACTAATGCAAGAAAAGTGGGTGATAGGGCTCCAAATTCGTGGCAATGTGGCTCATGATACCATATGATATGGGGCAAACCCGAGGGTGGCCCGATCTTCACGAATTGGAGGTGGATTTGGGGAAGAACACGAAGAACATGACGAACACGACGGGAAAACATGGAGAAATCAAAGGGGAAAATACTCTATTGGACAAGATCCACACCAAGTACTCCTCCAATCACAAGCAATACATGAAGTGCATCAAGATCCAAGAACAACAATGGAAATAAGGATACATGGGTAGTTCATCCCAAATCTCTAGGAGAGATGGGGCCTTGAATCCACTAGGGATCTTCCCTCGCAAGGGGCCTTGACATCCTCTATGGATCTTCTCCGGTGGAGGCTTTGATCTCCATGGGAGAGGTAGAGGAAGGAGCAAAGCTCAACTATGAGATATCACTTGCTACCCTAGAAAGGAGGTGGGGGTGTTGTATATATAGTCTTGGCCATGAAGGGGTAAGTGAGGGAGAGATACAAGGCCCATGGCCCGCAGCTGTGCACAGCCAGTGTCGGACGTCCGGAGGTGGTCGGACGTTCAACGGCTCGTGAGGGTCTGAACGTCCGGAGGTCTTCGGAGTTCCGACAGTTCGGTGCGGTCGAGGTGGCGTTGGATTTCCGGAGGGCATTGGTCGTCCGTGCGCTGGAGGTTGTTGGATGTTCGGAAGGCGTCGGTCATCCGGACGCTGTAGAGTGTCGGATGTCCGGTGGCTTCCGATCATCCGGACGCTGTAGACTTCTGCAATGCCGTTTTCTTCTGTCTCTGCTTCCAAGCTTCCATCGCGGATGGTGTAGTCGTACGTGGGTGCTGGTACTCCTTATCATCATCCGTGAACCTCCGACAATACCTATGCATGCACACGAGAGGAGTCTCAAGTAGTATACCATCCACGAAGGAGGCAAGTGAACACGTGTAAAGGAGATGATTCACCTTTATGTATGTGAAGTAGATGTCGCACGTGTCACTTGCTAAAGGAACTCTTGCCATGGTGATGTCCGTAGGATGCTCCGCATCAATGGGGCTCACAGTGCGACGCCCTCTTGGCAATGTCATTGGCCTCCTTGTTCGCGTCGCACGGGATCTGCTTCAATTCCAAGCCCTGAAAACGTTTTTCAATCTTGTGTACCTCTTCCAAGTACGCCCCCATGTGCTCGTCCTTGGGTGTATATTCTTTGTTGGAGAAGTTGACGAGGAGTTGGGAGTCGCCCTTGATGGTGAGGCGTTGAATGCCCAAGGCTACCGCGGCCTTGAGGCCTGTGATGAGGTCCTCGTACTCCACGATGTTGTTGGAGACCTTTTCACCATGCTGGAAACAAAGCTGCACGGCATAACGGAGCTTGTCCCCCATCGGGGAGATGAGCACGACTCCGGCCCCTACTCCCATGCGTGCAAAGCCTCCACTAAAATGCATGGTCCAATCCTTAGGTGCCTCGTTGCCAGGGGTGAGGGACTGGCTCCCGTCCAGCCCTCGGTCGGGAGTGTCTGTCCACTCCGCCATGAAGTCTACTAGGGCTGCCCCCTTGATGACCCTGGTCATGCTGAACTCTATATTGAAGGCCTTTAGCTCGTTGTTCCACTCAGCGACTCTCCCTACCGTGTTGGGGTTGCGCAGCACCTTGTCCAAGGGGTACGTGGAGACGACCTTGATGGGATGTCCCTAGAAGTAGTGGCGCAGTTTCCTCGAAGCGACAAGGAGTGCGAGCAGGAACTTCTGTTGCATGGGGTAGCATGAGCGCGCATCCCGCAACACTGTACTAATGTAGTACATTGGGTGTTCGATGAGGGTGAAGCCTCCCGCAGCGGCCTGCTCTGTAGCGGGATCATGAGGCTTGAGCGCCTCGGAGGCCGTCAGAGCAGTCGGGGCCTCATGAGGATCGAGCACCTCAGGGGCCGTTGGAGCGCCCGGGGCCTCAAGAGCATCGTCTTTGGGAGGAGTGGGCTCCTTAGCATCCTACGAGTCCCCTTGCTTCATGTTGAGGGGCCCGCCTGCGCCCGTCGATGTGGTGTGCATGTCGGTACGCTCCTCCCTGACCGACACCAACGCAACGCTGGCGGAGTGGGGGTGGCAGCCAGCTATAGCAGTAGGGGCTCCTGAGGACGAGGCTCCACGAGCACCCGCTGGATTATGAGGTACCGCTTGAGTTCCTCGACCGTCGCATCTGCCTCCATAGTCCATTTGGAGGGGCCCTTCCTTCTCATGATCTTGAAGAACGACATGGCTCGTGCGCCGAGCTTGGAGATGAAGTGCCCCAATGAGGTCACGCAACCTGCCAGTTTCTGTATTTCCTTGAGGGTCTAAGGCACTCTCAGCTGGTTTATAGCCTTGATATTCTCTGGGTTTGCCTCGATTACCCATTGAGACACCAGGAAACCGAGCAGCTTTCCCGACGGGATCCCGAAGACACACTTCTCGGGGTTGAGCCTCAGGTTCACCTTCCTCAGGCTGGCAAACGTCTCCTCTAGGTCCTCGATTAGGGTCTTGTCTTTTCGTGACTTGACCAAGATATCGTCGATGTAGGCTTCTGCATTCTTCCTAAGCTGTGGCCCTAGGGCAATGTGCATTAGCCGCTGGAAGGTTGCCCTGGTGTTCTGTAGTCCGAAGGTCATGCATGTGTAACAGAACACACCTCACGAAGTGAGGAAGGTCGTCTTCTCGACGTCCTCCACCGCCATTTTGATCTGGTGGTAGTTTGAGAAGGCGTCCAGGAAGCACAGCAGGTCACACTCGGCGGTGGAGTCCATGATCTGATCGATGTGTGGCAGCGGGAATGGGTGTTGGGGACAGGCATTGTTGAGGCTCATGAAGTCGACGTACATATGCTCCTTCCCGCACTTCTTCGGGACGACCATCGGGTTGGCAAGCCACTCCGGGTATCGCACCTCCCGGATGAATCCGGCCTCCTTTAGCTTGCCGACCTCCTGGGCAATGAACGCCTGCTTCTCCTGAGCCCGCCTCCTTGCCTTTTGCTTCACCGGGTGTGCATTGGGGCACACCATGAGGTGGTGCTCGATTACGTCCCTCGGGACCCCCACCAGGTCGGAGGCGCTCCACGCGAATGCATCCTTCTTCACGCGGAGGATGGCCACCAATGCTTCCTCCTGCTCCTGAGGCAGGTTGGCACCAATGGTGAAGGTAGGACCAGGGTTTCCTTCCTCCACATGCACTTGCTTCGTCTCTGCCCGGTCCTAAGAGAACAGGTGCTCCTTCTTCACCGGCGTGATGTCGAGGGCATCCCCAGAGTCCTCCGTGGCCTGTGCGACGTTCCCTGCATTGGGATGTGCCACGGCTGCTGATACGTCTCCAACGTATCTATAATTTTTGATTGTTCCATGCTATTATATTATCTATTTTGGATGTTTTATATGCATTAATATGCTATTTTATTTTATTTTTGGGACTAACCTATTAATCTAGAGCCTAGAGCCTAGTGCCAGTTTTTGTTTTTTCCTTGTTTTTGAGATTTGCACATAAGGAATATTAAACGGAGTACAAACGGAATAAAACCTTCGGAAGGAATTTTTCTGGAAAAAAAAGGAAACCAAGAGACTTGAGAACCAAGGCAGGGGAGCCACCGTGGGGCCACAAGCCCTAGGGGCATGCCCAGGGGGTAGGGCGCGCCGGGCAGGCTTGTGGGCCCACGGCCGCTCTCCTAACCCTAATCTTCGGCCTATAAATTCCCAAATATTCCATCATTATCAGAACAAGCCACGAAAACACTTTTTCGTTGGCAGAAGCCTCCGTTCCTGAGAGATCCAATCTTGGAGCCTTTTCCGATAATCTGCCGAAGGGGGATTCGATCATTGAGGGCATCTACATCAACTCCATTGCCCCTCCGATGATGCGTGAGTAGTTCACCATAGACCTTCGGGTCCATAGCTAGTAGCTAGGTGGCTTATTCTCTCTCTTTGCTCTTCAATACCATGTTCTGGATGATCTGCATGGAGATCTATCCGATGTAATACTCTTTTGCGGTGTGTTTGTCGAGATCCGATGAATTGTGGGTTTATGTTCAGATTATCCATGAATATTATTTGAGTCTTTCCAGAATTATTATATGCATGATTTTATATCTTTGCAAGTCTCTTCGAGTTATTGGTTTGGTTTGGCCAACAAGATTGGTAATTCTTGCAATAGGAGAAGTGCTTAGTTTTGGGTTCAATCTTGTGGTGTCCTCACCCAGTGACAAAGTAGGGGTAGCGAGGCACGTATTGTATTGTTGCCATCAAGGATAACAAGATGGAGTTTTCATCATATTGCTTGAGTTTATCCCTCTACATCATGTCATCTTAGTTAATGCGTTACTTTGTTCTTCATGAACTTAATACTCCAGATGCAGGCAGGAGTCAGTCGGCGTGTGGAGTAATAGTAGTAGATGTAGAATCGTTTTGGTCTACTTGACACGGATGTGATGCCTATATGCATAATCGTTGCCTTGGATATCATCATAATTATTCGCTTTTCTATCAATTGCTCGACAGTAATTTGTTTACCCACCGTAATACTTGCTATCATGAGAGAAGCATCTAGTGAAACCTATGGCCCCCGGGTCTATTTTACATCTTATACTTTCAGATCTAAAACCAAAAATACCAAAAATACTTTGATGCATTATTTTTATCTTTTGTTTTACTTTCCTTTCAAGCAATCTATCTCTATCAGATCTCATCCTTGCAAGTAACCTTAAAGGGATTGACAACCCCTTTATAGCATTGGGTGAAAGAGTTTGATTCCTTGTGTAGGTACATCTATTGGGGACTTGCTTGTATCTCCTACTGGATTGATACCTTGGTTCTCAACAACTCAGGGACATACTTATCTACTTTGCTGCATCACCCATTCCTCTTCACACAAACTAACGCATGCTCGAGAAGTAGCAAGAAGGATTTCTGGCGTCGTTACCGTGGAGATCTACATCAAGCCTACCAAGTACCTATCACAAATTCATCTCTTGAATTTACATTATTTGCCATTTGCCTCTCGTTTTCCTCTCCCCCACTTCTAAAACAATTTTCAGAAAATACCAAAAAGATTTGCCTTTTTATTCGCCCTTCTTTTGTTTGCCTTTCATTTGCTTGTGTTGCCATGTGCCTTCTATTTGCTTGTTAAAAATATATCTATATGGATCCTCATACACTTGCTAATTTTTTCAAAAGACAAATTATGATGAACCAATTGCTAGTGAGTTGAGTGCACTAGATTATCTCTATGAAGTTTTGCTTGAACATCATGAAAATTTTGATGAAGTGTTGAAAAAAGAAAATTATAAAGTGATTCATGATATATCCTTAAATGAAAAGCATGATTACCATGTTGTTAGTATGAATTCTCACTACAATAAGAACCCCCTTTCAGCAATGCATTGATGCGTTGTTGTATGTCCATATAAGTGTTGCTAAGGCCTACACCAACGGTTTAATATGCATTGCCGTAGGTGGCGTTCGAAGGGCCTACAACAACGTATATAAATGTGTTGGTAAACAGCATGAAAAAACGTTGCAGGCTAGCAACGTATATAACTAGATTCTAACAACACATCATATGTGTTGCTCGCTGCATTGTAGAACAGGATTTCCAAATGGACACAATAGATCATTGCAACGTATAGAAGTGTTGCTAAAGTTTATGAACTACGATTTCATATATTACTATCCAGAATTATATGGTCAGTGCCGACAATGCATGGAGCCACAATATAATAAGCATAAAGGTCTCATATATTAATTTGACTTTGTTGCATTACAAAGAACATGATCCAAAGGTTACAAAAATGTATACTAACATAGTAGCTAAGTCTGGACGTTTCAATCAACGCCTCGACCATTCTAAAACATAATATTTGAATTATCCACACTGGAAATGACATCCTTAAACACTACATAAGACTATCGAACAGCAGCCCCATTCTCCACCTTGCAATCAATATTTGGGCCATGCATCCTCAATTTGTCTTAGCAATCTACAACAATAAAGAAATGAGATCAACAACTTATTGTTGAGAAAACAAGGTTAAAAGCGACAAAATTAAAGGAGGTGCAACGTACAAAGGTTGAAGGCAATGCAATAATTAATCTTGCTGCATGACCAATAACGTTGACCTTATTTAGAGGCCGTATCAACTGATCTGATTTTGCCAATGTAGCATCAATTCGGACTGCCCAGAATTGATTACCAAGCTGAACACCCTCAACTTTGTATTCTGGGTCAGTGCTTTGGAGTGTACCAAGAGCAACATTCTTGTTTGGATTTCCCAAGCTCTTCAAAAATACTATAGTGCCAATCTGTTCGTAAACAAGAAAACCATTTGTACTGTAAGCAATTTGAAACGTGTAGATAATCATGTGTAACATAAACTTAATACCCATACATCTATCGAGTCGGCACCCAGGCAATTTGTTGTACTGCATTGTTGTTTCTGTAGATATTTTGTGCAACATTAGTATGCAATATACTTAAAGCGTAAGAACTAAAAGATAGAAGAATAAGATTTAGAAGATGTATGTCATACATTGGCATGCTTTGTTGCATTACCTCCTCTTGAGATCTTACTAATGTTCTGGCCTCCATGCTAATGGCAAGATGCAAAATAATCAGAATAACTGAAGAAGCAAAAAAACTGAATATAGATGTGCACATGATGAATCAGAATGTACCATATACGCATAGTATTCTCTAACCAATTTAGGCTTGTTGTTAATTTGGAGGTAAATTTAATAGTTCAAGCATAATTATTTAGTAAATGATGGCATGTCATGGTGTGCACTAGATTGTTGTGCAAGAAGGCCACATGTGTAAGATTATTTGCCAATTTCCTTTTTGTAGCTACTATCTCTTACAATTCCACTTATCCTCTCTATTATGTTAAGAATTACTGTTGCTAGCAATGTATTTCTTAGCAAATTTACACAACAATTTATTAATTGTTTTTTCATGTATGACATCTACAACATTATGCAAACGAAAGGCTGAAATAGCAATGTGAAGGGATTTTTCATCTTGGTGAAAGTAGTTGCACTTTATCTCTTAGATTGTTATCTCAGATGTTTCTACTCAATATTGAAATTATTATAGATGTCAAACATCATTTCTAGCATCTGTATGCGCTGCAAATGTGCAAACAAAAATCTTGATGCATGAGAGCAGAGATGCATTGTGAAAATAAGCTTTAGAAATTTAGAAGATATGGAGTGCAATAACCTTATTTGCACTAGAGTTATCCTTCTCTTGTTGCACGATTTTCATCATGGATAGAAGTATCTTTGTTCTATGACAGAATATATATCATGAGATTTGGAAGAATTATAATAAACATTCCTATCGTGAGAAGAGAAAGTAATAATTGATTGTTGCTCAACCATATTGTACTCCAAACTATACATAAATGAGCATACCTTATCCTTAGAAGGGAGTTTGTTTGATGGTTGCATCTCCATGTCATAGATAAACTTTTCCTTGCTCTGTAATGAATGGCAAGAGGTGATTAATTTCTATAAAAACAAACACAAATATATTAATGCATGCGTACACTACCATCACATTATTATTCTGCCCAACGATACCAAGTTGTTGACTATGACTATCACTATATACTCTCTGTCGATTGAAACAAAATAACAAAATGGTCATATTTATCTAAATGACTTGGACTTTATTATTATAATATTCTAGAGATGAATACTTTTTGTCTCGAATTTGTCTTGCCAACACAAAGAGCATCTTGAGATGTAGACTTCTGACCAAAAGAATCCTATAACGAGAACGTAACAATTAGTACGTGTATTGAATAATGAAGAGCAATCTAAAGATAAACATTTCGCTCATTTTGAAACGGATTTAGAGTTGAGAATAAATAAGCATACACAAGATAACCACATAATGAAAAGAAGCAACAACAGCTACGCAATGAGTATCTAGTGTTTTAGATCTGATTTCATTGGTGTATCATCATAAAAGTTTGTTTGGTAATCTTCTCAAGATTCTCAACATTGGTAATAAGTTCAGAAAGGGAAGGAGTTACTAACCTTATCTGTACTAGTGTTTTCCCACTCTTTCTTCACACTTTCATCATGGACCAAAGTTTCATTGTTCTGTGACAAAAGATATACTATAAGATTCGCAAGAACAATAATAAACATTCCTGCTGGAAAAATGTGTGAGTAATTCTAAATTTCTACTCAACCATGTTCGATTCCAAACGATATATCAATGATCATACCTCATCCATAGCAGGACGTTTGTATGACCGTTGCATCTCCATATCATTGAGAAATGTTTCCTTGCTCTGTAATGAATGTCAAGAGATGATTAATTTCTTTAAAAATAAAACATAAATGTATTAATGCATCCATACACTACCATCACATTATTCTGCTTCCCAACAGTATGAAGTTGTTCACGATGACCGTCGCCATAAATTTTCTGTTGATTGAAACCAAACAAGATTAAGAACATACTTGTAAGATGACTTCAAAATATTTATTATACCTTTCTAAAGACACATACTTTTCTTTTTGAATTCGTCTTGGCAATAGAAGGAACATCTCGAGATGCAGATGGCTGATCCAAATAACCCTATAACTAGTACCTACGAATTAGAACGTGTATTGAATAATGGAGAAATTCTTCGAATTTACCTGTCCTTTAGAGTTTTTGTTCTTCCCTTTTAGTTCCAAAATCTCAGCATCTTGGTTTTCCACTCTTTTCTCCAGCTTCTCCATCTTCAGTCTAATAGCCAAAATATCTTCATCCGATGTATCCTCCAATGAACTAATATGTATATTCTGAAAGTGGCGTGAAGTTGACACATCAAAGATTTGATTTGGATATGGAACCCGTCCCAGGCCATGTATATGTCCAGGCTTGTCTGCGCCAAGTACTGCATTCAAAACATCTCCTTTCCATGATGTCTTTCCTCTACTAGTATCTACTAAAGATGGATTCTCCGCTATACGCTTCTTCAAATCAACCTATATGCATGAATAGTGTATGTCAGAACAATGTGCTAAACAACACTAAATTTTGAATAAAAGTGTTGATACTATACCACTTGTTCATTCATTTTCTTGTCGCTTTTGTGCTTATGTGTATGCATGTATAAGACATCCCTGTGTGGGTACTTCTTTTCTGGATCCTTTAGTCATACCTGCAGTACAAATGGGATGTAGATGCATATAGTTTGAGTTCTCATAAACTGACCAGCTCTTCTCGAACTCATGGAAAACTCTTAGTTCCAGATGTGTGTTTGGACTTCCTCATCGCACAATTTCTCCTATTTGTCTCACTTATCCCCTGTCAAACAATTGTATAATGTATGCACAAGTATTTTTCATAATTTTGTACCATGACTGAGCAACATGTACATAACAAATCTGGTGAGTGTGTACGTACATGTGCCTTCGGGGTCATCCAATTACTGACCAAAGTAATCCACTGGTCCTTAATAACACCCTTTGGAACATTGGTGTTATTCGCTTCCATGCTCTTATTTGCATCAAAATACAGTGCTTTCAGATCTGACTTATGTTCCCTCCATCTATCTCCAATTTTTTTAATATAATCTTTTCCATGCGAGCAGGGTAAAGAAACCTCATCTACGTTTCAAATAAAACTATGTTTATGATAACGCTAGAATGTAAAGCATAATGATGTTAGCAAAAGAGATTTAATGTACTCTGAATATACCTTTACTTGCACTAGTATATCCCTTTTGTTTCTTTGTTCATTTGTCTTTTTTTCTCTCTCTCCTATTACTTTTCTCCAGTCCTTGTAGCTCAAACTACACAATTTTCCATTCCTAGCAACCGTGCCAAGAAAATTCCCAAGACATGCCGCTTCTTTTCCAATTGGCTGGTTTATATCATTGCACTAGACCACAATTCTCTACCCTTTCGGAAGATTCCATGTTTCTTTTAGCCTTGTCCTCCCACGCTTGGTTGTTTCTCCATTTTCATCTGATCATGGATAAATTTTCAAAACATTTATAGTTAATCAGACATAAACAACTATGTGAATTATCTTTAGATCTGCAGTCTGAGGAACAACTGATAGTGTCATTCACCAGTTTTGAGAGCATTAAATTGATAACACTATGGAAAATCACCACTAATACAAAAGAAGTGAATCTTACAACAGTGCAACGACAGGATGCAGTGTACTATTGCATACTGAAGCCTATTGCCGAACAGTTAGTGTAGAAAGTTGAAAGGGCAGTGCTTTCCATATGCTACAAGGTTTAGTTTTAATTGTTTCGATGATCATGGTCCTTATAGACACACTATACACCATCACATCTAAAGGGTTACCATTCAGTTCTGTTCTGGAGAAGATGGTACTGCAATGTTGATTGTAATTCTAATTTTTCAGAATGTCTAGCATAGTGTCAAAAGGTGATTACCTTGTCCATTAGCAGCAGTGTCGTCTTGGTCCTCTTCATCATCACTATCATCCAAGCCTTCTTCAACGTTACAAGACGATGGTTGAACATGAGATGACTCAACATCTTTGCACATGGTATTCTGACGTTCCATATGTTCCTCGGTCATGTATTCATCATTGCATTCAATAACATGTAGTTTACTTCGTGTCATATCAACTCCAGGACGAAAACCAACACAAAAGCTGAAAAAATGTAAATTAAATAAATCTAGAATGTACTGTGAAGCCTAGAGACGTATAAATTTACCCATAGACATTGTCTAAATTACGCATAGACACACCTTGCTTTTAGTTCTTAAAAAACATTCAAGAAAAAATAGCCACATGCTCATCATCTATGTTAATTTACTGGTATATGGTCCTCTGAATCACACCCGCATAAACCAATTTGATAGGGAAACATCAATAAGTACGTACGAATTAACACTATTTAGTGCAGCTGATGATGCTTGTCTACTTTTCAGATACAGAGAGACACAAATACTGTGGTGTATGTACAGCCGATGATCACTAGCAAGTGTACAGAAAGAAACAAGATTCACTAAACTCAGTAATTGATAAGCATCAAGCAAGTAAGTTGGTGAGGATCTTGGATCCTTTCACTTGTAGTTGCAGTGACATCTTCAGGTCTTGGCTTCTTGGAGGAGAGGAACGGGAGAAGCGAGGATGCAGACCATGTGGAAGTGAACGACGACGAAACGACAACTCCGGTTGGCAAGGGAAGAGACGGAGGAACAATCTCTTTAACGCGCGAGGGAGGCGCTGGAGGAACAACATCTCCATCTTGGAGGAGATGTGAGGGAGGTGTGACGTAGTTCCGATGTGGAGATGGCGGCGGCGGTGCCGCCGCCGAACCCATCAGCAGGAATGGCTAGCAGGTGCGAGGAGTAGCACACTAATGCAGGCGTTAGGTCGGGGGCAGCGGCGGCGGCGGCAGGTCGGAGGAAGGCCACCCCATTGTGACGAGGTTATGCGGCGCGTGCGCTTGAGCCCGCTATTGAGAATGCGGTCAGCCCAGCGGCTGTTTTGCGGGACGGCGCTGCGGCCAGGCGGGATATCCTGTCCACCTTGCAACCTAATCCATGGCTGAGGACGAGTGCTCGTCGAGGGCAGCTATGGTCGATGATGAACGTAGTGGACAGATCTATCAGACCAAAAGGAGGTCGCATGCGTGAGATCCAGGGAGGGGGGGCACTGACCTGCAATCAGAGAGATGGCCTGAATCGTCTGTTGCCGCCAGTCGCCAGATATGTCCCAGAATCGCTTGCCGCCGCCAGCCGGCAGAGATGACCCACGACTTGTGTTCAGCACGACTTGAGCTGTTGAGATAAATGGGGGGGATTTTTTTTCAAAACTAGTGGTAATATTTTATTAATTTTGAAAATTGGTGGCTGAGTTGAAAAAAATCAAAATTACAACCCTATCGGCTGCCACTGGGCCGAGCAGCAGCCCGTCGGCCGCCAGATGGCCGAGCCCCGACCTGTCGGTCGCCACCTGGCCGATAGCCCACCCGTCGGTTGCCACTAGGCCGACAGGCCCTGGGATAAGGCCGACACGGACGAATCCCTTCTTCCTCCTCCAGCTCCTCCCTTGCTCTTATTTCGCCCGAATTTGCCCCCTCTTGATCTCCCATTCCCTCCGACCATTTCACGTTTCAATCCGATGAAACGGTAGATCGGGTTGTTCTTCCCCGCCATACGGTTTTGTTTTTTTGAACGGGGTATTGGTTTGTTCATTTGGAGGAGAAAACGGTGTGGTGGTGGAGTCGTCAATGGTGAGAGGGTGGAGTGGTTAATAGGAAGAAGAAGGTGGAGAGGAAGAAGAAGTGCATTCACGCGTCGAAGGTATATTTTTTTGCTGTTAGTTTAGATTTTTTTGGTTAGTTTTTTTAATAATCGTAAAATTAGTTTATGTTTTTCGATTAGCGTAGTGATTTTAGTTTTAGGTAGTCGGTTTATTTAGTGGAGTTATATTACTATCATTTTAGTTAGTGGAGGTATATTAGTCGGAGTGTAGGTCTAGTTAGTCGGAGTGTATCTTTAGTTAGTGGAGGTATATTAGTGTCGTTTTAGTTATTCAGTTTAGTTAGTCGTAGTGTAGGTTTAGGTAGTTGGAGTGTAGGTTTAGTTAGTCGGAGTGTACCTTTAGTTAGTCGGAGTGTAAATAGGGTTAGTTATTGGAGGTAAATTTTAGTGTATTTTTTTTAGAATCTGCAGGTGCATTTTAGTGTATACTTTCATTTTAGTGTCGATTTGTTCGTTGCGAATACTAAGAAGCTGGCAATGTGGTGACAGGTTAAAATGTCTGAATCCGTAAATTTGACTGTGTATTATGGCCACGGCAATGTTCGATATAACGAGTTGGGGGTTGATCTTAGCGAGTTTAAAACACGCGAGATGACACTTTCAGGCCCGGACAGACTGGACATTAGGCAGTTGAAACACTGGTTGACAACTAGTTTTGGCCTGGATCCTGAAGTTTGTTCCGTCAGTATTCATGCCTTGTGGACCAAATCCTGTAAAAATGTCAAGTGGGATTTGATTCCGATAGATAGGAGCCAACATTGGTTGTCTCTGTTAAGTCGTTGCAGAGACCGAAGAATCTATCCATATGCCCTAGTGCAAGCAGTGGCGAAGGAGGAGAATATCGTACCACCCACCGTGGGGTATGAACTAGGCTAGAGCAGTCAAGTGGGTAACGAGATTTATGTGTCCGGGTCAGAGCCACCGGATGTGAATGCTATCCAAGCCGACAATGAGTCAGATTATGTTAGCAGTCATGTTGCGGGTCAGAGTATTCAATCGGTAGTATTAGCTGCCTCTGGTGTTATTGATGGGGACGAGGAAGGCGAGGAAATGCAGAGGGTGATGGAGGAAGAGGACGAGGATGGGATTGCAGAGGAACTTGATTCTGAAAGTTCCGAGGATGAGGAGGAGGTACCAATTCCTGCTGCATGGGAGCAGGACATATCCGTCGGCTTTACTGTCAACGATGGCCATGAGACTCCATGGCAATATAATCTGAACCAAGTCCATATCGGGGCTATGTTTGACACAAAGAAGAAAATGAAGTACGCGGTGATAAAGTGGGTTATGTCTACCCAGAGGGTTTTCCGGACACACATATCTGGTCCAACAAAATATACTTTCAAGTGTGTTGAATCAGGTTGTCCTGCGAAGGTGCATGCCCACGTGCCAAAGTATAACATCCACTGGGTTGTGACAAATGTTGTCCCGCATAATTGTGTTAGGAAAACATGTTGGTTCGTCATCCAAACCTTACTTCAACTCTCATAGCGCACCTCATGTATACTAAGATAGTGACGAAGAAAGATATGGAAGCAAAACACATCCAGACAGCAGTGAAGGTTAGATGGAAGTATGACATTCCATATGGGAAGGCTTGGAGGGCTAAGCAGAAGGCTATGGAGGAGAGGTTTGGGAGGTTCTTCGACTCATATGATAATGTTGTCCGTCTCCTTGACGTACTGAAGGAGAGAAATCCCGGCACTTATGTTAACATTCAGCACATGAGGTTGGATAGTATACCAGATTACAAGGTGTTGAAACGAGTATTCTTCTCTTTCGGTATGTGCATCGAAGCTTTCAGGCATTGTCCTCCTGTGATGTTTGTGGATGGTACATTCCTGGTAGCAGGCACCTCCTTCACAGCCAGGGGGCTCCTCCAGGCAGCAGGCACATTCTTCACAGCTAGGGGGCTCCTCCTAGCAGCAGGCACCTCCTTCACAGCCAGGGGGCTCCTCCTGGCAGCAGGCACATTCTTCACAGCCAGGGGCTCCTCCTGGCAGCAGGCACCTCCTTCACAGCTAGGGGGCTCCTCCTGACAGCAGGCACCTCCTTCACAGCCAGGGAGCTCCTCCTGGCAGCCAGGGAGCTACTTCAACCAGCATCCACCTACTTCACAGCCCGGGGGCTTTTTCTACTAGCAGCCACCTCCTTCACAGACCGCGGACTCTTCCTGGCTTCAGCAGATGGACCTAGGTAACTTAACTTTGTACATTCTTTTACAAAATTTAGTCTCGTAAGTCATTCCTTACATGTTTTAATTCACCAGCAGGAGGCAACCAGTCGTAGCCGTTTATGACTTTAGTTCAGTCACCTCTATTTACTGCTCCTGGTTCGTACATACCCGATGACGGCTCGGACGATGATCGTGCTGCATGCACCTATGGTATCTCGAAGACAGTTCTTGCCACTCCACCACCACCATCGACGCAGGAGACACAGACACCGACGGACGAGCTGTTCTATGGTCGTGGTCATCGTGACAATCGTCCACCGCCTCAGCGCTTATCGCCTTCCAGTCCACGTCTGAGAAAGCCGAAGATTCGTCGCGAGGCCCAGCAGTGATATGGTCATCTACGTACGAGACATGACTGTCTATTTATGTATGAGACATATGTAGCCTTTATGTATCGGACATATTCATGTGTTTGACATATTTAGCCTCTATGTATTTGACATATTTATGTTCGAGACTTATTTGGTTTGGAGAGAGAACAACAATCCGTCGACATGAATTACACATTACAACTGAATTAAACGTTACAACTTAATTAAACTGCACTACGTAGAACAACACTATAGAACATAGTACTACATGAAAGACGTATCACATGAATGCATCATCATCATCCTCCGTCGATGCAGATCTCTTCCCCTTTTTTGCTGCAGAACTATTGCCCTTCGACGATGCGGTGGTCTTCACCTTGGTACTCGGCATGAAGATGTCGTCTTTGTCCTCTGTCAATGCAGAACTCTTCCCCTTCGTCGATGCAGAACTCTTTCCCTTCGATGCAGAACTCTTCACATTGCTGCTCGACATGAAGAGGTCGTCCTCGTCCTCACTTTCTGCTGACCATAATCCTGAATTATTCACAGCAATCCTGAGATAAGCATCACCCTTGTGCAGTTGCTTCTGCCATCTGGCGTGCAACCTCAGTAGTTCTTGTCGTATCTCCTCAAAAGCCCTGGGAGGCCACCCACTCCTAGCTAATTGGTGAGCCAACTCATTCATTATGAAGTCACTACTAATGAGTTCCTCCCATGGAACTACTCTATCATTCATCTTGAAACTGGCAGCTAGACAAAGAAGACGGTCGGACATACCCTTGTGAAAACTACGATCAAAAGGATAGTGAGGATGAGGAGGATGAGACATCTCCACGAAAGGATGGCGAGAGCGGAAGGATGGCAGAGGTGACAGGGAAAGGAAGGGCATGCTCACCCTCCTTACTGTGAATGTGGTTTTATAGGCGGGAAAGACTATGGCGGGAACGAATGGCGGGAAAGACTATGGCGGGAACGACTGGCGGGAGAGAAAGTGGCGGGAGAGAAATAAAGTGGTGGGAGAGAAAGTGGCGATAGAAAAACTGGCGGGAGGCAAGTCTCACGCTTCTCACTAAAATTAAGATACAATTTGCTGAATTTAAGATACATCTTGCTGAAATTAAGATACATCTAGCTGAAATTAAGATACAACTTGCTAAAATTAAGTTACTTGAAATAAAATCTACTGAGTCCAACGTGGATATTTTCCTTTTCCATCTGCAGATTCTTCTGGTGCCTGGGCTGCACGAGCCCTTTCTTTCTTTCTCTGCCTCTCAGCTTCACGGCCATCCTCTCGCTGACGGCGCTCCTCCACATGTTGAATTTGGTTTTCTTGGTTGTTCTTCATCATCTTAGCAAGAAAGCCCTCTGCTCGACACAGTACTCTTGCCAAGCTCTCTCCTGCTCTGCTTTCTCCTCTGCTGCCGCCTTCTCGTTGCGCTCCTCTAAGTCCAAACTAGCCCATGCTCGACGACTTCTTTCACGAATCTCAGTCACCGCCCAGTCTGGCATTTTTGTGTCTATCCAATGATAGTACTGGCACAGGGGCGGAGGAGACTACAAAGGAAACAGAAATATAACAAATGAAATAAACAACAATATCAACAACGTGTTTATTCTGTGTGACTCAAACTTACCGGAGGCGTGATGTACGGTGAAGGACTAACGGGAGGATCTTCCTCATAATTAGCGCACATGAAAAACTTCATGCCCAACCAATCTGAAAAATCCGTCACCTCCTTCACCTTGCATACATCCCCGCACCAACAACGAACTGCTTCCACCCCCTGAGGCAACTTCGCACTCTTGCATTTGCTAGGCCTAATGCTTTGATCAGAACAAGGCAAACTCATAATAAGTACCACGCTAGTTTTCTCGAGTACTGGATGCCGATGGAGGAAGGCACATACAATGCCTCCTTTTATAGGCAGATGACAACCGCAATGGCGGGAAATCGGCCGGGAGAGAATGGCGGGAGAGATTGCCGGGAGAGAATGGCGGGAGAGAATGGCGGGAGAGAATGACGGGAAAGATAATGGCATGAGAGAATGGTGGGAGAGAATGGCGGGAAAGATAATGGCGGGAGAGAATGGTGGGATACAGGTGGCGGCACAGTATTGTGACAAATAAAAACTGGAATAGTCCGGCTAGCTAAAATTAAGATACATCTTGCTGAAATTAAGATACAACTTGCAGAAATGAAGATACAACTTGCTGAAATTTGAGTTACAACAAGATAAATCTACTTAGTACAACGTGGATATTTTCCTTTTTCATCTCCGGCTTTTTCTGGTACCTAGGATTCACGGGCCCTGTCTTTCTTTCTCACTGTGGCAGATAGCTGAAAACAATAGCTAGCTCTTGTTCACGTTCTTTGAATGTTACGAGCACCAAATTATTGACTTCCATAGACGATGCCAGTAGAAAATTACCGAAACCTTCCTTCTTCAACACCATTCGATCACCCAAGCCAATGAAGTACAAACAAGGAATGCTCACAAATATATCATCATCTTCTGAATCCAAAGTAATTTCTAGAAGTAAGGAACTAGTCCTAGGAATAGCCACAAATTCCATCAAACTCCTCACAACCATGGTAGGAATAACCTAACAAAAACAAGCAAGTTATATGATCCATCTTATGAACCAGCAAAGAACAAACAAATAATAAAAATCAGAAACCAAAGCATACCATATGTTGGTAAATAACGTTCATGCGATCCATCCTATGAACAAAAGGAGTACACAGTATGTAGTTGTCATCAAAGAGCTGCCGCGACATTACATACATTTGATGATAATTCAGAGTGACACCACGACTACAAAAACAGCTGTCACCAAGTTCCTTCTGAGTTTCACTCAGATCCTCAAGAGCTATGAAAAAATGGTTTCACTAACTGAGATGAACCGCAAAAAGTATAAGCTCAAACAAATCTGAAAATCAGTCAAACAAGTATCTTACCAACATGGGGTAAAGGAAACAACATAACACCATCCCGATGAAATTCGACACTAATATAAGTTCCATAGTGCTCAAGCATAACAGTCATCATGTCACTATGGCGGAGACCATAATCATTCATGAGTTCCTCCCACGAAGGACCATGGAATTTACTGCTCATCCTACCATGTGTAAATATAACATGGTATAAGTTACCCTCAGTGTTGTGCAGAGCAAGATCAAAATCTGTGTCACCTCTCCGAATAGGTAAAGCTCTGCACTCGTTAATGTACCGAGCAAGATGTGATCTAACACTACACGGAACATACTACAAACAAGAATGGAAGAAATGATCATAAACTTATAAACAAAGGCATTCGAATATGCCACAATTAGATAATCAAGACATAGAATCTTACAACACGTCTTGCACATCGACGATCCAGCACCACAGTAAATACAGACACACCGGAATCAATGGCAGCACAAGGGCCACCTAGAGCTCGGCAAAATGGGCAAGCCATTACCTGCAAGCGGACGGTGACAAATATGAACTAAATCCACTACCGACTTGACAGTTCTCATTCAATTGAGTTGGAAGCAAAAAAATATACCGTAGGCCGGTTGAGAACGCCCTGATCTATTGTTTACGCGGGTAGGATAACAAAATGGGTGGTCCAGCGAGGAGATCGGAGAGGCGGTGGAACCACCGGAGAGCAACTGGAGTGAGAGGGGAAGAGGGGAAGGCTAGTAGACAGGGGGGGTGAAATGAGTTGTCAGAGGAGGAAGAAAAGAGGGCCGAGCCTTATCCAGGTGCCTTTCGGCCTACCCCTGGCCGACAGGCCTCTCCCCTAGCCTCTGATTGGCTGACAGGGGCTATTCGGCCTACAGGTGGCCGACTGGCCACTGGTCGGCCTGGTGGTGGCCGACAGGTCCCTGTTCGGCCTTCTACTGGCCGACAGGTCCCTGTTCGGACTGCTACTGGCCGACAGGGTACCTTTTTGAAATTTTTTGAACTCCCAACACATTTTTCAAATTTCTTACAAATTTTGTACTAGTTCTGAAAAAAATTCTGGGGGGAGGTGCGCAAGATTTTCGGTCAGTTACCTTAATTTGGAGGGAAAGAGAAAAACTGGAGGGAAGAGACCGAGGGAAAGAGGAAAAATAGAAGGAAAAATTGGAGGGAGTTGAAATACATTCGACCTCCACCATCATTTTGTCCGGCATTACTCTCAAACTCTTTTTTGAGTACGATAGAAATCAACTGAAATAAAATAGTTTGTATATTATTTTTCTGTTCATTAGCTGAACTTGGGATTGGACTTAAAAAATGGCCCGAGTATGTGCTCATTTTGTTAATGTATCCAAAAGAGAGCAAAGTTTGATCAAGGCTAGTTTACTAGGTTTTAATCGACATATGTAACACAAAAACAACATGACAAAATAAAAATATAGGTATGAGTTGTTTAAGTTCAGTCTGATAATTCATAGAAAGGCATCGGTGACCTAACCTTAGCTGTCACTCCGTGATCTGAAACCTCTTGCCGCCACTAGGGAGGTTGTTGCTCACCGGGAACCCGGTATGGAAGAGTTGTGGGTTGTTGCCAGACGGTAACATTTTTTTTGAAACTCGGTCCCTGAGGATCTCGATTTCTTAAAAAAGCAAAAGAGAGTTGCCTGGTTAATTTACGGAAAACCGGGCTAAAACCGTTACAACACACCCAACGAGAAGGGCATCCGGCCGACCTGACACCTACAAGACCCACACACACACCACCGAGGCAAGGACATCATCAAGGGTGCCTACAATGTCATCAGCGTGACCTCTCACTGAGGAAGCGACTCTGACTCAAGTGCGGACGAACTTAGTGGACAAATCGAACGTCACACGAGAACCATGTTGGCCTAAGCCAAAGAATCGGCCGGCAACGACGAAGACCAGGCAGCTCCGACCTTGATGACGAGCATCGCAAGAGAATAGGAGCATGTCTAGCGCCGACAGAGTTCGAATTGCCTGTCACCAGCCATCGTTGCCGCCATGTCGCCCCGCAACGCTGCAACTCTGACTTCACGCTCAGGAGCAAGCAAAATGTCGAGGACAAAGACCATCCACAATCCCGCACATCTTGCCACCATCATCATTGCCACACAAGCTACGACGCCAGAACCTCCACACTTTCGGTCGAGCACCTGCCAACTGCAGTGTCGTGAGCGTCAAGCACAAAAAGAGCGCAAACCGGATCCCAATGTCTTGAAGACTACGCCCCAAAGGGGGAAGCGACGATGCCGATGCCGTCGCCCAGGCCGACCTGGCCTTAGGCTTTCACCTGAAGACCTAAGACCGAGGGTCTGCAGGGGAAGAGCTCTACGACGGCGCCTCCAAGGGGGTGAAACGATGTCCACAGACGCCAACGTCGTTGGCCAGCAAGACCCCAAAAAGCTTTCGCTCGGAGCATCACCAAACACCACACCCCCACGCACCACACCTCCGCTAGCCCGCACACCTCCCACAAAGCCATCGCGCCATGACCAAGTAGAAGCCATCACATAAGGAGGAGAAGGAGGCTGTCACCCCGCCCAAACCTGTCGGAGAGATTCGAGGGGATCCCGCCCGTGCCGCCCGAGAGACGACGCAGAGGGTGGTGGGAGGTTCCCCACCAAAATACTGAATTTAAATGTCTGGAACCAAATTATGTGCTTTGGACGATGACAGTGATGCGTGGTCGATATGTTGCGGCTCGTGGGCCTTCAAGTAGCAGTTGGTCACTTGCCGGTGCTAAAGCCATGCTGGATGGCGCTGATATCAGTGATGGCGATACTCGTGAGCGTTCATTCACTTTCTTGGAGGCGGGACCGTGGACTATGCTCTGTACCTTTGGCTCTGAGTGAAAACACTTTATTCGACTTTTTAGATCGGGTAGTGTTGGCATTTTTGCGAGGTTTCCTTCTTACATGCGTCATTCTCAGCGGGTCATCATGGTGTGGTCCTTGGGCGGTGGCGATGGCACTCTTGCCGTGTGCCAAATACGAGCCGGATTTGTAAATTCATTAAGAAAAGTGAGCAAAGTTTGATCAAATCTAGCTCGTTCGATCAAGTAAGAAAAGTGAGCAAAGTTTGACTGGAATATTAACTTGTGATTGAATTACAAAATAGTCCTAGTAAATGTTTGTTTTGTAACTCGGTCAAGAAATGAAGAAAGTTTAGTCAAGGCAAGCTCGTTGGCTTTTAGCTCACCATACCTCGAATTAAATGGTTCGTATATAGTTTTTATATGATTTAAATTCATTTTTTTTGCTATTTTGTTCACCCATGTGACGAACAAGGCATCCCAAAAATATATGAGATGTTAGATACAAAAAAGGAGAAAATAAACCATGTTGATTTTAATTCAAGATAAATAAAAACAATAAATATTCTAGATAAATCATTGAGAAAAAAAACTACGTTCAAATTCATGAGAGATCAAACATCTAGTATTTCCTTTCCCACTTGTATCCGATAGATTGTAGTTCAGGAACATGCTTCGACGGCGACGTTTGAATGCCATTCCTTTGAATGATTGTTCAACAGCATTGGCATTATTCTCAAATTAACTTCACCCCGAGCATCAGCTACAGAAATATTATGTTTCATTAACAAAATTGTAGATCTCGCAGTATTGTAAAGATAAGCTAGAATTTTCAAACCTAGCAGGGCAAAACAAGACATTAGAAGCAAACCTTTCATTTAGTTCCAAAGCTTCAGGATCAGAACTTGTACTAGGATCTACAGTTGTTCCTTCTATATCTCTTCTAGTCCACATTTCATTCCCATGTGCAGTATCAAAAAGCTCACCCAGATTACTGACATGATAAGGTTCACTTTCTATATCATTCCATTCTTCACCCATGTCAAAATTATCTCGAGGAGTCACCTTCATCACAAATGACCATCCAGGATTTGTACGGTCTTTTGTATAGAGAACTTGGTCAACTTGATTGGCAAATACAAAAGGCTCATCCTCTATCTTCTCATCACTATGGACTTGTTGTGAAAAATTCACAAGTGTACGACCAAACCTATCCTTTTTTACTTCTTTTTCTTTAGTACTATTAAGCCATTCACATTTGAATAGGACCACTGGAAATTTTCTATAATAATCCAACTCAATTATGTCAACTATCTTTCCATAGTACATGACATCTCCAAGTATAGGGTTAGTATCACCTGCAGAAGCATAACTTGATGTTTTTGCAGTCAAAACAACTCCACTGTTTTGTGTCTTCTTATCATAACGCTTGGGTCTAAATCTTTATCCATGGGTATAGAAGCCTATGTATCTTCGTGCAAGCTCAATTGGACCACGAGCCAACCACCTAATATCATCATCGATACTATCAGTACCCCTTTGCTGCTCCAGCTGCATTACCTACACCAACACGGAACTTAGATAACACAAACTCAAAATCAAAAAACTAATAACAGGGAACTTACATGATCTCTAAACCAATCAGGGAAGTTTGCATGTTGCATGCGCTCAATGGTTTTTAGTGCTAGGCGCTTGTTGCGGTTTTTCCTTTTTAGTTCAGCACCATGTGCTCTACAACACATATAAACACAATTTTAGATTAAAAAAATAGTAAACATGCTAACAAGTTAAGGTAAGATATTTACATGAGATATGGAGTGAGAACATCACAGTTGTACAACACAAATCTATGGGCTTGTAAGGACTCCATATCATTCAAAGTGTAGGTGCGTTGTTTTCCCAATGGATTCCCTACTGGAGGAAATAATGTGGATTCATTTGCATACATGGCAGATTCATTCTCATTTGGTTTGTCATGATTCCTTGATGGTTGGTTGTGCTTAGTAGAGAAACCCTCTAAGTATCTTGAGCAAAAGGCCATACACTCATCCGCCAAATATTATTCAGCAATTGAACCCTCAGGGCGAGCTTTGTTGCGAACATATGACTTCAATTTACCAAGGTACCTGCACACATGTAAAAAACTCAGTTTAGCAGGTCTCATATGACATAACTTATGCCAATATTGCAGTTTTCTTAGCACCACATTGTTACCTTTCAATAAAGTACATCCAACGGTAGCAAACTGGTCCAGCAAGTTTACATTCAGTTGCTAAATGGACAACTAAATGAACCATGACTGTGAAAAACCCAGAAGGGAATATCATCTCCATTTTACAAAGTGTGATTTTAATTGATTCTTCCAAACGATCAAGCTCATTTACATGGAGAACTTTTGAACATATTCCTCGGAAGTAAGCAGATAATTCAAATAGTACTGTTGTGACATGGTCTGGAAGAATACCCGTCAAAGCGATAGGCATGAATTGTTGTAGTAGGACATGCCAGTCATGTGTTTTTAGCCCAGAAATTTTTCCTTCAGCAGACTTCACACATTTAGATATATTTCCACAGTAGCCATCGGGAACCATTACCATCCTCACGCATGAATTTTTTTATAATCTAGGCCAAATTTTGAAACAATCTTCTTAGCCTCATAGAAATTCTGGGGCAGCTCATTTCCGTTCGGAATTGCCATACGTAGAGTATCAAGTAGATCTCCAAATGACTTGTCAGACCATTTGTTCATGGATTTTATATTAAACAAAATCACAAGTAATGATAGATGTGATAATCCACATACCGTCCATAAAGGCTTCTTCGAATCATTGATCAATCTGTAAAATTCCTCAGCTTCTAAATTTGGTCCATGTTGATTCGGTGGATCTGGACTCTCACTCATTGGCACATCATCATACATATTCCTGAAGGCATCACTGATCAACCCATGCATGTCAGCAAGCATTTCTTCATTGTGAGGTTGTGGTTGCTGATCATTATTGTGCTCGTCTGAAGATTCGCCATGAAAAACCCAGTTGTCATAACTCTGAAGAATTTCATTACAGATCAAATGATCACGGACATCATCCTTTGACAGCAAAGAAGTGTGCACGCATTCTTCACATGGACAAAGGATCGTGGTATCTTCTGTCTTATCTTTATATGCAAATTCCAAAAATCCATCTACGCCAGCCAAGTACCGACTACTTCCTCTAGGATAACGCAAAAGTGCCTTGTTGATTTGTACATCCATACCCACTCTGCAATAAAGAGTTCAATTGTCATTGCAAGGTTGAATTCTACTTAATCCAATTTTCCAGTTAACGATCAAGACAAGTTATGCCTAACAAGCATAAGTAGACCATAAAAATATCAAACTTAGACTTTTTCTAGCAAACTGCATCATCAATGACATAAATATTTTCCAAAGATCAAGTAGATAAGATCATACAAGAGATGAAAAGGGCGATAAGCTTACCTAGGCGGGGCCGTGTCTTTGGTGCTGGTGTAGGCAGCAATTGTCAGATAGCTGGTCGATGGTACAGATGTGACAGAAATTCTGAAAAGAGAAGAACAAAATAGTTCATGTTTCTTAGAGTCGTTAAAGCATGATCATACTACCCTAACAATCAAATTTTCTCTCAACCAACAAGGACATGTATATCATCCATATATTTTCCAATGGACATGGTCAATTTGCCAATAGAAGAATACATTTTATAGTAATAAGACTATATGATCAACAATAGTACACCATAATAATCTTTTTTCAAAACTACAAGCTAATGAAACTGGACACGCAGGATCTAAAAAAGATGTATAGTAGAGAGTCTCCAACATGTAGCTGATAAACTTGAAGGTTTCATCCACTTTGAACAACATTGCGATGTTAATATGGGGTAGCTACACTGACGGCTGATCTGGGTTTGTTTTTCTGAAGAACATTCAACTCAATATATCAGCTATATTTATACATAGGCTTAGTTTTAGCTGCATAACATACTGATACATCTCATGAAGAAGCATCATCGACTAATGCCATGTACCACTGAAACAAGACCATAGGCAAGAATACACCTATCTTTTTTTCTTTTGGTTCTGTCCCTTGTACATTAAATACGTTGTGTGGTCCTTGATATCTAGACAGACAGACCATTTTTATAATTGTAAGGGTATAACCATACACATTTGCCTTGGCTTGCCGAACCATATAATGGTTTCCCACTTTATCAAAATAACATTTAAGTAGCAAAGTTATTTGAAATTCAATGGTTTACATCGTACAAGAAAACACGTGTATACTCTGTTATATACTGAAATCGTTCTGAAGCAGAACAGTAATTTTTATATCACCATATCAGCTTCTTATAACGGAGAGGCAGAGGATAGATCATCGGAGGATGGAGTCCGGCGGCACAACTCCCCTAGCCCCTGCTCCCTTCCCGTTCGTTGAGACAGCAGGTTGGCCACTTCCTGCTCGATGCGCTTCCCTGGTCGACGGGCCAAGACGGCAAGTCCGCGACACCCTTCCGTCATGGGCTCGGTGACCCTCAAGGCTCTCAAGTTCAAGACCCTGTACGGCTGTGCCCAGTGCCCCTGTCTCCTTCCTGGCTTACTGCTCGACGCCCATATACCACACGACCAAGCCCTACAGGCTACCGCTCAAGTCCCAATCCGGCCTCTCTGTTTCCCTGCTGCTCCGTTAGTCCGACAGCTCACATCAAGGAGTCAAGTTCAAGGTGCAGGCTTTCTACTAATCGAAGCATAGACTAGTACACGAAATTAGGGGGAGCACAGATCATAAAACTGTACGTTAGTAGTCAGTACATAGCACATAGTCTGCTTCTTGTTTGTACATAGCTCAGTGCTCAGTAGTCCTCGGCTACAATAAGCACGCGATGCATCACTGAACAAAATTCAGTTTACACTGATAAACGACCACAATACTCAGTACATAGTCTCTGCATTTTGTCTGTACTATTAAAATTTTGTTTATAAATTCAGTTTATAGTGGTAAACTTACAAAGTACAGTATATGCCTTTGTCTATACTATTTTTTTATAAATCCAATTTGTACTGATACTAGCACAATATCGGCCTTTTATTTATATTGTTAAAAAAATCTACATATACAGTTTGTACTGATGAACTTTGACTGAATTGACTTATATAGATGCATCTACAAATTCAGTTTGTTAATATGACTTCTTGAATAGCAGATGCACATGATTATGCTACATAGATATACTTATAATTGACTTCACCTGCATCAAGTTCAGTTCAAGAGTCAGTTTTCTGTTGGGTACAAGAATAGATCTATACTGATATTCACACTTTCAGACAACAAAGAGATGAATCTTCAGGTGATTCCGTTCTTATAACCAGCAGAAAAAATGTCAATTTCACACAAGAGATCAAGAGGGTGAGGGAAGGTCACCTATGCAGGGGCGCTTCGTTCGTACAACATCAGGTGAGGCGGCGATTGGCATACGATCGGTTGGTGGTGCTGCTAGGTGCAGGGATCCAGGGAGAGTTGCGTCAGCACGGCAAGTTGGCGACGCAGGTACGTGGAGGCACCAAGGGACGGCAGCGTGGGAGGGGGTTTGGATGGTCCGACGGGTAGTAGGGGGGCGGAGGTGGGGGTGCTGCTTGGGGCTGGCAGCGGAAGTGAGATGGCTCGGCGGCGGCGCAGCAAGGTGAGGCGCCGGCCTGGGAGGGTGGAGGTGCACGGGAGTTCGACGTCCCGGCAGGCAATATGGTGGACGATGCGTCAGGTGGAACTTGGTTGCTTGGGCCGACGGCGGAGGTGGGATTGCTCGGCGGCGGCGTATTCTCACCGCAGCGGGATTCAAATTCAGGCAAATATAGGTTTTCAATTTTTACATTATTATACGGCTTATTGGAAAAGAAAAGAATATAAGTAATAAATAAACAGAAAAGCATTATTATTATTTTGGGGCCCACGAGTCAGAATTCTAGATGGGAAGACAATATGTTCCTCCCCGTGCATTAACACATAGCTACGCATCACTACAACATATGTAATTCGTTGTTGTCCGTGCAGTGACAACGGATGTCCTTGCCAATGCATATATGCGTTGTAACCACGATATATTGCAGTACATTATTAAAGCGTTGCAAACTATGCATTGCTATATGGGGGTTCTTGTTGTAGTGTCTATGAATATCCATGATGTTAATGTATGCAAAACCACACGCTTGGGGATGCTATGCTTGATAAAGATGATATTTTTTGTTTCCCAAGTTTTGGTGATGACCCATATGCTATAATTGATCATGAAAAGAATGCTTTGTGTGATAGTTATATTGTGAGATTCCTTCGTGATGTTACTAAAAATTACTATGAGAGAGGAACATATGCTTTTACATATTGCAATAATATCAAGTTTCATCTTTATGTGTTCAAAGTTTGGAAGTTATGCTTGTTTTGCCTTCCTATGGTAGTTGATTTTTGTGCCCATAATTTGTTTGCTCACAAAATCCCTATGCATAGGAAGTGTTTTAGAATTAAATATACTTGCCATGTGATTCAGGATGTTCCTATTGTTGCAAATAGGAATTATGTGCCCATATATCTCATTGTTCTTGATATAGAATGCAATCATACATGCCCTATTATTCTTGGTAGACCTTTCCTTAGAATGATTGGTGCAATTATTGACATGAAAGAAGGAAATACTAGATTCCAATCTCAATTAAGGAAAGGCATGGAACACTTTCCTACAAAAAATAAGATTGCCTCATAAATCTATTATGAGACCTAATTATGGATTGCATACCAAACATGACAATACCTAGATCTATTGTGTTTTGCCTAGCTAGGGGCATTAAACAATACCGCTTGTTGGGAGGCAACCAAAATTTATTTTGCTTTATTCTTTTTGCTTATGTTTTGGTGTGTTTGGAACATTATTACTTCAGTAGTAATTGTGTTTTAATTGGTGTTTGAGCCAAGTGAAACCTTTGGGGTGATCTATGGTAGTTGTTGATTTGATCTTGGTGAAAACAGAAACTTTTGCACTAAGTCCAGGAATTTTCTAAATGTTTCAGAGCGTCGACTTGATCTGAAATTTTTACCCAAGATATATATACAAATTTCCCTGATTTTCCTAATGTTTCAGAATTTTTAGAGTTCCATAAGTATTCAAAGTTCACAGATTTCTACAGACTGTTCTGTTTTTGACAGATTCCGTTTTCATTGTGTTGTTTGCTTATTTTGATGTATCTATGGGTCGTATCGGGGATGGGGGTATGAGTCATGGAAAAGTTAGAATACAGTAGGTATTACACAAATTTAAATAAAGAATGAGTTCACAACAGTACCTAAAGTGGTGATTTGTTTTTCTTATACTAACGGATCTCATGAGTTTTCTCTCGAGTTTTGTGTTGTGAAATTTTCAAGTTTTGGGTGAAGAATTGATGGACTATGGAACAAAGAGTGGCAAGAGACTAAGCTTGGGTATTCCCAAGGCACCCCAAGTCATATTCAAGGATACCAAAAATCCTAAGCTTGGGGATGCCCCGGAAGGCATCCCCTCTTTCGTCTTCAATCCATTAGTAAATTTACTTAAGGCTATATTTTTATTCACCACATGATATGTGTTTTGCTTGGAGCGTCTTGTATGATATGAGTCTTGGATTTTTAATTTGCCACAATCATCCTTGCTACACATACATCTTTTGAGAGAGACATGCTGAATCGTGAATTTATTATAATTCTCTATGTGCTTCACTTATATCTTTTGAGGTAGGCAATGTTGCTCTAGTGCTTCACTTATATCTTTATAGAGCATGGTGGTGTTATATTTTATAGAAATTATTGAAATCTTATTCCTCACTTATATTATTTTGAGAGTTTCTTAAAACAACATGGTAATTTGTTTAGGTTATGAATTTAGTCCTAATATAATGGTATCCAAGAGGGATATAATAAAAACTTTCATATTAAGTGCATTAACAACTATGAGAAGTTGGATTCCTTGCATATAGTTTTGGGATAATAGGGATGGTAATATGAGAGTCATGCTAGTGAGTAGTTGTGAATTGAAGAGATATGTGTGTTAAAGCTTTTGATTCCCATAGCATGCACGTATGGTGAACCGTTATGTAACGAAGTCAGAGCATGACTTGTCTAATGACTGTCGACCTTTGTGTGAGGGTCGGGAGCACGCGATGGTTAACTCCTACCAACCTCTCCCCTAGGAGCGTGCGTCTAATTATTTGTTTGATAACTAATAGACTTTTGCAATAAGTATGTGAGTTCTCTGTGACTAATGTGAGTCCATGGATTATACGCACTCTCACCCTTCCATCTTTGCTAGCCTCTCTAGTATCACGCAACTTTCGCCAGTACATCAAACCCTCCTTCCTCAAAATAGCCACTATATATTACTCAAAACAGCCACCATACCTACCTATTATGGCATTTCCATAGCCATTTCGAGATATATTGCCATGCAACTTCCACCATGTAGTTTTCCATGACTTTAATCATCACTTCATATTGCATATAGAGTCATACTTTGTCATAGATATCGAGTTGAATTTTTCTTTTTTGAGTTATAAGTAAATAAAAGTGTGATGATTTTTCATTAATAGAGCATTGTCCCATGAGAGAAAAGGATGATGGAGGCTATGCCTCCCTCACAAGTTGGGATGAGTATCCGGACTTTACCAAAAATAAAAGAGGCCAGCGAAGCCCAAACAAAACAAAATAAAAGAGGCGAAAGAAGCCCACCAAAAAAAGAAAAAAATGAGAGAAAGAGAGAAGGGACAATTGCTACTACCTGTTTCCACACTTGTGCTTCAAAGTAGCGCCATGATCTTCATGATAGAGAGTCTCCTATTTTGTCACTTTCATATAACTAGTGGATATTCATTTTGCACAACCACTTAGTTTTCTTTTTTGAGCTTTCATACACTTATAACTTTAAGTGCATTTCTTGCATGGCAATCCCTACTCACCCACATTGATATCTATTGATGGACATCTCCATAGCCCGTTGATATGCCTAGTTGATGTGAGACTATCTTCTCCTTTTTTTCTCCTTGCACCTCCTCCATATTCTATTCCACCTATAATGCTATATCCATGGCTCACGCTCATGTACTGAGTGAGAGTTGAAAAGGTTTGAGAACACCAAAAGTGTGAAACAATTGCTTGACTTGTTCATCGGGGTTGTGCATGATTTAGATATTTTATGTGTGGAAGATGGAGCATAGCCAGACCATATGATTTTGTAGGGATAACTTTCTAAGGCCATGTTATTTCGAAAGGACACGACTACCTTGTTGGTGTGCTCTAAGTATTACTGTTTTATGTCAATATTAGACTATTGTTTGTAATCTTACGGATCTGAATATTCATGCCACAATAAAGAATATTACATGGATAAATATGTTAGGTAGCATTCCACATCACAAAATCTGTTTTTATCATTTACCTACTCGAGGACGAGTAGGAATTAAGCTTGGGGATGCTGATACATCTCCAACGTATCTATAATTTTTGATTGTTCCATGCTATTATATTATCTGTTTTGGATGTTTTATATGCATTAATATGCTATTTTATATTATTTTTGGGACTAACCTATTAATCTAGAGCCTAGTGCCAGTTTCTATTTTTTCCTTGTTTTTGAGATTTGCAGATAAGGAATATTAAACAGAGTCCAAACGGAAAAAAACCTTCAGAAGGAATTTTTGTGGAATGAAAGGAAACCAGGAGACTTGAGAACCAAGGAAGGAGTGGGCCCTGAGATACCTCTCCGTCACACGGAGTAACAAATCCCAGTCTTGATCCATGCCAACCCAACATGCACCCTTGGAGATACCTGTAGAGTACCTTTATACTCACCCAGTTACGTTGCGAGGTTTGATACACACAAGGCACTCCTCCGGTGTCAGTGAGTTGCATGATCTCATGGTCATAGGAACAGATACTTGACATGCATAAAACAGTAGCAATAAACTGACACGATCATATGCTACGTTTGTAGTTTGGGTCTTGTCCATCACATCATTCTCCTAATGATGTGATCCTGTTACCAAATGGCATCTCATGTCCATGACTAGGAAACCATAGCCATCTTTGATCAACGAACTAGTCTATTAGAGGCATACTAGGGACATGGTGTTGTCTATGTATCCACACATGTATCTGAGTTTCTGATCAACACAATTATAGCATGGATTATAAATGATTATTATGAACAAGGAAATATGATAATAACCAATTTATTATTGCCTCTAGGGCATATTTCCAACAGTCTCCTCGCGCCATGTGGATCTGGAGAAGGAAGTCCTCGATCCATACAGTTGGGTTAGTGGTCCCGTCATACTATTCTATATTCACGGGTTTGAACCCTTCGGGAAACTGATGCCGCATTACCTCATCTGTGAAGCACAGAGGGTGAGCAGTGCCTTTGACCCGTGCTATGTCGCGCCTGTATTCGGCGTCTCTATGGGGCCGATTGCGTCCCCGGACTCTGTTGTTTTGATCGAACCATGGTTTGTATTCGCTGCGTCTATCGGGGGTGTACTCTCTGGATCCATAGATGGATCTAGTGCGGCCTGCTCTATGATCTAGGTCATCTCGCAGGTTGAACCTGTCATTGGGATCTAATGGCTCCTTGCCCCGTCTTTGGGGCACTGCAGGTGTGTAAACGGCATCGTCTGCCGTCATGTCTCGACCACAAGGGGGGTAGTCCGGCTTGTTGTACGGAGTATGGTTTCAAGATGGCGTACCAGTAAGTTCGTCGTCAAATTGTGGTAGCAGCCTTCTTCGAGGGTAGCTTTTGGGCTGGTTTGACAGACCAGTGTCGTATACTTCCTTGGCTGAGAGGACTTTCGTCCATCGATCATTGAGGTCGGTTTGTTTGGCTTTGAGTTGCCATTCCTTGGCCTTTAGGCTGCGAGCCATTGCTATGAGCCATTGCCTGATTTCTTCCTGGTCCTCGAGGTTATCAGGGATGTACAAGTCATCGGCTTCCGGTATATCTTCCTCCTCGACGAGGGGAAGGTAATCATCGCCTTCAGGATCGTTGATGGTATCAGAGTCGTTTTGGTCCTCAAGCTCTTCCGGACCCTCAAATGGGTGCTCGGGGATATCGGGATTGCCATGATCGGCGGGGGTATTACCGTCCCTATAGCTGATAATAGCTTTCCTTCCCTTTTTGCTTTTGGACCACTTATGCGATTTCCGGTGCCTTGATGGTGCATCGCCCGATTTGTTGCTGTCGTTGTGAGGCGTGTTGTTGTCATTGGTGGAAGGGGTGCCACCATGTAGACATCATATGTAGAAGTGGCGGTCCAATTCCCGGTGTCAACGGGAGTGGGAGCATGGTCCTCTTCATCCATGTATTCCGCCTCCTTGGAGGCACAATCTAGCACGCAGGTTAAATCTTCGATGGTGGCTATCAAGTGCGTAGTGGCTGGGTCGAAAAATCCGTCCCTGCCCGCACCGTAACTGGGCCGGCGTAGATCGGGGCTGGATCATTGGTGATCCTCGTTGACGAGAATTGCTTCAAGGCCTTGACAAGCGCTGAGGTCCCGATCGGATCCAGCTATTCGGAACTTGTGGATTTAACCCCATGAAGTCCACCCATGGGGAGTGTTCGTAAGGAACACGTGTCCGGTCATATGGCTTGATGGCCGGACCGGGATGAGAGATCGGCTTGCCGCCATGGGTGACCCCATTGGCATGTCCGAAGAAGGGGCTCGAGGTTAAAGCCTCAGAGTCCTCGGGGGCTACATGAAAGGCCGTGAGCCCAATTAGTGACAAGTCGCCCTGAGAGACCACAGAGAACTCCAAGTTTCCGAATCTGACCTCTTGATCAGGGGCGAAGCTCTCAACGTGGCCTAGATGGCCGGTGGAATCATCATGCAGCACAATGGTGCCGAAGGCGGAGATCTGCCTGGGGACGAAAGCGTCCATGTTGCGTACCTCTTCATTGATGACTAGGCGAGGCCTGATTCCATCTCACTCACAGAGGAACTTTTAATGAAAGCACCAATGTTGGTGTCAAAACCGGCGGATCTTGGGTATGGGGTCTCTAACTGTGAGACTAGAATCGACGATAACAGGAGACTAAGGGGACGCGAGTTTACCTAGGTTTCGACCCTCCAATGGAGGTAATACCCTACGTCCTGCTTGGTTGTATTGATGGTGTAAGGGGTTACAGAGTTGATCTACCTCGAGATCGTATATCTAACCCTAGACGAGTTGTTCTATCTCTATACCCTAAAACCCTCCGGCTTATGTAGATGCCAAGGATGCCTAGGGTTTACACATGGTCGATTACATGCCGAAGAGATAAACTTGGCTAACTATTACATCAGATATGGAGCGCAAGCCGTGTTTCCCGAAGCTTTGATCTTAGATATCCGGCCTTCAAATCCTTTGGTGTTCGGTAAGTAGCCCTCATAGTCCGGTCCATAACAATAGGTCGGCTATCTGAGGACCCCCTAATCCAGGACTCCCTCACCAGGTAGGGGGCGTGTCGAAGCTTCCCCACTCACGGCAACATTCAAGCCCTAGTTCGGTGATCCTATGGCAGATGAGTTCCCCGAAGCCGGGTGGCCCTTGGCACGCGGTGGCGCCATGGCACAAGGGCCGGCCCCGCGGTCACGTGCATCCTTGGCGGATCGCAGGCACCCACCTCCAACTGCTAGGTCAAGCAGTTCTTCCGCCGCACAGGCGCGATTCGGTCGCGGCCTGAGCCCACGCCACCTTGGAAGAGGCCGGAGACTGACATCACCTTCGGCCCCGGCGACCACCCCAGGACAATGGCGGTCATCGGAACACTTCTCATGTTGCGCACGCCAACCATAAGCGGTGTGGCCATCTCTAGGACCATCATAGACGATGGCGCCATGTCACACCCAAGATGCGCGCCAATCCATATTAAGGCACGGGGGCCTCGCAAGGGACAGAGGCGCATCTTGGGCATGACAAGTTGGTATTAGAGCCTGTATCGACCTAGGAGCCTCCTTGATTGACCGAACTTGGCCGAGTCGAGTCTAGTAAAACTATTTTAAGTCTAGTTATATCGGAGAGTAGGATTCTTTTTACTCCTCTTCTATGCTCTGGTGAGGTAATCGACTTAGGAATTTTGTTACTACTCTTCTCGCTCAAATTTTTTTAGGATCACACGGGTATTTTGGAAACTATATGATACCGATGTGAACTTGTTGTAGCTTGTGGCGAGTGTAAGCCAATTCCATATACTCATCTCTTCTGTACATGAACTTGTGATGATATCCATTCTTGCAACACAACGAGATGCGCTTCTATCCTTGTCGGGGCCCTCGTGCCAAAATGAGGATAGGATCGCATCTTGGGCGTGACAAGCCAACCTCAACGTCCTCTCCATGGCAACCTTCAACGCACTGCAGGTGCCCCATGACCAACACGCACCTTCAAGGCCCTTCTCCGGGGTGGTCGGGAGATCTATCACTCCCGTAGGGAGGGTGAGCCTCCCCGTCACCTTCGGTGCCCGCTCCAACTTCCCCGCCGAGCAGATCGACTTTGACGTCGCCCACATCCACCTCCTGTATAATGCAATACTTGGTTACCCCACCCTCACCCATTTCATGGAGGCAACGCACCCAAGCGACACCATCTTCAAGATGCCTAGGAGCGGCGACATCTTCACCGTCGTCAAAATGCCAAGGACGCGTCCTACGCACTCAAGTGCGCCTACAAAGCAGCAGCTTTGGTAATACAACATCACAACAAGCCTTGCAAGCAATGTGACTAAGTGTTAGTCACGGGTTCTTGTATTATGGAATGAGTAAAGAAACTTTCCGGTAACGAGGTTGAACTAGGTATGGAGATACCGACGATCGAATCTCGGGCAAGTAACATACCGAAGAACAAAGGGAACATCATACGGGATTAACTAAATCCTTGACATAGAGGTTCGACCGATAAAGATCTTTGTAGAATATGCAGGAACCAATATGGACATCCAGGTCCCGCTATTGGTTATTGACCGTAGAGGTGTCTCGGTCATGTCTACATAGTTCTCGAACCCGCAGGGTCTGCACACTTAAGGTTTGGTGATGTTTCAGTAGTATAGAGTTATGTATGGTGGTGACCGAAGGTTGTTCGGAGTCCCAGATGAGATCCTGGACGTCACGTGGAGCTCCTGAATGGTTCGGAGGTAAAGATTGATATATAGGAAGTCCTATTTCGGTCGCCAGAAAAGTTTTGGGCTCATCAGTAGTGTACCTGGAGTGCCGGTAGTGTACCGGGAGACCATTGGGAGGGGTATTTCGACCGAAGAGGCTACATGGGTTGTGGGAGGATGAATACCAGCCCTTAGTGGGCTGGAGAAAGTCACACAAAGGGCCCATGCGGCTGGGAAGAAAAAGCCCAAAAGGAAAAAAGGCGGAAAAAGGCAAAAGGGCTAAATTAGGAAGGAGTCCTAATCCTACTAGGAGTGGAGGAGGAGGACTCCTCCCTCCTGGTTCGGCCAACCCAAGGGCTGGCTCCTTGGGAGCCAAGCCTCCTCCTCCTCTCCTCCTATATATACTAGAGGGTTTTAGGGTTTTGGCACAAGATTTTCAGCCACGTGCTACCCGTTCCTCTAGTGCGTAGTTTCTCCTCTAGATCGGTTTTTCTGCAGTGCTTAGGCGAAGCCCTGCTAGAATTGCTCCACCACCATCGCTGCGGTGCCGTCACGCTGCCGGAGAACTCGTCTACCTCTCCGTTCCCTCTTGCTGGATCAAGAAGGCGGAGATCGTCATCAAGCTATATGTGTGCTGAATGTGGATGTGCCGTCCGTTCGGCGCTAGATCGGAAGGACCGTGATCAAGATCGCGGGACAGATCGTGATGAGTTCGCAGAGTGGATCATGATTGGATCGCGAGACAGATCGTGATGAGATCGTGGGACGCTCGGCGATTTGGATCGTGAAGACGTTTGACTACACCAACCGCGTTTCTTAACGCTTCCCGCTTAGCGATCTACAAGGGTATGTAGATCTACTCTCCCTCTCGTAGATGCTCATCACCATGGATAGATCTTGCGTGTGCGTAGGAATTTTTTTGTTTCCCATGCAATGTTCCCCAACAGTGGCATCATGAGCTAGGTCTATGTGTAGATGAGATATCGAGTAGAACACAAAGAGTTTGTGGGCGTTGATGCTTAGATTGCTTCCTCCCTTGGCCGTGTTTTGGTTCAGTGGTATTGCGGGATGAAGCGGACCCGAAAAACCTTACTCGTACGCTTACGAGAGACCGGTTCCATCAACTGACGTGTAACCTCGTTGCACAAAGATGGTTGGCGGGTGTTTGTTTCTCCTACTTTAGTTGGATCGGATTCGACAAAGGTGGTCCTTGAGAAGGTTCAAAAGCAACTTATGTATCATTGTTGTGGTTTTTGCGTAGGTGAGAATTGTTCTTGCTAGATACCCGTAGCAGCCACGTAAAACATGCAACAACAATTAGAGGACGTCTAACTTGTTTTTTGCAGGGTATGTTGTGATGTGATATGGCCAATTACATGATGTGATATATGTGAGGTATGATATGATCATGTGTTGTATAGAATATCACGACTTGCATGTCGATGAGTACGGCAACCGGCAGGAGCCATAGGGTTGTCTTTAATTATTATATGACCCGCGTGTCAATCATTAAGCGCTATGTAATGCTTTACTTTATCGCTAAACGGTAGCAATAGTAGTACAAGCATGATGGGCGCGACAACCCCGATGGCGACACATTGATGGAGATCATGGTGTCGTGCCGGTGGCGATGGAGATCATGCCTGTGCTTTCAAGATGGAGATCAAAAGCACAAGTTCATGGCCATATCATGTCTCTTATGATTTGCATGTGATGTTAATCCTTTTATGCACCTTGTTTTGCTTAGGACGACGGTAGCATTATAAGGTGATCCCTCACTTAAATTTCAAGATGAATTGTGTTCTCCCCGAGTGTGCATCGTTGCAAAAGTTTGTCGTGTCGAGACACCATGTGATGATCGGGTGTGATAGACTCTACGTTCACATACAACGGGTGCAAGCCAGTGTTGCACATGCAGAACACTCGGGTTAAACTTGACGAGCCTAGCATGTACAGACATGGCCTTGGAACACAAGAGACCGAAAGGTCGAACATGAGTCATATAGTAGATATGATCAACATGATGATGTTCACCATTGAAACCACCTCAACTCACGTGATGATCGGACTTGAGTTGGTGAATTTGGATCATGTGACACTCAGATGACCTGAGGGATGTCAATTTGAGTGGGAGCTTTAGTAATTTGATTAACTAAACTCATTATCATGAATATAGTTAGTAGTGTCTTTGCCAAATTATGTTGTAGATTACTAGCTCACGTTGTAGCTCCCTTGAATAGAGTTGAAAGATGATGGTAGCAATATTGCGTACTGGCTCCGTGATCTGAGGATTGTCCTCATTGCTGCATAGAAGGCTTATGTACTTAATGCACCGCTTGGTGCGCCAACCCCTCTAGCGTCGTCTGTAGATGTTGTGAACATCTGACAGGCACGTTCTGA
The DNA here is from genome assembly GCA_022496015.1 of Hordeum marinum. Lineage (NCBI taxonomy): Eukaryota > Viridiplantae > Streptophyta > Magnoliopsida > Poales > Poaceae > Hordeum > Hordeum marinum. The sequence continues at coordinate 275,677,451 of CM039674.1, read as the reverse complement.
TGACTACTTGATAGTTTAGTGCGTCATGCATTACGGCTTAGAATTGAGGCTCCGAAACATTTTGAACGTCACGGAACATATGAGATGTTCTAAGAGCTGAAATTCGGATCTCAGGCTCGTGCCCGTGTTGCGAGATATGAGATCTCCAACGAGATTCTTTGTCTGCAAGATAAAGGAGAATAGCTCAATCGTTGAGCATGTGCTCAGATTGTCTGGGTGCTACAATCGCTTGAATCGAGTGGGAGTTAATCTTCCAGATAAGATAGTGATTTATATAGTTCTCCAAGTCACTGTCACTAAGCTACTAGAACTTGGTGATGAACTATAAAATACCAGGGATAGAAATAATGATCCTGAGCTATTCGCGATGTTTGACACCGCGAAGGTAGAAATCAAGAAGGAGCGTCAAGTGTTGATGGTTAGTAAAAACCACTAGTTTCGAGAAGGGCAAGGGCAAGGAGGGAAACTTCATGGATGGCAAGACAGTTGCTGCTCCAGTGAAGCAACCCAAAGTTGAACCCAAACCAGAGACTAAGTGCTTCGATTATGAGGAGAGCGGTCGCTGAAGTGGAACAACCCTAGATACTTGGTAGATTAGAAGGCTGGCTATGTCAACAGAAGTATATTTGATATATGTGTTATTGATGTGTACCTTGATAGTACTCCTAGTAGCACCTGGGTATTGGATACCGGTTCGGTTGCTAAATGTTAGTAACTCGAAATAAAAGCTACGGAATGAACAGAGAACTAGCTAAGGGTGAGGTGACGGTGTGTGTTGGAAATGTTTCCATGGTTGATGTGATCAACATCGCACGCTCTCTCTACCTTCGGGATTAGTGACGAACCTAAATAAATGTTATTTGGTGTCTTGCATTGAGCATGAACGCGATTAGATCATGTTTATTGCAACACGGTTATTCATTTAAGTTAGAGAATAATGGTTATTCTGTTTACATGAATAATACCTTCAATGGTCATGCACCCAGTGAGAATGGTTTGTTGTATCTTGATCGTAGTAATACACATGTTCATAACATTGATGCCAAAGATACAAAGTTAATAATGATAGTACCACATACTTGTGGCACTGCTGCTAAATGTCATATTGGTATAAAACGCATGAATAAACTCCATGAACATGGATCTTTGGATTCATTCGATTTCGAATCGGTTGAGACATGCGAACCATGCCTCTTGGTCAAGATGACTAAGGACCCCGTTTTTTGGTTTGATGGAGCGGGCAAGTGATTTATTGGAAATCATACAGGTCAATGTATGCAATCCAATGAGTCTTGTAGCGTGCAGTGGATATCATTATTTTCTTACCTTCACTAATGATTTGAGTAGATATAGTGTATATTTACTTAATGAAACACAAGTCTGAATCATTTGAAAGGTTCGAGCAAATTCAAAGTGAAGTTTAAAGATCATCATGACAAGAAGATGTCTGCGATATGATCATGGAGGTGAATATCTGAGTTACGATTTTGGCATACAACTTTAGACAATGTGAAAGTTGTTTCACAACTCACGCCACCTGGAACACCATAGTGTGATGTTGTGTCCGAATATCATAGTCGTGCTCTATTGGATATGGTGCGTGCTATGATGTCTCTTATCGTTTTGCTATTATAATTTTGGGGTTATGCATTAGAGACAACTACATTCACTTTAAATAGGGCACCATCTAAGTCCGTTGAGATGACACCATGTGAATTAGTGTTTGATAGAAACCCAAGCTGTCATTTCTTAATGTTTGGGGTTGCGACGCTTGTGTGGAAAAATGTTTTCACCTAGTGAGCTCGAACCCAAAGCGGACAAATGCATTTTCATAGAACCCTAAGAACAGTTGGGTAAACCTTCTATCTCAGATCCGAGCATAAAGTATTTGCTGCTAAAATGGATCCTTTCTCGAGAAGAGTTTCTCTCGAAAGAATTGAGTGGGAGGAAGATAGAACTTGATGAGGTTGTTGAACCTTTGTTCAACCAGAGAGTAACGCAGCGCAGGAAGATGTTTCTGTGAAGCCTATGTTAGTTGAAGAGGAAGTTAATGATGATGATCATGAAGCTTCGTGTCACGCCCAAGATGCGGTCCTATCCTCATTTTGGCACGAGGGCCTCGACAGGGATAGAAGCGCATCTCGTCGTGTTGCAAGAATGGATATCATTACACGTAGATGTACAGAAGAGATGAGTATATGGAATTTGTTTACACTCGCCACAAGCTACATCAGAGTCACATCAATACAACAACATACTCAAACATTATACAAAAGAGCAGAGTCCGACTACGGATGAAATCAAACGATAAAATGACATCCATCCTTGCTATCCCAGGCTGCCGCCTAGAACCCATCCTAGATTGATGAAGAAGAAGAACTCCAAATCAAATCAAGCAACGCGCCCACGTCAAATCATCGCATTACCTGTACCTGCAACTGTTGTTGTAGTAATCTGTGAGCCACAAGGACTCAGCAAACTCATTTCCAAGGGTATCAACACTATTAAAGCTTAATAGGTGAGGTATGGTTAAGTGGTGAGGCTGTAGCAAGCGACTAAGCATTTATTTGAGTGGCTAACTTACGAATACAGAAAATAAAGTATGGTGGTCTATGCATAATGGACGTGAACTAGTAATGATCACTAACTGATCCTGAACACCTACTTGCGTCAAACATAACACCACCATGTTCTCTTTCGGATAAGAACTCACGAAAAGAGACAGACACGGTTACGCACACAGTTGATGTATTTTATTTGAGTTTACTTCAAGTTTGCTATGACCGAGTGTTAAAGAAAGTATCCAAGTTTGCCACATAACAGCGGGCACGATTTCTCGAAAAGATTTAACCCTGCAGGGGTGCTCCAACTCATCCATCATAAATTAACCACACGCAGCGGGAATAACCTCAACCACGGATCTCGTGATCTTCCTAGGCAATTCCAAAGGAAATGCGACGCCTCGAGATAGCCCGAAGAAGATCAGAGTTCCTCACTCAAGACGTTCGAGAAAGGTAAAACAAATCCAGCAAGGCCGCCCGACGTGCCGACAATCCCGATAGGAGCCGCGTATCTCGTTCTTAGGGCACAACCGGATGAGCGATGGTTACCATGCCAAACACCGAGTTGCCCCGGGTAGCGTTAATAAGCTGCTCTAGGTTGGACCAACACTCATGAGGAGCACTTGCCCGGGGATTGATTAATTATCTGCGGGTGCCGGCGGGTCCCTATGCAATTTTATTAGTTATTAGGCAAATGGAGTACCAATGTTGGGCCTTGTCGGAGAAGCTTTATCCTCAAACGAAAATCAAGCAGGTCCCCATAACAACCCCGAGCATGTTAGGAGCGCTCAATTATGGAACATAACACCGGTTCACAAGTAACTAGGGGTGGCAAGAGTGGAACAAAACACCAAGCAAAAGGCCAAGCCTTCCACCTTCACCACGTATATATGTGTATTAAATTAAATAGCAACAATATTGTGATAACAAAAGAATGTCCATGTTGTCACATGGAAGCAATTGCACCTGCAGCTAGAAACGCTATAAGACAGGCTAAGCAAGCGGTAACATAGCCAAAGAAAGGTTTGCTGGGATGTGGAGGGGCCAGAGGCTTTTCATGGCAATGTTGGGAGGCTAGACAAACAAGTGGTAGGTAGCGTGACATAGCGACAAAAGCGAGACAACTAGCATAGCAATGATAGTAGTGGTATCTAGGGAAATGTGTCATCTTGCCTGAGATCCTTCTCGGAAGAAGAACGAATCCATGAAGAAGATGAGCCAACGTAGACGAACGAATCCTCACACTCCGAACGCTTTCGGAACTCTATAGAGAAGAAGCAAACCAGAAACAACAATCAACACATGATACATAACAACATATGCATGACATGATGCGCAAACAAATATGCTGCATGTCCGGTTTTAAATATGCAAGGCATGACAAGCAGGAGCAACAAACAACTACTACACATTAAGTAAAGTTCAATAGGCAATGGGTTGCATATTGATGAAACTCCACGTTCAAATTATTTAGTTCGTTCCCGTTTAGGTACACATCAACGTTAAATGTGGTTAGGCATGGCAAGAGGTGAAGCATAAGTAAACTATCTATCTACGCATCTTAAATGAGGTCGGAAATAACTTATAGCGCTTCCGAAATGACCCCATATGTTAATTTCGAAATTGGTCCAGATCTGAACTTATCATATTTTATATTTTTAAACAACAGAATAAATCATACCATGTAATTCTACACGTCGTTCTAGTCGATTTACATATATAGAACATCTCAAACGGAGCTACGGTCTAAAAGATATGAGCAACACAAGATGCACATGTCATGAATGCAAATGCATGGAAAATATCATCAGAAACATTTTAAATCATTAATGCAGCAAGTTATTATGAAACTACATGAGATTCTAAGAAAGTTCTATATATGGCATGACCAAAACGGAGCTACGGTTCAACCACAAACACCAAAACAAGTTTTACTTGAAATCTGCCCAAAACAGCAACTTAGCAATTTGCACACATGAAAACAACAAGTTACAAGATCCTAAAATGCACAAACTAAGCATGGGGCAGTAGCATATAACACACACTTCATTTCATATTCACATATCATATTCAAAACATGCATGGATCACATGGTAGGAAGCTCACAAGGTGGCTACTTGAAAACAGTTTCAGACTTAGTGAAAATAGCAGGTTTTTGACAGTGCAGTTTTTTATCACGAAGGCATATTGACAACAGTAAAACTATATGCTAAAGGTCATATTATGGCATGAAACTTAACAGCATACTAAAGGACATTATATACTACAACTAACTCCATTAGACCAACCCCAAAGGAGTTCTAGATCACTAGCAAAACACATGGCAAGACAGCAACAAAATACTACAGATTCCAGACTTAGAAATATATTGGACCCTCAAAACAGTAGTATTTTATAGCAAGTTGACAACAAGAAAACAACACCTATACATGCATTTCCGTGACAAGCAAAATGTTCAGGGGCTAGGACACATATCAAAGGGCACAACTCATGTTCAAAATTATTTCAAATCTTGCATGGATTAAATGATACGAAAATAACAAAAGGGCATCCAGCAAAAATGACATGCAACAAAAATGCTCACACGAAAAACTAAATGCACAGATAAATTCTATGGATTTTTTCTACCCCGAAAACATATATAAAAGGCATAGGTTCAAGTAGGAAAATAATTCATAATTATTTACGCAAGTTAATGGGATAACCCCGCTAGCAATTATAAATGCAAGCTAAATGCAATTATTACAATGAACAGGTTTGTCATGCATGAAAATGCCAAGCCTATAACATGGACATTTATAATATATGGTTTGATCAAATCCCGATGCACGTTAATTAAATATGTCAATGCAACATAATGTTATTGATGCAAATGATGCAAAACCGCAAGCTACTATATATATCATGGATGAAAATGGCATACAATTAATCTACACATTTTTCTAAGTATTTTTCATATATAAAACATTTAATTCCGATGCACGGTTTATTTCTATTGATGATTTAAAATGCACTAGGGCCTGAAATTAAAAAAATGCACAGGGGGGGCTGGCTCACCATGGGCCAAGCCCATTCGATAGGGACAGGGGGCAGCTGGGCCGGCTAGGCGGCGACCCACGCACTGGCGACGTGCGGTCAACGCGGGCACGTCGTCCTCCTTGCTCCCGCAGCGAGCAGGAGGTAGGGCGAGGCCATGGCAACGGCGGCGAGCAGCGGCGGCCGGCGGAGGGCGGCGAGGGCGGATTCGGTGAGGGGGACGTGGGATCCGGCCGGAGGGGAGGTCCGGCGGCGGCTCCGGGCGGTGGCGAGGCCAAGGAGGCGGGCGCTAGCTGGGGACCCTGCAGGGACAGAGAAGAGGGAGAGGTGAGAGGAAGGAGAAGGGGAAGGGAAGGAGAGGAAGGGAGAGAAGGGCGGCGGTCCGGCCGGTGTTCCGGTCTCCGGCAACGGCTACTCCGGCAAGGGGCCGGCCGACGACGGGCACGGGCTGGCGCGGGAAGCTCGGGCACCATGGGATTTGCGGGAGGAGCGGGGCTGCACTGCGGTCACTGGACATGTCCGGGTTGGCCGCCGGACATGTCCGGTAGGTGGGATTCTGGCGATTTTCAGCCCCTAGATCGCGATCCGAGGGCCGAAAACGGACAGATGGTTGGGGCTGCGGGATCTGGAGGAGGAGGGCTAGCAGGTGGGGTTTTTCTAGGGTGTGGCTGCAATTTTACATGGGGGAAACCCTAGAGAGAGTGGGAGCTCTCTCCATGTGGTTATATATAGGGAAGGCACTAGGGGTGGCTGGACAACGTCCGTCCGATCGCGATCCAACGACCACGAACGGAGGGAGTGGCTAGGTTGGGCTAGCGGGCTGTGTAGTTGGGCCAGGTGGGGATGAGAGAAAGAATTGTGGCCCGTGACACGAAGGTTTTCAAAACACCGAAATGTCCGATAATAAACCGACGACCGCACTGCTACGGATGACCGAAGGGTATCAAACGAACTCGGAATGCGACGAAATCCGACAAGCGGTCTACCTACACTCTAATAAGACCACACGCCAGGTTTCGACCCAATCCAAGAATATTTTTGTGCGCACTTTAAAAACAAAATATTATCAATGTCGCATGCGCGTGCGTGTGTGGTTGGTCTCGAAATGGTCAGCGACGAGAACGAAGAGAACCGGCAACTACGAACGGATGCAAGTTTTGAAAACGAGTGACGATGCTATGTAGATGATGCGAATGATGCGATGATGAATGCAACAACCAAACGAATCACAGACAAAAATGGAAAGAAAGGGAAATCTTCTGGAGCGTCGGTCCCAGGCTGTTACACTTCGGATCAAGTTACTATCGAACCTCGTAGGTCGACAAGGGTGTGTACTGCTCCTAAGCCGTATGACAACCCTGTCTTGGAGGTCATGTTGTTGGACAACGATGAACCTACGAGCTGTGGAGAAGTGATGATGGGCCTGAATCCCGACAAATGATTAGAGGCCATGAAATCCGAGATAGGAACCATATGTGAAAACCAAGTATAGACTTTGGTAGACTTGCTCGTTGGACAGTAGGTCGTTTAGTACAAATGGACCTTTAAGATGAAGACAGGCCCTGATGATGAATGTCACCATTTATAAAGCTCGACTTGTCACAAAGAAGTCTTCACCAAGTTCAAGGAGTTGAGTGCGATGAGACTTTCTCACTCGTAGCGATGCTAAAGTCTGTTGGAATTATGCTAGCAGTTGCTGCATTTTTCAATTATGAAATCTGGCAGATGGATGCCAAAACATCGTTTCCTTCCTTAAGGAAAGGTTGTATGAGATACAACCAGAAGGTTTTGTCAGTCCTAAGGATGCTAACAGGTGTGCAAGATACAGTGATCCTTCTATGAGCTGAAGCAAACATCTCGGAGTTGGAATATACACTTTGATGAGGTGATCAAAGTTTTTGAGTCTATACAAAGTTTATGAGAAACTTGTATTTACAATAAAGTGAGTGGGAGCACTATAGAGTTTCTGGTAAGCATATGTGGTTGACATATTGTTGACCGGAAATGATGTAGAATTTCTGGAAAGCATAAACGGTTGTTTGAAAAGTGTTTTTCAAAGGAAGACCTGGATAAAGCTACCTAATTGTTGAGCATCAATATCTATAGAGATAGATCAAGATGCTTGATGAGACTTTCAATGAGTACATACCTTGACAAGATTTTGAAAGAATTCAAAATGGATCAGTTAGAGAAAGAGTTCTCGCCTGATTGTAAGGTGTGAAGTTGAGTGAGACTCAAAGCTCGACAACGGCAAAAGAAAGAGAAAGGATGAACGTCATCCCCTATGCCTTTGCCATAGGCTCTATGTTATGCCATGTTGTGTACCGCACCTGGTGTGTGCCTTGCCATGAGTCTGTCAAGGGGTACAAGAGTGATCCAGGAGTGGATCACTGGACAGTGGTCAAGATTATCCTTAGTAACTAAAAGACTAAGGTGATGTTTCTCGAATATGGAGGTGATAAAGAGTTCATCGTAAAGAGTTACGTCGATGCAAGCTTTAACACCAATTCGGATGACTCGTAGTAGCAATCTCGATACGTATAGAGGAGCAGACATTTGAAATAGTACCAAGTGGAGTGTGGTAGCAGTGTTTACGGTTTGACATAGAGATTTGCAAAGTACACACGGATCTGAATGTCACAGACCCGTTGACTAAAAGACCTCTCTCACATGCAAAGCATGATCAAACCCCAGAACTCATTGGGTGTTAGATTCATAACAATGCGAATCACATGGTGAAGTGAACTAGATTATTGACTCTAGTGCAAGTGGGAGACTATTGGAAATATGCCGTAGAGGCAATAATAAATTTGTTATTATCATATTTCCTTGTTCATAATAATCATTTATTATCCATGCTATAATTGTGTTGATCGAAAACTCAGATACATGTGTGGATACATAGACAACACCATGTCCCTAGTATGCCTCTAATAGACTAGTTCGTTGATCAAAGATGGCTATGGTTTCCTAGTCATGGACATGAGATGTCATTTGGTAACGGGATCACACCATTAGGAGAATGATGTGATGGACAAGACCCAAACTAAAAATGTAGCATATGATCTGTCAGTTTATTGCTACTGTTTTCTGCATGTTAAGTATCTGTTCTAATGACCATGAGATCATGCAACTCACTAACACCGGAGGAGTGCCTTGTGTGTATCAAACATCGCAACGTAACTGGGTGAGTATAAAGGTACTCTACAGGTATCTTCGAGGGTGTCTGTTGGGTTGGCATGGATCAAGACTGGGATTTGTTACTCCATGTGACGGAGAGGTATCTTAGGGCCCACTCGGTAATACAACATCACAATAAGCCTTGCAAGCAATGTGACTAAGTGTTAGTCATGGGATCTAGTATTATGGAACGAGTAAAGAGACTTGCCGGTAACGAAGTTGAACTAGGTATGGAGATACCGACGATCGAATCTCGGGCAAGTAACATACCGAAGAACAAAGGGAACATCATACGGGATTAACTGAATCCTTGACATAGAGGTTCGACCAATAAAGATCTTCATAGAATATGTAGGAACCAATATGGACATCCAGGTCCCGCTATTGGTTATTGACCGTAGAGGTGTCTCTGTCATGTCTACATAGTTCTCGAACCCGCAGGGTCTGCACACTTAAGGTTTGGTGACGTATCGATAGTATAGAGTTATGTATGGTGGTGACCGAAGGTTGTTCGGAGTCCTGGATGAGATCCAAATATCACGAAGAGCTCCAGAATGGTCCGGAGGTAAAGATTGATATATAGGAAGTCCTATTTTGGTCACCCGAAAAGTTTCGGGCTCGTCGATAGTGTACCGGGAGTGCCGGTAGTGTACTAGGAGACCATCGGAAGGGGTATTTCGACCCAAGAGGCTACACGGGCTGTGGGAGGATGAATACAATCCCTTAGTGGGCTGGAGGAAGTCCCACAAAGGGCCCATGCGGCTGGGAAGAAAAAGCCCAAAAAGAAAAAGGTGGAAAAAGGCAAAAGGGCTAAATTAGGAAGGGGTCCTAATCCTACTAGGAGTGGAGGAGGAGGACTCCTCTCTCCTTGTTCGGCTGACCCAAGGGCTGGATCCTTGGGAGCCAAACCTCCTCCTCCTCTCCTCCTATATATACTAGAGGGCTCTAGGGTTTTGGCACAAGATTTTCAGCCACGTGCTACCCGTTCCTCTAGTGCATAGTTTCTCCTCTAGATCGGTTTTTTGCAGTGCTTAGGCGAAGCCCTGCCGGAATTGCTCCACCACCATCGTCGCGGCGCCATCACGCTGCCAAAGAAATCGTCTACCTCTCCGTTCCCTCTTGCTGGATCAAGAAGGCGGAGATTCTCATCAAGCTGTACGTGTGCTGAACGCGGAGGTGCCGTCCGTTCGGCGCTAGATTGGAAGGACCGTGATCAAGATCGCGGGACGGATCGTGATGAGTTCGCGGGACGGATCGTGATTGGATTGCGGGATGGATTGTTTTGAGATTGCAGGACGCTCGGCGATTTGGATCGCGAAGACGTTCGACTACACAAACCGCGTTTCTTAACGCTTCCCGCTTAGCGATCTACAAGGCTATGTAGATCTACTCTCCCTCTCGTAGATGCTCATCACCATGGATAGATCTTGTGTGTGCGTAGGAAATTTTTTGTTTCCCATGCAATGTTCCCCAACAGAGACGATCTCCATGCCATAACATACCTCCCTCTTAGGCTTAAGGGGCCAGCTCGGCACTGGTTAAGCAGCCTCCCCAAAAACTCCATCGGATGCTGGGAAGACCTGGAAGAGGCGTTCCACTCTAACTTCCAAGGGACCTATGTCCGCCTGCCAGACTCTTCTAATCTCAGCAACATCGTCTAGAAACCAGGCGAGTCCGCTCGGCAGTTCTGGAATCAGTTCTTGACTAAGAAGAACCAAATTGTCAACTGTCCGGACGCTGAGGCCATAGCCTCCTTCTTGCACAATATTCGGGACGAATGTCTAGCTCACCAGCTAGGCCAGGACAAGCCTCGAACTATGTCCGCCCTTACCTCCCTCATGACCCGCTTTTGCGCGGGTGAAGATAACTGGCTGGCAAGACGCAACCACAATTCTGAAGATCCCATGGTACGTGAAGCCCAGGATGGAAACTCAAAGCCAAAGCGCGATAAGAATAAGTGTCGACACAATAATAGTGATGCTGATGACACGGCTGTTAATGCCGGGTTCCGCAACTCCCGACCTGGGCAGCGGAAGAAGCCCCCTAAAGGCAATCATGACAGACCCACTCAGTTCAACAAGATCATGGAAAGGCCTTGCCAAATCCATGGGACCTCAGAAAAGCCCGCCAACCACACACACCGCAACTGATGGGTGTTTAAACAGGCCGGCAAGATACCATCCGAAGACCAAGGCAAGAGGTCTCGCAGCGAGGACGAAGATGAGCCTCGGGGTCCAATTGGTGGCGGACAGAAAAAATTCCCTCCCGAAGTAAAAACAGTGAACATGATATATGCAACCCACATACCAAAGAAGGAGAGAAAGTGCGCCCTCCGGGAAGTCTACACGGTGGAACCCGTAGCCCCGAAGTACAACCCATGGTCAGCATACCTGATCACCTTTGATCGGCGTGATCATCTGACCAGTATCCGTCATGGGGGTTCGGCGGTCCTCGTCCTAGACCCCATTATAGATGGGTATCACCTCACGAAAGTCCTAATGGACAGAGGGAGTAGCCTTAACCTGATTTACTCAGATACGGTGAAGAAGATGGGCATTGATCCGTCAAGGATCAAACCCAACAGCACTACCTTCAAAGGAGTGATCCCAGGCGTTGAGGCCCGATGCACGGGCTCGATAACTCTAGAGGTCTTATTTGGCTCACCCGATAAATTTCGCAGCGAAGACTTGATCTTCGACATCGTGCCCTTCTGCGGCGGCTATCACGCACTGCTTGGTCGGACAGCGTTCACTCATTTCAACGCGGTCCCACACTATGCATACCTCAAGCTCAAGATACTGGGCCCCAAGGAGTTCATTACTGTCAATGGCAACACTGAGCGCTCCCTTCGAACTGAGGAACATGCACTGGCCCTAGCGGCCGAATTCAGCTACAAATAAGATCGACAAGTTCCGACATCCACGGTAAAGGCACATAAGGCTGGGAAGCGAGTTCGGCTTCAGACCGGAAACTCAGATCCTTCCTCTTCCCCTCTATAGGGACTTGCCCCCACCGCACAATTTCAGGGCCAGCAAAGTACTTGCCAAGGAGGCACAACTTCACACGTAAGATTCCATGGGAAGCAGTGGGGAAATAAAGGTGGGTGTTCCGCTGGCCCGACCTACTACCATCAATACGTCTTCGGACAAGATGCATGCGCTCCTAAAAGAGCCTGACTACGGAGTAAAGCTCACCTATAATACGGCGGCCTCTCAAGATTTTTTAGCAAAATCCACCCGCTCTAACACCCATCAAGGTGCATCCCAGAGCAGGAGTCAACTAGCAAGGGGGCATATCGAGGACATCCAGTCACAAATTGAAGACCCCTGGTACAACAACTCTTGTATGATTTTATTTCTTATTTTCTTTCACATACCTGTAAACAGTTGCTTCAGCAATCCAAGTTATAAGAGTTGTTGAGAAAATGCAAAATTGTGTGACGCAAGTACACCGCATCTGTCTTGTTTTCGGCGCATACTTTTTCTCCTTTCTCCCTCTTCTTGTGAACCTGTTCGGTATGATCCGAGGTAACCAGCTAATATACCAGGTGATCAATTTCAAACACAAATAGCCTTAACTATCGTGTGTTTGGCATCTTGGTGTTTGCTTTATATGCATCGGTTCCGAACTATGTCTTTGGTCATTAAGTTGGGTTGCTCGACTCCTATGCTTTCCCCTTTATGTTCCGCTCGTTCGGCTAAAAGGGCAAAGGGAGCACCCCTGTGATTGTGTTTCTAGATAGTCTGGTCAAGCACCTCAAAGCACCCCTGTGAGAAAGCTGAAAATGGACTGTCATAGTATGCACAATCCGATCTGTGAACTCAAAGCTAGAAGTATTATACTGCAATCCTCGTAAGCGGTTATTCCGTGTTATACGAGGAACTTGCCCTTTGTGCAAACATTATGATGTCGGCTTTGGCCATGGTTCGTATGAACATCACAACACGGTGGTGGCTAATCGTACGCTTCCCTAGTCCTTTTCGTGCCCCTTCGGTTAAGTGAAAGAAATAAAGCAATATAGTCTGTTTGCCTAGTCTGTGCACAACGCCGCCTTCATGTTCGGATAACACGGCCAAGGAACACAGTGCATTGGCATAGACACCCCATGTAGTATCTACGTGGGGGCCGAAGCCAACGAATCGCATCTTTCAGTATTAAACAACCACATAGGAGTTATAAAGGAATGCAAAACCATGTAAGAGCGGATACTAATATCCTTAAAAAGTTATCACGAGTCTTCGGACACATTACAAGCTCATTCCGGGGTGGCGCCAGGTCGGTGGCGACCTTCATCGGATTGAGCCCCGGCCAGTGCACTTTGTACTTGGCAAGGGCCATCTGGACTCCTTCGATGTAGGGCGGGGTGTGGCAGTGATCAGTCTCTACACCAGGCTGAAGTAGCTGCCTAGTAGCGGCTCGCTGGGCCATAAGCGGATGCAGAGGTCCTTCATGGCCAGCTCCGCCATCTGGTGCAGCTCCATCAGCTGTTTCAGCTGCTCCACCAGAAGAGGAGGATGCTTGGGGGCTCCGAACTATGCCCAGAACATCCGAGCTTCATCTTCCTCTCCCCGCGAGGCGAACAGCTGATTGGTGTCCGCCACGCTCTTCTGGAGATTGGTGGACTCGCTTGAGGATCACCACACTCGGGTAAGCAACTCGAATCTGCTATCCCCGAATACGCACTTTAATGAGTACAGCTTACTATCAGCTATTTCCTTGGCCTGGCGCTCTTGCTCCTCGTAGAACCGTCTATCCATCCGCTCCTTCTAGAGGTCGGCTTTCATGGTGGACAGTTTGGCCGAGCGTGCTTCGTTCTTTTTCTCTAAGGCCTCGCATCTCTCGCTGGCATCCTTGAGATCCTGTTGGACCTCTGCCACGCGAGCTTCATGCTTGCCACTAGTGGCCCGCATGGCGGAAAGGGCAGTAGCCGTTTCCTTAGCAGCCGCCCTCTCGGCGGCCATCTCGTCCTCCGCATGCCGGAGCTCGGCCTTGAGCCTCTCCATCTCCTTTGCTGAGGCTGCGCGTCTAGTATACATAGATAAAGAATCTGCATTGATAGTATTCGGACCATGAAATTCAGATGAAGGTATTTGGATTCTGTCTCAACATACCTTGAGCCTCATCGAGCCTTCGGTTGAGGGCTGCAGCTTCGTCCTTGGAGCGCTTCAGCTTTTGATTTAACTCCTCCAGCTCGATGCCATTTGTGGCCACCGCTGATGACGAAGCCTACATTACACACACAATTAATACATTACATTGGTGCTCACTTCCCGAATTATAGACAATGCGATCATATATCGATTTATTCTAGCATGTTAAACACTTAAAGTGCTTCCAGTGCGTTATCAGATTCAGATGTGACCCCTAGGTGAGCTTGTTCACCTCACCTAGGACTCGGGGGCTGCCATCTATACAATATGAATAAATAAATTCCTTGCATAAACATTGGGTGACTTACTTGAAAATCTGCAAGGAGACCTTTGAAGGCCTCCTTCAGTCCATGGTCAACGGATTGGGCGCTTTCTAGTACCACACCCATAAGGGTGCGGTGATCCTCGGGGATGGAGCGCTCGACAGAGCCTCCTCCATGACCAACATCCGGTGGTCGGTGGTGCCGGGGATGGTTAGATTTCCCGATCACCCACCAGGGATGGGACCGATGCCTCCGGAGGCACAGTGCGCCCCGGAGATGTTCTTCGAGGGGACTGATCACCCGCTCGTCTGTCCTCCTTGGTGTCCGGGTGGGGCGTCGTCCCCCGGTCTTCGGTGGCCGAAGCGTTAGCCTCGGCCATGGTGCGATTTCCCTCACCCCCTGTGTTCGCCTCCATTGGAGTAGGCTGGGATAACACCTCCACAGCGTCCTTCGTGGCGCTTGGAGTGGTGGGGTGCGAGGCATCCCCGCACTCCGCCAGTTCGGCGGGCGGGGTCTCCCCATCCGATATCACCTCAGTGAGGATAACGCACAGGGGGCTGTAAGACTAATAACCTGCGTGTTAGTAAACTCTAAATCTACTTGTGATAGGTAGGAGGGTCTTCAGATCCTAACCTGGATGGGGGGCTTGACCCGTAGGCTCCTTCGCAGAACCGCCTCGAGGTCTTCGAACGCGGAGCCCGGGTCCGAGCTATCGTCGGATAGGACCACCTGCGTCTGTCGCACCCTCTTTGGGGCTGGAGAAGTGACCTGCCCCGGGGCGTCCGAAGACGCTGCACTCTTCTTGGCGCGGGGGGAATCGCCTACCCCCACGCTCTCAACCTCGGCCTCCTCCTCCTCTTCTTCCTCCTCCTGGGCCTCCTCCTGATTTGAGGAGGCAGGGGTATCTTCGGATCCTGCATCAGGTTGGTCCCTGATGCGAAGGCCAGCCTGGCCTGGTTTCTTCTTGTTCTCTTTCTTTGTGGGAGCCTCGTAAGGCTTCTCCATGAGCATCTTGGCTAACAGCCCGGTCCTCTTGTCTTTGGGCTGAGGAGCCTGACTGTTGATGTTGACAGCCTTGTTCAGCCATCTCTGTGAGAACAGATCGGATAAGAGGTTATAGGGATTCTGTGTGTAATAAATCCAACCAACCTGGGGAATAGAACCTCAGAATCGGGCTTGGCACCGTGCAGACCCTTGTCCTCCTCCTCGGATGGCCAACTCTTCATCGATTTGAAGAGCACCTTCCACAACTTCTCCCGCGTAGTGCGGAAGAGATTCCGGACTGAGGGCTCGGCTTCGTGTTCTCGAGCCCACTGGGGAGTGTCCCGATGCTGGCAAGGGAGGATGCGTCTTCGAAGCATCACCTGAACCACATCGTCTAGCTTGATGCCCTCCTCGACCAAGGAGTGGCGGGGCTTCTGTAGATTGGTCACCTCCTTGCCTGATCCCTAGACTAGGCTCTTTTCGGGCCATGAAGCCAGTCTGGTGGGGGGACCGGATCTAAATGTGGCAGCGAGGAGTTGGCCCTCTTCTTGTGGTTCGGTCACATAGAACCACACCTTTTTCCACCCTTTGATGGTGTCAATGAAGGTGCCCGACGGCCACCCGATGCGGGCGAACTTGCCGATGACTGCCCTGCTACCGTCCGCATGCTTGCCGTCGATGCACTTGGGCTTGATGTTGAAGACCTGCAGCTAGAGCCCGAAGTGTGGCTCGACACGCAGGAAGGCCTCGCACACGAGGATGAACGCCGAGATGTGCATGATGGAGTTCGGCAGGAGGTCATGGAACTCGAGGCCATAGAAGAACATTAGCCCCCTGACGAAGGCATGGAGTGGGACGCTCAACCCCCTGATGAAGTGGGGGGTGAACACCACCCTCTCTCCTAGCCTAGGGGTGGGGATCACTTGGCTCTCCTTAGTTGTGCGGTGAGGGATGTTGGCGGGGAGGTAACCGGCCTTCTTGAGGTCGAGTATGTCCTTGTTGGTGACCGTGGAAGCTTCCCACTGGCCATTGGAACCCGCCATTACTGAGCTCGAAGGTGGGGGTGGAGAGACCTACATCTGTGCTCTGGAGGCGCTAGGGAATGGGAGGCGGATAAGTCGAATGGAGAGCGTAAAAAAGCCTTTGGGGTTTTCCGTCTCTTTTTATGAGGACTGTTGATGTGGATCCCCCTCGCCGCACCGTAAATCCCTCCACTTCCCGAGACGTGCGAGCCATTCCATGCGCGTGATTAAGTATATCCTGTATGAAACGAGACACGATTGGTATATTGATATATCATGATGATTAAAACGGCCTCGAACCGTGAATCAAGTCTATGCAACTGGCCTGGCGGTCGTGGTGGGCCATAGCCTTTGCTTAGAAAGGTCGTCAGAGGGCCGTTGTTTATCCCTTGACGTTTGGGCTTCAAAGCCAATCAATTTACAGTATTCAGATGTGCCAGTATGCGGGAGACTACTTGTCATCGGAGGCCAAACTATGGTTCGGCAAGAAGGAACTCACCTCGCAAGCCGAAGAATCTGTTCGCGAAGTAGTCGGAGCTGAAGACCCTTGGCGTTGGAGGCAAGTTCGGGGCTACTGAGGGAGTCCTGGATTAGGGGGTCCTCAGATAGCCGACCTATTGTTATGGGCCGGACTATGAGGGCTACTTACCAAACACCGAAGGATTTGAAGGCTCAGTCTCCAAGATGAAAGCTTCGGGAAACATGGCTTGCGCTCCACGTATGATGTAATAGATAGGCAAATTTATCTCTTCGGCATGTAACCGACAATGTGTAAACCATAGGCATCCTCGGCATCTATATAAGCCGGAGGGTTTTAGGGTATAGAGATCGAACAACTCGTCTAGGGTTAGATATACGATCTCAAAGTAGATCAACTCTGTAACCCCTTACACAATCAATACAACCAAGCAGGACGTAGGGTATACCTCCATTGGATGGCCCGAACCTGGGTAAACTTGCGTCCCCTTAGTCTCCTATGACCTTCGATTCTAGTCTCACAGTTCGGGACCCCCTACCCGAGATCCACCGGTTTTGACAAGGACACCTGGCGTGCCAAATGTCGGACCTCGGGTTCTACAGAACCCAAAGAAGTTTGAACATAGGGCCATGTGCGAAGATCCCCAACAGCCTCACCCCACCTAGCTTGCAACTCGATAGTTTCGATGGAGAATTCGCATGATGACGAGGAAGAAGATTGCACACGATGATTTACCAAGGTTCGGGCCGCTGCGAAATGTAAAACCCTACTCCTGCTTTGGTGGATTGCCTCACGAGGAGGTTTGTGGATGAATGCTACCTCTTGAGCTTGCGTTGGTTTTCCCTTGAAGAGGAAATGGTGATGTAGCAAAGTATATAAGTATTTCCCTCAGTTGTTGGGAACCAAGGTATCAATCCAGTAGGAGGAACAAGCAAGTCACCAATGGATGCACCTACACAAACAATTAAACTCTTGCACCCAACGCTATAAAGGGGTTGTCAATCCCTTCACGGTTATTTGCAAGGATTAGATCTGAAAGAGATAGATTTAAACGAGAACGGAAAGTAAAAGCTAAATAAAGTGCATCAAAGTATTTTTGGTATTTTTGGTTTATATATCTGGAAGTATATTATGGAAAGTAGACCCGGGGGCCATAGGTTTCACTAGAGGCTTCTCTCTTGAAGGCATATATCATGGTGGGTAAACAAATTACAGTCAAGCAATTGATAGAAAAGCGAATAATCATGTAGTTATCCAAGGCAATGATCACGCATATAGGCATCACGTCCGTGTCAAGTAGACCAAAACGATTCTGCATCTACTACTATTACTCCACACATCGACCGACTCCTGCGTGCGTCTAGAGTATTAAGTTCATGAAGAACAGAGTAACGCATTAAGAAAGATGACATGATGTAGAGGGATAAACTCAAGCAATATGATGAAAACCCCAGATTTTTACCCTTGATGGCAGCAATACAATACGTGCCTCGCTACCCCTACTATGTCACTGGGTGAGGACACCTCAAGATTGAACCCAAAACCAAGCACTTCTCCCATTGCAAGAATTACCAATCTAGTTGGCCAAACCAAACCAATAACTCGAAGAGACTTGCAAAGATATAAAATCATGCATATAAGAATTCAGAGGAGATTCAAATAAGATTCATGGATAATCTGAACATAAACTCACAATTCATCGGATCTTGACAAACACACCACAAAAGAGGATTACATCGGACAGATCTCCATGAAGATCATGAAGAACATGGTATTGAAGATCAAAGATAGAGAAGAAGACATCTAGCTACTACCTATGGACCCGTAGGTCTGTGGTGGACTACTCACGCATCATCGGAGGGGCAATGGAGTTGATGTAGATGCCCTCCGTGATCAAAAACCCCTCCGGCAGATTACCGGAAAAGGCTCCAAGATTGGATCTCTCGGGAACGGAGGCTTTTGGAGGCGGAAAAGTATTTGCGTGCTCCTTCTGGTGTTGGGGGAATATTTGGGAATTTATAGGCCAAAGATTAGGGTTAGGAGACCTGCTGGGAGGCGACAAGCCTGCTAGGCGTGGCCAGGGGCCCACGCCTAGCAGGCTTGTGGCTCCCTGGCACCTCCCCTGCCGTGCAATCCAAGCTTTATTGATTTGTTTCTTTCCAAAAAAATTCCTTCCGAAGGTTTTATTCCGTTTGGACTCCGTTTAATATTCCATATATGCAAAACTCAAAAACAAGAAAAAAAACAGAAACTGGCACTAGGCTCTAGATTAATAGGTTAGTCCCAAAAATAATATAAAATAGCATATTAATGCATATAAAACATTGAAAACAGATAATATAATAGCATTCCATCATGAAAAACTATAGATACGTTGGATACGTATCAACATCCCCAAGCTTAATTCCTGCTCGTCCACGAGTAGGTAAATTATAAAAACAATTTTTTTGATGTGGAGTGCTACCTAACATATTTATCCATGTAATATTCTTTATTGTGGCATGAATATTCAGATCCGTAAGACTCAAAAAAAGCTTAGTATTGATATAAAAACTATAACATTTCAAGCATACTAGCAAAGCAATTGTATCTCTTCAAAATATAATGCCAAAAGAAAGTTATCCCTACAATATCATATGGTCTGGCTATGCTCCATCTTCCCCACACAAAGTATTTATATCATGCACAACCCTGATGAAAAGTCAAGAAATTGTTTTCACACCTTTATTTTCTCAAACTTTTTCAACTCTAACGCAATACATGAGCGTGAGCCATGGATATAGCACTATAGGTGGAATAGAATATGGTGGAGGTTGTCAAGGAAAGGGAGAAGATAGTGTTACATCAACTAGGCGTATCAACGGGCTATGGAGATGCCCATTAATAGATATCAATGTGAGTGAGTAGGAATTGCCATGCAATGGATGCACTAGAGCTATAAGTGTATGAAAGCTCAAAAAGGAACTAAGTGGACGTGGATCGTGAAGAAAAATCTACTAGCTATATGAAAGTGACAAAATAGGAAACTCTCTATCATGAAGATCATGGTTCTACTTTGAATCACACATGTGGAAAAAGGTAGTAGCAATGTCCCTTCTCTCTTTTATCTCTTTTTTTTTGTGGGCATCTAAGGCCTCTTTTATTCATTTTTTTATTTGGGCTTCGCTGGCCTTGTTTTTTTCATAAAGTCCAGAATCTCATCCCCACTTGTGAGGGAATCATAGCTTCCATCATCTTTCCTCACATAGGACATGCTCTAATAATGATAATCATCACACTTTTATTTACTTACAACTTAAAAGAAAATTACAACTCGATACCTATGACAAAATATGACTCTATACGCAATATGGAAGTGATGGTGCATGTCATAAAAGGAAACGGTGGAAGTTGCATGTCAATATATCTCAGAATGGCTATGGAAATGCCATAATAGGTAGGTATGGTGGCTGTTTTGAGGAAAGATATATGGTGGCTGTTTTGAGGAAGGTATACGCTGGCTGTTTTGAGGAAGGTGTTTGATATATTGACGAAAGTTGCGTGGTAATAGAGAGGCTAGCAAAGGTGGAAGGGTGAGAGTGCGTATAATCCATGGACTCAACATTACTCATAAAAAACTCACATACTTATTGCAAAGGTTTATTAGTCATTGAAGCAAAGTATTAAACGCATGCTCCTGGGGGGGGGTAGGAGTTAACCATCGCGCGCCCCCGACCCTCACACAAAGGTCGACAATCTATAAACAAGTTATGCTCCGACTTCCTTACATAACGGTTCACCATACGTGCATGCTAGGGGAATCACAAACCATTACACAAGTATTTTTACCAAATCACAATTACTTCCTAACATGTCTCTTAACATTAGCATCTTTATATCTCAAAACTTTATGCAAGGAATCAAACTTCTCATAAATACTTAATGCACTTAATATGGAAGTTTTTATTCTATCCCTCTTGGATGCCTATCATATTATGCCTAAATTAATAACCTAGACCAATTACCATGCTGTTTTAGAAACTCTCAAAATAATATAAGTGAGGTACGAGAGTTCAAGTATTTCTATAAAACGCAAACACCACCGTACTCTAAAAGATATAAGTGAAGCACATAGAGAAAAATTGCTCAACTCAAAAGATATAAGTGAAGCACATAGAGTATTCTAATAAATTCACGATTCAGCGTGTCCTTATCAAAAAATGTGTGCAACAAGGATGATTGTGGCAAACTAACAAGCAAAGACTCTTATCATACAAGACGCTCCAAGAAAAACACATATCATGTGGTGAATAAAAATATAGCCTCAAGTAAATTTACCGATGGATTGAAGATGAAAGAGGGGATGCCGGGCATCCCCAAGCTTAGGCTCTTTGGCATCCTTGAATATGACTTGGGGTGCCTTGGGCATCCTCAAGGTTAGGCTCTTTGCAATCCTTGAATATTACTTGGGGTTCCTTGGGCATCCCCAATCTTAGGATCTTGCCACTCCTTATTCCATAGTCCATTAAATCTTTACCCAAAACTTGAAAACTTCACAACACAAAACTTAACAGAAAACTCGTGAGATCCGTTTGTATAAGAAAATAAATCACCACTTTAGGTACTGTTGTGAACTCATTATTTATTTGTATTGGTGTTATACCTACTAAAATATAACCTCTCCCTGGCTCATACCACATGATACAACCCAAAGATTCATCAAAATAGGCAAACAACCCAAAGAAAGCAGAATCTATCAAAAACAGAACACTCTGTAGCAATCTGGATACTTCGTATACTTATGTAACTCAAATAATTCTGAACTATTAGGACAACCTGGGCCATTTATATATCAATATTGTGGAACAATTGCAGACTCATTCGATGCATTGAAAAAATTATCAAATTCCTAGACTGAGCGCAAAATTTTCTGTTTTTTAGCAAGATCAAATCAAGAACTACCATAGATCACCCCAAAGGTTTTACTTGGCTCATACACTAATTAAAACACAAACACACAATTACTACAGAAGTATAATGTGGTAAACACTCAAAAACAGAAGCAAAAGCAGAACACAAAAATAAAATTTGGTTGCCTCCCAACAAGTGCTATTGTTTAACGCCCGTAGCTAGGCAAAACGCAATAGATCCAGGTATTGTCATAATAATAATTGAGATCATCCATGCTAATCTCATACTCCCTTCTTTAAGAAGATAGTTTCCTTTGTGGCAAGCAAAAATAATCAAAAGGGATGAATTTAATATGATAGGGATCTTTAAGATCAAGTGCGGGAGGGATAGGTTCCTCCTTTGGTCCCTTATAGTGTATAAGCAATTCGTCATTATAAGCTTTCCTTTGGGTAAAGGCCATGAGCCTTTTTCTAAGGATGAACTCTAATATGTTATTTTGTATAGAAATTTTTTTATTGATCTCAGAAATCTTATCAACCAAAACCTTGGTAGGGACATTTTTCTCAAATTTTCATTATAAGCAACATAATCCGGAGATTGTAATATCATTATCTCTTCTTGATTAAAAAGGATCTCGTCAATAGGGGGACATCCACCATTAATTTTATAATGAGCAAAAATTTGACTAGCCTCTTTCATGATAAATATAAACTCGTGGGCTAGGAATATAGTGGCGGGACGCTTAACAGAAGAATGCTGAATATTAGAGAACTCAAGAAAAATCATTTGTATGCAAGGTTGCATATGCACGAATTGCCTCTCAAGTTCAATTATTAACAAAGTTATAGCATTCACAAGACTATTAGTTTTATTGAGAATGGAACCTCCTAAGGTAGGAAGTGTTCCCACAGAAGTGAAAAATCTTGAATAACACCTTTTCCAATGATATTACCACTACCTATGTGGAACCTTTTTGTATGAATGATAGCAGGTTCTTTTTCAGGGTTGTTATTAGCAAGGTCATCCAAATTCCCCTCAAAATTATTACTATCTATTTCATTGAAAGTCTCCCTAGATTCCGACATGGCGGCAATAAAGCAAGCAATCAAGAACACAAGCAAACAAAAGGCAAACGAAAGAAGGGTGAAAGAAAAGGCAAAAAAATTGGTATTTTCTGAAAAATCGTTTTAGAAGTGGGGGAGAGGAAAATGAGAGGCAAATGGCAAATAATGTAAATGCAAGAGATGAGTTTGTGATGGGTACTTGGTAGGCTTCATGTAGATCTCCTTAGCAACGAAACCAAAATTAGCCAGTTGATGGGAGACATCTTATCTTGACATGCTATGTATCCTCCCCGGCAACGGCACCAGAAATCCTTCTTGCTACCTGTTGAGCTTGCATTGGTTTTCGCTTGAAGAGGAAAGGGTGATGCAGCAAAGTAGATAAGTATTTCCCTCAGTTGTTGAGAACCAAGGAATCAATCCAGTAGGAGGAACAAGCAAGTCACCAATTGTCACGCCCAAGATGCGCGCCTATCCATTTTAAGACACGAGGGCATCACAAGGGATAGAGGCGCATCTTTCCGTTCGCAAGTATAGAATAATTGCATCATACATTACAAAACAGATGAGTATACAAGTTGGCTTACACTCGCCACATGCTAAATTACAATTCCACACCGAGTTCAAATCATCAAGATGAAGAAAGGGTCCGACTACGGACGAAATCAAACGATAACACAGATGCAAATGAAACTATCTCGCTATCCCAAAGATCATGACCATGGTCCTCTACTCATCCGGATAAGTCACGTACCTCCTGCCTATCTCCTCATCATATTCCCACTGGAGCTGGGTAAGATCATCCTGCACGTACTCATCTTTACCTGTACCTGGAGGGTTGTAGTAATCTATGAGCCACAAGGACTCAGCAATCAAGCGCCCGAGTGCCGAGACTATTCAAGCTTAAAGGTTGGGTTGGGGTAAGTGTTTAGTTTGCAGCAACACTAAGCATTTATGGTCACTAACTTACGCAACATGAAAATAAATATGAGTGGCCTATGATGAACGATCAAATCTAGTATGATCTCTATGAGATCCTGAACAATTACTTACGTCAATCATAACCCCACCGTGTTCTCTCTCGGATCATGTTCACGAGCAGAGACGATCACGGTTACTCACACAGTTGGTGTATTTTATTTAGGGTTTACTTCAAGTTTACTAGAACCGGGTGTTAAACAAATATCCAAGTTGCCACATAACCGCGGGCACGGCTTTCCGAAAGATTTAACCCTGCAGGGGTGCTCCAACTAGTCCATCATAAATAACCACACTCCACGGGAATAGCCTCGACCACGGACCTCGTGGTCATCATAGGTAATTCCAACGGAATTCCAACACCTCGAGAAAACCCG
This sequence comes from Hordeum marinum, assembly GCA_022496015.1. Taxonomy (NCBI): domain Eukaryota; kingdom Viridiplantae; phylum Streptophyta; class Magnoliopsida; order Poales; family Poaceae; genus Hordeum; species Hordeum marinum. The sequence goes on along the minus strand of CM039674.1, from coordinate 275,653,471 downwards.
AAGAAAGTCAGACTCCACACGCAAGACACTTGATAAAGGTAAAACAAATCCAGCAAGACCACCCGACGTGTCAACGAACCCGATAAGAGCCGCGTATCTCGTTCTTAGGACACGATGGATAAGCGACGCATACGGAGGCCTAATAGAAATCTCCCAAGTTGCCCTGGGTTGGCCCCGCACAGTGCTCTAGTTTGGACCAACACTCATGAGGAGCACTGGACCGGGGGTTGATTAATTATCCACGGGTTTGCAAGACCCAATGCAAATTTTATTAAGTTGTTAAACAAATGTAGAACCAATGTTGGGTCTTGCCAGACAAGTTTCAATCTCAACCGAATAAACAAGGGGATCCCCATAACAACCCCGAGCATGTGAGGAGCGCAAAATATAGAAAACATAACACCGGTAACAAGAATCTATGGTGGTAACAGCGGAACAAAACACTTAGAAAAAGGCCAAGTCTTCCACGAATACCAAGATATATGTGCATTAAATTAAACAACAGATAAATATTGTGATGTCCAAATGCATGTTATCACATGGAACAACCTGCACCTGCAACTAAGAATGCTATAAGAGGGATGAGCAGCGGTAACTTAGCCAATCAAAGGTTTGCTAGGATGTGGAGGGTTAGAGGCTTTCATGGCATTTAGGAGGCTGACATTCAAGTGGTAGGTATTGCAATTGTAATGATAAGAGCGAGAAACTAGCAAGTGAAAATAGTATCAGGATCCGGGTACGATCATCTTGCCTGTTGGTTCTTAAGTGGATCAAGTAGCGGGATCCTCGTAGTAGTTCTCTCTTGGGTCCTCGTACTCAGCATCTACACTCGCATATACCCAAGAGAAACAGAAACAATAAACATCCAACCAAGGTGCAATGCACAACCAAGATGATGCATGATTCATTTCTAAGAATTTAACATGGCATCCAAAACTAGTCAAGTTTCACATGCAAAGTTTCTTTATTAATGAACCTGAACATAACCTGATGTTAAGTTATTTAAACATGCATGAGCATGGAAAATATGGATGCTTCATGCAAAATCGATAGAAATGCATATAAAGAACGCAAGAAATGGAGTTACGGTTCTCACGATACGCTCACGACAAGGTACGAGGGCAAAAACACAAGACAACAAAGCCATGGCTAATTCTTGGCATTCCAAGCTAGCCACTGGTTAGGCAATGAAAAACCAGCCACAATAGACTCAAAAATCAATCTATTTCATGGAGTATAGCTCCCACAAGTCACAAAACAATAAAACAAACAATCTTCCACAAGACAGCAACATAGCAACTTACACAGCCCACCACTTGAGTTACAGGAATCCTACAGCCACAAACAAGATACTGACAGAATCTACATAAACAATGCATCAACTTATTCAACTACACAACCAGCAAAGGAGGCACACATCAATAAGCATGAAGCTATCAAGTTGACAAGATGAAACAGTTTTCTGGGACTTGTTGAAAATAACAGTTTTCTGGACTCTGAGTTAATAAAGTAGCAAGTTGACAACAGTAGTTAAATATGTTATAGGCCACCTATTTGCATGAAAATTAACAGGATGGTAGTAGACAACATCTACTACAAATAACTAACGCTGAGCATGCTCAAATTCACAACTCATCACAAGATACCATCCACTCTACATGGTACAAAAATAACAGCAAATTCTCAGACTTAGTAGTTTTTAGCATGCTGAGACAGAAACATTAAGTTGGCTACTTAACAGCATGGTTCCCACTTATATGGGTGATTCTCAGGTTAAAGAAAAATACCATGGCATAATAGATGTAAAACACTAGCACTTCCTAGTTGGCACATGCCCCCAAGCAAGCAAGGATTAAATCATGCAAAAATGACAAAGTGGCACCTCAGCAGAAATGACAGTTTTATGAACTTGCTCAAAAGTGAAATCTGATAGTTCCAATGGATTCATTGGCTCTTTCTACCCCAAAATCATGTTTCACACTCATATGTTCATGTGAGACAACAAGGCACAAGCATATATAGCAAAACTACTACCTATTCACATTAGTGACATATGGAACTAGATGGACAAAAGCAACATGATCACAACCAGAATTAGAATCTTTGTTTACCATGGAAAACACAAATAAACCTACTAACAATCATCATAACAAAGGGATAGGTCAAGTGGGGAAACCCACTAGTCCCCTAGACACACATGCTCTAAATATGCCCAAGGCATATGAGCACTAGCCACCATGAACATACCCCCCAAGAAGGAGGTGTTCACCCACACACACACACACTCACATGCATCAAAATACAAGATCATATAGATACACACACATCACTACCACTTACATACAAGAAAACATAAAACACATGCATATGTGCTCACACACATATGCACTACACCACTACCTACACACACATACACCTATAAGATGCCACACACACATGTATGTATGCCTAAGCACACACATACACTCTCATCCATCCATACATATGCCTCCATATATGCACAAGGCATATATGCACAAGCATATGCATGTGGCCAAACACACACACACTCCACCCACATGCATATATACACTTATGTATATACACATACATGCTAATGCACTTGCACATGTGCATACACACATGCACATGTACCCATGTGTATGCATCACACCATGTGATACATACACACACACACACACACTACAAGCAACAGAAAAAAAAGAACAAACCTACACATACATACATACACACATGAATACAAAAGAGACAAAACAAAACAAAACAAAGCAAAAGAAAAACAACAAAAAAATGGGGGAAGCTCGGGCTCGAGCCCATGACCTGTTGGTCATCCTCCCCCGAACCAACCACTCTGCTACGGCTGCGATCGACAACAGAGGAGGGGCTCTAGCGCTCTAGTACACACATGCACACGCAATACTAACTCTGACGAAACTGAACTGCATGATAGCGGCGACAGGGCAACTCTGGCAGCGATTCCGGCGAAACCACAACGAATCTGGCGATGCCAACTGCTCCTACGCACGAGGGAACAAACAGGAGTTCCATTACCCTGCTCACCTTGCGGTGACGAGGAAGGAGGCACGCCCCAAGGCATGACCTTGCGGACGGTGGCGGCAGACGGCGGCCGCAACTAAACGGCGGCCTACACGGGGAGGAAGAGGCTGCGGGGACCAGCTACTCACCGAGGGGAAGGCGACGACGAGCCGGACGAGAAGGAGACGATGGAGGGGTCGGGAATGCGACGATGACGAAGAGGAAGCAGAGGGCAACGGCGATGCGGATGTCGTCGACGAAGACGAAGACGAGGTCGACGCTGCAGAGCTCCTCCGGGGCTCCTAGCGGCAGGGATCGAACTCAGGGATCACCGCGAGCTCCTGGATGCCATGACTGACGCTAGGCTCGACGGAGACGACGAACTGGTCGCCGGTGACTAACTGAACCTCTCTGCTCTCGCTCGGAAGCTTACCTGACAAGGGAAAAGAAGGGAGAAGGGAGAGAGACACAGGAGGAGATGGGAGCTGCGGCGGCGGAGGGAGAGAGAGAGGAAACCTAGGCGAGGGGGCACGCACGCCGAGGGGAGGCTAAATAGGCACGAGCCGACGGTGACAGCGATAGAAAGGTGACGTCGGACGCGGCTTCCTCACTAAACCTGACGGAGGAGGGGACGGGAGCAGGTGACCGTTCCCTCGCGCGGGCTGGGCCGCGGGGAAGGCCCACACTGCTATCTCTCTCATTCAAACAAAAACAGAAAAGGTGTTTTAACTTATTTTAAAAACCAGCAACACTAAAACAAATCCCCAGAGCATGTTTAAAAGGTTTTATAGCAAAACAAAAATACTGTGGTGAAGGAAATAAAGCGCACCATTTAACAGAAATATTAAGTTGATTTATTGGGCAAGTAATTTTAATACTTCTGAAAATAACAGCCCCTGTTTTATTTAGGCACAAAAACATACAAACCCCAAACATCAAAAGAACCACACTCTAAATTATTAATAAGAATATGGCTACCTCTTGAACATTTTTAAACATTTTAATCTGCAAGTAAAATCTGCTATCAAAATGACATGGGAATAAAAGGCATTATGATGGGGGCTTTGAATGAAAAGAAGAGAGGGAAGGGAAGGGGGTTGCACACATGACCCAACCACAAACAAACCACATCACAATTCATGTCACACACATAACAACCACATCATTCAAAGACACATGAAAACAACTCAAGGATGATATGGCAAGATGAATGCTATGATGGATGATATGATGCATGAATGCAAAACAACACATGGATGACAAGGTGCAATTCATATCATAGCTCATGACGCAAGGTTCATACAAAGGGTTACATGCCATAAAAGGAAGGGACAACACTTGGGCTGTCTAACTCTCCCACACTACAAGAGGATCTCGACCTGAGATCTAGGAGCGAAAGAAATCCGGAAATTTGGAACGGAGAAGGTCCTTGCGTTCCCAAGTAAGCTTCTTTGTCGGAATGATGAGACCACTTCACCTTGAGGAATTTGATAGACTTGTTGCGAGTCTTACGCTCAATTTCTTCAAGAATTGCAACTGGATGCTCACGATAAGAGAGGGCTTCTTGGAGATCAATGTCTTGGAGGTCAATGGTTCGCTCAGGAGTCTTGAAACATTTCCGGAGATGAGAAACATGGAAGACATCGTGCACATTTGGGAAATTTGGAGGAAGCTCTAGTTTATATGCAAGACCACCTCTCTTGCCAACAACTTTGAAAGGACCAACAAAATGAGGAGCTACTTCCCTTTAATTGCAAACCGCTGAGTGCCCTTCATGGGAGAGACTCTGAGATAGACTAGATCATCCACTTGGAAGGAAACATCCCGATGTTTGTTATCATAATAACTCTTCTGTCGGGACTGAGCTCCTTTGAGGTTCTCGTGAATGACATGGCACATCTCTTCTGCTTTAGTGATCATGTCATTGCCCAATATCTGACGCTCGCTGGTTTCAGACCAGTTAAGCGGGGTACGACACTTTCTACCGTAGAGAATCTCAAAAGGGGCCTTGCCTGAGCTAGCTTGAAAGCTATTGTTGTATGAGAATTCAGCATATGGAAGGCAGTCTTCCCACTTCATGCCGAACGAAATCACACAGGCTTTGAGCATATCTTCAAGGATCTGATTGACTCTCTCAACTTGACCACTTGTCTGCAGATGGAACACAGTGCTGAAACGGATCTTGGTACCCATAGCAGTCTGGAAGGACTCCCAAAAGTTGGAAGTAAAGAGACTTCCACGGTCAGAAGAGATGAGCTGAGGAGTACCATGCAAAGACACTATCCTTGACGTATACAACTCTGCAAGCTGAGCTACCGAGATAGATTCTTTGACTGGCAGGAAATGAGCAACTTTTGACAGCTTGTCGATAACCACGATGATGGCATCGTTGCCTCTCTTGGACTTGGGAAATCCAGTGACAAAATCCATCTCCACATGATCGAATTTCCACTCTGGGATAGGGAAATGCTGAAGAAGACTTGTTGGACGTTGATGCTCCGCCTTCACTCCGAGACAAACATCACACTCGTTCACGAACTGAGCAATTTCACGTTTCATGCGAGTCCACCAGAAGGTTTGCTTGAGATCCTGATACATCTTTGAACTGCCTGGATGAATGGATAGAAGAGAATTGTGTGCTTCGTCCATGATAACCTTTCTGAGATCACCTCTTGGAACCACAATACGGTCCTCAAAGAACAAGGTATCTTTGTCATCAACACGAAAGCACTTATACTTCGAAATGCTCTTGGCCACACCTTTCTTCACTTTCTTCACCATAGCATGAAGAAGCTGCGCTTGGCGAACCTGATCTTCTAAAGTTGGAGAGACTTGAAGATTTGCAAGAAATCCTTGCGGAATCATCTGAAGGTTGAGCTTGCGGAAGGCTTCACAAAGCTCGGGCTGAAGAGGCTTCAAGATGAGACTATTGCACTACGCCTTACGACTGAGCGCGTCTGCAATGACATTTGCTTTCCCAGGAGTATACTCAATGCTTGGATTGAAGTCCTCTAGCATTTTGACCCAACGAAACTGCCGAAGATTGAGATTTGGTTGAGTGAAAATGTACTTCAAGATCTTGTGATCGGTGTACACCTCAACTGGTCTACCCAACAACAAATGCCTCCAAGTTATTAGAGCATGCACAACTGCCGCCAACTCAAGATCATGAGTGGGGTAGTTCTTCTTGGCAGGCTTCAACTGGCGCAAGGTATAAGCAACAATCTTCTTGTCTTGCATGAGAACACAACCAAGACCTGGAAGAGAAGCATCACAGAATACTCGAAAAGGCTTAGACTGCTCGGGAGGAACAAGAACTAGAGCTAAAGTCAGTCTCTGCTTGAGCGTATTGAACGCCACATCACACTTTGAAGACCAAACATACTTGACGCTCTTCTAGAGGAGATTGGACAGAGGCTTAGCAATTTGAGAGAAGTTCTCCATGAATCTTCTGCAATAACTAGCAAGCTCGAGGAAACTCCAAAGCCGCTTCACATTCTGAGGAGGTTCCCATTTCAAGATTGCCTCAACTTTCTCAGGGTGCACTTTAATTGCCTCGGCAGAGATCACATGCCCAAGGTACACCACTTCATTGAGCCAGAACTCACACTTGGGAAACTTGGCATAGAATCGATGCTCTCTTAACTTGTCAAGCACAAGGCGGAGATGCTTTGGATGCTCTTCTTCTGTCTTCGAGAACACAAGGATATCATCTAGATAGACCAAGACGAACTCATTCTTGAAAGGAGAGAAAATGAAATTCATCATTCTTGAGAAGGTTGGAGGAGCATTCGCAAGACCAAACGACATGATGGTGTACTCATAAGAGCCAAAACTCATCCTGAAACTGGTCTTAGGAATGTCTTCTTCGCGAATGCGAATCTGATGATAACCCATGTGAAGATCTAGCTTCGATAAAACCTTGGCACCTTTCAGTTGTTCAAACAACTCATTGATGTTGGGAAGTGGGTACTTGTTTCTGATTGTCTTCTTGTTCAATGGACGGTAGTCAATACAAAGACGATCCATGCCATCTTTATTCTTGACAAACAAAACACCACAACCCCATGGAGAAGAACTTGGTGTGATCAGACCCAGACGTTCTTGCTCATGTAGCTTCTTCTTTAACTCTTTCAACTCTTCGGGGCCAAGTTTATACGGGCGCTTGCAGACCGGTTCAGTTCTGGGCTCGAGATCAATCACAAACTCGACTAGCCGATGCGGAGGCATTCCTGGCAATTCTTCTAGAAAGACATCCTCATACTCACAAACCACCGGAATTTGAGAAATCGCCAAGATTTCACCCTTCTCATTAAGAGCAAAGAGACGGATTGTGTCATCGCGAGCCGGGAATATAATCACATCTTCTGAAGGATGAGTCAGCTTGACTTATTTTGCTTTGCAATTAATATGAGCCTTATTCATAGCCAGGAAGTCCATGCCCAAAATGAGATCAATGTCGGAATTCTCGAGAACAATTGGAGAAGCCAGAAAAGAATAATTGCCCAACTTAATAGAAACATCCGGAACCACCTTGTTAGCGCTCATGAGAGTGCCGGGTGAAACAACACGCAAAGCCTTACTCAAATATTCAAAATCAAAATCATGCTTGACGAAGAATGCTTTAGACATGAATGAATGCGATGCTCCCGAATCAAACAAAACTTTTACAGGAAAATCATTAACTGAGAGATTACCCATGATCACTTGAGAAGAATCCTTAGCCTCTGATGCATTCACCATATTCACTCTTGGAGTCTTGGGGTTATGCTTCACCACAGCATTACCTGGAGGCTTGACAAGAGGAGGAGGCGGAAGACGCCGCTAGTTGCACTTGTTTGCATAGTGGCCCTTCTAACCACACTTTTGACAAGTCACCTCAGAAACCAGACGAACATTGCCTAGAGGAGGAACAAGAACTCCCTTGGATGCCTGGGGTCTCTGCTGAAATCCTGGGTTGGGTGGGTGGGAAGAACCACGACCACAAACTGCTTCTACTGCTGAGGAGGACAAAACGGAGGAGGATTTGGCACCCAATACTTCTGCTGCTTGGGAACCATCTGAGAGCTGGAAGAAGACGAATATGAATCCCTTGAACGCTTCTTAGAGTTCTCCAACTTGAGTTGAGTTGCCTCGACCTTCAAAGCCATGTTATAGAACTGATCAAACTCACGAGGCTCTTGAAGAACTAGGACTGGCAGAAGCTCATCCTTGAGACCACCTCTGAACTGATAGATCATAGCCTTGTCATCTGGAACATCTTGCTTAGCATAACGGGCTAGATTCTAGAACTCGATGTTGTACTGATAGACAGGCTTGCTTCCCTGCTTTAGGTGCCTGAACTTCTCACGCATCTCCTCGACAAAGCTTGTCGGAATGTAATGAGCCCTGAAGTCACGATGGAAATCATCCCAAGTAACAACACAATCGCCCCTGGAATCCTTGTACTGCTGCCACCAATCAGCTGCTTGACCCTTGAGCTAGAACGATGCAAATCTGACAAAGTCCTCTGGCCTGACATTGCTGCACTGAAAATCCTTACTCATATCACGAAGCCAATCATCCGCATCAAGAGGTTGCTCACAACAGGTGAAATACTTGGGTTGGTTGGCAAGGAACTGATTGAGTGTCGCAAATTGAAGTTGATTCTGAAAATTCCCTTGAAAACCTTGCTGGCCCTGCTCCCTTTCTCGCAACAACCTGAGCAACATCCGAGTGTTCGCATTGGTTGCAGCCATCACAGCTTGCCAAGCTTCTGGAGGAGGAGGCGAAGGTGGCGGCAGCAGGGGTGGTGGTGGAACATCAGTCTGCTCCTCACCACGACCCGGATTGTTGCGAGTTGGTGGATCCATCCTGAAGATGGACAAAATGCATCAGCACCTCATTGAAAGATGAATCAGAGTTGAATCAAAAGCTTGAAGGAATTAGAACAAATAACAACATAGCCTTCCTACTGAAAAATTAGTAAGAATGCTTCTTCGGTTTATGATAACATCATCAGAAATTAGAAGCCACTTGTAATAACACAAAGTATTGAGCTAAGCGCTCAGAACAAATGTATATGCCCACATACATCTGAAGAAGATGTTCCTAAATAACTACAAGATTTCCCACCTAAGAACTTCTAAAAACTTTCTGGTTATGCAATCCGGTGTGGGGGATACAACGAGGAAATATCTAACACAACTAACAATCCTACAACCCAACTATATCCATCCTTCAACACATAACCAGAGGCTTTTGCAAATTCATCTAACTCAAATCCTCGAACTCAATTCATCTAACACCATGTGACACATACACACACACTACAAGCAACAGAAAAAAAATAGAACAATCCTACACATACCTACATACACACATGAATACAAAAAAGACAAAACAAAAGAAAACAAAGCAAAAGAAAAATAGCAAAAAATGGGGGAAGCTCGGGCTCGAGCCCATGACCTGTTGGTCATCCTCCCCCGAACCAACCACTCTGCTATGGCTGCGATCGACAATAGAGGAGGGCTCTAGCGCTCTAGTACATACACGCACGCACAATACTAACTCTGACGAAACTGAACTGCCTGACAGTGGCGACAGGGCAACTCCGGCAGCAAACACAGGGATCACCCCCGAGCTCCTAGACGCCATGGCTGATGCTAGGCTCGACGGAGATGAAGAACTAGTCGTTGGTGACTAATTGAACCTCTCTACTCTCACTCGGAAGCTTACCCTGACAGGGGAAAAGAAGCGAGGAGGGAGAGAGACAGAGGAGGAGATGGGAGCTGCGGCGGCGAAGGGAGAGAGAGGAACCCTAGGCGAGGGGGAACGCACACTGAGGGGAGACTAAATAGGCACGAGCTGACGGTGACGGCGACAGAAAGGCGACGACGGATGCGGCTTCCTCACTGAACCTGACGGAGGAGGGGACGGGAGCAGGTGACCGTTCCCTCGCGCGGGCTGGGCCACGGCGAAGGCCCACACTGCTCTCTCTCTCATTCAAACAAAAACAAGAAAGGTGTATTAACTTATTTTAAAAACTAGCAACACTAAAACAAATCCCTAGAGCATGTTTAAAAGGTTTTATAGCAAAACAAAAATACAGTGGTGAAGGAAATAAAGTGCACCATTTAATAAAAATATTAAGTTGATTTACTGGGCAAGTAATTTTAGTACTTTTGAAAATAACAACCCCTGTTTTATTTAGGCACAAAAACATACAAACCCCAAACATCAAAAGAACCACTCTCTAAATTATTAATAAGAATAGGGATACCTCTTGAACATTTTTAAACATTTTAATCTACAAGTAAAATCTGCTATGAAAATAACATGGGAATAAAAGACATTATGATGGGGGTAAATGAAAAGAAGAGAGGGAAGGGAAGGGGGGTTGCACACATGACCCAACCACAAACAAACCACATCACAACTCATGTCACACACATAAGAACCACATCATTCAAAGACACATGAAAACAACTCAAGGATGATATGGCAAGGTGAATGCTATGATTCATGATATGATGCATGAATGCAAAACAGCACATGGATGACAAGGTGCAATTCATATCATCGCTCATGACACAAGGTTCATACAAACGGTTATATGCGATAAAAGGTAGGGACAACACTTGGGCTGTCACACCAATGGATGCACCTACGCAAACAATCAAACTCTTGCACGCAATGCTATAAAGGGGTTGTCAATACCTTCATGCTTATTTGCAAGGATTAGGTCTTAAAGAGATATATGTAAACAAGAAAGGAAAGTAAAAGTTAAATAAAGTTCAGCAAAGTGTTTTTGGTATTTTTGGTTTATAGATCTGAAAGTATATTATGGAAAATAGACCCGGGGGCCATAGGTTTCACTAGAGGCTTCTCTCTTGAAGGCAAATATCATATTGGGTAAACAAATTACTGTCAAGAAATTGATAGAAAAGCGAATAATCATGTAGTTATCCAAGGCAATGATCATGCATATAGGCATCATGTGCGTGTCAAGTAGACCGAAACAATTCTGCATCTACTACTATTACTCCACACATCCACCGACTCCTGCCTGCATCTAGAGTATTAAGTTCATGAAGAATAGAGTAACGCATTAAGAAAGATGACATGATGGATAGGGATAAACTCAAGCAATATGATGAAAACCCCATCTTGTTACCCTTGATGGCAACAATAAAATACGTGCCTCGCTACCCTACTATGTCACTGGGTGAGGACACCCCAAGATTGAACCCAAAACCAAGCACTTCTCCCATTGCAAGAATTACCAATCTAGTTGGCCAAACCAAAACAATAACTCAAATAGACTTGCAAGGATATGAAATCATGCAAATAAGAATTCAGAGGACATACAAATAAGATTCATGGATACTCTTAACATAAACTCACAATGCATCGGATCTTGACAAACACACCACAAAAGAGGATTACATCGGATAGATCTCTGTGAAGATCATGAAGAACATGGTATTGAAGATCAAAGAGAGAGAAGAAGCCATATAGATACTAGCTATGGACCCGTAGGTCTGTGGTGGACTACTCATGCATCATCGAAGGAGCAATGGAGTTGATGTAGATGCCCTCCATGATCGAAACCCCCTCCGGCACATTACTGTAAAAGGCTCCAAGATTGGATCTCTCTGGAACGGAGGCTTCGGACGGCGGAAAAGTATTTGCGTGCTCCTTCTGGTGTTGGGGGGAATTTGGGAATTTATAGGCCGAAGATTAGGGTTAGGAGACCTGCTACAAGCCTGCTAGGCATGGCCAGGGGGCACGCCTAGCAGGCTTGTGGCTCCCTGGCACCTCCCCTGCCAGACACTCCAAGCTTGATTGATTTGTTTCCTTCAAAAAAACTTCCTTCCGAAGGTTTCATTCCGTTTGGACTCCGTTTAATATTCCATATCTCCAAAACTCAAAACAAGGAAAAATAGAAAGTGACACTAGGCTCTAGATTAATAGGTTAGTCCCAAAAATAATATAAAATAGCATATTAATTCATATAAAATATCCAAAACAGATAATATAATAGCATGCCATCATAAAAAATTATAGATACGTTGGAGACATATCAATGAACTAGTAGAGTGGTGAGTTGCCTCGTGAGGGTGCTTTGGTGGTCTTACCTCTCTTGCTTTGTCTCTCTGTTTCCTTGTTTCCTCCCCCCTCTCTGGTGCAACCTAGCCTCTATTTATAGTGGCCCGCGTCCACTTCCCTTATCGCTATGTCATGAAGGGATCCCACCATGGCCAAATTCGAAGGGGGACATGAGTACATCTTTATCCTGACGAAAGGTGGTCTTCGCCTACAAAGTAGCTATTGATGATGTAGAGGTGGACTCGACGATGACATTCCACCCTATTGGGCTCGTGGTCGTGGTCTTGTTGCACCGGAATGGAAACCTTGCAGGCGCTTTGGGAACCTGCGTACGTCCTTGCTCCCTTTTCACCAAAGGGGAAACTGGATTGCCTGGCACATTGGTGCCCACCTGTCCCACCTTGCGTCATCCTTGGCCTCCCGAAGCCAAGCGCCACATAAAGATCTTCGCCGCTCTAGAGGGGCCTGAGGAGGCCTACTCCTCATAGGTCTTGGTACTGCTTCCCTCACGAGCTCAGGATCTCGCGAGTGCCTTGTCTTAAGTGGGGTTGTGCCAGTCGTGCTTGGCCAACGAGGTGGGCCATGCCCTGGGCCGTAGGCAGGCAAGTCTGGGTACCCCCGTTCCCAGAACGTTGACAACTTCCTCGAGATTCGATTGTCGGTATCTCCATACCTAGTTCAATCTCGTTACCGGAAAGTCTCTTTACTCATTCTGTAACACAAGATCCCATGACTAACACCTTAGTCACATTAAATAACAATATGGTCCCTTGGTGGTTTTGATAATTCATGACAACATACACTATCTCTTGGACTAATAATGTTATCTAGTGTGTTTCAGATAAAGTCCACTGAGAGTGTTGGGTAAGGATTGTGAGGAGAATCCCCAAGAAGAAGAAGGAGAAGGAATACGATTGGCAAAGCTTAAAGCAAGAAGACTCTACATTTTACTTTGTGAGAAATCACTTTGAGTCTATAGGAAAGCCAATACTATTAAAAGGGGGTGAGGTATTGTTGGTGAACAAAATGCTCCACGTGCACAAGTCATAGTCACCAAAACACCCACAAGCTCTTGCACAGAAGTCTGTCATAAGCCTATCATGCAAAATCAGTGCCACCAATTCTTCCCGCTCGGCCCTACCATTTTCACCTCGAACATATACCGGACAAACCCTAAGTCTTTGGTACAACTGAGTCTGCATAGGTGCCACCGAGTTTAGGTTAACAAGATTCTGTTGCCCCTTTTCTTAAAAATCTGAATTTCCGAGATTTTGGATCGGCGCCACCGAGTTATGCAATCTGACCGTTGGTCACCTTTTCGGTACTACCGAGACTTATGTATCGGTCTCACCAAGATTCAAAAGTTGATACCTTTTGAGCAACTCGGTACCACCAAGTTTTGGAGGGTGGTGCCTCCTAGATTGGTTAGGCCTTGCTTGGGAGCCTCCTACTTCGTGTTGTGGAGTTGAACCAAGATGTTTGTAAGGGCAAGGAGACCGCCTACTTCGTATAGATCTAGCCCTAGTAAAGCTAGTCCTCCGTGGACGTAGGCCATCATGAAATAGACAAGGTTGCTTCTTCGTGGAACCCTCTGTGGGTATTGCCCTCTGTGGACTCTCACGACCGTTACCCTCTATGGGTTGAAGTCTCCCTAAACGTGGATGTACAATAGCACCACCTATCGGAACCATGGGAAAAATATTCATGTCCCTCATGTGTTTGATCTCCCTATTTCAACTCCTTACTTCCATGTGCAATGTCTTTACTTTCTACTGCCATACTTGTTGACTTGCATGTGTAGGGTGTGCTAGACTTGCTATAATTGCTAAAATCTGCCAATCATTAACTTTGGAAATAGGGTTGGTTTTAATCTGTGCTAGTAGTCTATTTACCCCCCCCCCCTCTAGACACACACACACACACACACTTTTAGTGATCCCTCAATTGGTGTCATAGCAAGGTCTCCATAACCTTGGTTTAATCACCTTTGGAGGAAGATGGATGTGTCCGTTTGGAGAGTTTGAGTTGTAGAGTGCCTATTCTTGATGGGGAGTACTATAGTCAATAGAAAGATGCTATGATTGATTTATTTGGTAAATTCCATTTGAGCAAGTATATTGAAAATCCCTATGTGTTCCCCATTGATCCCTTACATCCTACACATGAAGAGGAAATTGACATGCTTGGTAACCTTAGAGCTGTCAATCTTATCATTAGAGGCTTGCCAATATTTGTGCTTAATCAAATGCAGAATTTTGAATGTGCTTATACTTTGTGGAATGATTTGGAGAAACCATATCGAAATTATTCAATGAGTAATCTTGATGAAATCTTCATAAGGCTAATGCTTTTCATCGAATGAAGCCTAGGGATCCAAACTTTGATAAATGCTTATTTGAGCTTCGTGATCTTATGCGTGCTAAAGGAGATGTCCCTACTATTAGCAACATTGTTGTAGAAGCCATTCACATACATATGTTTGAACATTGTCTTGGTCAAAATTCTAATGAATCTCTTGGTTTCTATGACGAGGAGATTTTACCTGATGATGGCAATGAAAAACATGGCTACTATGATGATGATGAGATGTTTGACATCGAATGTGCCAAGACAATGAAGTGCCTGAGTCTCATGGCGAACTTGAAGGATTACATTTCCGATGAAAAAGAGTTAATTCTCGATAGTGGATGCACTGATCATATGACTGGAGATAAAGACATGTTCCAAGAGATCACACCTAATTAAGGACCTCGGAGGTATGTGACCTTTGAAGACAACTCCAAGGGTATGGTACTTGGTCTTGGTAAGGTGGCCATATCTCATGATAGTTCTATTCAAAATGTCATGCTTGTTGAATCCCTTGGCTACAATCTTATTCCGTATCTAGACTAGCAGACCTCGGTTTCAATGTGCTATTTACTAAAGTAGATTGCCAAGTGTTTTGTCATGACAATCATAACATTGTCTTTACCGGTATTCGTAGACGTGATCTATACATAGTCGATTTCACTACAAAGGCCCAACCTTGCACATGTCTTATTGCAAAATCATCTAAAGGTTGTCTATGGCATAGGAGGCTAGGACATGTAGGCATGCACAATTTAGATAAGCTTATCAAGGGCGATCACATTGTTGGCGTTGAAGATGTTATGTTTGACAAAGATAGGCTTTGTAGCGCTTGTGAAGCTGGCAAGCAAGTAGGTGGAAGTCATCTGGTCAAGAACATCATGACTACTAGGAGACCACCTGAATTAATTCATATCAATCTTCTTGGTCCCAATGCTTACAAGAGCCTCGGTGGAAATTCCTATGGTCTAGTTATAGTTGATGATTTTTCCAGATTTACATGGGTATTCTTTCTTGATGATAAGTTCCAGGTACAAAAGATCTTCAAGAACTTAGCTCTCAAAGTGCAAAATCAATTTTAAGTGAAGATCAAGAAGGTTCGGAGCGATAGCGGATCGGAGTTCAAGAACACCCATGTGGATACCTTTCTTGACGAAGAAGGTATTTCACATGAGTTCTCGACTATGTACATGCCTCAACAAAATGGAGTTGTTGAGAGGAAGAACTAATCTCTTATTGAGATGGTAAGAATGATGCTCTAAAACTCGCCTAACTAATTTTTGTGAGCATTATTCTTTCATCTCTAGCATTGAACCCTTGAAGGTTGAACAATCTCTTGAAGACCTGGATTGGGTGAACACTATGCATGAAGACATTCACAACTGCGAGAGGAATGAAGTGTAGACACTCGTGGAGAAGCCCAAGGATGAGCACAACATGATCGATATAAAATGGGTGTTTCAGAACAAGCAAGATGAAGACAGACAAGTTGTACGCAACAAGGCGCGTCTCGTGGCCCAAGGATATATGCAAGTTGGAGGTATGGACTACGGTGAGACCTATGCCCTCGTAGTTAGACTTGAAGCAATTCGAATTCTTCTTGCTTATGCTAATCACCATGATAACACTCTTTACCAAATGGACATCAAAAGTGCAATTTTAAATGGAGAAATAGAGGAGGAGGTCTATGTTAAACAACCTCTCGGATTTGTGAATCCCAATACACCTAACTATGCCTACAAACTTTGCAAAGTTTATATGGACTTAAGCAATCTCCTCGTGCTTGGCATAAATGCCTAACAAATTTTCTTATTTAAAATGGTTTTGAACTAGTAAAACTGACGCCACAAAGAGAGTTAATGGTGAATTATATGTGTGCCAAATTTATGTGGATGATATCATCTTTGGATCTACTAACCCACAACTTAGTGAGAAATTTGGAAGGTTGATGTCAGAGAAATATAAGATGTCTATGATGTGTGAGCTGAAATTCTTCCTTGGTCTACAAATCAAACAAACGAGAGATGGTACGTTTATCTCTCAAACCAAGTACACCAAGGACTTGATCAATAAGTTCAAGATGGACGAGTGCAAAGGTATTAAAACTACTATGCCTAATAGCGGACATGTTGATCTCACTAAGGAGGACGAACCGGTTGATCAAAAGGTTTATCAATCTGAAAGTGCGTTATATCGACTAGAGGGGGGTGAATAGGCGATTTTTACAAATTCAATACTTGAGGAATTTCAACTTGAGGAATTTGAAATGTGATGAATAACTAGCAGCGAAATAACTACTCAAGTGCATGAGAAACATAACAACATGATAGTCGTGATGATGAAATGAACATTCACATATTACAAGTAGTGTGATACAAGATAAGCAGGTGAGGAACAAGGTAACTTGAAGAATTTGAGGTGAGGTAATTGTGAAAGTCTTCAATCAAATTCTTCAAACAGTTACAATCAATTTGATCGACAAGTATACGAGGAAATAGAGGGGTTGAGGAAATAGAACCAGGTAGCTCGATGAAGACAATGGTTTGATGACCCAGTTCCAACTACTATGACAATCGTACGTCTGGTTTGGAGCGGCCTGGTATTTAAACCAGATGTCACGCCCAAGATCCATGCCTATCCATTTTAAGACACGAGGGTCTCACAAGGGATAGAGGCGCATCTTGCCGTTCGCAAGTATAGTATCATTGCATCATACATTACAGAAGAGATGAGAATACAAGTTTGGCTTACACTCACCACATACTAAATTACAATTCCACACAGAGTTCAAATCATCAAGATGAATACAGGGTCCAACTACGGACAAAATCAAATGATAAAACAGATGCAAATGACACTATCTCGCTATCCCAAAGATCACGACCATGGACCCCTACTCGTCCGGATATGTCACGTACATCCTGCCTCTTTCCTCATCATATTCCCACTGGAGCTGGGTCATATCATCCTGCACGAACTCATGTGTACCTGTACCTAGAGTGTTGTAGTAACCTGTGAGCCACAAGGACTCAACAATGAAGCGCTCGGGTACCGAGACTATTCAAGCTCAAAGGTTGGGGAGGGGTATCTATTTAGTTTGCAGCAGCACTAAGAAAGTATGGTGGCTAAACTTACGTACCATGAATGTAAATGTGAGTGGCCTACGATGAGTGATCGAATCTACAATGACCTCTATGAGATCCTGAACACTTACTTACGTCAATCATAACCCCACCGTGTTCTCTCTCGGATATGTTCACGAGCAGAGATGATCACGGTTACTCACACGGTTGGTGTATTTTGTTAGAGTTTACTTCAAGTTGACTATAACCGGGTGTTAAACAAATATCCAAGTTGCCACATAACCGCGGTCATGGCTTCTCGAAAAGATTTAACCCTGCAGGGGTGCTCCAACTAGTCCATCACAAATTAACCACACTCCGCGGGAATAGCCTCGACCACGGATCTCGTGATCATCATAGGTAACTCCAAAGGAATTCCAACACCTCGAGATAACCCGAAGAAAGTCAGAGCCCTCACACAAGACATTCAATAAAGGTAAAAACAAATCCAGTAAGACCTCCCGACATGTCGACGAACTCGATAAGAGCCGCGTATCTCGTTCTCAAGACACGACGGATAAGCGACGCATACGGAGGCCTGATAGAAATCTCTCAAGTTGCCCTGGGTTGGCCCCGCACAGTGCTTTAGTTTGGACCAACACTCATGGGGAGCACTGGCCCGAGGGGTTGATTAATTATCCACGGGGTTGCAAAGCCCTATGCAAATTTTATTAAGTTATTAAGCAAAAGTAGTACCAATGTTGGGTCTTGCCAGACAAGTTTTAATCTCAACCGAATAAACAAGGGGGTCCCCATAACAACCCCGAGCATGTTAGGAGCGCCAAATATGGAAACATAACACCGGTGACTAGAAACTATGGCGGTAACAGCGGAACAAAACAACTAGCAAAAGGCCAAGCCTTCCACCAATACCAAGATATATATATGTGCATTAAATTAAATAACAGGTACTATTGTGATATGCCAAATCCATGTTATCACATGGAACAACCTACACCTGCAACTAAGAACGCTATAAGAGGGGCTGAGCAGCGGTAACTTAGCCAATCAAAGTTTTGCTAGGATGTGGAGGGTTAGAGGCTTTCATGGCAATTAGGAGGCTTATATACAAGTGTTAGGCAGTGCAATTTTAATGATAAGAACAAGAAACTAGCAAGCGAAAATAGTATCGGGATCCGGGTACGATCATCTTGCATGTTGGTTCTTCAGTGGAACAAGTAGCGGGATCCTCGTAGTTGTACTCACCCGGTTCTTTGTACTTAGGTTCAACATTCACGTCTACCCAAAGGAAACAGCAAGAATAAACCTCCAACCAAGGTGCAATGCACAACCAGGATTATGCATGATAAGGTGACGAGTTTTTAACATGGCAATCCTAACTAGTCATGTTTCACATGCAAGAATTGGATATTAGTGAATCTGGAAAGAACCTTATGTTAAGTTATTTAGGCATGCATGAACATGGCAAATATGGATGCATCATGCAAATCAATAAAAATGCGTATAAAGAACGCAAAAAACAGAGTTACGAATCTCATGATACGCTCACGACAAGGTATGAAGGCAAAACACAAGAAAACAAGGCCACGGGATAATTCTTGGCATTCCAAGGTAGCCACTGGTTAGGCAATTAAAAACCAATCACAATAGAGCCAAATATCAAGCAATTCAATGGAGTGTAGCTCCCACAAAACACAAAACAATGAAACACATAATCTGCCACAAAACAGCAACATAGCAACTTACACAGCCCACAACTTGAGCTACAGGAATCCTAGAGCCACAAACAAGATATTGACAGAAACTACATAACATGCTTATCAAATTATCCAACTACACAAACTGCAAAGGAGGCACACATCAGTAAGCATGAAGCTGTCAAGTTGGCATGATGAAACAGTTTTCTGGGACTTAGTGAAAATAACAGTTTTCTAGAATCTGAGTTAATATGGTTCCATGTTGAAAGCAGACCTTAAAGGTTTTATAGAGCACCTCTTAGCATGAAAATTAACAGGGTGATAGTAGACAACATCTACTCCAAAATACTAGCACTGAGCATGAGCCAATTCTCAACATATCACAAGATGTCAACCACTTTTCGTGGCATAAAAATAACAGTAGATTCTCAGACTTTGAAATATTTAGCATGGTGAAAACAGTAACATCAAGTTAGCTACTTTGCAGCAAGTTTCCCACTTATATGGGTGGTTCTCATGACAAACAAAAATACCATGGCATCATAGACATAAAACACTAACACTTCGTAGTTGGCACGTACTCCAACGTAAGCATGGATTAAATCATGCAAAAATGACAAAGTAGTATCACAACAGAAAATGACAATTTTATAAACTTGCTCAAAAGTGAAATCTGATTGCACCAATGGACTCATTGGCTCTCTCTACCCCAAAAACATGTGTCATACTCATATGTTCATGTGAAGCAACATGGCACAATACACTAGCAAGCAACCATCCACTCTCTTATAAGTTAAAACTTACTCTAAATGGACATGATCATAAATGGACATAAGCAGATTTGGAAACTAAGTTTACCATGGAAAAATATCTTATAAACCACAAAACATTCATATATCATCAAAGGGTATGACAAGTGGGGAAAGGACCCACTTGTCACACTCACATACACGCTCTCTAAACACACACACTACACACAAGCATAAGTGCACACACACATGCACTCACACACACATATGCACTCACACCACATGAGTGCGATCAGCCACACACACACACTCAAATACACATGCACATATACAACATATGTATACACACATACACCACTCAACACACATACATGCACCTACACACACCTCACACGCACTCACATATACATATATACATACACATACTCACACACACTCACATACATATGAACAGGAAACAAAAACATCCATACATGCAAGAATTGCATCTAAACACATACATACATGCACTAGCAAGAGAAAGCAAGAAGAAAATAATTAAGACAAGTGAAAAAGAAAACAATCAAAAATGGGGGAGGAGTTCGGCTTCAAACCCACAACCACCTGGTCGTTCCCCGAGCCGGTTGCCACTCGACTACGGCCGCAAACGCTAACAGAGGAGGGGCTCGGCTGCACTAGTACACACATGCACTTGCACTTACTGACGAAATTGAAGACGAGCACCCACGACGACAGTGGCGACAGCGGGCAAAATCCGGCGACTACAGGGCAGATCCGGTGATGCAAATGGGCACACACCAAGCGGGAACAACTGAGGTCCCATTCCCCTACTGACCTTGCGATGAGGAGGAAGGAGGCGAGCTGCAAGCACCCACCTTGCAACCGATGACGACGGACACGGCGGCAACTACCTGACGTCCTACGCGGGGAAGAAGGGAGCTACGGGGACTGGCTGGTCACCGAGGGGAAGGCGACGACGAGCTGGATGCCAAGAAGACGAGAGATGGGGTCTGAGACGCGCGCCAGAGTCGAAGCAGGGGAAGAAGACGACGGAGCGGAACCCTCCGGCGAAGAAGACGATGGGGTCGTCGCTGCAAATCCTCTTCGAGGCTCCTAGCGGCGAGAAATGACGAGGCCGATGGAGACGACGAGCGGACGCTGGCGAACTACTCTACCTCTCTCTCTAAAACTCTCTGAAGCTTCCCTGGCAGGGGGGAAGAAGAGAGGAGGGAGAGGAATTGAGAGGGAGATGGGAGCTGCGGCGGCACGAGGGGAGAGAGGAAACCTAGCGAAGGAGGCAAGGAGGCACACACGCCGAGGGGGGGTCTAAATACCCATGGGCTGATGGCAACAGGTGACGGAAAAGGAGACGGCGGAGGCGCACTCACTCTCTGAACCTAACGGCGATGACGGACGGAGCAGGTAGCCGTTCCCTCGCGCGGGCTGGGCCGCGGGGTAAGGCAAGGCCCACTCAGACACTCTCTCACCAAACAATTGAAACAGAGAAGTTTTAATCTTTTTCAAATCACATCATCACAAGAAAAACCCAGATAAAAATAAAGGATTTTTGGTGCAGAACAAAAATACTTTTGCAATGAAAATAAAATGCACTACCCACTAAAAATATAAAAAATGATTTTTTAGGACAATTAATTTCAATATTTTGAAAATAGCAACCCTTGTTATTTAAATACCCCAAATGCATGAAAGCTCAAAACAACAAAATACCAACACCTCACATGC
Organism: Hordeum marinum; assembly: GCA_022496015.1. Classification (NCBI taxonomy): domain Eukaryota; kingdom Viridiplantae; phylum Streptophyta; class Magnoliopsida; order Poales; family Poaceae; genus Hordeum; species Hordeum marinum. The sequence continues at coordinate 275,631,727 of CM039674.1, read as the reverse complement.
TCAAAACAATTTAGGCTAACACTTGAACATTTTTAAACAATTTAATTAACAACTAAAATCTGCTTATAAAATGGCATGGGAAATAAAGGCATTTGTAGGGTTTTCTTGAAAAGAAAAGAGAGGTGAAGAGGAGGGAGATGCACCACATAACTCCAACCACATCACACAAGGCCACATCACACCAACACACCACAAGGCACACTCAACCACAACAAGCAAAGACATGGCATGATGGATGCTATGATGCATGATGCATGAATGCAAGAACAAGACATGCATGACAAGGTGAAAATCATTCATTACTCTCATGACACAAGGTTCATACAAGAGATTACATGCCATAAAGGTAGGAACGACACTTGGGCTGTCACACCAGAGGACACACACTCCTAGGACACACACTGGTCACCCGGCGATCCACAATTTACTGTTGGATGCTCTAGACCATGGTCACTCTGTGATCCCCAATTGACTGCAGGATACACTAGACCATGACGCCTAACCGTCTAGAGGATACACAGTCCTCAAAGGTAGCAAGCGTCGGTTCCACACAGGAACAATCTCTTCAGTGATGCTCAATCACTTTGGGTTTGGTGGTTTTGATTTGGGTTTTTCCTCACTGATGATTTTCTCTCAAAGTCCTCGGAGGATGGGTTGCTCTCAAATGACAAGTGTCAGTTCTCTCTCAGAGCAGCCAACCAACTAGTGGTTGTGGGGGGTGGCTATTTATAGCCAGGGTGCAACCTTACATGATAAGACATAAATGCCCCCAATGATATGAGCATTATGTGGATAAGAACAATTGGGGACAGCTGGCGCTAAGCACAACAACGGTCAGAATTTCAAACTATGAAAGTCCTCAGGCTTATCATGTTCCTCACTTGTAGGCAATTCGCACTGGCGAAATCCTAACTCCTCAATCAGATAAATTTCATCAGAGACCAGAAGAACATCGTCTCTGTCACTTAAGAACTTGACTAAACTGCAAGAGATTTCCAAAGGCTTCACTCAAAGGATTGGATAGGTTGAGGCTTTTGGAGTTGAGCATCAGTTGAAAATTTTCCTTAGTGTTACCTCGGCCCCGTTTAACAGTACGGTGTTTCCTATGACTCAAAGAAAGGAAATGAAACTACGAAAACAAAAGTCTTCACGCTTCATAGTCCTCGTTCATATCTTCAAGGTCACACCAACTTCTTCATTTTCAAAGTCTTCAGGGAATACCAAAGTCTTCACCAAAGTATTCAACAAAGTCTTCAATTGAAGACATACATTTTTAGGGGTCGATAATCTCTGAATATATCAAACTCCTCATCGACTTATAGAGCCTGTGTACACTCCCAAACACATTAGTTCCATAACCTATAAGTCTTCAATACACCAAAATCACTAAGGAGCACTAGATGCACTTACAATCTCCCCCTTTTTAGTGGTTGATGACAATTAGGTTAAGTTTTCAACAGGGATAATACTATGAACTGTAAAAACTTATTTTGAGGAATTTGATTGCAAGATACAGAAGAACTCCCCCTGAACATGTGCATAATTGAGGAATTTGCTTTGGACTGCAAACGCACATGGCAGGTTAAAAACATGGAGAATTCCCCCTATATCTTGTAATTCATACATGCATTTGAACATATGATACGAAGAATTTGAAATGCATGATGAAAATGGTGTCTGACGAATTTCAGCATGCATGCATTAAGGTGCTTGAGGAAATAAGCATGCGGAAATCAGTTCAAAAGAGTCAGACCATCATCGGACTTAAGTTTACAACTCAACCAACAAAAGCTTCAGAAGAGCAAGAGTTGTAACTTAAACAAAAACAGCCCATATATAGAGACCCGCTTGAAGACTAACTCAAATTTTCTCCCCCCTTTGCCATCGAAGACCAAAAGGGACAAAAAATGAGGACTAACGCCCCTTGAAGAATTTCAACTTGTTGGTGAGGAAGGAGTGTCAGCGGTGTCGGGGTCGTTTGTCGATGCAAGGCCTGCCGCAGTGTCGTCAATGTCCTCAGCTTCATCCGTCTCACGCGATGAAGAATATCAACTTGTAACCAGCTGAGGAAACTGAAGCTTCTTGAATTTCTTCTGAGGACGATGAGACCAATCAAAGTTTTGCTGAAAGTCCATGTCCTTAAGTTCCTTAGGAGTCTTGAGATGTGCGAGAATGGCCCATGTGTGATCGAAGACTTCATGCACATAGTAGTGATTTTTCGTCATAGAATTCTGCGTCACTGTCATTTTCTGAACAATGGAAGCAAACTCACGCTTCACCCACTTGTGATTGCGATCAACCTTTTGATGAAGACTTGTCAGCAATTCACGATCAGTCATCACACGAGGGACAGACTCTTGAGGCTTTTGCGCTGAGGCTTTTGTACCAGAGTACTAGGCAGCAGTGTCATCATTGGTGGAGTAAGATGTAGCTTTGCGAAACTGGCCATCCAATGGACGAGTACCTTCATCAATGACAGATTTGCCTTTTCCTTCAACTGAGGCAATTGTGCTCTTCAGGACTTCAATCGGGGGCAGAAAGCCAAAGTGATTTTGGAAGTCAGCTTTGAAGGGAATTGATCTGATGGGGCTAATGCTGCATTGGACAATGTCCTCATGAAGAAATCGTGGTAGTTTACGGGAATCCCATGAATGATGTTGAATAGCATATTCTTCATGATTCCCTCAACTTATTCTTCTTCAGAGTTGTGACCCTTCTAAGGACAAAGGGTGTTGGTGAGGATGCGATAAACTATCCTGGGTACATAGAGCAAATCCTTCACAAGGAAGGTTGTCCTTTGAGGTTTTCCAGGAGCCAGCGGTTTCATCGGCACTTGCAACATATGGTCGGGCAGAGCAGGTTCATCAAACAGGCAGCGGGCTTCTTCTGAGGGAATTGGAACTGGGATTGACCAAAGTAATTCAAAGGCTGGTGCAGCGTAATGGGTTGATCCAGTCATCCAATCCAAGACCCATGAGTTGATGTCAGAAGCATCACCTGTGATGTGCAGAGTGGCATAGAATTAAAGAATTAGCTCTTCATTCCAATCGCAGATATCCACACAAAACGAAAGAATTCCTGCATCGTGAAGAACTGTGAGCATCAGTATGAAGGATGGGATTGTTTCCATATCCACATGAGGAATTTGATGGTGCTCAAAGACTTTCTTCTTGTCAAACAGGATTGATCCATAATAGTTCATCTGTGTTGAAGTCCATAACCTGGTGCGGCCGACTCTAGCTGAGTCATAAAGATTCGGCCATCGAAGAAAATGTGCTCATTGAAGAAATTGTTTTTGATGAATTTGGGGCGCTTTGAGCCTTTGAATGGAATTCTTGGCTTTGGCTGAAGGTTTGGCTTGAAGCGGCCCACAATCTCCTTAGGTATAGGAGGAACTTCTTCAGACTGAGGAATTTGCATAGCAGTTTCCTCAGTGGCAGTTGGAGCTACAATTTCTTCAGCTGATGCAGCTGGAATTTATTCAGTGACTGTTGCGGTCAAGTCATAAGATCCTTCTTGAATTTCTTCAGTCTAGGCTAGAGAATGAGGAATCAGTCAACTAAGGCTGGTGCGATGATACCTTTGGATTTGAAGCATTTGCTTCCACTTCAATTTCTTCATCAATCTGCTCTGAGGTAGTAGCAGATTGATCCTTTTCTTCTTGATCATCATTTGGGATGACGTAGTCAAAACCAAATGACACAATTTGATAGGCTGCCACAGAGCTGATAGGAGTTGCATCAAACGGTTCTGTTGAAGAACTTGGTTGTGCCTTCAATTTCTTCACAGCTGAGGAATCTGAAGTTGATGCTTTTCATTCCAGTGCCTTATTCTCCATAGACTTGGTCTTCTTCTCTTCTAATGCAAAAGGAAGGTTGATTGTCTTCACCTTTGATGATTTGGCTATTTCAGCAAAGGGTGAAGGAGGTGCATTTTCTTCAGGCACGACTGATGCAGTTGCCCTTGTGGTATCAATTTCATCAGGCGCAGCAAAATCTTCAGCTGGCCTGTCAGTTTCTTCAGGCACAACAGTGGAGGTTGTCTTGGTATGTTCTTCAGCATCCCGAGTTTCTTCAGCTGTGGGAGCAGTTTCATCAGTAGGCTGAGCAGATTCTTCAGCCTGAGGAATTTGTGGTTGCGATCGAGCTGCAACCCTTGTGTTATGGTCCTTAACAACAGCTTGGGCTGCCCTGACGAATCTCACTTTTGTGCCCTTCCATTCAGCATCATATTTGTCTTGTTCCTCAAAGAGGCAGCGAATTTCAGGCTGAACTATGGTGAGTTGATTTGGAGTCAAATTCATCACGTTATTCCTCAGAAATTTTTCTTTTCAAGCCTGGTTCCTCTTAGCTATTTGAGATTGACATCTTTTCCATTTTTCCTCTGCAATAAAGTGGGTGAGGACATGGTCCACACCAAGAGGCAGGTTCAATGATAAAGTGGGGTGCTTGGATCCTCATGCCATATGTCAATGAAGTTGAGGATCATCTTGGGATCCAGCATGAGAGGAACAGAGCTACCTTTCGCTATTGCATCCTTCTGATGACTTTCTCTAATGATTTCTTCTAGTTCTTCATCATCAGCCTCATCATCAGCCTCAGATGCTGAGGGTACATTCACTATAGCTTTGCTAGTGTGAGGACTTGGTCTTTGACCTCGTCCAGAAGTTTTCTTCAGTTTCAACATAGTAGGACTTGCTGAAGACTTTGCCTGAGCAGAGGGACTTGCAGAGATCCTTGAAGCACTTGAATATCTCTTTGTCCTTTGACATGATGCTAGGTGCACAAGTGTTGAGGACTTTGCAGCAGCAGCAGAGGACTGAGCAGCTACTGAACCAGTGGCTGAGGCCTTTGAAGACTTTGCTTGAGGAATATGTAGTGATGACTTTGACGTTGAAGATTGTGACTTCACATCAGATTTCTTCACAATTGATTTCTTTGGAGCACTTGCAGAGGCTCTAGCAGTCGCAACAGCAGCAGAGTCTTCGTTGAATTTCTTCACGGCCTCTTTTGCTTTCTTAGCCATCTTGGCTTGCTGTTTTTCCCATTCATGAGGAAAGTCATTACCAGTCTTGAGACTAGTGGGATCACCTGTTTGATTTGGAGCCAAGGGTGGCCTGCTGCAAGGTGGTTTAACTACGAATTTCATCATATACTTGGGACTGACATAGCGATATTCTTTCCACTCCTTTGCCCGTATTCTCTCAATTTTCTGTAAGCGGATCTTTCTCTGCTTTGTTGTTTTTTTGCCATGAATTTCTTCATCTAGCGTGCAATATTCCTCATACAAGTCATTAGGTATCTCAAAAGCAGTCTGCACATCAGGTTTCTTTCCACCTTTCCGTGGCTTCTTCCCATCAGCCATTTTCTTCGGCTGAGGATTCTGAACTCTTGAAGATTCTGAAGAAGCGCATAGTTTTTCCTCAAGAAACATTGAAAATGAGTTAACTTGATGAGAACCTAGTGATTCATTAGCGGACATGTTTGTACCTGTGAACAGAGTATAGGTGCGAGGAATTTGAATAGGTCATATGCGTTCTTAGAAGTTTTTCAATAACATCAAGTGTGAGGAATTTGACCATGGGTGTCTTGAGGATTTTCTCTAAGAGTTCTTTGTCTTAGGTTCCAGAGTTGTGCAAAATTTGAGGATCCACACAACTGAGGAATCTTGAAGAAAATCATAACTTAGGGAAAAACATCAAGTGTATGAACATGTAAGGTGCTTTAGAATGAGATTCTTGAAGAATAAACACCTTTGAGAAAATTGAGGAAAACTTGAAGATCAAACAAGGGCAGTAAAAATAGATTTTATTTACCCTGATGAAGAACACGACGAACTGTGAGAACAAATCGAGGAAGTTCGTTCGTCCAGATCTCCCACGCCCTAGCTTGGCAGAGGGAGACAGCTACAGCGGCGGCGGGGTAAAGACTTCTACGGCCGATGTGAGTACGACGATGGCGAGGTTGAGGAAGTGAAGCTCTTCCACACCGGCGGCGATGATTTTAGCAGCAGCGCTAGGTTTGAGCTCGGGAGAGAGTAGAAATGAGGAGTAACCGAGCATAGTGAAAGGGGAGGGGTATTTATAGCGGAGGTGGAAACCAATCTGTCCGAAGATTTTGGACAAGATTGCCCCTGACCCTTGCTCTCCACGCGACATGTGTCACCCATGTATTGAGTAGTGGCAATTGTGGGAGACCGTGGGTTATCTAGTCATGGGAATCGTAACTGTTTGAGTGGGAAACACCGAAAATTTTGATAGTGATAATTTTTAAGTTTATGTTCGCAAATTCTTCAGCTGTCAAGGACACAATGAAGACTTTGAACGAGTTTCAAAGTAGAACTCATATGAAGAATTTGTGAACATACTTGCTTGAGTTTAGCATAGAGGGGGAAAGGGTCTGATCACATTCACGTAGATGAAAATCAACTGAAGAATTAGCAATAAGTGAATGATGTTGAGGACATTGAAAACTCAAATATATATGTATATAGTCAATGAAGAACATGAGTTTCATAGTTTGAAGAATTTGAAAAGTTGATGAGTTTGAAAAGTTGAGGAATTTTCAAACTTGAGGAATTTGAATTTGAAGAATTTGCAAAAATGAGGAAAAACTCAACTTTGAAGAATTTCAACTATGGTTGGTGGCGTGACCCACCGTATAAGAATGATGACTTCAGACACCACGTACAATTGTCGTAGGGTTCTGAGAATCAAATTCTTCATTAATTTCTTCACACTTAGAGGGTTATTCTTCATTGATTGAAGAAAAACGTTACTTCGTGTGTTGCACATCTAAGTCGTCAATTTTGCATAAGTGTTAGGATGTGTGTCCTTTTTCAAAGAACATTCGAAGATTCTAACATCTTTAGCTCACACCGCAACTTGCAAAATCTCTTTTCATCCAAGGGCTTTGTGAAGATATCAGCCAGTTGTTCTTCAATAGGGATGTGGTCGATGGAGATGTCACCCTTGATTACATGATCTCGAAGAAAGTGATGACGAATCTAGATGTGCTTGGTCTTGGAATGTTCAACTGGGTTGTTAGCAATCTTGATGGCACTCTCATTGTCGCAGTAGAGAGGCACATTCTTCAACTTTATGCCATAGTCCTTGAGGGTTTGCTTAATCCACAGCAACTGAGAGCAACAGGAACCAACAGCAATGTACTCAGCTTCAGTAGTAGATAGTGACACGCAGTTCTGCTTCTTCGTGGACCAACAGACTAAGGATCGTCCGAGGAAATGACATGCGCTTGAGGTTGACTTGTGATCCACACGATCTCCAGCATAGTCAGCATCAGAGTTTCCGACGAGGTGAAGATTTGAGCCCTTGGGATACCATAATCCAAGCATTGGTGTGTGAGCTAAGTATCGAAGAATATGTTTCATAGACTTATGGTGTGATTCCTTTGGTGTTGCTTGGAATCGGTCACACATGCAAACACTTAGCATAATATCAGGCCTAGATGCACATAGATACAATAAAGACCCAATCATGGAGCGATATACCTTCTGATCAAAATCTTTACCATTTTCGTCAGTGCAGAGGTGGCCTTTTCAAGGCATTGGAGTTTTGGCGCCTGTGCAATCTTGCATGTTGAATTTACTCAGAATATCCTTGAGGTATTTCTCTTGAGATATGAAGATGCCGTAGTCTTGCTGACGAATTTGAAGACCTAAGAAGAATTTCAACTCTACCATCATAGACATTTGATATTCTTCACTCATCATATAGGAAAATTCATCACTGTAACATTTGTCATAGGATTTGGTGAAAAGAGTTGGGTCAAGTGAACCGGGTTTGAAGCCTTTCTTCATGAGGAACTCGTTCAGAGTGTCGTACCACGCCCGAGGGGCCTGCTTGAGGCCATAGAGAGCCTTGTTGAGTCTAAAGACTTTGTCAGGATGCTTAGGGTCTTCAAAACCTGGGTGTTGAGCAACATATACTTCTTCCTCAAGCTTACCATTGAGGAATGCACTTTTCACATCCATTTGATATAAGATGATATCATGATGGTTAGCATAAGCAAGACATATGCGAATAGCTTCAAGTCTAGCATCAGGTGCAAAAGTTTCATCAAAGTTAATTCCTTCAACCTGTGTGTAGCCTTGAGCTACAAGACGATCCTTATTTCTTACCACAAGGCCATTTTCATCTTGCTTGTTGCGGTTGATCCACTTGGTACCTATGATGTTATGCTTGCAAGGATCGGGCCGCTTGACAAATTCCCACACGTTGTTGAGCTTGAATTGCTGCAATTCCTCTTGCATAGCTTGAATCCACTCAGGCTCCTTGAATGTTTCATCAACTTTGGTGGGCTCTATGATAGAGACAAAAGAAAAGTGCCCACAAAAGTTAGTCAAATGTGAAGCTCTTGAGCGAGTGAGGGGACCTGGTGCATTGATGTCATCGATGATTTTGTCAATCAGCACTTCATTTGCAACTCTTGGGTGATCTGGTTGACGTGGCTGAGGATTTTCTTCAGCACCATTTTCTTTAGGTGTATCAGCATGAATGTCTTCATTCGTTGGAATGACTTCCTCAGTGGTTATGACATCTTCAGTATCCTTCAGCTTAACGGATTCCTCGGGAGACTATTCATCTAGCACAGAAGGCAAGAGCTCTCTTTGCGAGCCATCAGTTTCATCGAACCGCACATCTATAGTTTCAACAACCTTGTGGTGATAGGTGTTGAAGACTGTGTAGGTGTGCGAGTCCTTTCCGTAACCAAGCATAAAACCTTGATGTGCTTTTGGTGCAAATTTAGAACTATGGTAGGATCTCTAATCTAGCATTTTGCACCGAAGACTATGAGGTAACTTACATTGGGTTTCTTACCAGTCGTAAGTTCATATGAAGTCTTCTTGAAGAATTTGTGAAGATATACCATGTTGATGATGTGGCATGCAGTATCAATTGCCTTAGGCCAGAAGCAACGAGGAGTCTTGTATTCATCAAGCATGGTGCGAGCCATCTCAACAAGAGTCTTGTTCTTGCGCTCCACGACGTCGTTCTGCTGAGGAGTATATGGGGCAGATAACTCATGAGCAATACCAAGTTCATCAAGATATTCATCAATATTGGTGTTCTTGAACTCAGTCCCATTATCACTCGTGATATGCTTGATCTTGACGCCGAAGTTCGTGGAGGCCCATGAAGCAAATCGTCCGAAGACATCCTACACTTCAGACTTGTACAGAATAATATGCACCCAAGTGTAACAAGAGTAATCATCAACAATGACAAAGCCATACAAACTTGAAGAATTTGTTAGTGTGGAGCAATGAGTGCGGCCAAAGAGATCCATGTGAAGCAATTCATTGGTGGCAAAGAGTTCATCATTCTGCGAGCACCATATAAGAAGGGAGGCATTGAAGCAAGTGTGCTTCATTTCACAGGACGCGAGTTAGAGTACTCATATGAATAACTAGAGAAATTCTTCAAGGACTTATGAACATAATGATTTGAAGAATAATGCACATATTTAGAACTCTTAGATTTTCCCTACGAAACAAATGCATTAGCACGAGAATGATATTTTTGACCATTTCAGAAATTTGGTCCAAGTGAAGACTTTGGTCCATACGGGGAATTTGATCTGGGGTTTTTGTTCTTCATAAGTGGCATCGTGAGGACATTCAATTGATTATTTTGTAGGTAGCTCTTGGGAACCCAGATTTTCTTCATAGGAGAACCGTTCCTCAGTTAGTTCCAACAAATCTGGCAAATATTTCACCTTTCTGATTTTTGAAGAATTTGTAGTTGAAATCAAGTGACTCATCAAAGGAATATGAAGTTTCACAAGTAAAGCCAGATAAAGTGGATGGATCTACAAGAGATCCTTTTGCAGCAACCCATGAGGTTTTAGGGTACTGCTCAGGTGTCCAATAGGATCCATCGGCGTTGAGTTTCCTCTCAAAGGCAATACCCTCTTTCCTAGGGTTCCTGTTCAAAATCTATTTTTTGAGGACATCACAAAGGGTTTGATGCCCTTTGAGACTTTTGTACATGCCTGTCACATACAATTCCTTCATCCCTGCATTTTCGTCAGTGATACTTGTGGTATCCGTAGATGAGGAATTTGTGACCACTGTAATAGTTGAAGAATTTGCAGCAATAGAAGCATTTGACATTCAGGTGAAAAATTAGCAATTTCGTGTTCAATGCATTTCAAACAAGGTGGAACAAATTCTTCCTGAGCAGTACTGATCTGTTGAGCCAGTAAGGAATCGTTTTCCCTTTGGAGATCCTCATGTGACACCCTTAGTTTCTCAAGATCTTGCTTTCTTTGAAGAAACTCATAAGAAATCTTCTCATGATCAGATAAGAGAGCATTATGATGACTTTGAAGGTTATCATACTTTGTCTGAAGACTTTTGAGATCGTCAGACAGAGTTTGAGTCCGATCCACTTCCTCATTCAACATATCGTCGCTTTTGTCTAGCATTTTCTGAAGCTTTTCAAGTGCACTTTGTTGCCTAGTAGCAATATTAGCAAGTTTGGCATAGCTAGGTTTCAGATATTCATCATATTCACCATCACTTGATTTAGAGGAGGAGTTATGCTTATGTACCTTGGAACCTTTAGCCATGAAGCAAGAGGTGGGAGCGTAATCATCATTGCTGACATCAGAATTGTTGGAGTAGTCATTTTCTTCATCGTTGAAGAAGGACTTGCTCACGAAAGCAGTAGCGAGAGCAAGGCTAGCGACACCAGATTCAGATTCCACCTCGGATTCTTCATCTTCTTCATATTCTTCAGATTCTGCTTCTTAGTCCATTTCCTTACCAATGAAAGCCCGAGCCTTTTTGGAACCATTATTCTTGTGCATTGAGGACTTTGAAGATGAGGACTTTGTAGATGAGGACTTTGAATATTTCTTCTTTTTCTTTGAGTCATCGGAATTGTCGTCCTTGTACTTCTTCTTCTTCTTTGATTCTTTTTCCCAAAGAGGACAATCAAAGATGAAGTGACCAGATTTCTTGCATTTGTGACAAGTTCTTTCCTTGTAGTCATCTGAGGAATCTGAGTTCCTCAAACCACCTTTTGACGACTTTCCAAATCCACCTCTCCTTTAGAACTTCTGGAATTTCCTCACGAGCATTGCTAGCTCCTAACTTAGTTCTTCAGGATCACCAAGGCTACTATCAGAATCTTCGCCTTCGGATGAGGATATTTATTTTGCCTTCAAAGCACGAGATCTTCCATAGCTTGGCCCGTAGAGGTCTCTCTTCTCAGCTTGTTGGAATTCATGGGTATTGAGTCTCTCAGGAATACCAGCAGGATCAAGTGACTTGTAGTATCCACGTACATGAATCATCAAAGCCAGCATATCGAATGCAGAATCAAGAGATCATAGAAGTTTCTTCACCAACTCACGGTCGATGATATCAGTAGCACCCAATGCTTGAAGCTCATTGGAGATACCACTGAGACGATCAAAAGTTTGCTAAACATTTTCATTGTTGAGTCTCTTGAAGCGGTTGAAGAGATTGCGAAGAACATCAACACGAGAGTCACGTTGAGTGGAAACACCTTCGTTGACTTTGGATATCATATCCCAGATAAGCTTAGCAGACTCCAAAGCACCCACTCTGCCATACTGACCTTTGCTCAGACGGCCACAGATGATATTCTTCGCTTGAGAATCGAGTTGCTTGAATTTCTTCGTATCAGCAGCAGTGACAGTGGGAGAAATGTGGGGAACGCCATTTTACACAACGTACCAAAGACATTGTCAATAATCTCAAGATGCATGCACATCTTGTTCTTCAAATAGGGGTAATCCGTCCCATCGAAGGTAGGACACCCTACGGAAACCTTGATCGTACATGTAGTCAACATAACTAGAACTCCAGGTGGTTAAACCAAAATCACACCAAACAAGGGAGTACCTGGCTCTAACACCAATTGAAAGTGCGTTATATCGACTAGAGGGGGTGAATAGGCGATTTTTACAAATTCAATACTTGAGGAATTTGAAATGTGATGAATAACTAGCAACGGAATAAGTACTCAAGTGCATCAGAAACATAGCAACATCATAGTCATGATGATGAAATGAACATGCACAGATTACAAGTAGCGTGATACAAGATAAGCAGGTGAGGAACAATGTAACTTGAAAAATTTGAGGTGAGGAAATTGTGAAAGTCTTTGGTCAAATTCTTCAAACAGTAAAAATCAGTTTCATCAACAAGTATACGAGGAAATAGAGAGGTTGAGGAAATAGAACCAGGTAGCTCGATGATGACAATCGTTTGATGACCCAGTTCCAACTGTTGTGACAGTCGTACATCTAGTTTGGATCGGTCTAGAATTTAAACCAGAGGACACATAGTCCCAGGACACACAGTCCTTACCGTATTCTCCTTGAGCTAAGGTCACAAAGTCCTTGCCCGACACTCGTGGTAAGTCTTTAGGGTAGACTTCCAAAACCCTCACAAACTAGTCACCCGACGATCCACAATTTACTGCTGGATGCTCTAGACCAAGGTCACTCCGTGATCCCCAATTGACTACAAGATGCACTAGACCATGACGCCTAACCGTCTAGAGGATACACAGTCCTCAAAGGTAACAAACATCGGTTCCACACAGGAACAATCTCTTCATTGATGTCAATCACTTTGGGTTTGGTGGTTTGTATTTGGGTTTTTCCTCACTGATGATTTTCCCTCAAAGTCCTTGGAGGATGGGTTGCTCTTAAATGACAAGTGTTAGTTCTCTCTCGGAGCAGCCAACCAACTAGTGGTTGTGGGGGTGGCTATTTATAGCCAGGGTGCAACCTGACATGATAAGACATAAATGCCCACAATGATATGACCGTTATGTGGATAAGAATGATTGGGGACACCTGGCGCTTAGCACAGCAACGGTCGGAATTTCGAACTATGAAAGTCCTTAGGCTTATCATGTTCCTCACTTGTACGCAATTCGCACTGGCAAAATCCTAACCCTTAGTCAAATCAATTTCATCATAGACTAGAAGAACATCGTCTGTGTCACTGAAGAACTTGACTGAACTGCAAGAGATTTCCAAAGGCTTCACTCGAAGGATTGGATAGGTTGAGGCTTTTGGAGTTGCGCATCAGTTGGAAATTTCCTTAGTATTACCTCGACCCCCTTTAATAGTATGGTGTTTCCTATGATTCAAAGAAAGGAAATGAAACTACGAAAACAAAAGTCTTCACGCTTCATAGTCCTCGCTCATATCTTCAAGGTCATGCCAACTTCTTCATTTTCAAAGTGTTCAGGGAATACCAAAGTCTTCAGCAAAGTCTTCACCAAAGTATTCACCAAAGTCTTCAGTTGAAGACATACATTTTTAGGGGTCGATAATCTCTGAATATATCAAACTCCTCATCGACTTATAGATCCTGTGTACACTAACAAACACATTAGTTCCTTAACCTATAAGTCTTCAATACACCAAAATCACTAAGGCGCACTAGATGCACTTCGCAATCAATGATCGATTCATTGTTATATCTATGTGCCTCTCGTTCCGATATTATGGTAGGTGTGTGCATGTGTGCCCTATATCAAGCTGCACCTAAAGAGTGTCATATTTTGGCCGTGAAATGTATTGTGAGATATTTGATACATACACCAAACTTTGGAATTTGGTATCCCAAGGGATCTTCTTTTAATCTTGTTGTCTATTCCGATTTGGACTATGCCGGTGACAAGGTTGATAGAAAATCCACCTCAGGTACATGTCAATTTCTTGGTAGATTCTTGTGTCTTGGTATTCCAAGAAACAAAACTCGGTATCTCTATCTACCGCCGAAGTTGAGTATATTCCCACCCGATCGTGTTGTGCGCCATTGCTATGGATGACACAAACGCTTAAGGATTATGGAATCCATGTGAAATATGTTCCATTACTACGTGACAATGACAGTTCTATTAAGATTGGTCATAATCACGTGCAACATTCTCGAACTAAACATATTCAAGTTCGACATCATTTTATTTGTGATCATGTTGCCGAAGGACATATTTATCTTAAGCATGTTCGTACTAACAAGCAATTGGCCGATATCTTTACTAATCAACTTGATGAAAAAGTGTTCTATCACTTGAGGAGTGAGTTGAATATCATTGATGCTTCAAACTTGAGCTAAGCTCACTCAGATGCATGCGAGGGGGTGAGCTTACTTAATCATTCCATGCTATCATTACTATGAATATCATGTATACTGGAATTCTATGCTCCCATGTACTGCGTCTAACCCTTTTGTAGGTACATGGAAGAACAACACTCCATAAGATTTCCATCAACTCATATCTTAAGCAATCTTGTCATGACCTAGTATCCACATCCCCTCTTTGGTGATGGAAGTAAGAAGACAACAAAATATATCCTTGATGTATATTTGAATCTCTCAATTTGTATCAACTCACACTTGGTATCAAGTCATTTGAATATAACATGTTCTTCCTTCCATAACTAACCTACATAGGTGATAAGTGAACCAAAAGAAGAAGGATTGTTCCCAACTCAAGATGAACTTCAGAAACCTCGAGCATCCTCATCAAGTTCACCTAAAAGCCATGTCATCAACATAACTCAAAGGTATGTATTCATATCCTTGATATAGCTTTACTCCAAATCATGGGATAAACCAACTCAAGCGATATGAAGACACTAAAACGCTTAAACAAAAATGGTAACCCCATTTCGAGCTTAACGATGAGTATGACCTATGATCAAGTATTCTTGCTTGACTACTTAAGTCAATATACTCTAATATACGTGACCTAGTCATCGCCATCATCTAATAATAAGAATTGAACAGAGAATTTCGGTTTTTTTGCTCATTGACGTTTCCATTCAACTCTAACCTACATGAAAAGTCTTTACAATTTTTTTCTAAAAATTCTTTCCAAATATTTCTGAAAATTTGTTGCAAATCTTTTCTAAAAAATTCATTACAAATCTTTGTGACTCTTTTGAGACTATCTAAAAATCTGCATTTGACAAAATAGCCAAAAATCATTTTGACAAGTTTATGTTTTCTATCTCGGAGTCTCCGATCCCAAAAACTCGGTCTCACTGATATTTCCGTCAAACTGCAAAATCACATATTGGTGCTGCCGACACCTTTTGCCTCAGAGCCACCGACCTTTTTAACTTCTATGCATTTTTTTTTGTTTTGGTCTTTTGGTCCAATCAATGATCCCAATGATGTAGGCGGAGAAACATCAAGAGGTATAATCTAAAATACTCAAGGATCCCTACATCAAAGGAGGAGAAATCTAAAAAAATCATATCTTGAGGGGGATAAAACTGTCTTCAAGGAACCCTTGTCTCAAATACTCTCAATGAACCTTATCTCTATGATCCCTTCCCACTCAATGATTCCTTTTATCTGGCCCTAGTGTGACCCTTTTTTGAAATTAATGCCAAAGGGGGAGAAATATCAAAGCTTCAAAGCGTGTACTCATACCAAATGGGGAGATAATACCAAAGGAGGAGATATGATACTAAAGGGAAAGAAATATCTAAGCATTCATGCTCGAAGGGGAGAGATAATCATGAAAAGAAGAAGTGTAAACTTAACAAGATAAAGAGGAAGAAAGTTCAAGGATCTCTTATCTCAGAAACACTTCTTGAGGAGGAGAAAAAAATGAATCTATTTAAATTTGAATCTTATATGTTTTAGAGTTTTCTTAGACCTACCTACTCTCAATATCTACATCCTATGATTCAAGGGGAGAGGAAAATTTACAAATCCATATCTATGGGAGAAAGCTCTAAATATGTTTGGAGACATATCTTTATTAAGAAATATTTCTCATATGTCTTCCATATCTTGGTACTTTTGGTTTGATTTGCATTTGCACTATTAGAATACACTTGTGTTTCCTAACATTGTTTTCTCAAGTGTGTTCCTACTGTTAAATGCTCAATGTCCTCGATGTAAGTATGTGCATCATATTCCTACTCAAGATGATCTCTTACTTCTTGCACATATTTTTTGCAAGAGTGAATCTTGAACATGGAATCATTTCATTCATATATACTTGATGCATATAGCCAAGATATACATGAGTTCTCATGTCCTTTCTACTATGTGTGTGTTCATGCATTTAAAAGCAACTATCCTTTAAAATGGGTTGCAGACATTTAGGGGGAGCTTGTATCAATCATGTATCCTTCAAAGTCTTCACATATTTCTGCATATCTTAATTGAAGCTTTGATTGTATGTTATCATTAATTACCAAAAAGGGGGAGATTGAAATCACAATATGCTCCCTTGGTGGTTTTGATAAATCATGACAACATACATTGTCTCTTGGACTAATACCCTTATCTAGTGTGTTTCAGATAAAGTCCACAGAGAGTGTTGGCTAAGGATTGTGAGGAGCATCCCCAGGAAGAAGAAAGAGAAGGAGTACGATTTGAAAAGCTTCAAGCACGAAGACTCTACATTTTCCTTTGTGATAAATCACTTTGATACTATAGGAAAGCCAATACTATTAAAAGGGGGTGAGGTATTGTTGGTGAACAAAATGCTCCACGTGCACAAGTGATAGTCATCAAAAACACCCACAAGCTCTTCCACAAAAGTGTGTCATAAGCCTATCATGCAAAATCGGTGCCACCAATTCTTCCCACTCGGCAATACCGATTTTCACCTCAGACAGATCCCAGCCAAACCTTAAGTCTTTGGTGCAACCGATTCTGCATCGGTGCCACCGAGTTTAGGTTGCCAAAATTTTGTTGCCCCTTCTTAAAATCGGAATTTCTGAGATTTTGGATCGGCGCCACCGAGTTTTGCAATCTGGCCGTTGATCAACTTTTCGGTATTGCCAAGACTTATATGTCAGTCTCACTGAGATTCAAAAGTTGCTACCTTTTGAGCAACTCGATACCATCAAGTTTTACACTTTGTTGTCACCGAGTTGGTAACTTAAGGTGTGACGGTTGGATTTTTTTAGATGCCTATATACCCCTACACCACCACTCACTAGTAAGACAAACACCTAGAACAGTTCCCCACTTATCCCATCTGATTTTCTGAGAGAGAGCCACCTACTCATGTGTTGAGATCAAGCCATTCCACTCCAACCATATGAATCTTGATCTCTAGCCTCCCTAAGTTGCTTTCCACCCAATCAATCTCTTCCACCAATACCAAATCTGTGAGAGAGTGATTGAGTGTTGAGGAGTCTATCATCTTGAAGCACAAGAGCAAGGAGTTCATCATCATTATCGAGCCTATTACCTTTTAGAGGGTGGTGCCTCCTAGATTGCTTAGGTGTCACTTGGGAGCCTCCTACTTCGTGTTGTGGACTTGAACCAAGGAGTTTGTAAGGTCAAGGAGATCGCCTACTTCGTGAAGATATACCCTGAGTAGGCTAGTCCTCCGTGGACGTAGGCCATCATGGAATAGACAAGGTTGCTTCTTCGTGGAACCCACTGTGGGTAGAGCCCTCTGTGGAATCTTGCGACCGTTACCCTCCGTGGGTTGAAGTCTCCATAAACGTGGATGTACGATAGCACCACCGATCGGAACCATGGGAAAATTCTTCGTGTCCCTCATGCGTTTGATCTCCCTATCTCGACTCCTTACATCCATGTGCAATGTCTTTACTTTCTTCTACCATACTTGTTGACATGCATGTGTGGGGTGTGCTAGACTTGCTACAATTGCTAAAATCTACCAACCATTCACTTTGGAAATAGGGTAGGTTTTAATTTGTGCTAGTAGTCTATTGACCCCCCCCCCCTAGACACACACACACTTCTAGTGATTCCTCACACATTGCTTGCAAGCTTCTTGTGATGCTGTGTTACCGAGTGGGCACAGAGATACCTCTCCGTCATACAGAGTAACAAATCCTAGTCTCGATCCACGCCAACACAACAGGCACCCTCAGAGATACCTCTGGAGCACCTTTATAGTCACTCGGTTACGTTGTGAAATTTGATACACACAAGGCATTCCTACAGTGTCAGCGAGTTGTGTGATCTCATGGTCGTAGGAACAGATACTTGACATAGATAAAGGAGTAGCAATAAACTAACACAATCATATGATATGCTTACGGTTGGGTCTTTCCCATCACATCATTCTCCTAATGATGCGGTCCCGTTATGAGATGAAAACTCATGTCTATGGTCAGGAAACCTTGACCATCTCTGATCAACGAGCTAGTCTAGTAGAGGTTTATTAGGGACATGGTGTTGTCTATGTATCCACACATGTATCTAAGTTTCTGATCAATATAATTCTAGCATGGGTAATAAATGATTATCATGAACAAGGAAATATGATAATAACTAATTTATTATTGCCTCTAGAGCATATTCCCAACAGTGGCTTGGTGTGCCAGGATATTCATATGGAATGGAGGTAGCGAGCCTATCAAACCATAGAATACTTCAGACCTGCATGGCTGACTTTGGATGATTCCACAGGAAGCAAAACAAACTTTTCTCAAATTCACGGCAAAAATTTGCTTCAAATGCATATGAATTAGAGGAATTCACTTCTTTAACAAAACGTATACTTCATGTATGAGAGATGAAGATAATGCCTACAAAAATTTCCAACACTAACTTATTTGTTCATCAATAATCATGGACATACTAAAATGTCGTAGATGGGATTGACAACAATTCATCGAGACATCCATCAAGATGGAATTCCACAACTATCTGAGCAAGGTGATAGCATTGGTTAGACCAAAAGATATAATGGTGCATGCTCTAGGAAATATCCACAGTAAGACAGCATTAGAATAATCCTTGGTTCCGATTTTGATTTGATGATAACCCACACTCGAATCAAATATTGGGTAAGACAATAGATGCATCAATTGATCACAAGGATCAATCGATGAAGAAATCATCTTTATTCAACACACCCACATATTCACACAAGGATATCCCTTGGGAATGAATTATGTTAGGCAAAGATTTTATCTTCCAACTCTCCAAGTTGTTATTTAACTTAACCAACTGGTTCAGGGGTATCCAACACGGATCCTTGGAGAAAGAGTGGTTTATTGAAAACCCAACTTGACCATGAACTCAACAGAATGGTCAGGGAACAACCTGATAATACTTTCGAGAAGATATTCAGAACATCATGGACCACTGACATGTTATTAAGCTCGAGAACATTCTTTCTTTTCAGGGCAAGGCGATATTATCAAAAGAGTGAGGGGTTTACACAATCCTAACTCATTGATCAGGGAGTGTGCCAGGAAAGATGGACTAGGTAGCACGATCAATCTTAGGATGACAACTCAATAACCATCCCACTAAGAGTGAAATAATTGGCCATTAACTACCAAGCAACGGGGTTGCTAGGAGTATTGATTTCACACATCATGGTTCACTTGTCGATATTCCGGTTACCACCAACATGGAGACCGGGGAATGAATAATGATGGCGAGAAGTGCCCCAACATCCAGAATTCATAAGAGGTGGTGCAGTTCCCAGGACAATCTTGACTTGAAGAGGCTAATACTTTGAGGTAGAACAAAACAAAAGTTGGCTTGGAATTTTTATCCGCGGAATACCACTGCTTTGACCCAATCTAGGAAACGGATAAGGTACTAGAGTTTGTTTCTCCTAGCCATTATGAACTAGAATGACTAGATGGACCACAAGAATAATAGGCATCGATGAACATGAATTTACAACCACTCTTGATATCGAATGAGAGATAAAGGTCGGAAAACAATTCAAGAGGGGTATCTCAAGAAGAACATAATTTTTCTGAGTTATAGATGCATAGGTTGGCACGTTGAACAAGTTCGACATAATTCTTTCAGATAACCCATGTAGAATGAAGGAATTGGTAGGGTCACAACTATGGAATGGAGAACTCATCAAGAGCAGTCTTGTTGTGATCATTAGTTTGGGAAGAACTTGTACGTGATGGTTCATGGTATTGGAAGAATGATATACCACAGACCTTGAGGACTAGAGAAAGGTTACTAATCTCGTAAAGGAACGAGAAAGCAGAATGAATCATGGGTTCAAGAACCCAGAGATATAATACCTACTACTACATAACATCACAGGATGCTTTCGATAACGACGGCCAAAATTATCACACTAGGAAGACAACACAAGCTAGATTATTGGGTGGTTCTCTAGGACAACATGGTTTCCTAATACCTTCAACACATACGTCATGGTAATGGAGTACCTCAACACAATAATTGGTGTGCTTTGTCTAGCCAAAAAGACATTGAGTTCGGATGAAATATTTTGTAATTGCATCAAATTATTTATAAATCTTGGATAACTCGGAAAACATAACGGCTGCACGGGCATGAAATATGAGGCAACTGTAGTGACCCGACCTAAAAAAGTCAAGTCTCTGGTGTTTTCGTACCATCCCAAGATCATGCTAGTACACACGCAATACATCAATGTTATATCAAAGGGAAATCACAACTACTTTATTAATCGAATCTCATATAGAGTCTTTATTACAATAAATTTGGCCAAAGGCCACCTCATGAGACAAAACTAAATGCAGAAGACATAGACGCCAGCGAGTCCATCCGACTCCAAGGGCATATCACCAAGCGTAGAAACGTATCCTCGCTCCTGTCCGGAAAAGTACTCTGCAACATGACATGTTGTGGCCATGTAGGTCGGCATATTGAATATCCCGGCAAGTCACAAAATAGAGGGGTGCAAATATCATCTAAACTATATGCATATATGCCAGGTGGGGCTGTAAGTTTAATTTTAGTGGAAAGCAAAAAATTTCTACAACAAAAGAGGGGGCAGAACCAAAATTGTAACTACATTGTTGGTTGTTTAATGAGAATGTTCCACCAACCTATACCCAATTTAACAATAATAACCACATCATTAATATTATTTGTGTCGAGAGTTCCTAATAGTTTCCATTCCTTTGGCTCAAGTTTTCCGTAACCATGGACACGGCTAATCGATTAGGTTTGGTACTTTGTAGTCTTGCACACTTTCCCCACAAGATCTGATCGCCTCCATTGAAGTCCTCGCACTGCAGAGTGTTTGAGGACCGGATGATCAAAACATGGTCTTCCAATGGGTTCCTCTGAGCCACTGTCGGTGCCCATCCATTTCTATCATTCTTCTACATCTGCTAGCACCGCACGTCCAGAGTCGCCATGATGTCCAACCAAGCCAGAGCCCATAATTGCTTGTGGTTGTGCACGTAAGCCTCGGGTCTTGAAGTATACATATGTCTCTTCGTTCCTGGGTGGATCTTTTCGGATGAATAGAAGCACTTCTCCAGCAACACCTAGGCTACCAGTGGGTCCTCCAGGGTGTCGTTCAACCAATTTCCACCCATAGGTAATATTGCATCATGAAGTATTGAGATTTTGTTCATAAATTAATTCTCACAACTCTCATTATAAACACTCAACCAAACCCCGTCTACTAAAAGCATAGCAAAAACACAATAACGTTTCCGGGGCCAAAGTGACAAGGGTTAATGGGGGTGCCTACCGGATGATACTACTCAAGAACCAAGTTTCCAAGTACCTACTTTGCATGCAATGGTGGAAAGGTTGAACTAATGCAATAAAAAGCATAGGTAAAACATGATCAATGTGAACTTGCCTTGCTGACGATCTTCGAACTTGAGTGACTCTAAGTAGCAAGCCTCGAACTCCAGATGATCTAATGAAACAAATAGTTCACACAATAAGCATAACCATATCACAACTTAGAATAAAAAAATAATAATACTAAAACAGTCAAAAGCACAAACAAAGAAAAGAAAATTATTAGCACACAAAGAATCCATCGAAAACTCTATTACAAAGATTTTACTAAAGTAAAACAAACTAATAATAGTTTTCTGCAACTAATAAAACTTTAACATAAAGGAAAACTAAGTTTTATCAAATTAATAGAAAGTATTTCACCTAAGATTTTCTATACAAAAAGAATTATTTTAAAACCTATTATAAAATACTACATATGATGAAAACAATGTTTCCAACTAAAACACAGAACAAAAACAATAAAATTATCATTTCTTAACAGCAAATAAAACACTCATTGATATCCAATAGAAACTAAATAGAACATGTCATCAAACTAAACTAAAACAAAATAAAAAATAAATTACGACAAACGAAAAGCAATAAACCTAAAAAGAAGTAAAACATATTCTGCTTTGCTAAAAACCTTAGCATAATATATCCTAAAATTCCCAAACTGAACCTACTAATAAAACTAACTAATATTAACCAGTAGCAAAAATAATCACTCAAAACAATATTTTTAAACTAAAGTTATTCAAAATCTAGTGATTTGATCAAAATTCAATGAATTCAAATTTAAATGGTTCAAATTTGAAAATTAAAGGCACAAGCAGAAAGTTCACAATATTTTTGACCCATTGCAAAAAGAATCAACTAAAACTCTAATTATTCTAGGAGATATCCAATTTATAAAAATAGAAACTATTCCATTTTAGAAAACAAAAACACAAAAGAAAAATCAAATCTAGCGCACATGGGGGCTATATGGCGAGCTGTGAGTGGTGGGAGGTGTGCGCGCGTGGGTGCTACAAAGCAAATAGGCTCTAACTAGAAGAAAACAATTCGGCTAACTAAAACTTCTAATCTGAATCATTAGCTTTGTCGATCTCCCAATCTTCACAATTGCATTTAATTCTTTCCAAAAGATCCCATTTGAATTCAATAGTTCCATTCATATATGAGCGAGAATAAGAAGAATCCAATATTTTTTTATCATCATGAGATACCCGAGCATAAAAGGGTTATATAATCATTTTGAAAGCACAACATGCTCCCTTGGTAGTTTTGATAATTCACGACAACATACATTGTCTCTTGGACTAATACTTTTATCTAGTGTATTTCAGATAATAGTCCATGGAGAATTGGGTTGGCAAAAGGATTGTGGAGATACCCCAAGTGTAAGGAAATAGGTTGGCCAAGCTTCAAATAGAGGACTCTACATTTTATATTTGCGAGAAATCACTTTGAGTCCATAGGAAAGCCAATACTATTAAAAGGGGGTAAGGTTTTGTTGGTGAACAAAATGCTCATACGTGCACAAGTGATAGTCACCAAAAACACCCACAAACTCTCCCACCAAAGTCTGTCCAAAGCCAACTATTCCAAATCGGTGCAACAACCATTTCCATCCTGGTGCCACCGATTCTCAACCTCAGACAGACTCAGCCAAATCCTAGCCACTTCGGTGCAACCGATTCCATACCAGTGCCACCGAGTTTAGGTTGCCAACTTTCTGTTACGCAAATTCACAATATCGGTACCACCGAGGTTGTTGGATCAACATCACTGAGAATGACAATCTGACCGTTGGTCACCTTATCGGTGCAACCGAGTTTCCTATATCGGTCTCACCGAGACTCAAAAGTTTCCAACTTTTGGTCACTTCGGTACCACCGAGATTAACACATCGGTGTCACCGAGTTGGTCATTTTGTGTGTAACGGTTGGATTTTTGGGGATGCCTATATATACCCCTTCACCACCACCTACTCGAAAGAGAAGCACTCAAAACTACTCCACACTTGCCCCATCAAGTTTTCTGAGAGAGAACCACCTACCCTTGTGTTGAGGTCAAGATCTTCCACTCCAATCATATGGATCTTGATTTCTAGCCTCCCCAAGTTGCTTTCCACCAATACCATCTCTTCCATCAAGCCAAATATGTGAGAGAGTGATTGTGTGTTGAGGAGTCTATCATCTTGAAGCACAAGAGCAAGGAGTTCATCATCATTACCGAGCATATTACCTTTTGGAGGGTGGTGCCTCCTAGATTGGTTAGGTGTCGCTTAGGAGCCTCCTACTTCGTGTTGTGGAGTTGAAACAAGAAGTTTATACGGGCAAGGAGATCGCCTACTTCGTGAAGATCTACCCATAGTAAGCCTAGTCCTTCGTGGACGGAAACCGTTATGGAATAGTCAAGGTTGCTACTTCGTGGACCCTTATGGGTGGAGCCCTCCATGGACTCTCGCGACCGTTACCCTTCATGGGTTTAAGACTCCATAAACATGGACATACGATAGCACCACCTATTGGAACAATGGAAAAAAAATCCTTGCATCTCCAATTGCGTTTGATCTCCATATTTCAACTCTTTACTTCGTGTGGAATGTCTTTACTTTGATGCAGAGTATAGGGAGTTTGAGTTGTAGAGTGCCTATTCTTGATGCAGAGTACTATAGTCAATGGAAAACTTTGATGCTTGAGTTGTTTAATGAATTTCAGTTGAGCAAATCTGTTATGCGCCCCTATGACCCTCCTATTGATCCCTTGCATCCCACATGAAGAGGAAATTGATTTGCTACACAATCTTACAACTGTTAATATTATTGTTAGAGCTTTGCCTAGAAATGTGCTCAACCAAATGATGAATTTTGCATGTGCCTATACTTTCTGGAATGATTTGGACAAACGATATCCAAATTATTCACTTTATAATCTTGAACAAATTCTTCATAAAGCTATTGCCTTTCACAAAATGACGCCTAGTGATCCTAAGTTTGATGATTGTCTATTTGAGCTTAGAGACTTCATGCGTGCTAAAGGAGATGCCGCAACTATCTACAATATCATTATAGAGGCCCTTCGCATTCATAAACTTGAACATTGTCATGATCACCATCCTAACCAATCTCTTGTTCTTTATGATGAGGATTTCCCACTTGATGATGACAATGTGGAACATGGATACTATGATGAAGATGAGTTGTTCAACATCAAGTATGAGAGGATCATGAAGAATCTAAGTCTCATGGCAAACTTCAAGGATTACATGTGTGGAGGAAAAGAGTGGATTCTCGAAAGCGGATGTACTGATCATATGATCGGAGATAGAGAAAAGTTTGAAGAGATCACACCAAACCATGGACCGCGAAGGTATGTAATGTTTTGAGTCAACTCCAAGGGTAAGGTACTTGGTCTTGGTAAGGTGGCCATATCCCAAGATAGCTCTATTCAAAATGTTATGCTCATTGAATCTCTTGGCTACAATCTTCTTTCCATATCTAAACTTGCTGACTTCGGTTTCAATGTGTTATTCACGAAAGTAGTTTTCCAAGTGTTTCATCAAGATAATCATAAAATGGTCTTTAAAGGTATCCATAGAGGTGATCTATACATTTTTGATTTCACTAAGAGATCCAAGCCTCGCACTTGTTTAATTGCTAAATCTTCTAAAGATTGGCTTTGGCATAGAAGATTAGGACATGTTGGCATGCGTAATTTAGACAAGCTTATCAAAGGTGATCATATACTTGGTGTTAAAGATGTTATCTTTCACAAAGATAGACTTTGCCATGCTTGTCAAGCTGGAAAGCAAGTAGGTGGAAGTCATCCTGTTAAGAATATCATGACTACTAGGAGACCACTCGAGTTACTTCACATGGATCTTTTCGGTCCCAATGCTTACAAGAGTCTTGGTGGAAATTACTATGGTCTTGTTATAGTTGATTATTTTTCCGGATTTACGTGTGTATTCTTCCTTGATGATAAGTCGCGGGTTCAAAAGATCTTGAAGAGCTTCGTTCGCAAAGCGCAAAATCAGTTTGAAGTGAAGATCAAGAAAGTTCGGAGCGATAACGGATCAGTTCAAGAACACCCATGTGGATACCTTTCTTGATGAAGAAGGTGTCTCACATGAGTTCTAAGCTATGTACACGCCTCAACAAAATGGAGTTATTGAGAGGAAGAACTGGATGCTTATTGAGATGGCTAGAATGATGCTTGACGAATACAAGACGCCAAGACACTTTTGGGCAAAAGCCGTGGAAACAACATGTCATGCCAGAAACCGACTTTACTTGCACAAGCTTCTCGGTAAAACGACATATGAGCTAGTCACCGGTAACAAACCCCAAGTTAGAAACTTTCGGGTATTCGTCTCCAAGTGCTACATTCTTGGCAAGCATCGTCGTACTAAATTTGCTCCTAAGTCTCATGAAGGATTCCTACTTGGTTATAGATCGAATTCTCACACTTACCGTGTCTACAACAACTTCACTCGAAAAGTTGAAGAGACGGTAGATGTGAAGTTTGATGAATCTAATGGTTTGCAAGTCGAACAATTGCCAAATGATGCAGGTGATAAGGACCCTTCAAAAGCTATCCTAGATTTATCCATTGGCAAGATTCGTCGCATGGAGGTGAAGGAAAGTACTTCATAAACTCAAGTGGAAGCCCCTACTTCACGACAAGGTGAACCAAAACATGACATGGAGGCATCCACAAGCGGTACATGACAAGATGATGAAGAGGACGAAGTACATCATGAAGATCCACCACAACCTCCTTCACCACCACCTCAAGGGAATGACACCGTCAACAACAACGAAGATGAAGGAGATGATAATGAAGAAGAAGAAACTCCACCGTCTAACAAGCCCAAGCTACCCCGAGTTCGAGCACAAGTGACCAAGAACCATCCCCTAAATCAAATCTTTGGTGACATCCAAACCGGGAGAATCACTCGCTCTAAAACTCATCTAGCTAACTTTTGTGAGCATTATTCTTTCATCTCTAGCACTGAGCCCTTGAAGGTGGAACAAGCTCTTGAAGACGCGTATTGGGTGAACTTCATGCATGAAGAGCTTCGCAACTTCGAAAGAAACGAAGTGTGGACACTCGTGGAGAAGCCCAGGGATGAGCACAACATCATCGGAACCAAATGGATGTTTCGAAACAAGCAAGACGAAGACAGTCAAGTCATACGCAACAAGGCACGTCACGTGGCCCAAGGATATACTCAAGTCGAAGGTATGAACTATAATGAGACTTATGCCCCCGTCGCAAGACTTGAAGCTATTCGCATTGTTCTTGCCTATGCTAATCACCATGATATCATGCTTTATCAAATGGACATTAAAAGCGCCTTTTTAAATGGTGAAATTGAAGAAGAGGTTTATGTTAAGAAACCACCTGGTTTTGTGAATCCTACGAAACCTAATCATGTTTACAAGCTTCGTAAAGCCCTTTATGGTCTTGAGCAAGCCCCTCGTGCTTGGTACAAATTCTTCACGAAGTTTCTCATTGAAAAAGGTTTTTAAATTGGTAAAATTGATGAAACCTTGTTCACTAAGAGAGTTAATGATGAATTGTATGTGTGCCAAATCTATGTGGATGTTATTATCTTTGGTTCCACTAACCCTCAATTTAGTGAAAGATTTGGAAGGTTGATGTCCGAGAAGTATGAGATGTCCATGATGTGCGAGCTGAAATTCTTCCTTGGATTGCAAATCAAGCAATCAAAAGAAGGAACTTTCGTCTCTCAAACTAAGTATACCAAGGACTTGATCAAGAAGTTCAAAATGTAGGAGTGCAAAGGTATGAAAACTCCCATGCCAACTAGTGGACATGTTGATCTTACCAAGGAGGATGAACCGGTTGATCAAAAGGTTTATTGATCTATCATTGGTTCATTGCTATATCTACGTGCATCTGATCCCGATATTTATTTTTTCATGTGTGCTAGATATCAAGCTGCACCTAAGGAGTGTCATCTTTTGGCCATGAAACGTATTGTGAGATACTTAATGCAAACACCAAACTTTGGCATTTGGTATCCCAAGGGATCTTCTTTTAACCTTGTTGGCTATTCCGATTTGGACTATGCCGGTGACAAGGTTGATAGAAAATCCACCTTGGGTACTTGTCAATTTTTGTGGAGATCTCTTGTGTCTTGGTCCTCCAAAAAACAAAAGTTAGTATCTCTATTTACTGCCGAAGCTGAGTATATTGCTGCTGGATCTTGTTGTGCACAATTACTATGGATGACACAAATGCTTAAGGACTATGGAATCCATGTTAAAAGTGTTGCATTACTTTGTGACAATGAAAGTGCTATTAAGATTGGTCATAATCTTGTGCAACATTCTCGAACTAAGCATATTCAAATTTGTCATCATTTCATTCGTGATCATGTTGCCAAAGGAGATATTAATCTTAAGCATGTTCGCACTAACAAGCAATTTGCCGATATATTTACTAAGCCACTTGATGAGAAAACTTTTTGTCACTTGAGGAGTGAGTTGAATGTCATTGATGCTTCAAACTTGAGCTAGACTCACTCCGATGCTTGCAAGGGCCTGAGCCTTCTTGATACTTCCATGATATTCCTAACATGTTATCTTATGCCATGGAATTGTATGATCTCTTGTATTGCATCTAACACTTTGTAGGTACTTGGAAGAACTTCATTCCACGAGATTACAGCCAACTCCAATCATAAGCAATCTTGTCTTGACCAAGTATCCACAACCCCTCTTGATGATGGAAGGAAGAAGACAAAAAACATATACTTGATCATTATTGCAAAATCTCAATTGGTATCATGTCAAATGGATATACCTATTGTTCTTCCTTGCATTACTAACCTTTGTAGGTAACAAGTGTACTAGAACCAGAAGGATTGTTCCCAACTCAAGATGTTCCTCATCAACATTGAGCATCCTCAAAAATTTCACCTACAAGCAACGTCATCAACATCACTCAAAGGTATGCACTCATATCCTTTAAAAGGCTTTACTCCAAGTCAAGAGCTAAAGAAACTCAAGTGGTATGAAGACATTAAAATGCTTAGTCAAAAAATGGTAACCCCATTTTGAGCTTAACGTAGAGTATGACCTATGATCAAGTATTCTTGCTTGACTCCTAAGTCAATATGCTCTAATATAGGTGACCTAGTCACCGCCCATCATCTAGTTAAGAATCTTCTGTGGTTTGTTCTCTATTTGCATGATCTCTCGTAACCACTCAGATATTCTCTAGATGATGTCCTTCACTTTCCCTTTGAAAATATTTTCTTTTGACTCTTTGAAAACAGAAACTTGGTCCCTTATTCCTTTCTTTCTGTTTTAGCCTCAAAGCCGCTGACTCAGATATCTCGGTTCTACCGAAATTGACACAAGCTGCACTACAAAATCTTGGTACCACCGATCTATCAATCTCAGAGTCACCATTTGTTTTTATCTTATCTATTCTTCTTCTATTACTTTGATGATCCCTTCTAAAAAAACTTAGGGGGAGAATAAAAAGAAAAACTTAGGGGCGTGAATTATTTATTCAAGGATCCCTAGCTCAAAGGAGGACAATACTTAACAATACCTCACTACTATTTTCCACGGGGAGAGAAGTTACCTTCAATGATTCCCTTAGTTCTTTTCTATGAACCCTACTTTCAATGACCCTTGTTCTCGAGGATCCCTTCCTTGTCAATGATCCCTGTACCTACTTCTAAATTTGACCTTTTTGGAAATTAATGCCAAAGGGGGAGAATAATAAAGCTTCATGCTAAAGGGAGAGTTACATGCTTATGCAAAGGGGGAGATATGATTAATGGGTAGAGGAGATATCAATCTTTTACTTATATAAACAAGGTGAGAATGTCAAAGCAGGGGAGAAAAACATGTTTGGAGAATATTATTGAGCTCATTTTATTTGACTGTTCACTTTAGAAATTTTCTCACCCTATCCAATCCCAATATCCACATGCTGAGATTCAGGGGGAGAGGATGAACTACTACTTTCATATCTAAGGGGAGAAAGTTCTAAATGTTCTTGGAAACATATTAATCTTAAGTATTATCATCTTTTATATGTTCTCCATACCTTGGTACTTTTGAGTTCTATTGTCTTTATATTAGTAGAATACTCTTGTGTTTCCTAACATTGTTTTCTCAAGTGTGTTTCTACTACTAGAATGATCAAGAACTCAAGGTAAGTATTTGCATCATACTCTTGATCAAGATGATCTCTTGCTTCTTGCACATATTGTTTGCAAGAGTGAAGTCTTGAACAAGGACACATCTCATTCATATATATATATATATATATATATATATATATTGATGCATATAGCCAAGATACACATGACTCCTTATATCCCTTCATCCATATGTGTGTCCATGCATTCCAAAGCAACTATCCTTTAAAGGACCGCACACATTTAGGGGGAGAAAATCCAAGGCATGTGTCTCTCAAAGTCTTCATTATATCCAAGCATATCTTTATTTGAATCTTTGATTGTATGTTGTCATCAATTACCAAAAAAGGGGGAGATTGAAAGCACAACATGCTCCCTTGGTGGTTTTGATAATTCACGACAACATACATTGTCTCTTGGACTAATACTTTTATCAAGTGTAATTAAGATAATAGTCCACGGAGAGTTGGGTTGGCAAAAGGATTGTGGAGATACCCCAATATGCAAGGAAATAGGTTGGCCAAGCTTCAAGCAGAGGACTCTACATTTTATATTTGTGAGAAATCACTTTGAGTCCATAGGAAAGCCAATACTATTAAAAGGGGGTAAGGTTTTGTTGGTGAACAAAATGCTCATACGTGCACAAGTGATAGTCACCAAAAACACCCACAAACTCTCCCACCAAAGTCTGTCCAAAGCCAAATATTCAAAATCGGTGCAACCAACATTTCCATCCCGGTGCCACCGATTCTAAACCTTAGACAGACTCAGCCAAGCCCTAGCCACTTCGGTGCAACCGATTCCATACTGGTGCCACCGAGTTTAGGTTGCCAACTTTCTGTTACTCAAAATCACAATATCGGTACCACCGAGGTTGTTGGATTGGCTTCACCAAGAATGACAATCTGACCATTGGTCACCTTATCGGTGCAACCGAGTTTCCTATATCGGTATCACCAAGATTCAAAAGTTGCCACCTTTTGGTCACTTCGGTACCACTGATTAACACATCGGTGTCACCGAGTTGGCCATTTTGTGTGTAACGGTTGGATTTTTGGAGATGCCTATATATACCCCTTGACCACCACCTACTCGAAAGAGAAGCACACAAAACTATTCCATACTTGCCCCATCCAGTTTTTCCGAGAGAGAACCACCTGACCTTGTGTTGAGGTCAAGATCTTGCAGTCCAATCATATGGATCTTGATTTCTAGCCTCCCCAAGTTGCTTTCCACCAATCCCATGTCTTCCACCAAGCCAAATCTGTTAGAGAGTGATTGTGTGTTGAGGAGTCTATCATCTTGAAGCACAAGAACAAGGAGTTCATCATCATTACCGAGCCTATTACCTTTTGGAGGGCGGTGCCTCCTAGATTGGTTAGGTGTCGCTTGGGAGCCTCCTACTTCGTGTTGTGGAGTTGAAACAAGAAGTTTGTATGGGCAAGGAGATCGCCTACTTCGTGAAGATCTACCCATAGTGAGGCTAGTCCTTCATGGACGGAAGCCGTTATGGAATAGTCATGGGTGGATCCCTCCGTGGGTTGAAGACTCCGTAAACGTAGACGTACGATAGCACCACCTATCGGAACCATGGGAAAAATCCTGGCGTCTCCAATTGCGTTTGATCTCCATATCTCAACTCTTTACTTCGTGTGCAATGTATTTACTTTCCGCTGCCATATTTGTTGACATGCATGTGTAGGGTATGTAGACTAGCTAGTCTTGCTAAAACTGTTAAAATCTGCCAACCAATTAACTTGGGAAAAGGTTAGGTTTTAATTTTCTGCTAGTTGTGTATTCACCCCCCTCTAGACAGTCTTCTAGTGATCCCTCACATTTCTTTTGGAAGCTCATGGTTGGGGCAACTATGCATCATAGATTTAAGCCTCCCCAAGCTTGAGCGGTTCCTTCACCTTTGTGAGGCCAAAGGGTATATATATAATTCTAATCATGGTGAACTAGATGCATTGGGTAAAGATTCTGATGAAATTCAAGTTTCAAGTGATTCCGATCCCATGATTCAATATTATCCAATAGCCTATACCACATCAATAATTTTCCCTGCAAAGATAAAGGGAAATCCGTCTTCTTAACTCTGTCCCTAGAAAAACCTGCAAGCTGAAACAGTCCACAAACCTCATTGACGAAGATCAAATGGAAATTAGGATGAGTTGTACCATCATAAGGATCAGACAATAGTTTTTCAAGCATAGACGAAGGAATCTCATAATAAATATTTTCAGTAGGTATAGTAGGTGGAGGAACAATTTCCTCATCTTTCGTTCGGGGCGAAGATGCCCCGAACAAGCCACTCAAAGGATGATTGCTCATAGTGACAGGTAAAAGTAATTTTCAGCATGTATAGAAAATATTTCCTTACCAATTTCCACCTACCAAAGGCGCTTCACTCCCCGGCAATGGTACCAGAAAAGAGTCTTAATGACCCACAATTATGGGGGGTCAATTAGTCCTTTCGATAAGTAAGAATGTTGAACCCAACGAGGACCAGAAGGAAATGATAACCAGTTTTCAGCAGGGTATTCTCTGCAAGTACTGTGCGTAATAGTGATAGATAGTTTTGTAGCAAGATAATTTGTAACAACTGACAAGTAATAATAGTAAAAATGGTGCAGCAAGGTAGCCCAATACTTTTTGTAGCAAATGACGAGCCTGAAAGTACTCTTATATTAAGCAAGTGCTCCCGAGGACACATGGGAATTTATGTCTAGTCATGTTCATCATGTTGAGTTGATTTGCGTTTGCTACTTTGATAATTTGATATGTGGGTGGATCGGCGCTAAGGTGTTTTTCTTACTTAAACTAACAACCTACTTATGATTAACCTCTCTCACAAGCATCCGCAACTACGAAAGAAGAACTAAGATAAATCTAACCATAGCATGAAACATGTGAATCAAATCAGCCCTTCACTACTGGAATCAGAACATTTGTCGTCTGCCATGTTTTTGCCATCGGCTGGCGGACGGCAAAGAAGGCATTTGCCATCAGCTAGAGAAAAATAGACGGCAAAGGTGGGGCGGACGGAAAAGAAGGCATTTTCCATCAGCTAGAGAAAAACATACGGCAAAGGTGGGGCGGACGACAAAGGTTTTGTTTGCCATCAGCCTGCTCTTTGTCGTCGGCTAGCCGACGACAAAGATGGGCTAGGCACACGGCAAAGGTCACGGGCGGGCTGTTGGAAATATGCCCTAGAGGCAATAAATAAAGTGTTTATTATTGTATTTCCTTGTTCATGATAATCGTTTATTATCCATGCTATTATTGTATTAATTGGAAACATGGATACATGTGTGGATACATAGACAAACACAATGTCCCTAGTATACCTCTAGTGAACTAGCTCGTTGATTGAAAGATGGTTAAGGTTTCCTAGCCATGGACATGAGATGTCATTTGATGATGGGAACACATCATTAGGAGAATGATGTGATGGACAAGACCCAAACTACAAACGTAGCTTATGATCGTGTCAATTTATTGCTACTGTTTTCTGCATGTCAAGTATATGTTCCTATGACCATGAGATCATGCAACTCACAGATATCGGAGGAGTACCTTGTGTGTATCAAACATCACAACGGAACTGGGTGACTATAAAGGTGCTCTACAGGTGTCTCCGAGGGTGTCTGTTGAGTTGGCATGGATCAAGACTGGGATTTGTTACTCCGTGTGACGGAGAGGTATCTCAGGGCCCACTCGGTAATACAACATCACAATAAGCCTTTCAAGCAATGTGACTAAGTGTTGGCCACGGGATCTTGTATTAGGGAACGAGTAAAGAGACTTGCCAGTAACGAGGTTCAACTAGGTATGGAGATACCGACGATCGAATCTCGGGCAAGTAACATACCGAAGAACAAAGGGAACATCATACGGGATTAACTGAATCCTTGACATAGAGGTTCGACCGATAAAGATCTTCGTAGAATATGTAGGAACCAATGTGGACATCCAGGTCCCGCCATTGGTTATTAACCGTAGAGGTGTCTCGGTCATGTCTACATAGTTCTCGAACCCGCAGGGTCTGCACACTTAAGGTTTGGTGTCGTTTCGGTAGTATAGAGTTATGTATGGTGGTGACCAAAGTTTGTTTGGAGTCCAAGATGAGATCCTGGACATCACGAGGAGCTCCGGAATGGTCCGGAGGTAAAGATTCATATATAGGAAGTCCTGTTTTGGTCGCCAGAAAAGTTCCGGGCTTATCGGTAGTGTACCGGGAGTGCCGGGAGTGTACCGAGAGACCTTCGGGAGGGGTATTTCGACCCAAGAGGCTTCATGGGCTGTGGGAGAGTGAATATCAGCCCTTAGCAGGCTGGTGGAAACTCCCACACAAGGCCCATGTAGCTGGAGAAGAAAACCCAAAAGGAAAAAGGTGGAAAAAGGCAAAAAGGAAAAAAAGGATGAATCCTAATCCTACTAGGAGTGGAGGAGGTGGACTCCTCCTCTCCTAGTTCAGCCGAAGCCTAGGAGGCTTGGAGGCCAAGCTGCCTCCTCTCCTCCTTTCCTCCTATATATACTGGTGGTATTGAGGGTTTTTGCACAAGTTTTTTCAGCCACGTGCTACCCGTTCCTCCAGTGCATAGTTTCTCCTCTAGATCGGTTTTCTGCAGTGCTTAGGCGAAGCCCTGCCAAAATTGCTCCACCATTATCACCGGAGTACCGTCAGGCTGCCAGAGAACTCTTCTTCCTCTCCACTCCTTCTTGCTGGATCAAGACGGTGGAGATCGTCATCAAGCTATACGTGTGCTGAACGCGGAGGTGTCGTCCGTTCGGTACTAGATCGGAAGGATCGTGATTACGTTCGTGAGACGGATCGTGATCAAGTTTGTGGCACGGATCGTGATCGGATCACGGGACTGATCGTGATTGGATCGCGGGACGTATCGTGATTGGATCGCGGGATGCACGGCGATTTGGATCGCGAAGACGTTCGACTACACCAACCGCGTTTCTTAACGCTTCCCGCTTAGCGATCTACAAGGGTATGTAGATCCACTCTCCCTCTCATAGATGCTCATCACCATGGATAGATCTTCGTGTGCGTAGGAAAAAAAATCCCATGCAACATTCCCCAACAGTGGCATCATGAGCTAGGTCTATGTGTAGACGAGATCTCGAGTAGAACACAAAAGGTTTGTGGGCGTTGATGCTTAGATTCCTTCCTCCCTTGGTCGGATTTTGGTCCAGCGGTATTGTGAGATGAAGCGTCCCGGACCAACATTACTCGTACGCTTACGAGAGACCGGTTCCCTTGACACAACTTGTTGCCTAGATGGCTTGCGGGTGGCAGTTTCTCTCACTTTAGTTGGATTGGATTCGACAAAGGCGGTCCTTCGGAAGGTTGAAAAGCAAAGTATGTATCACCGTTGTGGTTTACGCGTAGGTGAGAATCGTTCTTGCTAGAAACCCGTAGCAGCCACGTAAAACATGCAACAACAATTAGAGGACGTCTAACTTGTTTTTGCAGGGTATGTTGTGATGTGATATGGCCAATTACATGATGTGATATATGTGATGTATGAGATGATCATGTGATGTATAGAATTTCACGACTTGCATGTCGTTGAGTACGGCAACCGGCAGGAGCCATAGGGTTGTCTTTAATTATTGTATGACCTGCGTGTCAATCATTAAGCGCTTTGTAATGCTATACTTTATCTCTAAACGGTAGCAATAGTAGTAGAAGCATGCAGCGCATGACAACCTCGATGGCGACACGTTGATGGAGATCATGGTGTCGTGCCGGTGACGATGAAGATCATACCGGTGCTTTCAAGATGGAGATCTAAAGCACAAGTTCATGACCATATCATGTCACTTATGAATTGCATGTGATGTTAATCCTTTTATGCACCTTGTTATGCTTGGTATGGCAGTAGCATTATAAGGTGATCCCTCACTTAAATTTCAAGATAAAATTGTGTTCTCCCCAAGTGTGCACCGTTGCGAAAGTTCGTCATGTTGAGACACCACATGATGATCGGGTGTGATAGACTCTACGTTCACATACAATGGGTGCAAGCCAGTGTTGCACGCGCAGAACACTCGGGTTAAACTTGACGAGCCTAGCATGTACAGACATGGACTCGGAACACAAGAGACCGAAAGGTCGAACATGAGTCATATAGTATATATGATCAACATAATGATGTTCACCATTGAAGCCACCTCAACTCACGTGATGATCGGACTTGAGTTGGTGGATTTGGATCATGTGACACTCAGATGACCTAAGGGATGTCAATTTCAGAGGGAGCTTAAGTAATTTGATTAACTAAACTCATTATCTTGAACAATAGTCTAAATGAACTTTGCATTTATGTTGTAGATCAATGGCTCGCGCAGTAGCACCCCTGAATTTTAATGCGTTCCTAGAGAAAGCTAAACTGAAAGATGATGGGAGTAACTTTGTTGACTGGGCCCGTAATCTGAGGATTATCCTCACGGCTTCCAAGAAATCATATGTCCTTGATGCACCGCTTGGTAACCAACCAGAAGACATGACCTCCGAAGACGTTAAGAACGCTTGGGAGGCACGTACTGGAGATTACTCAATAGTTCAGTGTGCATTATTGTATGGCTTAGAACCGGGACTTCAAAGATCTTTTGAACATCATGGAGCATATGAGATGTTCTAGGAGTTTATTTTATCTTTCAAAAGAACGCCCGGATCGAGAGGTATGAAACCTCCGATAAGTTCTATGCTTGCAAGATGGAGGAGAACGGGTCTATCAGTGAACATATACTCAGAATGTCTGGGTATTCAACTCGTCCAGCGGAGTTGGGAATTGCCCTTCCGCCAGAGGCAATCACTGACAGAGTTCTTCAATCACTGCCACCTAGTTACAAGAGCTTTGTGATGAACTATAACATGAACGGGATGAACAAGGCAGTCGCCGAGCTGTCTGCGATGCTAAAAGTCACTGAGTCTGAAATCCAGAAAGAACATCAAGTGTTGATGGTCAATAAAACCACTAGTTTCAAGAAAAATGGCAAAGTCAAGGGAAAGGGCAAGAAGGGTAAAACCAAGAAGGATGGCAAACTAGTTGCTACTCCTACAAAGAAGCCCAAGCATGGACCCAAGCCAGAAACTGAGTGCTTTCATTGCAAAGGAACTGGTCACTGGAAACGGAACTGCCCCAAGTACCTGGCTGACAAGAAGGCGGCCAACGACAAACAAGGTATATATGATATACATGTTATTGATGTGTACCTTACTAGCTCTCGTAGTAGTGCCTGGGTATTTGATACCGGTTCAGTTGCTCACATTTGCAACTCAAAGCAGGAACTATGAAATAAACGAAGGCTAGCAAAGGACAAAGTGACGATGCGCGTGGGAAATAGTTCCAAGGTTGATGTGATCGCCGTCGGCACGCTCTCTCTTCGATTACCATCGGGATTAGTGATGAACCTGAATAATTGTTATTTAGTGCCTGCGTTAAGCATGAACATTATATCTGGATCTTGTTTATTGCGAGACGATTACTCATTTAAATCAAAGAATAAAGGTTGTTCTATTTATATGAGTAATATCTTTTATAGTCATGCACCCAATGTTAGGGGTTTATTCATATTGAATCTTGATAGTAATGACACACATGTTAATTACATTGATGCCAAAAGATGTAGAATTGATAATGATAGTACCACTTTCTTGTGGCACTGCCGTTTAGGTCATATTGGTGTAAAACACATGAGGAAGCTCCATGCTGATGGACTTGTGGAGTCACTTGATTTTGAATCACTTGACACATGTGAACCATGCCTCATGGGCAACATGACTAAAACGCCGTTCTCTGGAACAATGGAACGGGCGAGTGACTTATTGGAAATCATACACACTGATGTGTGTGGTCCAATGAATGTTACAGCGCGTGGTGGATATCGTTATTTTCTCACCTTCACTGATGAGTTAAGTAGATATGGGTATATTTACTTAATGAAACACAAGTATGAAACGTTTGAAAAGTTCAAGCAATTTCAGAGTGAAGTTGAGAATCATCGTAACAAGAAGATTAAGTTCCCGCGATCTGATCGAGGAGGTGAATATCTGAGTTATGAGTTTGGCAGTCACTTAAGATGGTGTGGAATTGTTTCACAGTTGACACCGCCCGCAACACCACAACGTAATGGTGTGTCCGAACGTCGTAATTGAACCTTATTAGATATGGTGCGTTCTAGGATGTCTCTTGCTGATTTGCCACTATCATTTTGGGGTTATGCATTAGAGACAGCTGTATTCACTTTAAATAGGGCACCATCAAAATCCGTTGAGACGACGCCATATGAATTGTGGTTTGGCAAGAAGCCAAAGTTGTCGTTTCTTAAAGTTTGGGGATGTGATGCTTATGTCAAAAAGCTTCAGCCTGAAAAGCTAGAACCCAAAGTGGAGAAATGTGTCTTCATAGGATACCCGAAAGAGACAGTCGAAGATACCTCCTATCTCAGATCCGAAGGCAAAGTGTTTGTCACTAAAAACAGAACATTTCTTGACAAAGAGTTTCTCTCGAAAGAATTGAGTGGGAGGAAAATAGAGCTTGATGAGGTTATTGAACCTTTACTTCAACCAGAAAGTAGCGCAGCGCAGAAAGATGTTTCTGTGGAACCTACGACGGTGGAAGAGGAAGTTAATGATGATGATCATGAAGCTTCGGATCAAGCAGCTATTGAACCTCGTAGGTCGACAAGGCCGCGTACTACCCCTGAGTGGTACGACAACCCTGTCTTGGAGGTCATGTTGTTTGGAAAACAATGAACTTATGAGCTATGGAGGAGCAGTGATGGGCCTGGATTCTGAGAAATGGTTAGAGGCCATGAAATCCGAGATGGGATCCATGTATGAAAACAAAGTATGGACTTTGGAAGTATTACCTGAAGGGCGAAAGGCCATTCAGAATAAATGGATCGTTAAGAAAAAGACAGACGCGGACGGTAATGTCACCGTCTATAAAGCTCGACTTGTGGCAAAGGGTTTTTCACAAGTTCAAGGAGTTGACTACGATGAGACTTTCTCACCCGTAGCGATCCTTAAGTCTGTCAGAATCATGTTAGCAATAGTTGCCTATTTCAACTATGAAATTTGGCAGATGGATGTAAAAACAGCGTTCCTCAACGGTTTCCTTGAGGAAGAGTTGTATATGATGCAACCCGAAGGTTTTGTCGATCCATAGAATGCTGACAAAGTTTGCAAACTCTAGTGATCCATTTATGGACTGGTGCAAGCATCTCAGAGTTGGAATAAGCGCTTTGATGAGGTGATCAACGCGTTTGAGTTTATACAAGTTTACGGAGAAGCTTGCATTTACAAGAAAGTGAGTGGGAGCTCTATAGCGTTTCTAGTATTATATGTGGATGACATATTGCTGATTGGAAACAATATAGAAATGCTGGAAAGTGTGAAGGAATATTTGAACAACAGTTTTTCAATGAAGGACCAAGGAGAAGCTGCTTTCATATTAGGCATTAAGATCTATAGAGATAGATCGAGACGCTTAATAGCACTTTCACAGAGCACATACCTTGATAAAGTTTTGAAGAAGTTCAAAATGGAACAATCCAAGAAGGGGTTCTTGCCTGTATTACAAGGTGTGAAGTTGAGTAAGACTCAATGCCTAGTAACTGCAGAAGATATAGAAAATATGAGTGGCATCCCCTATGCTTCAGCCATAGGCTCTATCATGTATGCAATGCTATGCACAAGACCCGATGTCAACCTTGCCATAAGTATGGCCGGAAGGTTTCAAAGTGATCCTGGAATGGAGCACTGGCAAGCGGTCAAGAATATCCTTAACTACCTGAAAAGGACTAAGGAAATGTTTCTCGTTTATGGAGGTGATGAAGAGCTCGTCGTAAAGGGTTACATCGATGCAAGCTTTGACACTGATCCGGACAACTCTAAGTGGCAAACCGGATACGTATTTATTCTTAATGGGGGAGCTGTAAGCTAGTGCAGTTCCAAGCAAAGCGTGGTAGTTGATTCTACGTGCGAAGCGGAATACATCGCAGCCTCGGAGGCGACGAAGGAAGGTGTCTGGATGAAGCAGTTCATGACAGATCTTGGAGTAGTGCCCAGTGCACTGAATCCAATGAACCTGTTCTGTGACAACACTGGTGCCATTGCTCTGGCCAAGGAACCAAGGTTTCACAAGAGGACCAGACACAAAAAGCGGCGCTTCAACTCCATCCGCGATTACATCTTGGAGGAAGACATAAATATTTGCAAAGTGCATACGGATCTGAATGTTGTAGACCCGTTTACTAAACCTCTTCCAAGGGCTAAACATGGTCAACACCAGAACTGCATGGGTGTTCGATTCATTACAATGTAAATCACATAGTGATGTGAACTTGATTATTGACTCTAGTGCAAGTGGGAGACTGTTGGAAATATGCCCTAGAGGCAATAAATAAAGTGTTTATTATTGTATTTCCTTGTTCATGATAATCGTTTATTATCCATGCTAAAATTGTATTAATTGGAAACATGGATACATGTGTGGATACATAGACAAACACAATGTCCCTAGTATACCTCTACTGAACTAGCTTGTTGATTGAAAGATGGTTAAGGTTTCCTAGCCATGGACATGAGATGTCATTTGATAACGGGATCACATCATTAGGAGAATGATGTGATGGACAAGACCCAAACTACAAACGTAGCTTATGATCGTGTCAGTTTATTGCTACTGTTTTCTGCATGTCAAGTATATGTTCCTATGACCATGAGATCATGCAACTCACAGATATCGGAGGAGTACCTTGTGTGTATCAAACATCGCAATGTAACTGGGTGACTATAAAGGTGCTCTACAGGTGTCTCCGTGGGTGTCTGTTGAGTTGGCATGGATCAAGACTGGGATTTGTTACTCCGTGTGACGGAGAGGTATCTCAGGGCCCACTCGGTAATACAACATCACAATAAGCCTTGCAAGCAATGTGACTAAGTGTTGGCCACGGGATCTTGTATTATGGAATGAGTAAAGAGACTTGCCAGTAACGAGGTTCAACTAGGTATGGAGATACCGACGATCGAATCTCGGGCAAGTAACATACCGAAGAACAAAGGGAACATCATACGGGATTAACTGAATCCTTGACATAGAGGTTCGACCGATAAAGATCTTCGTAGAATATGTAGGAACCAATGTGGACATCCAGGTCCCGCCATTGGTTACTGCCCGTAGACGTGTCTCGGTCATGTCTACATAGTTCTCGAACCCGCAGGGTCTGCACACTTAAGGTTTGGTGTCATTTCGGTAGTATAGAGTTATGTATGGTGGTGACCAAAGTTTGTTCGGAGTCCGAGATGAGATCCTGGACATCACGAGGAGCTCCGGAATGGTCCGGAGGTAAAGATTCATATATAGGAAGTCCTGTTTTGGTCGCCGGAAAAGTTTCGGGCTTATCGGTAGTGTACCGGGAGTGCCGGTAGTGTACCGAGAGACCTCCGGGAGGGGTATTTCGACCCAAGAGGCTTCATGGGCTGTGGGAGAGTGAATATCAGCCCTTAGTGGGCTGGTGGAAACTCCCACACAAGGCCCATGTAGCTGGAGAAGAAAACCCAAAAGGAAAAAGGTGGAAAAAGGCAAAAAGGAAAAAAAGGATGAATCCTAATCCTACTAGGAGTGGAGGAGGTGGACTCGTCCTCTCCTAGTTCGGCCGAAGCCTAGGAGGCTTGGATGCCAAGCTGCCTCCTCTCCTCCTCTCCTCCTCTCCTCCTATATATACTGGTGGTATTGAGGGTTTTTGCACAAGTTTTTTCAGCCACGTGCTACCCGTTCCTCCAGTGCATAGTTTCTCCTCTAGATTGGTTTTCTGCAGTGCTTAGGCGAAGCCCTGCCGGAATTGCTCCACCATTATCACCGGAGCGCCGTCAGGCTGCCGGAGAACTCTTCTTCCTCTCCACTCCTTCTTGTTGGATCAAGACGGTGGGGATCGTCATCAAGCTGTACGTGTGCTGAACGCAGAGGTGTCGTCCGTTCGGTACTAGATCGGAAGGATCGTGATTAAGTTCATGAGATGGGTCGTGATCAAGTTCGTGGGACGGATCGTGATCGGATCGCGGGACGGATCTTGACTGGATCGCGGGACGGATCGTGATTGGATCGCGGGACGGACGGCAATTTGGATCGCGAAGACATTCGACTACACCAACCGCGTTTCTTAACGCTTCTCGCTTAACGATCTACAAGGGTATGTAGATCCACTCGCCCTCTCATAGATGCTCATCACCATGGATAGATCTTCGTGTGTGTAGGAAAATTTTTGTTTCCCATGCAACGTTCCCCAACACGGGCCTCACTGGACGATGGGTTCAGAGGACAACCTTGTTGCCGTCGGGGACCTCTTTGTCGTCCACCTCATCCCTTTTTGTCATCCGCTAGCAGACGACACAAAGGATGTCCCCCCTTAATGGTCACCGAGGATCCTCACCTCCTCACTCTCCCCCACCCCGCGATACACTCCACTCTCTCTTTGTCCCAGCACCGGCTGACCCCTACCCGTTCCCCCCACCGCGCTGCCCCAACCACCGGAACTCCCCAGTGCCACCCCTCCCCTCTCGCCGCCCCTCCCCAGCGCCGCCCGTCCCCTATCACCACCCCTCCCCAGTGTTGCCCCTCTCCTCTCGCCGCCCCTCCCCAGCGCTGCCCCTCCCCAGCGCCGCTCCCCGCGATGAGTCCCCTCCCCGTGGCGAGCCTCGTCCCCCCTTGCCGACTCCTCCCCCGAGCCGCCCCCACCACCGCGGCGAGCCCCCACCCACCTGCGCTGCCCCCTCCCCCACGTCGGCCCTCCTCCACCTGTGCCTCCACATGACGCCCAACCGTCAGAGCTCGATGCGGTGCCGCCCCCCTCTGCGCGGCCTTCCTCCCCTGCGCCGGCCCTCCTCCATCGGCCCTGCAAGGTGATGTTTTTTCTTTTTTTCTGTTTTTACTTTTCAGTTTATGTTACTACTGCTTGTTTTTTTCTGTTTAATTTAGGTTAGTTCTAATGGTAGTTTAGTTTAGTTTAGTGTTTTTTCTGTTTTATTGTGTAGTTTAGGTTAGTTCTAGTGCTAGTTTAGTTTAGGTTAGGCCTAGTTATTAGTGTTAGTGCTAGTGCTAGTGTTTAGATAATAATAAGGAAAAGAAGAAGAAGGGAACAAATGAAGGTCGAGGAGGA
Source organism: Hordeum marinum (assembly GCA_022496015.1). Classification (NCBI taxonomy): domain Eukaryota; kingdom Viridiplantae; phylum Streptophyta; class Magnoliopsida; order Poales; family Poaceae; genus Hordeum; species Hordeum marinum. The sequence goes on along the minus strand of CM039674.1, from coordinate 275,588,827 downwards.
GGAGGTCATTTTGTAAATTATGGGTTAGGTCACATATTTTTTGATGTTTGTTATAAAAAACATCATATTTGTGTTGATCGGGTGACTTTCAATGTGCAGTTGTTCGACAACCTCCCCGTACGTTTGTCGAGCACCCCTGCTGCATTCGTCGGTGAGCACAAATGACATCTCCTCCCCCGGCCCCCTTAATTGTCTAGGTTTCGGTATTCGTGCTGATGAAACTTGCTAGCTATAGGTATCTTCAATCATCAGTATGTGTGACCAGTATGTGTCTGCCGTTCGAAAGGGCAGCATCTATAAATATGCATGTCTTTGCATATTTATAACCATCATCCTTTCAAATTGCCAATATTATCCATGGACAGCCCGAGTATGTGTAGATTGGGTACGTTTTCCTGTATGCTCTGCTCTGGATCCGATGCAGAATTTTTTCAGTGCCTCCCTATTGTTCTCTAGGTACACAACCTCTCTACTTATTGCCAAGACGTGTATCAGGAGAACAGTGGGGTGGTGCTGCTGAAATTCTGGGTCGGATCCGGAACAGAGCGTATGGGAAAACGAACCCAATCTACACATACTTGGGTGGGATTAGGACCTATCTCTACCTATTAGCATGTAGGTTGCATGGACGTAATAAAACTAACAAACTTGATTAACGGATGAATATAGATGATGAATTATATATATATAATTCTTGTGTGTTTACTAGGTAGGCAAGATGAGTGATCATGCTTGGATGTACATTGGTCACCCTAGTCAGAAAGAAATGACCATTGAGTGGTTAACAAAAACCAAGGGGTTTCTGAGCGCCGCATTTGCAAACGGCCAGGAAGTAACCTGGTGCCCCTAGGTCCGGTGCGACAAACATAGAAAGTGGACACGGGATGAAATGGGTAAACACTTGTAGAAGTGGGGTTTTACACCTGATTATACAGTGTGGAGATTTCATGGTGAGTCTGCCCAACGTGACAAAGGTGAGGTTGCTCGTCGTTGCACTGACAAGCATGGTACGGGGATCGAAGACATGGTGCTAGACTTTGATGATGCTCGGTATTCGGACGATGAGATGGAGGAATCTGCAAAGGCCTTCTATGAAATGTTGGAGTCTTAAAAACGTCCTCTCCACGAGCACACTGATCTTCGTCAGCTGGATGTCATCGCGCAAGTAATGGCTCTAAAGGCTGAGTTCAACCTAGGCAGAGAATGCTACAACGCGATAATGATGACATTTGGACGCTTTCTGCCCAAAGGCCATGTATTGCCAGCAAACCTGTGCCAGTGTGACAAAATCCTACGTGCGCTTAAGATGCCCTATGAGAAGATAGATGCATGTGAGCATGGATGTGCCTTATTTAGGCTTGTGTATGCGGGCTTGAACTATGGTCCCATTTGCAAGTCTTCCACTTATGTTGTGGTAGACAACGGTATGAGTGAGAAGAGTTAGACCAAAATCCTAGTTAATGTTCTTCAGTATCTACCAATCATACCAAGACTTCAACGTCTTTTCATGGTCGAAGAGACGGCCCGACAAATGACGTGGCATAAATTGGGCAAAAGAACCGGACTAGATGTAGACGAGAATCCGATGTTGGGACACACTTCAGACGCTTTTGCGTGCAAGCACTTCGATGCATTACGTAAGGATAAAGCGGCAGATCCAAGGCATCCTCGAGTTGCCATCAGCATGGATGGGTATCGAGTGTTTGGTATGATGGAAACCCAATACAGTTGTTGGCCTCTATTTGTCATTCCACTCAATCTCCCCCCCCTAGAGAGATTATGGAAAGAAAGAACATTTTCTTGACGTTGATAATTCCAGGGCCCAACTATCCGGGGAACAATATGAATGTGCACATGCAGCCGCTTAAGGATGAATTACAAGAAGCTTGGGATAATGGGATCAAGACATATGACACTGCTTGCAAAAAACTTCATAATGCATGTGTGGTACATGTACTCGACGTATGACTTGCCGGCGTATGCGCTATTCATTGCCTGGTTTGTGCATGGAAGGTTCCCGTGCCCCACATGCAAGGCAGCTCTTGAGTTCTATTGGCTACAGGCGGGTCGCAAGTATTCCTGCTTCGATATGCACAGACAGTTCCTGGATCCTCGAAATAAGTTTAGAAAAGACAAGAAGAATTTCATGAAAGGTACAGTTGTCAAAAACTCTGCACCACCTGCATTGACAGGCCAACAGACCCTAGATCAAATAAACACTCTCAATCTGGATCCAAAATGTCCAGAGTAGTTCAAAGGGTATAATACGAAACACGCCTGGACTCACAAGATATGCTTGTGGGATCTGACTTACTTTAAAGACCTCCTTTGCCTACACAACATCGACGTGATGCACACTGAAAATAATATTGCCGAGGCCCTTTTTGGTACATTGTTCGGCATACAGGGAAAGACAAGGGATAATCCTAAGGCTAGATTCGATCAGGAGGCTCTATGTGATAGGCCGTTACAAAACATGCGACAACCATTAGGAAAGAAGAACTGGAGGAAGCCAAAGGCATGGTTCAATCTTGGAAGGCCAGCTATGAGGGAAATGCTCTTGTGGGTGAAAATGCAGTTGATGTTCCCCGATGGGTATGCAGCGAATCTAAAGAGGGGAGCGAGCCTTGACAAATATAAAATATTTGGTCTCAAGGTTCATGATTGGCACATATGGCTTGAGCGGTAATGCCGGTGATGTCGTGTGGCTTTATCCCTGAGGATGAATGGCTAGTACTGGCAGAGCTGAGCTATTTATTCTGCTCTCTTTGTGCGAAAGAACTATCGCCTGATGTGCTAGATGAACTAGAAGAGTTGGCGCCGGAGTTGATTTGCAAGTTAGAAAATATCTTTCCGCTGGGCTTCTTTAATCCAATGCAACATTTGATTTTCCATCTCCCGACCGAAGCAAGATTGGGGGGCCCATGCAAAATCGTTGGTGCTTTGGAACAGAGAGGATGCAGAAGACGCTTCAAGCAAAATGTAAAAATAAACTTAGACTTGAAGCATCGATGGCCGAGGCATTCATTACTAAGGAGGTGGCAAACTTCGTGACATCACACTACGAAGCCAAGAATCGTCATTTGCATAATCCGAAGCCTCGATACAATGACGGCGACCGTGAAAAAGTCCGATACAACCTCAGCCTATTCCAAGGGAAGCTCGCACCAGTCGGTGCTTCGAAAGCAATAACATTGGATGTCGAAGAATGGCGGATCATTTCTTTGTATATCTTCAACAACCTAACAGAAGTGCGGCCGTACATCAAGTAAGTTCTCGATACATTGTTTCTCAACTTCTAATTCCTTTGAACTGCTCTTATTCCTGGATATGTGATACAGTCGATACGTCGCCAAATTCTCGGATGGAGCAGTGATCCCAAGTGATTCCATCGAAGAGTATGAGCTTCTGGCAAAGCATGAAGGCGGCTATCCTGGTTTCATCTCTTGGTTCAAACAAATGGTAATTTCCATTATACCATTTCATTTCTTCGTCTAGTTTTGGGCTAATGCAACAATCCTTTTGTATCAAACTTGTAGGCTAATTCAGAGTCCATGGACGCCGAATTGAGACAAGTCGCTAATGGTTTTGACTATAAGGTTCGTTCATTTCACAAATATGACATCAACGGGTATCACTTTTGTACTTTTGGCAAAGATCTATCTATGGCCGACCGAAAGTCTACAAATTGTTGTGTCTCCGCTGTCGGCGAAGGAGGTGTCGAGTATTATGGAAGAGTTGAAGAAATTTATGAACTTGTATTCTTTGGTGATAACAAACCAAACGTCGTAGTCTTCAAATGTTATTGGTTCCAGCCGAAGGAGACTAGAAGGACTCATGAACATATAGGGCTAGTCGAAATCAAACAAAGCACCCATTTAGATGTTCCCGACGTCTATATTATGGCTCAACAGGTGACCCAAGTTTTCTATCTACCGTGGGTCTCCCAAACTAATCCAAATCTGAAAAGTTGGGATGTCGTTTATGATGTGCCGCCACATTTTAGACCACCTCCCCTCAATGAAGATGATTATGAACCTCACGTTAAACCAGACACATATGAAGGAGAATTCTTCCAAGAAACACGTCTTTCTGAAAAATGTTTCAAGAATCGCTCCACTTCACCCCAGAACATTGACGTAGACAACGACAGTGAATCCGACTTCACCCCTGAGCCAGAACAAGAAGATACGGAAGAACAAGAGGTTACTTCTGCGGATGACCTCTCAATGCTTGACCGATTACATAAAGGAGGCCTTCCACATGTTGCTCGCGATAGTGATGATGATGCATTTATTAATGATAGTTATGATGATGATGATGCATTTATTGATCCCGGAGCATATATGGATGATGAAGATTATTATTAGTTCATGTTGGGTATACATGATGATACACTCAAATTATATATACATATTACTATTCATACCAGTATTCAATTTTTTATGTTGTACTAATTTCGTTTACTCTTTGTCATGGCAGGTGTTGAAATATGGTGGGCACGGGTCGAGAGTGATCCGAGGATCCTTCATCGGCACGTGTTGGGAGGGGTACTTCCATTCCACCCCAAACACTCCGGAGAGCGTTGTATGATAGTATTGGGTCACCCGAGGGCACTTCTTCGTCGGTGAAGTTGCCCACAGGGAGAGGAGGTCGGGGGAAGAAGAGAGCTCCTAAAGCTACACGTGGTGGCCGCGGGAGAGGTACGAAGGCTGTTATGCCTTCCTCGCCGCCACCCCCAGCTGATTCACCGGAGCACAGGACTGCTACGGTGGACTCGTCTATGGTGGAGGCTACAAGGACTCCTGTCTACGAGTCTCGGGTCGACGATCCTTTTCTCCCAGACGCTTCGACCCTCGGGACTCCTGTGCCAGACGCCTCATCACACGAGACTCCTCAGCCAGACGCTTCGTCCTACGAGACTCCACAGGCTTCTACTAGATGGGATACCTGGCCAGATCTCCATCAATTGGAGCCAAGTGGCCATGTTGATGGTGACGGGGATTGTATTTTTGATAGCGAGGATGAGGTGGTTGAGGGCACCATCTACTAGCGTGGGTGTACACGGCTCCCGCTCGTGTCGGCGACCCGCGAGCAGAGGTGGTTGATTAAGCCTGAGTTGTTGAAGTAAGTGCATTTACTCTTTTTAAACCTTTTGCCTTCATGTTTCTTCACATATCTAATGCATTGTCTTTATCATACTGCAGAGGTTGGATTCACACAAGGATGTCCGAAGGCCCAACTTCGTCCTTGGTGCGATTTTACGGCATAACTTCCCAGGGTTTGTCACATTGCCTGGTGAGGGTCACGAAGAAGAGGTAGGATTGAAATGGGAGCACTACTTGGCTGCCCCGGCCCTGCCGAAGGAGATGATCGACGGTGTGTTGTGCCACACGAGCGCCGACATGATCATCAGGAAGTTCTGGGTAATTTCTCCTTTACACAATTAAAAATCAATAATAGCTAGTTATTGTACTAATTAGTGTTGTCTCTTTTGATTGCAGACCTTCTACAGGTGTGAGGAGGTATACGAGGAGGCTGCAGCAAAGCTGATCAATTACGAGTACATGCGCCTACTATAGAACTTACGACACGAGGCTCGGGTACAAGCTGTTCGAGACCACTACGCCTCACAGCATATTAAGAAGTCCAAGTCATCATCCCATCAAAAGTTTCTGGACAAGGAGCAGTACATGAAGGTAATTACCTATTGTTAAGGCCCTGTACTTAGTTTCCTTTACTTTGATTCATAGGCGTAGCTCTCAAATTCCTCTTTACTAACTTAGGTGCCCCCGAGATGGTGTGCGGATAAGATGGGTTGTAGGGAGGCGTTGGTGAATGAATGGTGCTCTGGCCAATGGTGAGTCGTCCATGACGATGCCAAGGCACGGCATGCCCAAATGGAAGGTGTGGCACAACATCAAGGCAGTGCCAACATTTATCAGTTCGGGTGGAAGTGGGTATGTGGTTTGCTTCATGATTCCTGTAATTCATTCTTGTAGTGCTAGGTTTACCCATTATTAATACTTTGTTCCTCTCTTGCAGGCTCATCACAATAATATGGAGGTGCTAGAGGTGTACGACCTCTATGCCATGGCCCATACTGCCTCATACAAGAAAGTCAAGGCATTCTCTGAGTCTGACCTTGATAATTCCGAGAACTTCACTAATATCTCCTCCCACCACAAGCTCGTGAGGTACAGAGAGGTGGGGAAGGTGGTGAATGGGGAGGACTTCAACCCTAGCCAGCAAGCACTTGATCTAGACCTGGTGATGTTAGCTGGCCACGGGAGTCCCCATGCCTCGATAGCCATTGGAGATGGACATATACGGTCTTCGAGCACTTTCCGGCAGATCAAGGCACGCCAAACGAGCTCCTGTCCTGAGATGCCGCCTCGTCCACGGCCAGTCCAGCTCACAATCGAGGTTAGTCATACGGAGTCAGATAGCTTTCATCCATTACATTGTATGTGCACACAAAGATGATTACAATGCTAACGAGGAGGTTTGTTGCAGGTTGCTCTAGATAAAGAGAGAGAGAGAGAGAGACAACCTAGGTGCTTCTAGAGGAATAGGCCTGGAAGGCGGAGGAGGAGAAGAGGGATCTAGACGAGAGGACAGCTAAGTTGTTGGCGGAGGAGAGGGCACGGAATGATGCGTCTCACCGGGCCATGTACGAGCTCGTCGTGGTAAGTTTCTTCTTCAGATTAGCCAAAGGATGCACTACATGTTCTATTCATTAATAACCAATATGATTGACTTGGCAAAACCAAATGTGCAGACTTTGTGCGAGAAGACCGGCCAGACCCCTCCGCTGATACCAGTCATTACCACTACCGGAACAATGAGTTTCATTTTCAATGTTCATTAGTTACTAATCTTAACATTTCAGTGTCATCATGCTAACGCAAATGATCTTTGGTATAGCATAACTCCCGAGCCGCATCACACGACCCGAGCAACCAGACTGCTTCACCTCCATGATGACAAAGAGGGTAAGCCCTAATATGCCACTTACTTGGCTCGTTTTCTCAAACAAAGACAAACATAGCACTTAGACAAACTTAGCACTTAGACAAGTGTCATATTTTACGTTAGTTAGCTTTGTTTCCTCTAAAATGACGTAGTAATCTTACTTGCCTCCAATGACATATTGTACCTAATTTAGCTCTAAAATGACATATTGTACCTAAGTTAGCTCTAAAATTACCTATACTTAGCATTGTTTCCTCCACACTGACATATTAAGCTTATTTAACTCCACAATGACATAATAGACTTGGTAATCTCATAGATGCCATGGACTTAGCTTATTTTCTTATAAAATGTCACAATAAGCTTAGTTAGGTAAAAAATGTGATAATTACCTAGGTTAGCTCTAAAATGGCACAAATAGGCAATAAGAAGAAGAAAAACAAGAGAAGAAAGAGAAAGAGAATAAAAAAGCTTCTTCTTCTTCTTCCTCTTCTTCTTCTTCCTCTTCTTCTTCTTCTAGATCTTCTTCTTCTTCTTGGTAACCTCATAGAGGCCATAGACTTACCTTATTTTCTTGCAAAATGACACAATAAGCTTAGTTAGGTCAAGAATGGCATAATTACCTAGGTTAGCTCTAAAATGGTACAAATAAGCAATAATAAGAAGAAAAACAAGAGGATAAAGAGAAAGAGAAGAACAACACTTCCTCTTCTTCCTCCTCCTCTTCTTCTTCTTCTTGGTAACCTCATAGATGCCATAGACTTACCTTATTTCCTTAGAAAATGACACAATAAGCTTAGTTAGGTCAAGAATGGCATAATTACCTAGGTTAGCTCTAAAATGGCACAAATAAGCAATAATAAGAAGAAAAACAAGAGGATAAAGAGAAAGATAAGTAAAGAACTTCTTCTTCTTCCTCTTTTTCTTCTTCTAGTTCTTCTTATTCTTCTTGGTAACCTCATAGATGCCATAGACTTACCTTATTTTCTTGCAAAATGACACAATAAGCTTAGTTAGGTCAAGAATGGCATAATTACCTAGGTTAGCTCTAAACTGGTACAAATAAGCAATAAGAAGAAGAAAAACAAGAGGATAAAGAGAAACAGAAGAAAAAAACTTCTTCTTCTTCCTCTTTTTCTTCTTCTAATTCTTCTTCTTCTTCTTGGTAACCTCATAGATGCCATAGACTTAACTTATTTTCTTGCAAAATGACACAATAAGCTTAGTTAGGTCAAGAATGGCATAATTACCTAGGTTAGCTCTAAAATGGCACAAATAAGCAATAAGAAGAAGAAAAACAAGAGGATAAAGAGAAAGAGAAGAAAAACACTTCTTCTTCCTCCTCCTGTTTTTCTTCTTCTAGTTCTTCTTCTTCTTCTTGGTAAGCTCATAGATGCCATATACTTGCCTTATTTTCTGGCAAAATGACACAATAAGCTTAGTAAGGTCAAGAATGGCATAATTACCTAGGTTAGCTCTAAAATGACACAAATAAGCAATAAGAAGAAGAAAAACCAGAGAATAAAGAGAAAGAGAAGAAAAACACTTCTTCTTCCTCCTTTTCTTATTCCAGTTCTTCTTCTTCTTCTAGTATTCTTCTTCTAACTTTCTTATTTCCCATTTTGTAGATTTGATTCACTTCGCGGAAGCTTGCATTGATGGAGTTCTTGTGTTTACTTTCTATTTTGATTTTGTATCGATGAGCATTGTGAAACTTGCTACCTATGGATGAAACTATGCATTTATGGATGAAACTTGCACTTTTGATTTGGTATGTTTGTTGGATGATCATATATATGTGCTTGTGATATGGCAAGGATATAGTTTCTGTGAATTATATATATATCATATATGTGCTTGTGAAAATGATTGGATATAACAAAAAAAGAACAAAAAGGGACCATACAGGCACTTTGCCGTCTGCCCCGGACGGCAAAGGTGCCACGTGGCGGCTACCTGTGCAACCTTGGAAGACCAGATTGGGGACATTTGGTTTCTTTGCCGTCTGCAGCAGATGGCAAAGGGTGAGGAGGCAGACAACAAAGAAGTGAAGGGGCGGCCACGGCAGAAGTCTTTGCCATCTGCGGTAGACGGCAAAGAGGGAGGGAGGCAGACGACAAAGGGTGAGGAGGCAGATGGCGAAGAAGCGAGGGGGCGGCCACGACAGAAGTCTTTGCCGTCTGCGGCAGACGTCAAAGAGGGAGGGAGGCAGACGACAAAGAGGGAGGGAGACAGACGGCAAAGGAGGCGGGGAGGCGGACGGCAAAGCGATGGGTCTGTTAGCCACCTCTAACGGTGACGCCCTCAGTAGTTGCCATCGAATGGAGTTTGCCATCTGCAAGCTGACGACAACGAATCTTTGTCGTCCGCTGGGAGAAAGCAGACAGCAAATAACCCCTTTGCCGGAGCTAGCTCGGCCCAAAAATATGTCGTCTGCTAGCAGACAGCAAAGTGCTTTTTCGTCCGCCATTGTTCCTTTGTCGTCTGCCATGGCATATGGCAAAGTGCCTGATTCCTGTAGTGCCTTATGAAGCAATGCATAAACTAGGGTTAAGCTTCAGTTACTCTCGCAACCCATCATCTACTTGTTACTCCACAATGACTTCCCTTAGGCCCATAACATGGTGAAGTGTCATGTAGTCGACGTTCACATGACACCACTAAGAGAAGTAACAACATACATATCATCAAAATATAGAACGATTATCAACTTCACAAGATTACTTATAACAACACTTCTCCCATGTCCTCAAGAATAATAGTTACTAATCACACATCATCAACATGTTCAAGATCAAAGGGATAATAATGATAATTAAGGATCTAAACATAGTGTCTTCCACCAAGTAATCCAACAAGCATCAACTACGAGACGTAATCAACACAACTAGTAACACAACAAGCATCCAAGTAACATGAGGTTTTGGGACAAAGATTGAATACAAAAGATGAACTAGGGTTGGATGTGAGATAGTGTTGGCGAAGAGGTTGATGAAGATTGGTCCTCCCGCGAAGGAGGAAGCGTTGGTGGTGACGATGGCTTTGATTTCCCCTCCCGGAGAGGTCTTTCCCCAGTGGAATCTGACTGTGTGCAAAAGGGCCTCTGCCTAGGTTTCCGCCTCGAGACGGCGACGCTTCATCCTGAAAGATTTCTTATGATTTTTTCTAGGGTAAAACACACCTTATTGGAGAAGATGGGCATCGAAGAGCCAGCCAAGGGGCCACAAGCCATCTAGCCGTCACCTAGGGGGGCCACGGCCAGTTGGCTTGTCGCCATTTGGAAGCTCCTCTTCGTTATATTTTTTGCTCCACAAATTCACAAATATTCCAAAAATATTCTCCATAAATATTCAGGTCATTCTGAGACTGATGACTTTTTTGCCTTTTCCTCGGTTTTCCGATCCAGAATTTCAATTTCCAGATATTTCCCTCCTTGTGATATACCTTGCATATTCAGGGGGAATAAACATTAGAATTATATGATAATGTGGAATAATGGACAAAAATAAGATAGACAGTGGTAATAAATCATGATGCAAAATGGACGTATCGGTGGTTGGGGGCGGCGCTCTGGTGGTTGGGGACAACGACGAAGGGGTCCAGAGGAACACAGCGAACCTCAGGCGTCATTTGGTGGTGTAGGCGGGGCACGGGGGTGTCGAGTGTGGGCAGTACGAGTGCATGGAGCTTCGGGTGGGGGTGGAAAACCGTGGATGTGGATGCGATGGTGCACGGGCGTGGAGAGGAGGGGTTCAGGGGTAGAACAGGGCGCGAGACGAGGGTTTAAATAGACAGGGGCCTCGGGTGGCAGGAAGGAAGGGAAGGATGCCAGTTCGGCTAGGATCCCTTGGTCACCGGCGAGGAAAGAAGGAGGGGGGAAGAAGAAAGGAGAAGACTACAATAAGATTTTGGTCGGGTGGTGGGGCCACACGGTCAGCGAGAGAGAAAGAGCGCGTGATGGATTGATGGCCGATCCAAAAAGACATCAGAACCAGTTGGAGGGATTTGGTCCCGATTCTTTCCTAGTGGGCCGCACGACGTTTCCAAATGGTGCACAACAAGTTTTCCTTTTGTAAAACCTTTTCCCTTTTATTTTAAAACATAAAAGTAAAACATAGAAAGGGAATTAAATAGAACTCCAAATATAGGATTATTATATATCTAATTTACTAGAAGAAAATATGAAATCTGTTTAACATTTTTCCATGGTCAAAAAAATAATTTATGAAAAAAATAATTTCCAAAAAATGCCAAAAAGATTAATCACTATTTGAAAAATATTTTTTCAAATAACCCCTGGTTCAAAAAGGTCAAATGGATTTACAAAAATACCCGTGACATGGAGGGTCATATTCCTCCTCTCAAATTCAAAATTTTTAGAGGTGCCACTATTTGAAATCAAATGCAATGCAAATTGAAATGGGCTTTCAAAAATGAAACCAAGGAGCTTTCAACTTTCATTTCATTCACAAAGAAAATACAAACAATATCTAGTGATGCATAGCTATTATTATAATATGCCAAAAAGGAATTTTGGGATGTTACATCAACCAACGAGACAAGTGACAACATGACACATGAATTCTTATGGACACAACGATCCATGAAGACAACAACTTTCCTATAAGTCTCGGCCATAGTAACTCGTCATCCTGATAGATAGATGATAATCCTAATTCTTAAAGCCATAGAATAAAGAAGAGGGTGACTCGGAATCAGAATGACACGAGGAAAGGAGTAAAAGAATCTTACAATCCCTTCCACAATCAATTCCCTTATATAACTAAAGCAGTTCTAGACTAAACATCGACCAGTTTGGCTTGTTAATCCTATAGACAGTTGATACGTCTCCAACGTATCTATAATTTTTGATTGTTCCATGTTGCTATATTATCAATATTGGATGTTTAACAATCATTTTATAGAAACTTTATATCATTTTTTGGGACTAACCTATTGACATAGTGCCAAGTGCAAGTTGCTGTTTTTTGCTTGTTTTTTACTGTGTAGAATATCTGTCGGGACCCCGATCCTGAGTCATGTGATTCCATACTGTAACAAGTCACATCACTTTGCGGCCTCATGCACGGTACTCCACGGCTGCAGCCTTACCTTGGCCGGGACCGTTTGCGTCTTTTGGCTCACGTATGTGAACGTGTCGCTGGCAATCACACAACAAAGAACCCGGGCCGACATGACTAGTCATAGCACCCAAGTGGCACATCCATACGAAAACAGGCATTCATAACCCAGCAATGCAGGTGTCGGCCTCAAGCATGTGTAGACGAGTCATAGCAAGCTACAAGGACTCCATTACGTCACGAGACACGAATGTCATCACTACACGTAGACGAGTCGTAGCAGGCTACAGGGACTCCATTACACTGCGAGACATTTCCCCGAAGGGACAGACACAGCAGCAAACAAGGATACATGCCAGTCAATCTATGTGTCCGGAGCAGTAGCAAGCTACCATGGCTCGGTGGAAGCACAAAGAGGCAGTTTCCCGTAAAGAGTACTACTAAAGGCACACAACTAGGTGTCGGATCCCATACATACCGTTGCACGTCACACGTACGCACGACATGCCCGATATGCATAGATACAACTATGGCATCACAACATAACCATACAACAACATGACTTTTATTTAAAAGGCCCAAAAGAGCCTTGCATAATATGTTCTTACAGATAGGGGTCACATGACCCGGCACTCAAGTCATACAAGCCAGCGGAAACCTAGAACTATCCGAGTACGGACAGCGAAATGAAAAGAGGGCACATGGCCTGACTATCTACAGCACGCCACACGACACAGGGTCGTAGCTGGGGCACCAGCTATTCAGCATCGTTAACGTCTAGATAGAACCCACCTGAGGGGTCCTGGTTCTCTTCTGCAACATTAATTAAGCAAGGATGAGTACAATCGTACTCAGCAAGTCTTTAAAACAGACCTAGTCTATTTATGCTCATGTATCAACAAAGGGGGTGGTGGAGTTCATGCAGGAATGCCAGCTTTGACTCATGGCTAACCTACACTACTCAGTTTAAAACTCTTTCCTACAATTTTAGTTATCGCACACGAGTCCACTATCTCCATCACAATACACCACCATGGATTCACCTTCCCCTTCCGGAAGAGTGCCATCCACGGTACTCACACTTGTCTTGATATTTTTAGAAGTATCCATTTGATTATCTATGAACAGCATAAGTTCTCCAAGTAGTCCATATCTAAGGACGCGGCTATTCGAATAGTTTCATACCCTGCAAGGGTGTACTTCTTCACACACGCTCTCGCCACTTATCATTGTGTGCCATAAACCATGCACCTCGGCAACCTTCAAGCGGATGCCCAGCGAGGGAGTCGGCTACGACCGTCAATCACATAAGACCTCTAGTCTAGGCTATCGCCTATTTGAGACTGAACCCGCACGGAAGCCCGGCCGAAGTTTCCGCTACGGTCCCAAACGATGTGCGCAGGGTTCCCAAGCCCACCATTCGGGTGACCCTTGGTACACCATACCACTGCCTACCGCGTCGTAACCCACCCCAAGGGTCAGCGCTACGCACGGCCTCCAGCATGTTATAAACACCAGAAACTACTTGCAACTCTTGGACTAAGGACTAAGCGACTGATAAGTCGAGAGGGGTCGAGTTACCAGAACCCGATGTGTGGTAGTAACTAGTCTTGGATCACAAACACGGAACCCAGTTCCTAAGAACGGTCCCAATGAGACAACCCACTATGTACTCCTACATAGCCTCTCATCGCTACCTTTACCAATTCGTATTCATTATATGCTCATCACCTGGGACAACATCGTTCCACTCAGTTCATCACCCAGATGAATCTGACCTGACACAACTCTAAGCATAGCAGCGTGGCATGAGAGTAAGCTAAGCACAACATGGCACAAGCATCTACCAGGTATGCTAGGTTGCAAGGTTTAGCTATTTACTGTGACAAGATCAGGTCATGCATAAGAATAGGATCATCTACCGTGTATGACTGACATGTGATCATTTGGCCTAATGCAATAAACAAGAGCAGGAGCGAGAGAGTGGGATGTTATCGGAATGATCAACGGGGTTGCTTGCCTTGCTGAGTTGCGGAGGAGTTCTCTCCTTCGTCGGGATACGGGGTGGTATCTTCCGGATTAGGGCCTACCGCAACACAGATAAGAGCATTCAATACACGCAAGTGCAACAATATGATGCCTGATCATGGCATAGTAATATGCATGGATGAGCTAATGCAACTGGTGATCATGTCAATTTGAAATGGATTTGAACATAGGTTTAAAGTTGTTCTTCTTTCAAATTCCATATATTAACCTAATGGAAAATGTCCATTCTCACCTATTTAGATTGCTCTATCATGCATGAGAATAGCACCATTGTATTCATTGGATTTTTCTGATCAATTTTCATATATAAATTATTTTCATTTGACTTACAAATTATTTTATATGATTTTTAAAAGTTTTATACATTTTCTGGAATTATTTTTAAATAGGAAAATGGTATTATGACGTCAGCTGGTCGGCTGACCTGCCAGGTCAAACCTGACAGCGTGGGACCTCCCTGTCAGCGTCAGGGGTCTTAATCCCGCGCTGACTGAGGTTTGACCCACCTCTGGGGTCCCACTGTCAGCGACTGGGGCCGAACTAATTAGGGGGATTAGCCCCCTACTGATTGCCACATCGGCGCCCACCGGAGTGAGGCCGGCGGTGACCGTCCGCACGGCGGCGACTCGCCGGAACCGCGTCTCCGGCGACCAAACAGACGGCGGAGGGCCCCAGACGATTCGCACTGCTCGCGCGCGTCGAACCCGATACCTCCCAGGGGCTGGGCTGGTCAGAATTGACGCCGGCGACGAGCACGGTGGCTGCCGGAACTCGGGCGAGCATGGGCTCATCGATCCGGAGCTCAAACAGGGCAGCTGAGGCCTCTAGAGGCTACCTGGGAGCCTCCTGAGCACGACCGCGTGCTCAGAAGCAAGCTTGGATCACCACAACAGCGACCATGACCTCGCCGGCCGCGGGAAGCTTTCGGGATCAAGGGGGATCGGCGCTACGAAGCTCTATCCAAGGGGGAAAGAGAGGGAAAGGACCAGGGGCTCACGGCGAGTGCAGCAGCGTCGCAAACGAGCTCGGGGAGGACCTGGAACGACGGCGGCCTTCGAATTCCCTTCCGGCGACCCGAGGAGGAAGATGATGGCGCGATGGCGACAGGAGCCTTCCGGCGATGCGTGGCTCGGCTAGGAGGAAGAGGAGGTTCGGGCGGAGCTTTTGGCTGGCTCGGACGGACTCGGGGGCGGCTAGAACGGCGGCATGACGGCAAGGAGCTGTGCGGCCATGGCGGGTCCGAGGGGGAGAATGCGCGAGAGAGGGAGAGCGCTCGCAGGAGGGAGAGAGGAGAAGGGGCACGGCGGCGAGGTGCTTTGCCCTGGCACACTCCCAGCCCTCCAGCAAGGAGCCAGGCAGGGAGGAGGTGGCCGGCGCGTGGCGACCACACGCCCGGCGTCCTCCTGGCCAGAGGTGGGAGATGACCGGTTCGCCCCTGTGGGCTGGGCCGGCTTCTCTCCCCTGGCCTAGGTAGGGTTTCTTTTTTTTGTTTCTGTTTTCTGCTTTCTAACTTTCTTTATTTTGTTTGCAGGTCCAAATGATTTTATAAAATATCCCATATATTTTCTAAAATCAAGTTTGAATATTTCAGACTTATCTGAAAAGTTTCAAGCTATTTTGAAAACAAGTATAATGATAATGATTTATTTATCAATTTCAGAGACTTAAACCATTAATTTGAATTATTTGAAATGTTCAAATAATTAGAATGGTCCCTGGTATATCCAAGCCCTCAATTATCAGACATAGGGAACATTTTTTATGGGCATTTTGGATTTGTTGAAATTTCATTTATCTTGAATTTCTTTAATTCATTAAGTGCTTGGGGTTTCTTTTCTTTCTCCCCATTTCACATTGATGCAATGATGATGATGATGATGCAATCACAATGCTAACCTAGGACACTTGCTAGGGTTGTGACAACTCACCCCCACTCAAAAGAATCTCGTCCCGAGGTTTTGAAGTCGTCGGAAAGAGCGCGGGGTACTCTAGTCGAAGACGATCTTCTCTTTCCCATGTCGCCTCCTTTTCAGAATGATGCAACCACTGAACCTTAAGAAACTTGATGTTCCGACACCGAGTGGTACGCTCAGCTTGGTCGAGAATACGAACAGGGTATTCTCGATATGTAAGGTTATCTTGGAGATCAAGCGCTTCGTGGTCCACTTTGCGGACAGGGTCCGAAAAGCAATGCCTGAGTTGCGAGATATGAAAGACATCATGAACCTTGGAAAGATGCGGCGGAAGTTCCAATTGGTAGGCAACCTCTCCTCGTTTAGCAAGAATGCGAAAGGGTCCAATGTAACGAGGAGCCAATTTGCCTTTGATACCGAATCGATGGGTACCCTTCAGAGGTGTAACCCGAAGGTAAGCCTTCTCGTCAACTTCATAGGTCACAGACTTATGATGACGGTCATATTGACTCTTTCGACGGGATTGGGCTGTTTTCAACTTTTCACGAATAATACGAACTTGCTCCTTTGCATCCTGGATCATGTCCAGACCAAAGAGTTGCCTCTCTCCGGTTTCTCACCAGTTAAGAGGTGTTCGACATTTTCGTCCATAGAGAACTTCAAAAGGGGCTTTGCCCAAGCTTGATTGATAATTTTTGTTATATGCGAATTCAGCAAATGGAGGGCAGTCCTCCCAATTCATACCAAAAGATATAACACAAGCTCGGAGCATGTCTTCGAGGATTTGATTGACTCGCTCAACTTGACCACTTGATTGAGGGTGGAAGGCAGTGCTAAAGGATAGATGAGTCCCCATAGCGGTTTGAAAACTTTCCCAAAATCGAGAAGTAAAGATACTTCCACGGTCTGAGTTAATCTCCAAAGGAACACCATGAAGAGAAACTATTCGAGAAACATATAACTCCGCTAGCTGGCTAGCAGTAATGCTTTCACGAACAGGAAGAAAATGAGCCACTTTCGAGAGGTGATCAATGACTACAAATATAGCATTGTTCCCTCTCTTGGTTCTGGGAAAATCGGTGATGAAATCCATACTGACCTTATCCCATTTCCATTCAGGAATAGCTAAGGGTTGAAGGGTGCCAGCAGGCCTTTGATGTTCTGCTTTCACACAACGGCAAACGTCGCAGTTAGCAACATACTGAGCAATTTCTCTCTTCATCCTAGTCCACCATAACCTCTGGCGTAGGTCCTGATACATTTTGGTACTACCCGGATGAATTGTGAGAGGAGAATCATGAGCCTCCTTAAGGATCAATTGTCGCAGATGTTGTTTCTTTGGGATCACCAAGCGATTCTCAAAGAAGACAACTCCCCGATCATCTTCCAAGAAGCATCTAACATTACCCTTCTTAATGTTTTTCTTGATCCGAGATATCCTGGCATCATGCTTCTGGGCTTCTATTATTTGATCCAAAAGAGTAGGTTTCGCCACCAGGTTGGATAGGAATCCTTGAGGAACAATGTGAAGATTTAACTTCCGGAATTCCTCATAGAGAAGTGGTTGACCTTGTTGTAACATCAGATTGTTACAATAAGACTTACGACTTAGTGCATGAGCCATGACATTGGCTTTCCCCGGGGTGTAAGTTATCCCTAAGTCGTAATCTGTAATCAACTCTACCCACCGTCTTTGCCTGAGATTCAAATCCGGCTGGGTGAAAATATATTTCAGACTTTGGTGATCAGTGTATATCTCGCAACAATTACCCAGAAGGTAATGTCGCCATGTTTTCAGTGCATGGACTACAGCTGCAAGCTCAAGATCATGTGTTGGATAATTATCCTCATGTGGATGCAACTGTCGATATGCGTATGCAATCACATGACAATCTTGCATGAGGATGCAACATAATCCTTGTCGCGAGGCTTCGCAGTAGATAATAAAGTCCTTGGAAAAATCTGGTGGCACCAGAACGGGAGCAGAGGTCAGTCGTCTTTTCAACTCCTGAAAACTATGCTCGCATTGTGGGGTCCACTCGAACTTTTTATCTTTCTTGAGGAGTTCAGTCAGAGGTTTCGCAACCTTGGAGAAGTTCTCAACAAAGCGGCGACAATAGCTCGCTAAGCCAAGGAAGCTCCGAACTTGCTTGACCGATTCAGGTTGAGTCCAATCAAGGACGGCCTGAACTCTCTCGGGATTGACAGCAATACCTTTGCGAGAGATCACGTGGCCTAGATAGGTCACTTCCGGCAACCAAAATTCACACTTGGAGAATTTGGCATATAAGCGGTGCTCTCGAAGTTTCATCAATACCAGCCTTAGATGCTCGGCATGTTCTTGTTCGTTCTTTGAGTAGATAAGTATGTCGTCGAGGTAAACCACGACGAATTTATCCAAATACTCCATGAAGATCAAATTCATCAGACGAGAGAAGGTGGCAGGAGCATTGGTTAAACCGAAGGACATGACGGTGTACTCGTATTGGCCATGACGAGTGACAAAAGCCGTTTTTGGAATGTCCCCGTTTCTAATTCTGATTTGATGGTATCCCAACCTCAAATGCATTTTGTAAAATACAGAGGATCCAGCGAGTTGATCATACAAATCGTTGATCCTGGGGAGCGGATACTTGTTCTTGATAGTGACCAGATTCACTGGTCGGTAATCCACAACCATCCAATCCGATCCATCCTTCTTCTTAACGAAGAGGACGGGGCAAGCCCAGGGAGAAGAGCTAGGATGGATGAAACCTTTCTTCAAAGCTTCATCGAGTTGGGTTTTTAGCTCGGCCAGTTCTAAGGGTGCCATCTTATAGGGTCTTCTGGCTATTGGGACTGTCCCTGGAATAAGTTCTATCACAAACTCAACATCTCTGACAGGTGGAATACCTGGTAGTTCTTCTAGGAAGACATTCGGAAAATCATGGACTACCGGAATATCTTGTAACTCTGGAAGAGGGCTAGCATTTAGGGAATAGAGTTGGCGCTTGGTTGTTCGAGTGGAGACATTAACTATCTCACCCGATGAATGTGTAAGTTGAACATTCCTAGAATGAGTATCAATCTTGGCATAGTGGGCTTTCATCCAATCCATACCTAGAATGATATTGATGTCCAAAGACTTAAGAGCTATCAAGGATGCTATAAATACTAGTCTATCCACTAGAATTTCATTGTCATGACTTACTCTAGAAGTTTGCCATTTTGAACCAGGAGTCTGAACTACTAAGGGAGTGGGCATGTCACAAAAGGACATGTTATGCAACTGTGCATAACTTTCTGAGATGAATAAATGAGATGCCCCACTATCAAATAGAACAGATGCTGGATGGCTATTAACAAGAAGCGTACCTAGAATAACATCAGGATCTTCAAGGGCTTCTTCAGCAGACACATAATTCACTCGCCCACGACCAGGAGTTGGCTTCACATAGAAGGCTTTTCCTGGTTTTCCACGTCCAGCGGGCTTAGCATTGTTCTGGGGACACTCACGAGAATAGTGTCCCGGTTCTCCACATTTGTAGCATACCACTGTAGCACGAGGTGCAACATTTGTAGGCGGTCCTCCAAATGGTCTGGGTGGAGGGTTGGACTGAACTGGACCAGGTGCCTGGAAAGATGGCCTCGCGGTGTATCTTGGTGGGAAAGCTGCATTGGGCACCCACACTCGGCGTTTGTTAGGGCCTGAACCCGATGCAGGGTTGATGTCATGGTTATGCTTCCTCGTGGCCTCGTAGTCAGTTTGTCCGGACTCAGCATTGATGGCCTTATTGACGAGAGCCTGGAAGGTGGTGCACTCGTGCAAGCGAAGATCTCGGGGAAGCTCGGCATTAAGTCCCTTACAGAACCTAGCCTGCTTCTTGGCATCATTTGAAACTTCTTCTGGAGCATAGCGAGCAGGATTACCAAACACGCGGCTGTATGCATCCACTGATAATCTGCCCTGGGTGAAGGCACAGAATTCCTCTCTTTTGCGATCCATCAGCCCTTCCGGGATGTGATGGACACGGAATGCGGTGCTGAACTCTGCCCAGGTTGGTGCAGGTCCCTGGGGACGCATAGCCTCATAGCTTTCCCACCACAGGTTGGCAAGTCCCTCCAGAAAGTAGGTGGCCAAAGACACCCTGTTGGCCTCGGGCACATTAGCAGCCCGTATCTTGCGGAACATACTCGTCAGCCAATCATCCGCATCGAGGGGATCGATCAAATGATGGTACTTGGGCGGACACAACTTGATAAAGTCACCAAGTGACACTCCATCGTGGTGATCATTGCGGGGAGCACGAGCTGTGTTTTGCTCAATTCTTTCCAACAGTCTATTGGTCTCCCTCTTATTCCTTTCAGCCTCTAGCATCACCTCTGCCAGGGTTGGTGCATGTGGCAGCTCCTCTTGCCTTGGCTGGCTACTCTCGCCCTGCTCAGCAGCAGGCACGGGATTGTTCCTAGTTGCCACCATCCTGGGAAAACAAACCACAGCTTAGACATAGAGAACATAAACTCTAAGACATGAGATAAGGAATGTACTGGTCAACATGGCAGGTAGAATAAACACCAATCAACATGGTAAAGCAACTACCATATGAACATTAGGTTTTGTACACACCATGACTTAGTTCAGTACAAGCCCAAGATGAAAGCAACTATGGAGAGATGACACAACTCATCGAAGGCATTACAAGCTTCCTATACATTATCTATCTACACCTCCGGAACTCAACTCTCAACCTTGGTCATATCCCACAAGACACGCAGGACTGTGGCGATACGACTACTACCATACTAGGACTAACATCCACGCACTCAAACATCACCGTAGAATGCCTCATACAGGTTACCCCCGTGACCTGGGAGCTGAACCTGAGGATCTAGAAACACTCTAGCCTGGGATCCCTGGAAACCATATGGACACGGATGTGGCCTTGGTCCCCTTGTTGGCGGCAACAGCGGTCCTCGAAGAGGGGTGATGCCTCCAACATCAGGCCAGTCTAGGTGTGCTGGTAAATGAGTCCGCGATGGGGTCAACATCTCCAAATCACCATAGCCTGTTTGCACGACAGGTGCCAACTACGTCAAGGCTGTCCAAAGACGGGCACGGGTAGCATAGAGCTCCATGCGAAGGGCACGTGCATCACGATCCCTATTCTCCAACATCTGAGCGGTCACTTGTAGCCTAGGGTCCTCATGAGAATGATTAAAGTAGGTTGCACTAAGATATACATCCTCTCCTCCCATGGAAGCAGGAACATAGCAGAACTCCGTGTTCTGTAGCAGACCATGGTGAAACCTCATGATAGTCAGCATGGTGTATGCGGCTTCCTGAACTGCCATATCTATGGTAACTCCCAATCCATGAGTCTAGTGAAGCGGCTCTGTAGCTCCAGGATATGAAGGATATATCCTAACGGTACACAGATACTGACTCTGGTTGAAATCTCGATACTACTCCTCCACTGTGTACTCTGGGTACCAGCAGTATCCAGCCTCCGTCATAACTCTAACCAACATGGCCGTGTGACCTGGCACATCGATGCACCTGGTCAGACGGACCACCTGACGGAAAGGACGAGAGGGCATCTAAAACAGAGAATGATGCAAAGACATTAGAGATCCTAGCAGAAATTGGACAACATAACGGCTGTAATTGCTCAAGAAAAATTTTGAGACAATTGAAAAAGATTGGAAAGGCATAACCACTCGACTATCTAGACTCAAATCTCTTCTCCATCTGTTTGTCACACCAACAACACTTGAATAACTGCACTCACTTACAAACAAGCTAGCTATTGGTCCATGGCTAGTAACTCGTCATCCTAAGCAATAGATGAGAATCCTAGTTCCTATCCCCGTAGAAGAGATGAGAATGACCCAGCATAGAATAACTTGGGAAGAGGAGTAAAAAGAGCCTTACGTTCCCTTCCACAATCAATTCCCCTACTTATCTATAGTGTTTCTAGACTCAACTTTGAGCGGTTTGGCTTGGTAGTCCTATAGTCAGTCAGGCTCTGATACCAACGCTGTTGGGACCCTGATCCTGAGTGATGTGATTCCATACTATAACAAGTCACATCACTTTGCGGCCTCACGCACGGTACTCCACGGCTGCAGCCTTACCTTGTACGGGACCGTTTGCATCTTTTGGCTCACGTATGTGAACATGTCGCTGGCAATCACACAACAAAGAACCCAGGCCAACATGACTAGTCCTAGCACCCAAGTGGCATGTCCATACGGAAACAGGCATTCATAACCCAGCAATGCAGGTGTCGGCCTCAAGCGTGTGTAGACGAGTCATAGCAAGCTACAAGGACTCCATTACGTCGCGAGACACGAATGTCATCACTGCACGTAGACAAGTCGTAGTAGGCTACAGGGACTCCATTACATTGCGAGACATTTCCCCCCGAAGGGACAGACACAGCAGCAAAGAAGGATACATGCCGGTCAATCTATGTGTCCGGAGCAGTAGCAAGCTACCATGGCTCGGTGGAAGCACAAAGAGGCAGTTTCCCGTAAAGAGTACTACTAAAGGCACACAACTAGGTGTCGGATCCCATACATACCGTTGCACGTCACACATACTCACGACATGCCCGATATGCATAGATACAACTATGGCATCACAACATAACCATACAACAACATGACTTTTATTTAAAAGGCCCAGAAGAGCCTTGCATAATATGTTCTTACAGATAGGGGTCACATGACCCGACACTCAAGTCATACAAACAAGTTCATACAAGCCAGCGAAAACCTAGAACTATCCGAGTACGGACAGCGAAATGAAAATAGGACACATGGCCTGACTATCTACAGCACGCCACACGACACAGGGTCGTAGCTGGGACACCAGCTATTTGGCATCGTCAACGTCTAGATAGAACCCACCTGAGGGGTCCTGGTTCTCTTCTGCAACATTAATTAAGCAAGGATGAGTACAATCGTACTCAACAAGTCTTTAAAACAGACCTAGTCTATTTATGCTCATGTATCAACAAAGGGGTGGTGGAGTTCATGCAGGAATGCCAGCTTTGACTCATGGCTAACCTACACTACTCAGTTTAAAACTCTTTGCTACAATTTGAGTTATCGCACACGAGTCCACTATCTCCATCACAATACACCACCATGGATTCACCTTCCCCTTCCAGAAGAGTGCCATCCACGGTACTCACACTTGTCTTGATATTTTTAGAAGTATCCATTTGATTATCTATGAACAACATAAGTTCTCCAAGTAGTCCATATCCGAGGACGCGGCTATTCGAATAGTTTCATACCCTGCAAGGGTGTACTTCTTCACACACGCTCTCGCCACTTATCGCTGTGTGCCATAAACCATGCACCTCGGCAACCTTCAAGCGGATGCCCAGCGAGGGAGTCGGCCACGACCGTCAATCACATAAGACCTCTAGTCCAGGCTATCGCCTATTTGAGACTGAACCCGCACGGAAGTCCGGCCAAAGTTTCCGCTACGGTCCCAAACGATGTGCGCAGGGTTCCCAAGCCCACCATTCGGGTGACCCTTGGTACACCGTGCCACTGCCTACCGCGTCGTAACCCACCCCGAGGGTCAGCGCTACGCATGGCCTCCAGCATGCTATAAACACCAGAAACTACTTGCAACTGCTGGACTAAGGACTAAGCGACTGATAAGTCGAGAGGGGTCGAGTTACCGGAACCCGATGTGTGGTAGTAACTAGTCTTGGATTACAAACACGGAACCCAGTTCCTAAGAATGGTCCCAATGAGACAACCCACTATGTACTCCTACATAGCCTCTCATCACTACCTTTACCAAATCGTATTCATTATGTGCTCATCACCTCAGACAACACCGTTCCACTCAGTTCATCACCCAGATGAATCCGACCTGACACAACTCTAAGCATAGCAGCATGGCATGAGAGTAAGCTAAGCACAACATGGCACAAGCATCTACCAGGTATGCTAGGTTGCAAGGTTTAGCTATTTACTGAGACAAGATCAGGCCATGCATAAGAATAGGATCATCTACCGTGTATGACTGACATGTGATCGTTTGTCCTAATGCAATAAACAAGAGCAGGAGCGAGAGAGTGGGATGTTATCGGAATGATCAACGGGGTTGCTTGCCTTGCTGAGTTGCGGAGGAGTTCTCTCCTTCATCGGGATACGGGGTGGTATCTTCCGGATTAGGGCCTACCGCAACGCAGATAAGAGCATTCAATACACGCAAGTGCAACAATATGATGCCTGATCATGGCATAGTAATATGCATGGATGAGCTAATGCAACTGGTGATCATGTCAATTTGAAATGGATTTGAACATAGGTTTAAAGTTGTTCTTCTTTCGAATTCCATATATTAACCTAATGGAAAATGTCCATGTTCACCTATTTACATTGCTCTATCATGCATGAGAATAGCACCATTGTATTCATTGGATTTTTCTGATCAATTTTCATATATAAATTATTTTCATTTGACTTACAGATTATTTTATATGATTTTTCAAAGTTTTAAACATTTTTTGGAATTATTTTTAAATAGGAAAATGGTATTATGACGTTAGACTCACGTCATCCTGAGGTCAGCTGGTCGGCTGACCTCCCAGGTCAAACCTGACAGTGTGCGACCTCCCTGTCAGTGTCAGGGGTCTTAATCCCGCGCTGACTGAGGTTTGACCCACCTCTGGGGTCCCACTGTCAGAGACTGGGGCCGAACTAATTAGGGCGATTAGTCCCCTAATGATTGCCACGTCGGCGCCCACCGGAGTGAGGCCGGCGGCGACCATCCGCACGGCGGCGACCCGCCGGAACCGCGTCTCCGGCAACCAAACAGACAGCGGAGGGCACCAGACGATTCGCACTGCTCACGCGCGTCGAATCTGATACCTCCCAGGGGCTGGGCTGGTCGGAATTGACGCCGGCGACGAGCACGGTGGCTGCCGGAACTCAGGCAAGCATGGGCTCGTCGAGCCAGAGCTCAAACGGGGCAGCTGAGGCCTCCAGAGGCTACCTGGGAGCCTCCTGAGCACGACCGCGTGCTCAGAAGCAAGCTTGGGTTGCCACAACTGCGACAACGACCTCGCCGGCGGCGGGAAGCTTTCGGGCTCAAGGGGGATCGGCGCTACGGAGCTCTATCCAAGGGGGAAAGAGGGCGGAAAGGACCAGGGGCTCACGGTGAGTGCAGCGGCGTCGCAAACGAGCTCGGGGAGGACTTGGAACGACGGCGGCCTTCGAATTCCCTTCCGGCGACCCGAGGAGGAAGATGATGGCGCGACGGCAACAGGAGCCTTCCGGCGATACGTGGCTCGGCTAGGAGGAAGAGGAGGTTCGGGCGGAGCTTTTGGCTGGCTCGGACAGACTCGGGGGCGGCTATAACGGCGGCACGACGGCGAGGAGCTGCACGGCCATGGCGGGTCCGAGGGGGAGAATGCGCGAGAGAGGGAGAGAGCTCGCGGGAGGGAGAGAGGACAAGGGGCACGGCGGCGAGGTGCTTCGTGCTGGCACACTCCCAGCCCTCCAGCAAGGAGCCAGGCAGGGAGGAGGTGGCCGGCGCGCGGCGACCACACGCCCGGCGTCCTCCTGGCCAGAGGTGGGAGATGACTGGTTCGCCCCTGTCGGCTGGGCCAGCTTCTCTCCCCTGTCCCAGGTAGGGTTTCTTTTTTTTTGTTTCTGTGTTTTGTTTTCTAACTCTTCTTTATTATGTTTGCAGGTCCAAATGATTTTATAAAATATCCCATATATTTTCTAAAATCAAGTTTGAATATTTCAGACTTATCTAAAAAGTATCAAGCTATTTTGAAAACGAGTATAATGATAATGATTTATTTATCAATTTCAGAGACTTAAACCATTAATTTGAATATTTATTCAAATAATTAGAATGGTCCCTGGTATATCCGTGCCCTCAATTATCAGACATAGGGAACATTTTTCATGGGCATTTTGGATTTGTTGAAATTTCATTTATCTTGAATTTATTTAATTCATTAAGTGCTTGGGGTTTCTTTTGTTTCTCCCCATTTCACATTGATGCAATGATGATGATGATGATGCAATCACAATGCTAACCTAGGACACTTGCTAGGGTTGTGACAATATCAGTACCAAACGAATCCCAAACACGGTGAAACTTTTTGGAGATTTTTTGGGGCCAGAAGACATCTAGTGGGCCAAAGAAGTGCAAGAGAGGAGACACGAGGAGAGAACAGTATACCAGGGAGTGCTAGAGGCCCCAGGCGCACCCTGGTGGGTTGTGCCCACCTTGGGACGCTTCTCCACCACCTATCAGCTCTAGAAATACCCAAATATTCCAAAAACCCTAGTGGAGTCACGAAACACAATTCCAGCCGCTGCCAGTTCCAGAACCGCGAGATCCAATCTAACACCATCATGGAGGGGTGCATCCTATTCATGGGTGCCTCTCTGATGATGCGTGAGTAGTCCACCATAGACCTACAGGTCCGTAGATAGTAGCTAGATGGCTTTCTCTCTCTCTCTCTGTATCTTGATTCTCAATACAATGGTCTCTTGGAGATCTATTTGATGTAATGACTTTTTGCGGTGTGTTTTTTGCGATCCGATGAATTTTGAGTTCATGGTAAGTTTCTATCCATGTATATTATTTGCGTCTTCTTCGATCTCTTATTTGCATGATTACTTATAGTCTCATATTTCTTCTTAGAATCTTTGGTTTAGTTAGGCCAACTAGATCGATTTTTCTTGCCATGGGAAGAGGTGCTTTGTGATGGGTTCGATCTTGCGGTGTCCTTTCCCAGTGACAGAAGGGGCAAGCAAGGCACGCATGTATCATTGACATTAAGGATAACAAGATGGGGTATATTCCTACATGAATAAATCTTGTCCACATCATGTCACCGTTCTTATTGCATTACTCTACTTTTCCATGAACTTAATGCACTAGATGCATGCTGGATAGCGGTCGATGTGTGGAGTAATAGTAGTAGATGCAGAATTGTTTTTGTCTACTTATCTTGCACATGATGCATATATAATGATCATTGCCTTGGATATCGTCATGATTATTTAATCTTCTATCAATTTCCCAATAGTAATTCGTTCACCCATCATGTGCTATACTCATGAGAGAAGCCACTAGTGAAACCTACGGCCCCCGGTTCTACTTTTCCAACATATTGCTTTTCGATCTATCTTTTTATCGTGTTTGTTTTCAGATCTATTAATCCAAAAATTCAAAAATACCTTGCTGCACTTTTTGTTTACTTCTTTTATTTTGTGTTCTTGTGAGATCTATTTTCCCAACCTATTACAATCTATTCTACCTTTTTATCGATGAGAGCTGGACAACCTCTCTTACGTGTCGGGTTGCAATTATTTGTTCTTTGTGTACAGGTGTCGTTTCCATAGTTGCTTGATCTTCCTCCACGGATTGATACCTTGGTATCTTAACTGAGGGAAATACTTACCGTAGTTGTGCTCATTGTTAAGGAAATCGTTAACTGGTAGCTGCTCAGTTGGGTGGCGAGTGGGGGATTAATCGGCAAATCGAAAACTTAATCGGCCATTTAATCAATTAATTGGATGATTTGTCAGTTTATCGACTACTCGGTGATGCTATGAGTAGGGATTAATCGGTAATCTAACTGGTTAATTGGACGGATTCTTGATCAGAGGTTGTGTTGCATCATCCCTTCCTCTTTGGGGAAATACCGCCGCAGTCTCTAGCCACGTCAAAGGAATTTCTGTCATCGTTGCCGGGGAGGAAGCAATCTATTCAACGTGTCAATCTCTGGCACTAGGGAGACATCATCAACATCTCAGGTTCCTAATCACAAATCTTATCTCGTTGCAATTTACATTATTTTCCATTTGCCTCCCGTTTTCATCTCCCCCACTTCACAAAAAATTGCCGTTTTATTCGCCCTCTTTTCCGTTTGCCTTTTTGCTTGTTTGCTATCTATGCTTGTGTTGCCATGTGCCTTCTATTTGCTTGCATCTTCGCTTGCTAAAAATCTATTGATATGGATCCTCATCCACTTGCTAATATTTTTAAAAGACCAAATTATGTTGAACCAATTGCTAGTGAGTTGAGTGCACTTGATTATCTCTATGAAGTTTTGTTTGAAAATCATGAATCTGAAAATTTTGATGAAGTGATGAAATGAGAAACTTATAAGGTGATTCATGATAGATACTTGATTGAAAATCATGATTGCAATGATGTTACTAAAAACTCTATTAATGTTAATTAATGTTAATTATGTTAATGATATGCAAAACTACAAGCTTGGGGATGATAATTTTGTCATGTCCACTTCTTATTGCAATGATGATGATGGGGGTGATAATGCTTCTTATGATGTTGAAAATCTATTTAAGCCTCATGTTGAATATGTTATTGATAATAATGTTTGCCATAGTATCGAAAGTGGGGTTGGGAGAGCATCAACCTTAGGTAAAAAGAATCCCACGTATATGGAGAGTGTTCAATCTTATGAATTTTATGATAAAAGTGGGTTTGGAGAGGTCATAACTTTAGTTGATGATAATCTCACTATTTTGGAAGATGATAAAAACTTTATGCATGTCGATCATAAAGAGACTATTGTTTATGATAGATATATTGTTAAATTTCATTATGATCCTACATGTAATTATTATGAGAGAGGAAATTATGGTTGTAGAAATTTTCATGATACAAGATTACATCTTTTCACGTGGAGATTGTTGTTGTCTTTTTCTTCTTCCTTCCATATGCTAGTTTTTTCTTGCCTTGATAATTTGTGTGCTTATAAAATGCCTATGCATAAGAAGTATTTTAGACTTAAGTATGTTCTCCATATGCTTCATGGTGCTCTCTTTGTGTTTCTGTTATTATCATTTATGAGGGCATCATTGAAATATCAAGCCTATCATAATTGCTATAAAGAAAGAGCTTGTTGGGAGGCAACCCAATGAATAAAATTTATATTACCTTTTCCTTTCTGTTTTTGAGTGTTTACACAATTATACCTATGTTATGATTGTGTTTTTATGTTTCATTTAGTGTTTGTGCCAAGTAAAACCTTTAGGATGATTTATAAGATGAGTAGAAACAATGCTGAATCTAAAACAAAAACTTTGACTCCAGTGCACGAATTTCCATTTTTTACTGGAGCGTGATAATGAGCTTAAATTATAGCAAAGTATTTCTATACAAATTATTTACATTCTACTAATTGTGCACCTTACTTGTGTCAAAATATTTAGAGTTACAAAAGTATGGTGTCGGTGTACTAAAGTTTGGGTCCTTTAGTACCCCTTACTTGTGCACGGGCAGTTGTAGCCGCACGAGCGGCAAGGCCCGCCAGGCGACTGCTGGATGCAAGCACAAGGAAGTCAAGAAAGCATTCAGGCCAACAATCAGGACCGAAGACCGAGGCTGGGACCTCGGCAAGATCTTGTCGGGATGGCCTACGGAGCCCCGACAAGAAGTGCACCCGGCAAGGCCTCGCCATCCTGCCAGCGCAAAGACCAGGTGTCATCCCACCTGGGTACGTGTCGAGGCGCCGAGGATGGAGGAGGCTAAGTGGTGTCGATGGGTCGGGCTCCTATCCCGTCCCGTAGAAGGTGAGGGACGCCTCACGGAGCATTAAATGCGTTTGTCTTACACTATCACTGTTAGGTACGATAACACTGTAGCACTTTACACCTCATGTATGCGTTGTACGCCACTGTTGGTGACCCCTTCGAGAGTATAAAAGGAGGACCAAGGCACAACTACAGGGAGATCTTCTCTGGCTGATTCTGCATGAGTAGAGGTTGTGTACTGTAGCGCTCCCAGAAACTGAGCTAGAACTCATCCAATACAACCAAGCAGGAGTAGAGTTTTACGCATCTTTGCAACCAGTACCTGGGTAAAATCCCGTGTGTTAATCATCAGATCTACTCTCTATGTGAGGCTTCTTCCCTGCCGAATCGTAAAGGGATCCTTCCGATCCCATAGGTATCATTTCCCTAACATCTTTGGCACACCGGGTAGTGGTGAAGGTTGCGTGGACCTGATCTAGTGACTAGCACGTCAGTTCCTTCATAATCATCATCACCATGGCCCCCAAGAGGAAGGGTTTGACGGCGGTTGGTCCATCCACGTCCGTTGTCCCTGTAGCTACACAGACAGGCGACGGTGTAGACGCGGGTGGAGGACGCGGGTGGAGGACGCGGAGGTTCAGAGCTTCCACGATGTTCCGGTCATCATAGCCAGGCGAGCGGCGTCGTCCGTGCCGCTAGATCTAAGGGCGGCGATGTACTGCCAGCAAGCGATGCAGCAAACTCCAGAGACGGAAGGGCACCTTCCAAGACACCCACGCCAGTGCATGCGTCGCGACCTTCTTAGGGCACGCGTGATGAGCATCGCCATGATGTTGCTGGGTCCGAGCGTCCTCATGGAAAATCTCCTGAGCATCATCCTCGGGATGTGCGAGACACGCACCGGTGGCGAGAAGACTCGAGGTGGTACAACTACAGTGTACTATCCTCTAAAGCGGCAGCAGCGGTCGCTGACTCATCGGATCCACACTCGTGATGACGATTCCACAGCGTCGTCCGATCCACGAACTCACCCCGACCAACATCAAGTTCTTCAGGAGAAAGGCAATGACGACGCTCGAACTACTATCGAGCGGCAGCGGGAAGCATGCTATCAGTTTGACAAGCACGTAGGACCTACTGTAGACAAGCCAGCGTTGGGGTATCCTGTCGATCTACCTTGCAAGGTGGGTTGTCCAGCATTTACCCGTGAGTTGCGGCGAGTCCAGTGGCCCAATTCCCGCAGGTTCAAGCCGGAGGTCCCAGAGAAATATGTCAGCGAGACTCACCCGTCAGAGTTCTTGAGCATCTACACCATTGCGGTGCAGGCTGCCGGGCCTCGCAACGACAAGTTACTCGCCAACTACTTCCCATTGGTGCTTAAGCCCAACATCAGGTCGTGGTTGATGCACTTGCCGGAAGGATCCATTTCTTACTGGGCAGATCTGTGCCATTAGTTTGTTGGCACCTTTACCGGGGGTCACCAAGCTCCTAGCCAGGAAAGTGATTTACATCTCATCCCCCAGAAGGAGGGCGAGACTTTGCGCAAGTACATCCAGAGGTCCAGCCGCATACACCACAACATACCAGACATTCATCCTGCCGTTGTTATCAGCGCATTCCATCAGAATGTGCGCAACCGCGGATGCGGGAAGAGCTGGTGATGAACAATGTCAGGGATATTGCCGAGCTCTATGCTCTGGCAGATAAATGTGCCCAAGATGAAGAAGGGAGGAGGCTTCTCGGCGAGGACGCTGGTGCAGGGGTCGATTCTGAGGATGAGGACACTGCCGCCTCGGCAAAGAAGGGCTGGCGGCGTAACAGGAAGTGCAAGGGCAAGGCCGTGCTTGTCGTCGAGGGATCCGGCAACCCCGGCACCGCCAAGAAGGGCAAGGTTGATGACCCCGGCAAGGATGTTGCCGGATGTGCCTCTTGTCGGGCTTGGGCGGCTGCCAACAAGCCGGAAGGCTCCGTCAAGCAGTGTTGCAAGATCCATCGCACCAAGCGCCATGATCTCCAGGATTGCCGGCAAGTTGAGTAGCTTGCCGAGAAGCAAAAAGCCAAGTACGAGAGGCGAGACAAGGAGAAGGTCTAGGGTGATGCGGAGGGGTCCGGCAAGAAGCGCGGTGGCCGGGGAGGTAGCCACGGAAAGGCCAAGCAACACAAGGACCAACCTGCTCGTGGCCGCCACAAGCAAGAGGGGGGTGATGATGATGTTGAAGAGGACGACGAGTCCAGCGAGCAAGAATTCCAGAGAGCTACAGATGTCATGTGCGTCAACGGAGGTGCCTCGTTACATTCTTCGCACCGCCAATTTAAACAGTGGGCACGTGTGGTTAATGTGACTGAGCCATCTGTCGGCGCCCGAAAGCCTTTGAAATGGTCCAACACGCCTATCATTTTCGACGTTGAGGATAACCCTGATAGTGTAACTGTGGTTGGCTGTTTGTCGTTGTTGGTCTCACCAACGATTCGCAACCTCAAAGTGAAAAAAATGTTAGTTGACGGTGGGGACGTCTTGAACTTGATCTCGCTCGAGGTAATCAAGAGATTGAAAATTCCTGATGGAGATCTCGAGGAAATGGGCTCGTTTCAAGGGGTCAATCCAGGAAGGAGCCAGCCCAAGGGAAAGATCACACTCCCGGTAACATTTGGTAGTGATCTGAACTTCAAGACGGAGAAAGTTGTTTTCGATGTTGCCAAAATTCTATTGCCATACAATGGGATCCTTGGCCGTCCAGCGTTAGCCAAGGTCATGGCGGCGGCGCACTATGCCTACAATATATTGGAGATGCCCGGGCTGATGAGCGTCATCACTATCAAGTCACACAAGAAGGACGTGCTTACCTGCGCCGATCAACTCTACCGGGAGGCAGTTGCAACATATGCCGCCAAGGCACTTGCTCCTACCGTTGAAACTCCCGGGAGGAAGAACCCGGCAAGACCTCTCGCACAAACTTCGGCAAGTGCACTTCCTCGAAGTGTTGCGCTCCTGTTGAGGATGTGCCAGAGAGTTCTACCGGCAAGAGCAAGAAGTCCAAGGCAGCTCCCCCAGAGACTAAGAACGTGCCCGCCAAGGAGGATGGTACGGGAGGAACTTTCACCATAAGTTCCACCCTTGACGACAAATAGGAAAGCACGCTCGTTGCCTTCCTGCGGGCGAATGTCGATGTGTTTGTGTGGCAATCATCTGATATCCCCGGTGTTTCCTTGAAGGTGATTGATCACCACTTTGTCGTCTGTCCACACGCGCGGCCCGTCAAGCAGAAAGTCAGGAAGCGGGCTTTGGAGCGGCAATAGTTTATTGTCGAAGAAATCAAGAAATTAGAAGCGGCTGGCTTGGTTAGAGGAGTACTTCACCCAACATGGTTGGCCAATCCAGTTGTAGTGCGCAAGGCGAATGGGAAATGGAAGCTATGTATTGACTACATAGATATTAATAAAGCCGCCCCAAAGATCATTTTCCCTTGCCACACATTGACCAGATTGTGGACTCCACCACCGGATGCGACTTGTTGTCTTTCCTTGACGCCTATTCAGGTTATCATCAGATTTTCATGGCCAAGGAAGACGAAGAGAAGACCGCATTTATCACCCCATGTGGTATCTATTTCTTTTTGCGTATGCCTTTCGGGTTGAAAAGTGCTGGTTCTACATTTGCAAGAGCGGTCTAGATTGGTTTTGATCCCCAGCTACATAGAAATATGGAGGCTTATATGGATGACATAGTGGTCAAAACCAAGAACAAGGCGATGCACATATCAGATTTACAAGAAACATTTGTAAATTTGTGCAAGATCAACTTGAAGCTCAACCCTAAGAAGTGTGTGCTTGGTGTCCCATCCGGTAAGCTTCTCAGGTTCTTTGTATCTCAACGTGGAATTGAAGCAAATCCCGACAAAATCAAAGAAATTGAGCAAATTGAAGCACCAAGACGTGTCAAGGATGTGCATCGTCTTGTCGGCTGTGTTGCCGCTCTGAGTAGGTTCAATTCAAAATATGATGAGAGCGCCTTGCCCTTTTTCAAAATCTTGAAGAAGGCAGGCCCGATGGAATGGACTCCGGAAGCAGAGACAGCGCTGCAAGATTTGAAGAAGTACCTCTCCTCTCCGCTAGTCCTATTCGTGCCAAAACCACAAGAGTCGTTGCTGCTATATCTAGAGGCAACAAATCAAGTGGTGAGTGCTGAGTTAGTGGCTAAAAGAGAGGTTGATGAAGAAGCAGCGGCAGCGGCAGGATCGCCAAGCGACAAGCCAGGATATTCCCCAGCAGGGTCTGGTGCCGACAA
Organism: Hordeum marinum; assembly: GCA_022496015.1. Lineage (NCBI taxonomy): Eukaryota > Viridiplantae > Streptophyta > Magnoliopsida > Poales > Poaceae > Hordeum > Hordeum marinum. Next base: position 275,554,982 of record CM039674.1, on the reverse strand, counting down.
AGCAGGATGTGCGTAGTCAAATGAAACAATTCAAAAGAAGAAGATGGTGGGGCGCCCAGTCTATTTGTTAGCTCCCTTTTGAAGGAGGCTAGATCAAGATATTCTGGTGTGCAAAAGTTGCTCTTTGGCCTCCTTATGGCCTCGAGGAAGTTGCGCCATTACTTCCAGGCACATGAGATCACCGTTATCACTCGCTTCCCGTTGCAGCGGATTTTGCGGAACCCAGGTGCTACCAACGGGATTGTGGAGTGAGTTTGGAACTGTCAAGCTTTGGTCTCAAGTTTGAAAGTACTTCGACTATCCAAAGCAGAGCCTTGGCGGGGTTCATTGCGGAATGGACCCCATAGCCAGATGAAGAAGTTCTAGAGTCAACTCTCCCCGGCAAGGAAACAAATCAAGAGTGGATCATGTATTTTGATGGGGCTTTCTCGCTGCAAGGCGCCGGTGCTGGAGTGCTGCTTGTCGCACCCACCGGAGAGCACCTCAAATATGTGATTCAGATGCACTTTCCCCGGGAGAGGTCAACGAACAATACTGCAGAATACGAAGGGTTGCTTGCCGGTCTTAGGATCACGGCAGACCTTGGGATTAAGAAACTTATTATCAGGGGAGATTCTCAGCTTGTTGTCAAGCAGGTGAATAAGGATTATCAGAGTCCATTGATGGAAGCTTATGTAGATGAAGTGAGAAAGTTGGAAGAACATTTTGACGGTCTGCAAATGGAGCACGTTCCGTGTGCAGAGAACAGTGTTGTTGATGGCCTGTCAAAGTGTGCTGCCCTTAAGTTGCCTGTGGAACAAGGAACTTTTGTGCTCCGGCTGACTCAACCATCCATGACACCATCAATTGGACAAGAGAAAAGAAGAAAGTTGAGTTCCAGCAAGTATTTCCCAGCAGAGCTACCAGAAGCCGTCTGCAAGGAAGTTGCCGGGAATGACGCCAGGCTTGCCGGTGAGCGTCATGCTCCGGCAAGGCCACAAGTTCTTGCCATGGAAGCATACGCTCCTACCAAGCTTGCCGGGGGGCAACAGGCTCTAGCGAGGCCTCGATCCCTTGCCATTGAGACAAATGCTTCCTTGATAGAGGATATGCCTTTTAGTCCTTGTTGTCGAGCCCCAGGCTCCAGCATGGGCACAACACATCGTCCATTTCCTTCAAACAGGAGAACTCCCTGAGGAACAAGAAGAAGCAGAGAAAGTAGCCCACCGGTATAATATGTACTAGTTTGTGAACAACGTCCTATACAGGAAGAGGCCAAATGGTGTGAAACTCAAGTGCATTTCTCGGGAAGATGGACTGGAGCTGTTGCATGGAGGCATATGTGGCTCCCAGATAGGATCAAGAGCGCTTGTCGGTAAGGCATTCCGGCAAGGTTTCTTCTGGCCCACTGCCCTCCAGGATGCAACTGCGCTAGTAACCAAGTGTGAAGCATGTTAGTTTCATTCAAAGAAATTGCATCAACCAGCTCAAGCTCTTCAGACAATCCCTCTCTCCTGGCCATTTTCGATCTGGGGGCTCGCCATCTTGGGTCCTTTTCCCCGTGCTACTGGGAGCTTTGAGTACTTGTACGTCGCAATCGACAAGTTCACAAAGTGGCCAGAAGTGGAAGCAGTGAGAATGGTGACAACACAATCAGCCGTAAAGTTCTTTAAAGGAATAGTTTGCCACTTTGGTGTACCAAACAGGATCATCACCAACAACGGCACACAATTCATGAGCCGCACCTTCATGTAGTATGTCCAAGATCTTGGCGGCAAGATCTGTTTTGCTTCTGTTGCCCACCTAAGGAGCAGCATCCAGGTGGAAAGGGCTAATGCTGAAGTGTTGCGAGGCCTCAAGACAAGAACTTTCGACAAGCTGTGCAAGTGCGGAAGGCGATGGATTGATGAGTTGCCGGTGGTTCTTTGGTCAATCAGGACGACTCCAAACCGAGCTACCGGCCATACACCCTTGTCCCTAGTATACGGGGCGGAAGAAGTTCTCCCCACGAAACTCACATGCGGGTCACCTCGAGTGCTCGCTTATGATGAGCTTGAGCAAGAGCAGTTGTGACAAGATGATGATATGCTCCTTGACGAAGATCGTCTTCAGGCTGCTGTGCGAGCTGCGTGCTACCAGCAAGCTTTGCGCCGCTATCATAGCCACAAGGTTCATGCCCGAAGTCTTTAGGAAGGTAACCTTGTTCTTCGGCACGTTCAGACCGCCAAGAATTCCAATAAGTTGATGCCGAAGTGGGAAGGCCCTTATCGGGTAGTGCGAGTCACCAGGCTTGGCGTAGTACGCCTGGAGACCGAGGATGGCATCCTAGTGAGCAACTCCTAGAATATCGAACATCTTTGTAAGTTCTACCCATGGGGCGCAATTGTCGGGTCTCCCAGCAACCACCTTTTGTGCAAGTCTTGCCGCCAAAGCATGTTTTCCTTGGAACAAAGCTAGGCACAGACCCTGTGCATAGTTGAATAAAGCTAAGTGTTCTGCAAATCTTGTTGATTCTCATGTTTACTTATGTACATCTTTGTCCGAGATATTGTATTGCGCTTACTCCCGGCAAGAGCTAACATACCGACAAGGTTCCATATCCCTATTTTCTCTTCTTTCTTTTTCTCAAAGGACAGAAGGTTACCTCGCGTGCAGCTTTGTCAGGGGGACCGTGGTATGGATACCGACGGGCGACGTTCAAGGAAAACATCTTGCCACGACGTTCAATGAAAAGCTAAGTTGCAGAAACTTTAAAACATATTTTTGTTTTGTTATTCTCCTTGAACGGTTTCAACTTTTGTATGGAAAACCTACACGCGAAGGAACCTTGTTGCGATTGGTTGCGCCCTTACTCTGTTTCGAGTCCGCTCAATAGTCTAGGTGGGTGCACTGAAAACACTGGGGTCTATTGCCGGTAGCAGCCCTGCCAGCAGGCTACTAAAGTCCTGCACCTAGCACTCGCGGCAAGGGTGTGCGCGCCAGAAAGTCTCCAATCAAGCATAGGGTGAATGCATACAGAAAGAAATTAAGCAAGGGGGATAGCATAGCATTTGTTCAATGCATAGAAACTTATCTTACATCAATCTTGTGGTGATTCTAACATAAGATAAACTGTTCTTGGCATGGATGGCGGCGAGAAGTAAGGCAGCTAATCCCGACGATCGCCTGCAACCCACTTGACATGGCTTACCCTGTTGACGATGGGCACGACAAGTTCCTCAAGCGCCTTGACGTCCACATCCCTCGGCAAATGGTCAAAGACATTGGGGAGGTTGATGCCGGGGTTCTTGTGCACCACCTTGACGAGCACCTTGCGGAGAACGTCCTGGCAAAGTTTGCACGATTCGCTACCCAGATAGGATGTTCGGTCAGAGTGAAGTTGCTTCGGGGCTTCAAGCGTGCAGTCGAAGAACATGGTCATCCTGGCGCTCATGGACACTCTATCGTCACAAGAGTACCTGAAGCCTTCTAGGCCCATGGTGGACAGTTGTGTGGCAAGCTTCTCCTCGATGTCGACGAGCTTCTCAGTCTAGACTTGTATTCCCTGCACATAGTCATTGTGGGCAGAAGTGGCACTCTTGACCAGCTCCTCCTCATCTCGGAGATCCCTGACTAGAGCCTTCTCATGGGTCCTGCCGGTCTCAAGAGTCTCGGTCAGCATAGCCAGTTTCATTTTCAGATAATCAATGGATTCACTGGCTGAAGAGAGTTGTTTGGTCTTGTCGGATATGGTGACCTGCATCTCCATCAGCCTGTGGAGGGCTTTGTCTCTTTCAGTCTCGAGTGACGAGATCTTCTTGCTGTGATCCTCAAGATCTGCCTCTAGCTTCTTCACCCTCTCCTCCAGCAAGTTCTTGGCGGCCTCTGCAGCTTCGACAGCATCGACGGCCTCCTTCAACTTACCGGCATGATCTGTAGTTAGAGCTTCGAGCGTCTCCTTGTGTTTATGCTCCAGCTCCTGGGTCCACCGCGCGACAAGCCCTTCGATCTCTGCTTCCTTTCCGTGAAGCTTGTCGGCAAGTGCCTTCTCGCGAGCGACAAGGTCGTCCTCATGGGCATCAAGCCCAATACGGTGCTCCATCAAGCGAGCTTCTTCTGTAGCAGCATGTTGCTTAGCCTCCTCGCGCCTGCTCGACGTCGGACTGCTTCAAGAAGAGTTTGATCTAGCCTTGGCTCAGTTGCTATTGACCAGACTTCAACTCTTGGAAAGCTTGGGCAAACCAGGCCTACGTTTCCTTGACGCGCTTCGGAAAGTCTGCCTCAATTGCTCCCATAACTGCTGCTTTGAGTCCAGCTTCTCCTTTTGGGCGCGGTAAAGCGCTTGAAGCTTTCGGAAGTTGTCTCCCATGGTTTGGAGGAGTTCTTTTCTTGGGATATGCTGCTGCTGGCACTTGGTTCATCAACAATCTCGAGCCCGGCAGTAGTAATGATCTCCTCGTCAAAAACTTCCCCTTCAGATGGCACCCCAGTGCTTGCCGTGTCGGGGATGCTGACAAACAAGTTATCGCCAACCCTGAGGTACCTTCTTGATGAAGGGGCTTCGGATGTAGATGGCTAGTCCTCGATGGCCGCCTCCCTGGCAGCTGGGGACTCCGTGGTCGGCGTAGCGCCTGGCGCTCCTGCGGCAGGAATGCTGTTAGTAAGGTCACTAGCCTCGTCGCCAGCCTTCTTAGCAGACTTCTTGGCGGCCTCCTCCTGCGCAGCCTTGGCGGCCTCGGCGTTGGCGGCCTTGGCAGCAGCATTCTTGGCGGCTTCGGCAACAGCACTCTTGGCGGCTTCCTCAGCAACGATCCTGTCGGCCTCGGCAGTAGCATCCCTGGCGGTCTCCTCGATAACGGTGTCAATATCCATGCGCTCTGTCGAGGGAATGTCTAAAGGCCAAGAAAACAAACCAAACGAGATTGAGGTGGAAGTTCAAGAGGGCAAAAAAAGAAAAACATAATAACGAGTACCTACGCCAACATCGGTTGCCGGTGTAGACCTGCCGGTGCCCGTGCTTGCCGGCTCTTCCTCGTCGTGATAAAGCGCACTAGAGGAAGTCCTTGTCGGAGATCCATCTCTGGGCGGCGTAGATGATGGAGGTGGCATATTAGGGATCGCCTTTGATGGTTCTCCTTGTCGTTGCTCTCCTCCTACACATCTGGTGATGTCAGCAACAAAGATGCACACCCCGGCACTTGCCAATGGGAAGTGAATAATGGACTCACGCTGGGGGCTGCGCCGGGGGCTGAGTCGAGGGCTACGTAGCAGGCTAGCCTCCGGGTTGACGGTGGTCGTCTCTAGCGCACCTGAGGTGCTTGCCAACGGCACCTCACCCGTCAAGGTCTTCGCCCTCTTCGCTACCCTTTGCGCCAATGTTTCCGCATCCCTGTGGAGACAAGACAAAGCAAAGCAAATGAGTTAAGTAAAACCAAAAATTCGAAAGGCAAAAGATGCGACAAGATCCTAACTCCTCATCTTCTTCTCCCGAGCTAAGGGCAGGGAGGTCGAAGGAGACTTCTTCCATGGTGCCCGTGGGGGGAGGTGGAGGGGTGCTCCTAGGTCGCTTAGCCGCGGCAGGCGCAGCTTGCTGATGAGCTTCTTGCCACTGCGTGGCCTTGCTAGCCGCCACCTTGTTGGGCGTTGCACTGCTCGAGGAAGCTTGGCGGACCAAAATCCCAGAAGCAGCACTCCGAAGGGCGCGCCTCTTCCTTGGATCAAGAGTCGGGGCCTCCTCTAGCAGTTCCTCCTCAGTTGTATCTTTGGCAGGACGGCCCTCGGCAGATGTGCCACCCTACTCCTCAGCGATCCCGCCCTGCCCGGCAAGATTCTTGTCCGGCAACATTTTCCCTTGGCTGGTTTCCTCTTCCAAGAAGCCGGCGCAACCGGCCTCCATGGCAAGATTTTCTTCCTCCGCCCTGCTGGAAATGTATTCCATTTCTTCCTCAATGAGGACGCAGACGAGGACCTCTTCTTCGCGGATGGCCCTCTCCGTCAGGTTATCAAAGAATTGTTGTGCCTGCTCTTTAGGTGGTTCAATCCAGGTCACGTCAAGGCTGTGAGCGTCAAACGTCGGCATCATGGCGATGATTGGACCTAGAGCAGAGTTGTTGCACAGAGGGAATATGCTTGTCGGCAGCTTACATACCACGTCACCCATGAACAGTTTCTGGCAGAGAGCTGCGTGATGCATAAATGTCAGATTGTTGTTCAATCTAGGGTGCAGCCTCATGATGTCTGCTGCATTTTGGAATTCCCAAGCTGGCCTCCCCTTGTTCTGCAGAGGGGCGATGCGTTGGCGTAGGAAATCGGCGCCTATCATTTCTACTGTGACACTGATAGTTCTAAGGCAATGAATCTTGGTAGTCGCGACTGTGAGGTTCACATCCTCGGGGTCGAGGGCACTCTAGTCGTTGCCACGCACCATCTTGGTTTGCCGCGGCGAGCATAAAGGCTAAAAGTTCTCCTCCCGAATCTAGCACCATTTGCTTCGCCACTCCTCCCACTTCTCGCGGTAGGCCCCGTCTGGGTAAACCTCCTTGGTTCCTGGCCATGGAATCCAAGCGATGGAACCAGAAAGGGCTTCACCTTTTTGGATGCGGGGAATGAAGTAATGGCGGAAAAGGGTGGTGCTAGGAACTACTCCGGCAAAGTTTTCACAAAGGTGAGCGAAAACTGACATGCATGTCATGGCATTCGGCGTAAAATCCAAGATTTGGAAGCCGTAGGTGAGCATGATGTCATTGAAGAAATCCGAGAAAGGGGGGCAGAGCCCGTAGTAAAAATAGTCGGCAAAGAAGTGATATTTATCTGGGCCGCCCCTGGAAGAACCTAGACTCACGTGGGTGGCGGGATGCGCTTTCATTTCCATCGCCCAAATGTTCTGGTGTCGCTCCCTTAGAGCGCTCGCGTCAAGCACCGGGGGAAAGACAGTGTGCTCCTTCCGCATCCTCGCCAGCCTGTTCTTCGAGACGGCGGTTTCCACATCCTTGCCCTTGCTGGCCTTGGGTGGCATGGTGGCTATGGAGGTGGAGGCTAAGGACGGAGAGGGCGTGGAGGCATGGATGAATGGGAGGAGCGTTGTTTCGGGCTTGAGGAGGAAGACGACGGCGGTTCTCAGATTGGAAAAGACAAGAGGTAAATGAGCAACGCCTTTACGGTTTCCTTTTTATGGGGAAGGGGCGGGACAACCTCTTTACTAGATTAATATAGAAATACTTTGCGGGCGCGCTGCTATGATGGCCGCGCCACGCACGTCCCTCACGTCCCGCATTCAATGCGTGTCGTGGGGTGATACGTCTCCAACGTATCTATAATTTTTGATTGTTACATGCTATTATATTATCTGTTTTGGATGTTTTATATGCATTATATGCTATTTGATATTATTTTTGGGACTAATCTATTAATCTGGAGCCTAGTGCCAGTTTCTGTTTTTCCTTGTTTTTGAGTTTTGCAGATAAGGAATATTAAACGGAGTCCAAACGAAATAAAACCTCTAGAATGATTTTTTCTGGAATAAAAGGAAGCCACAAAACTTGAGAACCAAGGCAGAGGAGCTGCCACAGGGCCACAAGCCTGCTTGCCGCGGCCAGGGGGTACCCCACACCGGGCAGGCTTGTGGGCCCCTAGCAACTCCCCTAACCCTAATCTTCGGCCTATAAATACCCAAATATTCCATCATTATCAAAAAGGGCCACGAAAACACTTTCCCGCCGCCAGAAGACTCCGTTCCTGAGAGATCCAATCTTGGAGCCTTTTCCGATAATCTGCCAGAGGGGGATTCGATCACGGAGGGCATCTACATCAACTCCATTGCCCCTCCGATGATGCGCGAGTATTTCACCACAGACCTACGGGTCCATAGCTAGTAGCTAGACTCTCTCTTTGCTTCTCAATACCATGTTATTCATGATTTTCATTGAGATCTATCTGATGTAATACTCTTTTGCGGTGTGTTTGTCGAGATCCGATGAATTGTGGGTTTATGTTCAGATTATCCATGAATATTATTTGAGTCTTTCCTGAATTCTTTTATGCATGATTTTATATGTTTGCAAGTCTCTTCGAGTTATTGGTTTGGTTTGGCTAACTAGATTGGTAATTCTTGCAATAGGAGAAGTGCTTAGTTTTGGGTTGAATCTTGTGGTGTCCTCACCCAGTGACAAAGTAGGGGTACCGAGGCCCGTATTGTATTGTTTCCATCAAGGGTAAAAAGATGGGGGTTTCATCATATTTCTTAAGTTCATCCCTCTACATCATGTCATCTTACCTAATGTGTTACTCTGTTCTTCATGAACTTAATACTCTAGATGTAGGCAGGAGTCGGTCGATGTGTGGAGTAATAGTAGTAGATGCAGAATCGTTTCGTACTACTTGTCATGGACATGATGCCTATATGCATAATCATTGCCTTGGATATCTTCATAATTATTCGCTTTTCTATCAATTGCTCGACAGTAATTTGTTCACCCACCGTAATACTTGCCATCATGAGAGAAGCCATCTAGTGAAACTTATGGCCCCCGGGTCTATTTTCCATATTATAATTTCAGATCTAAAACCAAAAACACCAAAAAATACTTTCTGTCCTATTTTTACTTTCAATTTTACTTTCCGTTCAAGCATCCTATTATAGCTATCTCTATTAGATCTCAACTTTGCATGTAACCATGAAGGGATTGACAACCCCTTTATAGCATTGGGTGCAAGAGTTTGATTCTTTGTGTAGGTACATCTATTGGTGGCTCGCTTGTATCTCCAACTGGATTGATACCTTGGTTCTCAAAAACTAAGGGAAATACTTATCTACTTTGCTTCATCAAACCGTTCCTCTTCACGGGAAACAAACGCATGCTAGAAAAGTAGCAAGAAGGATTTCTGGCACCATTGCCAGGGAGATACATAGCAAGTCAAGATACCAAGTACCCATCACAAACTCATCTCTTGCATTTACATTATTTACCATTTGCCTCTTGTTTTCCTCTCCCCCACTTCTAAAACAATTTTCAGAAAATACCAAAAAGATTTGCCTTTTTTCGCCCTTCTTTTGCTTGTGTGCCACCATGTCTGAAATAGGGGAGGTTATCACTGAAAATCTAGGGGGTGTCGCTAGTACTAATCTTGAGGAAAAATTTGAATCTTGCTCTCTAGATCATGAAACGGAATCTCTTCTTAAAACTAAAACTTTTCAAGTTGGAGATGGAAACATTATCGGTAAGAGCGTTGTTCAAGAATTATTTGATTGTATGGGAACAATACCTATGAGTAAGAGATCGATTCCTCTTAGAACGAATAGTTATGTGGATGCTATTGTCATGCTCATTGAAAAATTGGAAAGGAAATTTGTGCACATTCATCCCGCTTTGCAGAAAGTGTTTTATGAACTTCCCAATATTAATCACCCTAAAGCTAAAAACATTGCTACTATTATCCTTATGCGAGAATTTGATTTTATCATACAAGAAGCTAGGGAGATTTTTGCCTGCTACAATAAAGATGTTGAACACCCTCCTATTGAAGAAATCATCCATGATAAAGAAACTTTGCGTAGCCTAGAATCTGGAGACTCTCAATCTTATAGTGCAAATCTTAGGAAGAGAGCTCCCTACGCGGAAATAACTCACACCCTATATCATGAAACCAATGAGGAATTTGATTGGATTACTAAGGGAATTTTGGAAGGGTATGAGGATGATTTGCTTGAAAATATGATCAAACAACCTCTTAGAAATAAGATACATGTGTTATATGATGATATTTATGGTGATGATCTAGACTACGGGTTTATGGATGTTAAAATCACTAACCCCAGCCCCTTTCATGATTTAAGTTCTTATACTAGAAAATAAATAAAGTTAAGTATGGATATAGTTAGGAAATCTTTTGATGGATTGATCAAGTTTGGATTGTTTACCAAAGATGACAATAGCTAGATCTATTGTGTTTTGCCTAGCTAGGGGCGTTAAACAATAGCGCTCGTTGAGAGGCAACCGAATTTTATTTTGCTTTATGCTTTTTGCTTCTATTTTGGTGTGTTTGGCACATTATTACTTGTGTAGTAATTGTGTTTTTGTGTTTAAATTAGTGTTTGAGCCAAGTAAAACCTTTGGGTGATCTATGGTAGTTGTTGATTTGATCTTGCTGGAAAACAGAAACTTTTGCGCTCAGTCCAGGAATTGTCTGAAGTTTTTAGAACATCAAATTGATCTGAAACTTCTACACAGGATTCATATACGAATTTCCCTGGTTTTCCTATTTTTTCAGAATTTTTACAGTTCTAGAAGTATTCGAAGTTTACAGATTGCTATAGACTGTTCTGTTTTTGAAAGATTTTGTTTTCTTTGTGTTGTTTGCTTATTTTGATGTATCTATGGGTCGTATCGGGGGGTATGAGTCATGGAAAAGTTGGAATACAATAGGCATTACACAAATATAAATAAAGAATGAGTTCACAATAGTACCTAAAGTGGTGATTTATTTTTCTTATACTAACGGATCTCATGAGTTTTCTGTTGAGTTTTGTGTTGTGAAGTTTTCAAGTTTTGGGTGAAGATTTGATGGACTATGGAATAAAGAGTGGCAAGAGCCTAAGCTTGGGGATGACCAAGGCACCCCAAGTCATATTAAAGGATACCAAAAAACCACAATCATCTTGGAGCATCTTGTATGATATGAGTCTTTGCTTGTTAGTTTGCCACACTCATCCTTGTTGCACACATCTTTTGAGAGAGACACGCTGAATCGTGAATTTGTTAGAATACTCTATGTGCTTCACTTATATCTTTTGAGATAGGAAATGTTGCTCTAGTGCTTCACCTATATCTTTTTAGAGCATGGTGGTGTTATATTTTATAGAAATTACTGAACTCTCGTTCCTCACTTATATTATTTTGAGAGTTTCATAAAACAGCATGGTAATTTGTTTAGGTTATGAATTTAGTCCTAATATAATGGTATCCAGAGGGATATAATAAAAACTTTCATATTAAGTGCATTAACAACTATGAGAAGTTGGATTCCTTGCATATAGTTTTGAGATAATAGGGATGGTAATATGAGAGTCATGCTAGTGAGTAGTTGTGAATTGGATAGATACGTGTGTTAAAGCTTGTGATTCCCGTAGCATGCACGTATGGTGAACCGTTATGTAACAAAGTTGGAGCATGACTTGTCTAATGATTTTCGACCTTTGTGTGAGTGTCGGGAGCGCGTGATGATTAACTCCTACCAACCTCTCCCCAAGGAGAATGCATTTAATTCTTTGTTTGATAACTAATAGACTTTTGCAATAAGTATGTGAGTTCTTTATGACTAATGTGAGTCCATGGATTATACGCACTCTCTCCCTTCCATGGATTATACGCAGAAGCAACCTGGGAGCATGAAGATTATCTTAGATCGGAGTTCCCGTATTTTTTTAGCGCTTAGCCTAGGAATCTCGGGGACGATATTCTTGTAAGGGGGGAAGTCCTGTCACACCCTGTGTTTGTGTCACATTGTTATGTTTGGGTTTATAAAATATGGAGCCAACTAAAACTTTTTTATGTGCTTGTTTGCTATGTTGTCTATTTGCTTGATGATTGTGGTGTGGCACTACTAGGCTCTATTCCACTTCAAATTAATCTTCCATGTCCCCAAACCTCTTGCCCAATGATCATGCCATATGAATAGTGCCCAAAACTATTTTTATCAAATTTTGTTTTAACCAAAAAAGATTTGTTCAAATTAGGTTTTCAAAACCCCCTAAAATGAGGTTTGCACTGCAAGTCTTCAAATTAGGTGGACCCTTATTTTGCAAAGGCTTTATTTCAAACCTACTATATATATGACTTCCCAAAACCACCAAATATTATTTTTAAAGATTATTTTCATATTTTATTTAAAGGCTTTTTCTTAAGGCCAGAAATGGTTTTTCCTAGGGAAAAAATTATTTAAATACTTTGAAAATATTTGAGAACATTTAGAGAAACTCAGTGGACATATATTTTCCATAGATATGAGTTTAAACACAAGGGCATGATCAGATCATAGGCAAATACCCTCAAAACCCTTTCGGTTCAAATCAAACTTTTGGAATATTTCTATAAGAAATATTCTCAATAAATTCCAGGAAAATTCCAGCAAGTCAACACTATCATAGGTGATGATCTTGCAAAGCTTCATATCAATCCAAGTTGATTTGGTTCATCAAACCATCCCAAAACCATTCTTGTTTAAAATCAAATTTGAGCAACTTTAAATTGTGAAGTGTCTCCCCTTAGCCTCAAACTTGGTGGGCATGCTCTAATGGCCAAATAGTGATGATACACCAAGTGGTGCATCAAGGATAAAAGCCTAGCATCAATGGATCTACAAAAATCTAATTCTGCTAATTTCTAGGGTTCGTCAAATCTCCATTATCAACTTTTTCCCCTTGAGATCAAACTTGGTGAATCCCCTCATTTTTACCTAGCCTTTCACCCTAGTAAGTATCTCAGTAAGGTGGTAGAGTTTTCTTGCCTAAATCATTATCAAACAGCTTCTGGTGAATTGGTAAAACCATCATCTCCCCACCTTATCCTTTTACCCTTGTCCCCAAATTTTTACCACAACATCATGCAGTCCCTCCCCACCTCTAGTAAAGTCCCTGGCGCCATAGAGCATGAGCGCATGGGGTAAAAGCCCCATTTCCCTCTCTGGAAAACATCTTTTCTCTCTTCTCTTACTTCTCCCTCTCACTCATGGCTACTCCAGAGCATCCAAGGTTCTTTCACACTTTCTTTATTCACCCTTCAGCTGCGGGACACAAGTGGACACGCCAGAGCGCATCAAAAGCACTGGCATGCAGGCCAAAGTCGCGCTCTAGAGTGCGCAGCCACGCTCCAAAGGGTTGACCTCCCTCTCCTGCCCAGACACGACCACCTTGGGCCATCCCCTCGTGCCGGTCGCTGCATCTCGACGTCCGCAACACGCCAGGGCAACGACCCCCTCTCTCCCCTCTCTCTCTCCTTTCCTTCCTCGCATGCACACGGCACCGCCCGAACCGGACGGTGGCCACGCTCGCACGCGCGACGCCCTTAGCCCCCCTTTGCCTGTTTGCGCTCTTCAGGGCATCTCCCGTGGGCCCCCAGCCCTACCGTCGCCCCCTCCTTTCCCTGCCGTGGCTCGATGGTGAGTGCCCGAGCTCTCCCGCGCTTGCCACTCCCCTTCCTTTGCCTCACCTATTTAAAGGGGGCCCGAGCACCCCCTCTCTCTTTCCCTAGCCTCCTTCCACTCCCAATCCCCCCCCTTAGCCACCCTAGAGACCGCCCGGAGCACCTGTGCTCGGGATCGACCGAGGCATCGCCGCATCGGGACTTTGTCGATCTCGGGCTACCGGCCCGCTCCGGCCGTCCTTTATCCTCCTTTGAGCCCGTAACTCACCCCTGGCTCGTTTCCCCCTCTCCCCCGCTCATTTTGAGGCAAGAAACGTCGGCTCCGACCCCCTCCCGAATCTCCTTCGCCATGGCCATCTCACCGCCGGCAGCTCCAACCCCTCTGATCGCCCTTCCACCTCTAGAGGACCAGCGGGTCGACGCCGAACCCGTTCCCGCCTCCAGATCCCCTCGTCGCGCCTCCCTTTGCCGCCGGTGAGCTCTCCCCTTCTTGTCCCGAGGTGGGAGAAGGACCCGACGGGTGGGGCCCACGTGTCGGTCTCCTCCCCTCTCCTGTGCCCTCTCTCTCTCTTCCCCGCGGTCGCTGACAACCAGGCCCCACGCGTCAGGTTTAAACCTGACCGCGTGCGAGGCCGGCTGGCTAGCCAGCTGGGCCGGCCCAGCCACTGGCCGCTTCTGGCCTGGGTCCCTGCGGCCCTTTTTCTTTTTTCCTTTTCTGTGGGATTTTGCAAAAATCCCACAGAGCCCAAATAAAATCCTATGACAAAACTTTTTGCACCTAAATTCTTAGAATATTCCATAGAATATATTAGTGTCATTTGTAAAAATGTTTGAAAAACTTTTTAGAACTATTTTTAATTAAAACCCCTATTTGGCATTTCCTGCCTCTGTTCAATAGTTTTTAAAAATATTTTTCATAGTAAAATATTAAACAAACATTTTTAATATAGTCCTTAGTATTTATCAGAATAGATTAGCATTTTTATTAGTAGCTTGAGTGCTCTGTTTTTGTGTGTTGATTATTTCTATCATTATTTTATTGCGACGATAGATTGCGTTGTTGACGAAGAAGTTGGACCCGAAGACTTCGAAGACCCCGGAGACTTTCTTGAGCCAGGCAAGCAGCCCTTTGACCATGATGAGAAACCATTTTCATTACATGTCATGTAGCACTTTACTTTCATCGTAATTGATCACGTGATGTGGTCTTCCCCTTTCAGTGGGATGCCTCCGATACTTTTCCATTGACACTTGCATCATGCATGACCCTACCACCTTATGAGGGGTTATGTGGGTGGGTGTAGTTAGAATGCATATAGATGCTACGCAAGTGGGATGGGATTTATGCATAAAGATGGAAAGGAGATAAATGATTTCAAAGACTCTTTCGAAAACCCAGTCGGGTGCCACTAATGCCCGAGGGAGATGTTGATGAGAAGGGTGACCACTTGAGAAAGAACAAGTGTGTCAAACATCATCCACCCAAGTTGAAAACTTGAAGTCTTGAAGACTTGATCGTCATGTAGGTCTTGAAATTATTAACTCACAACTCTCATGAATCACACAACCAACCCCATCTACTAATAGCATAGCAAAATGTAAAATAACGTTTCCCGGGGCCAATGTGTCAAAGGGTTGAGGGGTACCTACCACATGATACTACAAGTAAGCAAGTTTCCAATTACCTACTTTGCATGCAATTGGGGTGATGGAAGAACTAATGCAATAAAACATAGGTAGACATGATCAAAGTGACTTGCCTTGCTGACGATCCTCGTAATCAAGTGACTCTAGATAACAAGCTTCGCACTCCGGATGATCTAACGAATCAAACAAGAGTACACCATAAGCATAAATATAAAACAATTCACACAATTTAGCAAGGTTAACAAACAATACTAAAACCATTCAATAGTATCAATCAAGAGAAAGAAATCAAAATAAAAGAATATTTTGACTCACAAAGATTTGTAGTGTCAAAAACTTCTACTACTACTACTTTAAGACAAACAACCAAGCAATAGCTAGTAGAAAAAGAAATATTAAAGAAAATCAATTTTTTGTAAACAGAATCAAATTCACTAAAACTATTGTGTAAAGAAACACTACTAAAATGAAAATAACTAGAATGTTCCTCTAACTTTGGAATAGGAAACCAAATCAATGATATTATTAACACTAATATTATTATCATCATATTACTTAACAGAATAGAATTACTAAAATTATTTATTTAAAATCTAACTTAATCATCTATCTAGTTTGTGAAAGTAAAACTAAATTGTTTTATAAAACTATACCTAATGAAAAAGATATAAAGATTCCTATAATAACATGGTATAAAACTAAACAATCATTTTAAATATTAGCAAGTAATGTTACCTAAATGTTTGAAACAACAAAAACTAATGAAAACTATTAACAAAGTTAACGAATTCAGGTTCAAACTAAATTAAAATTAAGATAACTAAACTACAATAAGAACTAAACAGATTCTGTTTTTGTTAAAAACAGTAACTAAATTTATTCAAAAATTACTCAAATCATGTAGAATGATAGGTTTAACTAATACCAAACAGTGGCAAAAAGATTCATATAAAAAAATATTTTTAAACTATAGTTATACAGATTTTAGTAATTTGAACAAATTTGATTAGATTCAAAATTTAAAGCTCAATTTTGAAAACTAAGAATACTGACATAAACTACATCAAGTATGTGAACTAATGCAAAAAGAATCAACTAAAAACTGTAAATAGTTTAAAAGATATGATAAAAACAAAAATAGAAAACATTCTGTTTCTAAAACAGAAAAGAAAAGAAAAGAAAAACTGATCGAACGGACAGGGTGACGTGTCGTTCTCTAGTTGGCTACAGGGTGCGCGAGATTTGACGTTTTGAGCGAACGACCGAGCTGTAGAGGATACCGGTTCGGGTTTCTAAAACGATCTAATCCTACGCGTCGGATCTAGATCGAACGGCTACGGGAGGGTTCGGTGGCTTACAGAGAAGGGAGTCGCCGGCGAGGGGGTTCTCCGGCGAGGCCAAGGCGGCGAGGTCGTCGGGGAAGGTGCTCCGGTGGTTGGGGATGGCGTCCGAGGGGTGCTAACGACGGCGGCGGGTCTCCGGCGTGCTCTGGTGGGGTCGGAGGGTTGTGGGGACGACAAAGGCGACGGGCAGGTGCTTTGGAAGGGTTCAGTCGAGTGCCGAACTCCGGCGAGCTCGTGGGGCAGCGCTCTGGCGAGGTAGAGTGGGGTTCGGGGGTGGAATGGAGTGCGGGGAGTCAACGGGGTACTTATAGGGCCGGTGCGGTGGTCGGGGAAGGAAAGAGGAGGGAGATCCGGGAGAGGGATCTCCGGCGACGGCGGCGCGCGCGCGAAGAAGAAGGCGACCGCGGCGTCTTCGGGATCGGACGGTGGGGCCGGGGTGTCAGAGAGAGAGAGGGCGGCGTCAGCGCACCGGTCGGTCGGCTCGGAGCGGTTTCGGGACTTAACTGCTGTGGGCCGGCCCGTTTCAAATTAAATCGTTTCCTTTTTAATATCCAGAGCAATAAAACTCATTTAAATGTATTCAAAACATTTCCAAATATAGGAAATATATATCAAAATGATCAGGAGAATTAATGCTATTCAATGAACATTTTTCCTCTGTCATATTAAATACTTTGAAAAAAAATCAGAAATTGCTATTTTTGATTTTAAATCCTTTTGCAATAATTTTTCAAATAGCCCCTGGTTTTATTGTCCAAACATTTCACCAAGACGACCCTGGTGTGGAGTGTCATGTTACTCCCCTCTTTGCTTTGAACTTTTCTAGAAGTTTTCAAATAGGTGAAACAAGAAAAGGAGAAAGCTGAAAGTGCATTTCAGAAATTCAAAAGAAACACTTCAACCATTATATTCATTCAAACATTATGATGATGATGCATAGCTATATATCGTAGCATTCCAAAATGAAATTTTGGGATGTTACATGATGGCTGGGTACCAATCGAGTGGACTCTTTGTTTACTATCGTCGGGGGAAAGGCATTATTCGGGTGCTTACCTCGGGTATGTTACATACCGCGAGTCGTGGATGACACGGAAGTTCCCCGAGTCTTGTGGGTAAACTGTGCAACCTCTGCAGAGTGTAAAACTATTCGAATAGCCGTGTCCACGGTCAAGGACAGTTGGGTGGTGCTGCTTAGACTATGTCCGGATGTTTTCATGAAACTTAGTGTGAGTATGGATGTGTTGGAGACAAAGATGGTACTTGAGCTAAGTCCGATGACTAGCTTGGAAAGCGATCTAAGTCCGATGACTTAGTATGATGAATGAACACGAGGTGTTCAACCCCCAGCTTCTGATGATATCGGTAACTTGTTCATATGGATATCTGCTAATTGTTGATGCATGCTCACTAGTTACTTGATCATGCCATTTGCATTCAAATTAGCTTTCCGCAAAATCACCTACTTAGTGCTATATCATGCATCCTTGTTACCTTGTTCCACAACTTGGGTTGCTTGCGAGTACATTCAAAGTACTCATTGGCTTGCCACTGGTTATTTAATTGGCCTGGCATAGAAGAACATGAGTATGTCGAAGAGTTCGTTGGAGACGAACATGCGAACTAGGACGCTTCCCAGTCAGAATGCCTGTATGTTAAGGTAGATGGCATGGGTTCACGATTTCGATCAAGATTTTCGCTGCTTGTTCTATTTTAAGTGTTTGGCTCGTGTGGCCCAATCTCTGTAAGACTTGACCTTCATGGTCTTTATTTGTGTAAGACGTTAAGAGTGGATGTAAGACTCTTGTTATTCAGCTTCTGTGTGTTCTGTGAGCATTGATCTCTAGGATCACTGTACACATGCATTCGGTGATCACGACTTATGAGTCGGGGTCCCCACAGAGCTGGCATCAGAGCCATCCTGACTGTAGGAAGCCCTTAGTTAGCATGGACGTTAGTTAGGATAAAATAGGCTTTCAAAACTACACTTAGCATTTGTACTTAAGAATTCTGCACTATTTACCTCTTCTCATCTTCACACAACACCCTGCTGACTCTCCTCCTTTCAAACCTTTGTAGATGGCCGTCGTACCCGAAGCCTTCCTGACCTCCGGCTTTCCCTTACTTCTTGGGGATAGCTTGGAGAAGTGCCACTTTCGCCAACCACCCATGTTCCTTTACCACGAGCACTGGGTCGATGCCACCACGAAGGAGTACCATGTGGATGTGGTCGTAAGGGCAAATGACTCCCCGACTAGTTGGTTCTTTGAAGGACCAAAAATGGAGACCATGATGCTAGCAGTCGAGACAGTTCCACGCAAGGCACTCCTGCACCTTCGAGACATCATTCCAGAGATGGCTGACGAGCCGGCTACTCGCTACCTTCCTTCCAGGAAGGATAATCTTGGCGAGAGTTGGACACTGGTTCCGACCCCAGAGGATAGCGCCCCACTCAGGTTCCAAACCTACTTCAGCCTCTCAGCCAATAGCCTGGTTCACCACCTGGTTAAGGAGTCCGTGAAGCTCCACGAGGAACTTCACCACAGCCGAGAGTTGCTTTGACAAGCCAAGACGAAGCCAGACAAGATCAAGAAGGATGGAGCCCCCGAGGGACGACCAGCTGTCGCCTATCGAGGAGGAGTACCCCCAGTTAGTGATGCACCCACATGTCGTCATCGCATGAGTGCGAAGGAGTACCGTGAGCTCTTCACCGACACGCCAGCAAAGCGTCGTCGGGATGGACCTCCTCGTTCCCCGACCCCTTCGACCGGGAACGATACCCGTTCAGATGATGAATCGGAGGAAGACCCAGAGGAGCATGACTACGAGACCTAGCACTCCACCACCTGAGTCCGAGAATCCTAGGGTAGGATCAGTCATGTACCCCTCATGCGAACTAGAGTCCGTGTAATGGTTCATATGAAACCATGTGAGCTTGGTGTTTGTTTTGTTGTTCATGTTCCGATGCAAGTCGTGCTTTTTCCTTACGCAACATGCAAGCGATGACATCGTCTATATTAATATATGTTGGTCTTTCAACCTTTGTTTCAACACACTTGCACTTGACCGACCCCCTTAGGCGCGCTTTTCCATTATTGCTTATCCTCTTGTCAATCCCAGTTGTTTGACTTGGATGCTCCAAACAAGATGGTGACTGCTACCTGCAATAGCTCCTTCACCAACCCTGAAGCCGGCAACTCGAGCTAGCAATAGGGAGCTGGTGGGGCTGCTCACACTAGAGGACACTAGGAGTAGCCACAAGGTGACATTCCCCTACCACCACCTCCATCGGAGAACATGACCATAGCTCAGTTTCTCCAAGTTCTTCGAGAGGAGCACCAAGCCAACAATGCTGCTATCCAGCAGATGGCTCGGGCCCTTGTGAACAACCAGCGGCAAGGCAGGAACGGCAATGGCCGCTCCACGCTGTCTGAGTTCATGAGGAACCCTCCCTCAACCTTCACCGAGACTGCTGAACCATTGGATGCTGATGACTAGATCCGCACCATCGAGGACCTCCTTGCACTGGTCAACTACAATGAGGATCGTGAGAAGGTGCTTTATGCCTCTCACTGCCTCAAAGGTACTGCCCGAGCTTGGTGGGGTGGATTCAAGGTCATGCAAGGAGAGCGTGTGATCACCTCGAATGACTTCAAGGAAGGATTCCGCACTGCCCATATTCCTTCTGGGATCATGGCTATCAAGAAGAGAGAATTCCGAGCGCTGAAGCAAGGAAGTGGCTCTGCAAGGAGTACCTGCAGAGGTTCAACCCGAAGTCAAGGTATGCACGGGAAGACGTCAGCACAGAGGCTACCAAGAAGGAACGCTTCATGTAAAGACTTCAACAGGTCCTGCAGTATCAACTCATCATCTGCGACTGTTGTACCTTCTTTGACCTGGTGAACAAGGCCCTCATGCTAGAAGACAAGCGTTGTGCCATTGACGACACTCACCAGCGAAAGATGATCAGCAAGGGAAGCTCAAGCAACTAGAAGCCTCGCCCCTGGCAGCCAGCCCCAGCCAAGCCATCCTATCAGCCGCAGCAGGCTAGACCTCCTGCACCTCGTCCGAGCTACCAGCCTCAGCAGTACGCCAATCCCAGGCCAGCTTACAACATTAACCCCAATAACAACAACAGTGGCAGAAACTTCAACAACAACCCTGGACAAGTCGCTTGCTTTGGATGTGGTCAGCCAGGACACATCCCTAGGTTGTGTCCCAACAAGAAGCCAGATGCACCGTGCCCCCAATGCGCCAGCTGAAGGTCAAGCACGTGGAGCACCACCAAGGAACACCGCTCCCCGCAACCAGCCCAATAATGGCAAGGGTCGTGTGAATCACGTCATCACAGAGGAAGCCCAAGAAGACACGGACGTCATACTGGGTACGTTCCTCGTTAACTCAACCCCAGCAACAGTATTGTTTGATTGCGGAGCTTTTCATTCTTTTATCACCCAAAAGTTTGCACTAGAGATTGGCATGAAGCCTACACCCCTGGGTAGCCGTATGTTGATACAAACCCTGGGATCAGTTATGAAGTCTGTGATAGGTTGTAAGGGAGTTGAGATTAACATCAACGGGGTAAACTTCCTAGATGACCTTATCATCCTAAAGTTAGAAGGCTTGGATGTGATCCTAGGCATGGACTGGTTAACCAAGCACCAAGGCTTGTTAGACTGTGCTAAGAGGATTGTCACCATGACCAATAGCCAAGGAGTGGAAGTCAAGTATGTTCCCAACCCTGCCCCCACTCAAGCCCCGTAGGCTAACTGTCTGTCGGGAGTTGAGTTGGATCAAGTGCTAGTGGTATGTGAATACCTGGATGTGTTCCCGGATGAGCTGCCCGGAATGCCTCCTGACCGCGACATTGAGTTCATCATTGAGCTTATGCCCGGATCAAGGCCCATCTATAAGAAGGCCTACAGGATGGGATCCGAAGAGTTGGCTGAGTTGAAGAAACAACTGGCAAAGCAGCGCAGAAAGGGATTTATTCGCCCTAGTGCCTCTCCTTGGGGATCACCTGTTCTATTTGTGTTGAAGAGGGACGAAACTATTAGACTCTGTGTCGATTACCGTTCTCTCAATGAAGTCATAGTAAATAACAAGTACCCACTACCCAAGATTGAAGACTTGTTTGATCAGTTGAATGGAGCCAAGGTGTTCTCCAAGATCGACCTCAGGTCTAGGTACTACCAGCTGAAGATCAGATCCCAAGATGTTTCGAAGACGGCATTTGTAACCCGTTATGGCCTGTATGAATACACGGTCATGTCATTTGGGTTAACAAATGCCCCTGCCTACTTCATGTACCACATCAATAAGGTCTTCATGGAGTACTTGGACAAGTTCGTTGTTGTCTTCATTGATGACATACTCGTCTTCTCCAAGTCTGAGGAAGAACATGAGGAACAGTTGAGATTGGTCCTAGAGAAGCTTCGAGAGCACTAGCTTTATGCCAGGTTCAGCAAGTGTGAATTTTGGCTACATGAAGTTGGACTCTTGGGTCATGTGTTGACTGTAGAAGGATTATCAGTGGATCCTACCAAGATTGAAGTCGTAACGGAATGGCAAACCCCAACCACCGTGAAGGAAGTCAGGAGCTTCCTCGAGGACTCGTGGGGTATTACCGCAAGTTCGTGGAAGGGTTCTCGAGCATTGCCCGACCCATGACCCAGCTTTTGAAGGACAAGAAGTTTGAATGGACTGCTAAGTGAGAGGAAAGATTCCAGGAGCTCAATAAAAGATTGACCACGACCCCAGTTTTGGACACCCTTGATATTCACAAGGAGTTTGTGATATATTGTGATGCATCAAGAACCGGACTTGGAGGAGTTCTGATGCAAGAAGGCAGAGTCATAGCATATCTATCCAAACAGATACGTCCTCATGAAGAGAACTACGCCACTCATGATCTCGAGTTAGCCGTTCTGGTTCATGCCTTGAAGACATGGCGACATTACCTTCTGGGGAAGCGATGTGAGATATTCACACACCACAAGAGTTTGAAGTATATCTTCACTCAAAGGGAGTTGAACATGAGGCAGTGAAGATGGTTGGAATTGATCAAGGATTATGACCTTAGTGTTCAATACCACCCCAGAAAGGCCAACGTGGTAGCAGACGCCTTAAGCGGAAAGGCTTGTTCCTTGAATGCTATGATTAAGGAAAGGCAACCCACCCTGTATGAAGAACTTGAGAGCTTCGGCTTGGAACTGGTTACACCAGGATTCCTCTCCAACCTCAAAGCAAAGCCTACCTTGATGGTTGATATCAAGGAATCCCAGAAGGGACACGAGAGCATTGAAGGCATCAAGAGGAAGATCAAGGCAGGCAAGGCCCCAGGATTCTCGGTGGATGAACAAGGAGTTGTATGGTTCAGGACTCGCATTTGTGTACCCAACAAGGAAGATCTCAAGAACCTGATCTTGCAAGAAGCTCAGGACACTCCATACTCCATACATCCTAGAGGAACCAAGATGTATCAAGACCTCGAGGCAAGATTCTAGTGGCATGGCATGAAACGGGAGATAGGCACGTTCGTTGCTAAGTGTGACATATGCCAGAGGGTCAAGGTTGAGCATCAGCGACCCGTTGGGCTATTGCAACCTCTCAAAGTGCCTGAATGGAAGTGGGATAAAGTTGGGATGGATTTCATCACCAGTTTGCCAAGGTCAAGCAAGCGACATGATTCCATTTGGGTCATTGTCGACCACCTAACCAAGGTAGGACACTTCATTCTCGTCAGAACCACCTACGATGGAAGCCAGCTCGCGAACCTCTACATCAACCGGATTGTGAGCCTTCACAGAATTCCAAAGGGATTGTGTCCGATCGAGGAACGCAGTTCACCTCAAAATTCTGGAAGAATTTTCAAGAAGATATGGGAACCAAGCTCTCCTTCAGTACTGATTTTTCATCCCCAGACCGGTGGACAAACGGAACGAGTAAATAAGATACTCGAAGTTATGCTCCGCGCTTGTGTTTTGGCATATGGAGCCAAGTGGGAAGATTGCCTACCATTTGCTGAGTTCTCCTATAACAACAACTATCAGTCAAGTCTTCAGATGGCACCATTTGAGGTGGTGTATGGACGCAAGTGTCGTACTCCCCTCAACTGGTCAGAGACCGGAGAAGGATTAACTTTTGGACTGGACATCCTCCGCGAAGCCAAAGAGCAAGTTCAACTTGTTCGAGAGCGCCTTTGACCGCCAAGTCAAGACAGAAGAGCCATGCCGCTCTCACCACCGAGAACTAAACCTCAACGTCGGAGATTATGTCTACCTCCGTGTCACGCCTCTCAAAGGAACCAAGCGTTTCCACATCAAAGGGAAGCTTGCATCAAGATTCATCGGCCCCTGCAAGATCACCGAAAGACGAGGAGAAGTTGCCTATCAACTGGAGTTACCTCCCGAACTGTCGGATGTGCACAACGTCTTCCATGTGTCACAACTCCGGAAGTGTCTGCAAGTTCCCAATCGCCCCGACCTCTACAAGGATATCGACCATCAAGCCATCGATCTTTAGCCAGATCTCACTTATCGTGAGAGGACAGTTTGCATTTTGGATGAAGCCGAGCACTGGACCCAACACCGCACCATCAAGTACTTCAAGGTCTAGTGGAGCAACCACACTGAAGCAGAAGCAACCTGGGAGCATGAAGATTATCTTAGATCGGAGTTCCCGTATCTTTTTAGCGCTTAGCCTAGGAATCTCAGGGACGATATTCTTGTAAGGGGGGAAGGTCTGTCACACCCTGTGTTTGTGTCACATTGTTATGTTTGGGTTTATAAAATATGGAGCCAGCTAAAAACTTTTTTATGTGCTTGTGCTTGCTTGCTATGTTGTCTGTTTGCTTGATGATTGTGGTGTGGCACTACTAGGTTCTATTCCACTTCAAATTCATCTTCCATGTCCCCCAACCTCTTGCCCAATGATCATGCCATGTGAATAGTGCCCAAAACTATTTTTATCAAATTTTGTTTTAACCAAAAATAATTTGTTCAAATTAGATTTTAAAAACCCCCTAAAATGAGGTTTGCACTTCAAGTCTTCAAATTAGGTGGACCCTTCTTTTCCAAAGGCTTTATTTCAAACCTACTATATATATGACTTCCCAAAACCACCAAATATTATTTTTAGAGATTATTTTCATATTCTATTTAAAGGCTTTTTCTTAAGGCCAGAAATGGTTTTTCCAAGGGAAAAATGATTTAAATACTTTGAAAATATTTCAGACCATTTAGAGAAACTCAGTGGACATATATTTTCCATATATATGCAACACAAGGGCATGATCAGATCATAGGAAAAACCCCTCAAAACCCTTTCTGTTCAAATCAAACTTTTGGAATATTTTTATAAGAAATATTCTCAATAAATTCCAAGAAAATTCCAGCAAGTCAACACTATCATAGGTGATGATCTTGAAAAGTTTCATCTAGTTCCAAGTTGATTTGGTTCATCAAACCATCCCAAAACCATTCATGTTCAAAATCAAATTTGAGCAACTTTACATTGTGAAATGTCTCCCCTTATCCTCAAACTTGGTGGGCATGCTCTAATGGAAAAATAGTGATGATACACTAAGTGGTGCATCAAGGGTAAAAGCCTGGCATCAATGCGTCTATAGAAATCTGATTCTGCTAATTTCTAGGGTTCATCAAATCTCCATTATCAAATTTTTCTCCTTGAGCTCAAACTTGGTGAATCCCCTCATTTTTACCTAGCCTTTCACCCTGGTAAGTATCTCAGTAAGGTGGTAGAGTTTTTTTGCTTAAATCATTACCAAACACCTTCTGGTGGATTGGTAAAACCATCATCTCCCCACCTTATCCTTTTACCCTTGGCCCCAATTTTTACCACAGCATCATGCAGTCCCTCCCCACCTCCAGTAAAGTCCCTGGCGCCAGAGAGCATGAGTGCATGGGGTAAAAGCTACATTTCCCTCTCTGGACAGCATCTTTTCTCTCTTCTCTCACTCATGGCTAGTCTAGAGCATCCAAGGCTCTTTCCCACTTTCTTTATTCCCCCTTCAGCTGTGGGACACAAGTGGACACGCCAAAGCGCGTCAAAAGCACTGGCATGCCGGCCAAAGTCGCGCTCTGGAGCGCACAGCCGCGCTCCAGAGGGTTGACCTCCCTCTCCTGCGCATACCCGGCCTCCTCGGGTCGTCCCCTCGCGCTAGTCGATGCACCTCGACGTCCGCAACACGCCAGGGAAACATCCCCCTCTCTCCCCTCTCTCTCCTCTCCTCCCTCGCGCACGCACCGCACCGCCCGAACCGGCCAGTGGCCGCGCTCGCACGCGCGACGCCCTCGGCCCCCCTTTGCCTGTCCGTGCTCTCCAGGGCATCTCCCATGGGCCCCCAGCCCTCCCATCGCCCCCTCCTTTCCCTACCGTGGCTCGACGGCGAGCGCCCGAGCTCTCCCGTGCTCGCCACTCCCCCTGCCTCCGCCTCGCCTATTTAAAGGGGGGCCGAGCACCCCCTCTCTCTTTCCCTGCCTCCTTCCACTCCCAATCCCCCCCCCCTCCTTAGCCACCCTAGAGACCGCCCGGAGACCCTGTGCTCGGGATCGACCGAGGCACCGCCACGTCGGGGCTTCGTCGATCTCGGGCTACCGGCCCGCTCTGGCCTTTCTTTCTCCTCCTTTGAGCCCGCAGCTCACCCCTGGCTCGTTTACCCCCTCTTCCCCGCTCATTTTGAGGCAAGAAATGTCGGCTCCGACCCCCTCCCGAATCTCCTCCGCCGCGGCCTTCTCGCCGCCGGCAGATCCGACCCCCTCCGTCCGCCCTTACACTTCCACAGGACCGGCGGGTCAATGTCGAACCCGTTCCCGCCTCGAGATCCCCTTGCCGCACCTCCCTTCGCCCCTGGTGAGCTCTCCCCCTTCCTGTCCCGAGGTGGGAGAAGGACCCGACAAGTGGGGCCCACCTGTCGGCCTCTCCTCCCCTCTCACGCGCCCTCTCTCTTCCTCGCGGTCGCTGACGGTCGGGCCCTGTGCGTCAGGTTTAAACCAGGCCGCGCGTGAGACTGGCTGGCTGGCCAGCTGGGCCAGCCCAGCCACTGGCCGCTTCTGGCCTGGGTCCCCGTGGCCCTTTTTCTTTTTCCTTGTCTGTGGGATTTTGCAAACATCCCATAGAGCCCACATAAAATCCTATGACAAATCTTTTTGCACCTAAATTCTTAGAATATTCCATAGAATATATTATTGCTATTTGTAAAAATGTTTGAAAAACTTTTTAGAACTATTTTTAATTAAAACCCCTATTTGGCATTTCCTGCCTCTGTTCAATAGTTTTTAAAAATATTTTTCATAGTAAAATATTAAACAAACACTTGTAATACAGTCCTTAGTATTTATCAGAATAGATAGCATTTTTATTAATAGCTTGAGTGCTCTGTTTTTGTGTGTTGATTATTTCTATCGTTATTTTATCATGACGATAGATTGCGTTGTTGACGAAGAAGTTGGACCCGAAGCCTTCGAAGAGCCCGGAGACTTTGTTGAGCCAGGCAAGTAGCCCTTTGACCATGATGAGAAACCATTTTTATTGCATGTCATATAGCACTTTACTTTCATCATAATTGATCACGTGATGTGGTGTTCCCCTTTCAGTGGGATGCCTTCGATACTTTTCCATTGACACTTGCATCGTGCATGACCCTACCACCTTATGAGGGTTATGCGGGTGGGTGTAGTTAGAATGCATATAGATGCTACGCAAGTGGGGTGGGATTTATGCATAGAGATGGAAAGGACAGAAATGATTTCAAAGACTCTTTCGAAAACCCCGTCGGGTGCCACTAATGCCCGAGGGAGATGTTGATGAGAAGGGTGACCACTTGAGAAAGAAGTGGTGTGCCGTAACAAGTTGAGGATGTGTTTTCGAAAACGGATTAGATTTAAGATTTGTCGACCGTCCCAACCTTACATGCGCAACCAGGATACCCCTTATGGGACAGGGCTTTGTCGATTACCTTGGTGGGTACTGGCAAGGAGCCTGCATTACTATTGGCAGGAGTGGCGTGGTCACTCTTGATACGGGGTTGTACCGGTATGTACAATCATGCGATGTCTTCACAGGCACCGGGCACACATTTGGTCCCCTCATGGATGGTACGATTAGAGCGAGGCTCGTGTGATGTACATCATGAGGGCTGGGTACCAATCAAGTGGACTCTTTGTTTAGTATCGCCGGGGGAAAGGCATTGTTCGGGTGCTTACCTCGGGTATGTTACATACCGCGAGTCGTGGATGACACGGAAGTTCCCCAAGTCTTGTGGGTAAAGTGTGCAACCTCTGCAGAGTGTAAAACTATTCGAATAGCCGTGTCCACTGTCAAGGACGGTTGGGTGGTGCTGCTTAGAGTATGTCCGGATGTTTTCGTGAAACTTGGTGTGAGTATGGATGTGTCGGAGACAAAGATGGTACTTGAACTAGCTTGGGAAGCGATCTAAGTCTAATGACTTAGTATGATGAATGAACACGAGGTGTTCAACCCCCAGCTTATGATGAGATCGGTAACTTGTTCATATGGATATCTGCTAATTGTTGATGCATGCTCACTAGTTACTTGATCATGCCATTTGCATTGAAATTAGCTTTCTGCAAAATCACCTACTTAGTGATATATAATGCATCCTTGTTACCTTGTTCCGCAACTTGGGTTGCTTGCGAGTACATTCAAAGTACTCATTGGCTTGCCACTGGTTATTTAATTGGCCTGGCATGGAAGAACATGAGTATGTCGAAGAGTTCGTTGGAGACGAACATGCGAACTAGGATGCTTCCCTGTCAGAATGCTTGTAGGTTAAGGCAGATGGCATGCGTTCACGCATTCGATCAAGATTTCCACTGCTTGTTCTATTTTAAGTTTTTGGACCATCTAGCCCTATCTATGTAAGACTTGACCTTCATGGTCCTTATTTGTGTAAGACGTAAGAGTAGATGTAAGACTCTTGTTATTCAGCTTCTGTGTGTTCAGTGAGCATTGATCTCTAGGATCACTATACATGTGCATTCGATGATCACGACTTATGAGTCGTGGTCCCCATAGTAAAAAGATGGGATTTTCATCATATTGCTTGAGTTTATCCATCTACATCATGTCATCTTACCTAATGCATTACTCTATTCTTCATGGACTTAATACTCTAGATGCAGGCAGGAGTTGGTCAATGTGTGGAGTAATAGTAGTAGATGCAGAATCATTTCGGTCTACTTGTCACGGACGTGATGCCTATATGCATAATAATTGCCTTGGATATCTTCATAATTATTCACTTTTCTACCAATTGCTCGACAGTAATTTTTTCACCCACCGTAATACTTGCCATCATGAGAGAAGCCATCTAGTGAAACCTATGGCCCCCGGGTCTATTTTCCATATTATATGTCAGATCTAAAACCAAAAATACCAAAAATACTTGTTGCCCTATTTTTAGTTTCAGTTTTACTTTCCGTTCAAGCATCCTACTATATCTATCTCTATTAGATCTCATCCTTGCAAGTAATCGTGAAGGGATTGACAACCCCTTTATAGCGTTGGGTGCAAGAGTTTGATTCTTTGTGCAGGTACATCTATTGGTGGCTCGCTTGTATCTCCTACTGAATTTATACCTTGGTTCTCAAGATCTGAGGAAAATAGTTATCTACTTTGTTGCATCAAACCGTTCCTCTTCACGGGAAACGAACGCATGCTCAAGAAGTAGCATGGGGGCACAGAAAATGGAATGATTACAGCAGTTAATCCATGCCACGCATGCCCGTGCACTGTTTGGGTGTAACATCCCAAAAATTTCATTTTGGAATGTTATAAAATATAGCTATGCATCATCATCACTTTGTTTGAATGAAATGAATTGTTGAAGTTCTTCTTTTGGATTTCTAAAAGGCCCCTTTCTTTTTCTCCATTTACTTGTTTCACTTATTTGAAAATCTCTGGAATTATTCAAAAAAAAAAAGAGGAGTAACATGACACTCCACACGAGGAGTATCTTGGTGAATTATTTGAACAATAAAACCAGGGGTTTATTTGAAAGTTTATCTCAAAAGTATTTAAAATCAATTAGGCATTTTCTGAAAAATATTTTTTTTAAGTATTCACTTTGAGAGACGAAAAATGTTCATTAAATAACATTTATTCCCCTGATCATTTTGATATATTCCCTATGTTGGAAATGATTTGAATGGATTAAAGAATTTTAAATGTTCTGGAAAATAGAAAAGGAAACGTATTTAAACGTTTTAATTAGCAAACCGGTCTGCCCACAGCCTTTAAGCCCCGAGATCCCTCCGGGTCGGTCACCGACGCACTGATTCCGCCCCCTCTCTCATTAACCCGCGGGACCCATCGTCCGACAGCTTCATCAGCATGCTCATCCCCTTCCCCTCGCCCCCGGTCTCGCCGGCGATCCCTCCCCCGCGGATCTCTCTCCTCTCTCCCTCTCCCGACCCCGCACCTGGCCTATAAGGAGCCACTGCCTCACCGCACTCTGTTCCACCCCGAGCACCCAATCCCCTCGCCGGAACGCCACCGTGCCACCTTGCCGGAGTTCTGACTCCAACCGAAACCCCCAGAGCAACGGGTCGTCGTCTCCGTCGTCCCCAGCCCCGTCTGGCGCCATCATTCGACGCCGAATCTTGTCGCCGTCGTCTGAGCTCTTCGGACGCCGCCCCCGACCACCGCACGACCATCTCCGACCACCTCCGACGTCCAGCCGCCGTCGACCTCGCCGGAAACCTCGACACCCCCTCTGTAAGCCACCACACCCCCTGGACCGTTCGATCCAGATCCGACGCGTTAGATTAGATCACTTAAAATCCCAAACCGGTATCCTCTAACGTTCGGTCGTCCACCCGCAAACACCCGCACGCGCGCTCCTTCGACCAATAGGAAGTCGCCACGTAGCCTCTGTCCGTTAGCTAATTTTTTTTCTTTTTCTGTTTCTGTTTTAGAAAACAAAATGTGTTCTGATATTATTTTTGTTATATCTTTTAAACTAATTGGTGTTTTAAATTGATTCTTTTTGCATTAGGTCACAAATTTCATGTAGTTTCATCCTGTAGTCTTAGATTTCAAATTTGAACTTTAAAATTTGAATCTAACCAAATTTTCTTAAATTACTAAAATTTGTATAACTAGAGTTTAAAAATATATATTTGTATGAATCTTTTTGCCACTGGTTTCTATTAGTTAGACCTATCATCCTACATAGTTTGAGAATTTTTAGGATGAATTTGGTTAGGGATTTTAACAAAAAAAGAATCTGTTTAGTTCTTAATAGAGTTTAGTTAGTTTGATTTTAGTTTTAGTTTGAATCTGAATTAGTTTAACTTTTGTTTTTTAGATTTCATTAGGCTCTGTTGTTTCAACATTAGGTGTATTATTTCCTGTTAATAAAAATATTTTTATTTTGTTTTGTGCTCTAGTTTAAGTAGGTAAATCTTGTTTTCACCTTTAGTATTGTTTAGAAAAATGCTTTGTAGTAACTCTTTTTGCGCAAAATTTTTATAATGAAATGCTTTCTGTTTTCTAATAAAATTTTGTACTTACTTTCTGTTATCTAAATGGCTAGTTGTTCAAAACCAAATTTTGACTTTTTATGACTTAGTAGAGATTTAACACAAAAAAAAATTAAAGTCTTATACTTTGAGTGATTCTTCCCTTTGATTGTGCTATTTATTTGTTGAAGTATTAGCTTACTTTGTTGTTGTATGAATTGTATTGTGGTTATGCTTATTGTGTGCTTTGTTTGATTCGTTAGATCATCCGAAGTGCAAAGCTTGTTATCTAGAGTCACTTGAGTACGAGGATCGTCAGCAAGGCAAGTCACTTTGACCATGTATACCTATGTTTTTATTGCATTAGTTCTACCATCTCCCCAATTTCATGCAAAGTAGGTAATTTGTAAACTTGGTTACTTGATGTAGTATCATGGTAGCCACCCCTCAACCCTTTGACACATTGGCCCCGGGAAACGTTGATTTAATTTTGCTATGCTATTAGCAGACGGGGTTGGTTGTGTGATTCATGAGAGTTGTGTTATAATAATTTCAAGACCTACAAGATGATCAAGACTTCAAGACTCCGAGTTTTCAACATACCTCTGGGTGGATGATGGTTGAACGGCGCCCTGGAGAAACCAGTGGTTAGCCTAGATGTTGTTGGAGAAGTGCCAGTATTCATGCGGAGAAGAACGGTAGGAAAGGATGG
The DNA here is from genome assembly GCA_022496015.1 of Hordeum marinum. Lineage (NCBI taxonomy): Eukaryota > Viridiplantae > Streptophyta > Magnoliopsida > Poales > Poaceae > Hordeum > Hordeum marinum. The sequence goes on along the minus strand of CM039674.1, from coordinate 275,523,682 downwards.
GCATCGACAGAGTCTCAGGGAAACCCTTTAGAAGACCATGTTTTGGTCATCCATTTCTCAAACACCCTAAAGTGCGAGAAATCCAACGGAGGCGATCAAATCTTGTGGGGAACGTGTGCAAAACTCTGCAGAGTACCCAAACCTAATCGATAAGTCGTGTCCATGGTCATGGACAGTTTGAGCCAAAGGAACTGAAACTATCTAGAATTCTCAACACAAATAATTGATGTGGGTATTAATGACAACTTGGGTATGAGAAATGGTTGTAGGAACCATCTCATTAATCAACCAACATTGTAGTAATAATACTTTCGACCTCTCTTGTTGTAGGAAAAATGGCTTTATGCAAAACTTACTACCCCACCTGCCATATATGCATATAGAATAGATGATTACTTTACACCCCCTCTTTTGTGACATTGCCGGCATATTCAATATGCTGACCTACACGGTTGCAACGTATCATGTTGCGGAGTACTTTTGTGACCAGGAGTGAGGATACGCTCTACGCTCGGTGAGCTGCCCTTGGAGTCAGATGGACTCAACTACCTTTGAAGCTTCCGCAAGATTAGTTATTCTCATGAGTTGGCCTTCAGCCACTTTATTGTAATTCTTATTATACTAAAGAACTCGATATGAGATTTTCGATTAATAAAGCTGTGTGATTTCGCTTTGATATATACATTGATGTACCGTGTGTGTACCAGCATGATCTTGGGATGGTACAGAAACACCGGAGATTCGACCTTTCAAGTCGGGTCACTACAGAAATGGTGTCAGAGCACACGCTGACCGTAGGACGTAACCTCTAGGATTGGAAAAGCCTTCGGATTTTTTTCTCTTTTGTCTTTAAAATTCTTATACTCTCATCTGCTCGTTTCTGACTTCCCTCCAATTTATTTCAAAATTTATAGATGGCCACCTTCACCCCAGTTTTGATCACAGAGTTTTGTCAGCCTGACGCGACGATGCCCTTTGGCAAGGAGCTGGTGAAGATCGTTAGGGACGTAAGGATCGCTTTGCCAAGCATCACCGGTACTCCTATCATGTCTTTTCCACAAGACGGACGCTACAGAATCGAGGTGCACATCCCGGAAAGACCTTTGGAAATCGTAAGGAACCCATCGACTTCAAGTTTGTGGCACCCAGCTGGATTCTTGGGAGGGACATGGCGATTCACCGTGCCCTTAGACGTATTCAGGAGGAATACAGGGGTGGTCCCATTTCGCCAAGACTCGGCGTGGTTTTTCGCGGGGATGCCAATGGAAATATCATAAACACTCCCACTGAAGACTCCACCCTTTCCTATATCCAGACTTTGGAGACGCACATTAGGACCTTGGAGCTTCACGTACGTGTCGGCACGAAGACGATCAAGAGGCTGATGAACCGCGAGATTGACCTCGAAGCTGACCTACGGGAAGCCAAGTACGAGCATGAGCATGAAGTGAAGGATTTCTGAGAGAGGATCGAGAAGCTGAACACTCGCATTGCAACTCTGGAGGAACAGCTGGACATGGGGGAAAATCTTCACCCAGAAGGAGACATGTCTCCCTTGATCAGCAATGATGATGACTATGAGGAGAGCACCACTGGAGGAGGCCACATCACCATGTACTTTTGAGGAGAACTTTAGTTATGCCCCCATGTATGTTTATTTTCGTTGTAAAGCGTAGGTCGATGCTTAGTTTGATTTGGAGACTTGTATCTCGATGTTTGAACCTTGAGTTGAATAAATGAATGAGTGTTTGGTGTGATATGTTTGTTGCATTGCATATGGGTAGTGAAATTTCCTTTAGGTCCTTGTTCTATTCTAATTCTCACCCCTCTGAAAACAGCAAGATGCCTCCGTGGCGTGAGCCCGATTTCACCTTCCCACCGGAACTCACACAACTCCTCCAACAACAGAATGCCCTGATGCAGCTGTTGATCCAGAACCAGACCAACAACCACCCTCCACCTCAAGGCGACAACCTCACCCGTTTTCTGAGGCTGAATCCACCAACTTTCTCCAGCAGCACTGAGCCCATTGTGGCAGATGATTGGCTCCGCAAGATGGAGAGGGAACTCACCACTGCTGGATGCACTGAGGCTGAAAAGGTGCATTTCGCCGCCCATCAACTGGAGGGACCAGTAGCTTCATGGTGGGAGAACTACACCACCACGTACCCCATTGCTGGTGTGACTTCGGAGCAGTTCAAGCTAGCTTTGCGCACTGCTCATGTCTCAGCTGGAGCCATGAGTCTGAAGAAGCGTGAGTTTTGCAACTTACGCCAGGGGAATCGCTCCGTGGCCCAGTATGTGGATGAATTCAGCATGTTGGCTTGTTATGCACTAGGAGATGTGGCCGAGGATGCAGCCAAACAGGAGAAGTTCCTGGAAGGACTCAACGATGAGTTGAGCGTGCAGCTGATGGTGGCTACTTTCAACAACTACCAGGAGCTGGTAGACAAGGCCCTCATCTTGGAAGGGAAGCAGCAACAAATAGAAAACCGCAAGAGAAAGTATGGATAGGGGAAGTCTAACTCTGGAGCTCAACAGAAGCCCCGCTACTCCCCGTACTCAGGGAATACCGGATCAGGAACCGGTAAGTATGGAGGAAACACTCATCACGTGCACACCCATGGAGGCCACAACCATGGAGGAAATGGGAATAATCGTCCCAACAATGGCAACTTCAAGAATGGCAATGGAAGTGGGAATGGCAACCAACACCGTCCCGCTCCAGCTCAGAAGGATCTGAACCATATCACCTGTTTCAAGTGCCAGAAGACATGGCACTATGCCACTGAATGTCCTCAGAACAAGCAAGGAAATGGAAACGGCAACAACAACGGCAACTCCGCAGCTAAGAAGCCAAACCCATTTCCCTGTGCCCAGGTGAACCACATTGATGTGGAAGAAGTCTATGATCAGCCCGAGACTGTGGTTGGTAACTTTTTATTGCATTCACGTCCAATTATGGTACTTTTTGATTCTGGTGCAACTCATTCATTCATATCAAGGGTAGTTGTGGAAAAGTATGGTTTACCCGCCAGAACCCTTAGTCAGCCCATTAAGGTCAATTCCCCAGGAGGGATGATGATGGCAGGGATAGGATGCCACGCATTGAAACTCCATATAGGGAATCATGTTTTTCCCACCGACCTCATCGTCTTAGAATCCCAGGGATTGGATGTAATCCTTGGCATGGATTGGATGACCAAGTATGAAGGAAACCTTGATTGCCCCAGCAAGTCTATTTTACTCACCACCCCGGAGAACAAGAGGATTAAGTATGTATCCCGACGCACACGGATGAGTGCTCGGCTAAATTCCCTCACAGGAGTTGTTCAGGAGGAAGTGCCAGTTGTACAAGACTTTCCAGATGTATTCCCGGAGGAATTACCAGGCATGCCACCAGATAGAGAGATTGAGTTTCTGATAGAGTTACTACCAGGAACAGCCCCAATTTCCAAGAGACCCTATCGGATGCCCGCAAATGATTTAGTAGAAATCAAGAAGCAGATTAAGGAGTTATTGGATAAGGGATATATTCGCCCAAGTTCTTCACCTTGGGGAGCCCCAGTTCTTTTGGTGGAAAAGAAAGATAAAACCTTGAGGATGGTAGTCGATTATCGTGCATTGAACGAGGTAACTATCAAGAATAAGTACCCTCTGCCAATGATTAATGACCTGTTTGATCAGCTACTAGGAGCCAAAGTATTCTCCAAGATCGATCTTCCATCAGGGTATCACCAACCGAAAATTCGTGAACAGGATATACCCAAAATGGCCTTCACCACAAGGTATGGCTTATATGAGTATACAGTCATGTCTTTTGGTTTGACTAATGCTCCTGCCTACTTCATGAATATGATGAACAAAGTGTTTATGGAATATCTGGACAAGTTTGTCGTGGTGTTCATCGATGACATTTTGATATTCTCCAAGAGCGAGGAAGAACACAAGGAACACTTGCGTTTAGTTCTGGAGAAGTTTAGAGAGCATCAGTTATATGCCAAGTTCAGTAAATGTAAATTCTGGCTAACGGAAGTCGGATTGCTTGGACATGTTATTTCCGGAGAAGGAATAGCAGTAGACCCCGCTAAGGTTGAAGCAGTCACTAAGTGGAAGTCACCCACCTCACTTAAGGAGATCCGCAGTTTTTTCGGACTTGCCGGATATTACCGGAGGTTCATTGAGAATTTCTCAAAGATTTCCAAGCCCATGACAGAGTTATTGAAGAAAGAGTCTAAGTATATTTGGACTGATGAATGTGAAGCCAGTTTCTAGGAGTTGAAGAAACGTTTGGTCACAGCCGCGGTGTTGATACTGCCAAATATTCGGAAGGACTTCCAGGTTTATTGTGACACATCACGTCAAGGACTTGGAGGAGTACTCATGTAGGAGGGAAAAGTTCTAGCCTATGCATCCAGACAGTTATGACCTCATGAGTTGAACTATGCCATCCATGATTTGGAACTAGCAGCCGTAGTGCATGCACTCAAGACCTGGAGACATTTCCTTATCGGAAATAGTTGTGATGTTTACACTGATCATAAAAGCCTGAAGTATATCTTCACACAGAAGGAGTTGAACCTCAAACAGAGGAGATGGCTCGAGTTAATCAAGGACTATGACATGAGACTGCATTACCATCCAGGAAAGGCAAACATTGTAGCAGATACTTTGAGTCGGAAGAGTTATGTGAACACACTCATAGCCGGAGGATTACCCCAGGAGTTAACCGATGATCTCAGAGAGCTTCGGTTAGACATAGTTCCAAAAGGATATGTTACCACACTAGAGATTCAGTCCACCTTGAACGAAAGAATTCGTGAAGCCCAGAAATCGAACAAGGAGATAGCTGAGATAAAGCAGAGAATGAAGGATGGAAAAGCTAAAGACTTTAGTGAAGATGAACAAGGTACTCTATGGTTTGAGAACCGAATCTATGTGCCCAATGTCCCAGAGCTCAGGAAGTTGATACTTCAAGAAGCCCACGATTCACCCTACTCGATACACCCAGGCAACACCAAGATGTACCTGGATTTGAAGGAAAGTTACTGGTGGACAGGTATGAAGAAGGATATTGCCGAACATGTTGCGGTATGTGATGTTTGTCAGCGAGTAAAGGTGGAACATCAGAAACCAGCAGGGTTACTCCAACTTTTGCCGATACCCGAGTGGAAATGGGATAAGCTTGGTGTGGACTTCATCACAGGATTACCCAAGACCCGTTTAGGTTATGATTCCATCTGGGTAGTGGTCGATCGCTTGACCAAGGTGGCTCCTTTCATTCTAGTGAAGACCACCTATACCAGTGCCAAGTTAGCCAAGATATATATGACCAGGATCGTATGTCTGCATGGAGTACCAAGGAGTATCGTGTCAGATAGAGGAACACAATTTACCTCAAAGTTTTGGCATCAGTTACATGAAACTTTGGGTACAAGGCTGGAATTCAATACAGCTTTTCATCCGCAAACCGATGGATAGACCGAGAGAATCAACCAGATCTTGGAGGACATGTTGAGAGCTTGTGCGCTAGACTATGGGTCTAGTTGGGATGACAACTTACCTTACGCAGAGCTCTCATACAACAACAGTTATCAGACTAGTCTGAAGATGGCCCCTTTTGAAGCTTCATACGGAAGGAGGTGCAGAACACCATTGATGTGGGATGGTGTTGGAGACCAAAAAATTTTTGGTCCCGATCTTATCCGAGATTCTGAAGAAAAGGTCAAACTGATTCGAGACTGACTCAAGACAGCCCAATCCAGGCAGAAAAGCTATGCTGACAACAAACGCAAGGAGGTGACATATGAAGTGGGAGACCGAGCATACCTTCGTGTGTCCCCACTTCGAGGAATCAAGAGGTTTGGTGTTAAAGGAAAGTTAGCACCCAGATTCATAGGCCCCTACAAAATTCTTGAACGTAGAGGCAAAGTTGCATATAAGCTGGAATTGCCGGAAGGATTGTCCGGAGTTCATGATGTTTTCCATGTTTCCCAGCTGAAGAAATGCCATGCTGAGATGGCTGATATTCCTTTGAGAGACACAGTGCCCCTAGAGGCCATACAACTTGACAGTGACCTGACCTATGAGGAGAAGCCTGTCAGAATCCTCGAGACTACCAACAGAGTTACCCGTAGCAAGACCATCAAGTTTTGTAAGGTTCTGTGGAGTCACCACACCAAGGAAGAAGCCACCTGGGAACGCGAAGAAGATCTTCGTAGAGACCACCCGCACCTATTTTCTAGCCAACCCGAATCTCGAGGGCGAGATTCATCTTAAGGTGGGTAGGTTTGTAACACCCCAAAATTTCATTTTGGAATGTTATGAAATATAGCTATGCATCATCATCACTTAGTTTGAATGAAATGAACTGTTGAAGTTCTTCTTTTGGATTTCTAAAAGGCCCCTTTCTTTTTCTCCATTTACTTGTTTCACTCATTTGAACATCTCTGGAATTATTCAAAAAAAAAGAGGAGTAACATGACACTCCACACCAGGAGCATCTTGGTGAAATATTTGAACAACAAAACCAGGGGTTTATTTGAAAGTTTATCTCAAAAGAATTTAAAATCAATTAGGCATTTTCTGAAAAATATTTTTTTCAGTATTCGCTTTGACACAGGAAAAATGTTCATTAAATAACATTTATTCCCCTCATCATTTTGATATATATATTCCCTGTGTTCGGAAATGATTTGAATGCATTAAAGGATTTTAAACATTCTGGAAAATAGAAAAGGAAACGTATTTAAACGTTTTAATTAGCAAACCGGCCAGCCCATAGCCTTTAAGCCCCGACATCCCTCCGGATCGGCCACCGACACACTGATTCCCCCCCCCCCTCTCTCATTGACCCGTGGGACCCACCGTCCGACAGCTTCATCAGCGCGCTCATCCGCTTCCCCTCGCCCCCGGCCTCGTCGGCGATCCCTCCCCCGCGGATCTCTCTCCTCTCTCCCTCTCCTGACCCCGCACCTGGCCTATAAGTAGCCACTGCCTCGCCGCGCTCCGTTCCACCCTGAGCCCCCAATCCCCTCGCCGGAACGCCACCGCGCCACCTCGCCGGAGTTCTGACTCCAACCGAACCCCCCAGAGCTCCGGGTCGTCGTCTCCATCGTCCCCAGCCCCGTCTGACGCCACCACTCGGCGCCGAATCTTCGTCGCCATCATCTGAGCTCTTTGGACGCTGCCCCCGACCACCGCATGACCATCTCCGACCACCTCCGACGTCCGGCCGCCGTCGACCTCGCTGGAAACCTCGACACCCCCTCTGTAAGCCACCGCACCCCCCTGGACCGTTCGATCCAGATCCGACGCGTTAGATTAGATCACTTAAAATCCCGAACCGGTATCCTCTAACGTTTGATCGTCCGCCCGCAAACACCCGTACGCGCGCTCCTTCGACCAATAGGAAGTCGCCACGTAGCCTCTATCCGTTAGCTAATTTTTTTCTTTTTCTGTTTCTGTTTTAGAAAACAGAATGTGTTCTGATTTTATTTTTGCTATATCTTTTAAACTAATTAGTGTTTTAAATTGATTCTTTTTGCATTAGGTCACAAATTTCATGTAGTTTCATCCTGTCGTCTTAGATTTCAAATTTGAACTTAAATTTGAATCTAACCAAATTTCCTTAAATTACTAAAATTTGTATAACTAGAGTTTAAAAATATATTTTTGTATGAATCTTTTTGCCACTGGTTTGTATTAGTTAGACCTATCATCCTACATAGTTTGAGAATTTTAAGAATTAATTTGGTTAGGTTTTTTAACAAAAAAAGAATATGTTTAGTTCTTAATAGAGTTTAGTTAGTTTGATTTTAGTTTTAGTTTGAATCTGAATTAGTTTAACTTTTGTTTTTTAGATTTCATTAGGCTCTGTTGTTTCAACATTAGGTGTATTATTTCCTGTTAATAAAAATATATTTTTTGTGCTCTAGTTTAAATAGGTAAATCTTATTTTCACCTTTAGTATTGTTTAGAAAAATGCTTTGTAGTAACTCTTTTTGCACAATTTTTTTATAATGAAATGCTTTATGTTTTCTAATAAAATTTTGTACTTACTTTCTGTTATCTAAATGGCTAGTTGTTCAAAACAAATTTTTGACTTGTTATGTCTTCGTAGAGATTTAACACAAAAAATATTTAGAGTCTTATACTTTGAGTGATTCTTCCTTTTGATTGTGCTACTTATTTGTTGAAGTATTTGTTTACCTTGCTGTTGTATGAATTGTATTGTGGTTATGCTTATTGTGGGCTTTGTTTGATTCATTAGATCATCCGGAGTGCGAAGCTTGTTATCTAGAGTCACTTGAGTACGAGGATCGTCAGCAAGGCAAGTCACTTTGACCATGTATACCTATATTTTTATTGCATTAGTTCTACCATCTCCCCAATTGCATGCAAAGTAGGTAATTTGGAAACTTGGTTACTTGATGTAGTATCATGTGGTAGGCACCCCTCAACCCTTTGACACATTGGCCCCGGGAAACGTTGATTTAATTTTGCTATGCTATTAGTAGACGGGTTTGGTTGTGTGATTCATAAGAGTTGTGAGATAATAATTTCAAGACCTACAAGATGATCAAGACTTCAAGACTCCGAGTTTTCAACATACCTCTGGGTGGATGATGGTTGAACGGCGCCCTGGAGAAACTAGTGGTTAGCCTAGATGTTGCTGGAGAAGTGCCAGTATTCATGCGGAAAGGTCCACCCAAGCACAAAGAGATGGATGGATGCTTCAAGACCCAAGGCTTACCTGCACAGCCAGAAGCCATTATGGGCTCTGGCTTGGTTGGATATCGTGGTGACCCTAGACAGGCGGTGCTACGAGATGTAGAAGAATGGTAGGAAAGGATGGGCACCCACAGAGTCTCAGGGAAACCCTTTAGAAGACCATGTTTTGGTCATCCATTTCTCAAACACCCTAAAGTGCGAGAAATCCAACGGAGGTGATCAAATCTTGTGGGGAACGTGTGCAAAACTCTGCAGAGTACCCAAACCTAATCGACTAGCCGTGTCCATGGTCATGGATAGTTTGAGCCAAAGGAACTGAAACTATCTGGAATTCTCAACACAAATAATTGATGTGGGTATTAATGACAACTTGGGTATGAGAAATGGTTGGTGGAACCATCTCATTAATCAACCAACATTGTAGTAATAATACTTTTGCCCTCTCTTGTTGTAGGAAAAATTGGCTTTATGCAAAACTTACTACCCCACCTGCCATATATGCATATAGAATAGATGATTACTTTACACCCCCTCTTTTGTGACATTGCCGGCATATTCAATATGCTGACCTACACAGCTGCAACGTATCATGTTGCAGAGTACTTTTCCGACCAGGAGTGAGGATACGCTCTACGCTCGGTGAGCTGCCCTTGGAGTCAGATGGACTCAACTACCTTTGAAGCTTTCGCAAGATTAGTTAATCTCATGAGTTGGCCTTCAGCCACTTTATTGTAATTCTTATTGTAATAAAGAACTCGATATGACATTTTCGATTAATAAAGTTGTGTGATTTCACTTTGATATATACATTGATGTACCGTGTGTGTACCAGCATGATCTTAGGATGGTACAGAAACACCAGAGATTCGACCTTTCAGGTCGGGTCACTACATTGGGCCTACCCCAACAATGTCTCGCGCCTGTGTGTGGCCAAGGCCTAGGGGCTCCTGTCAGTGTACTAAAGTTTGGGTCCTTTAGTACCCCTTACTTGTGAACGGGCAATTATAGCCGCACCAGTGGCAAGGCCCACCAGGCGACTGCTGGATGCAAGCACAACGAAGTCAAGAAAGCATTCAGGCAAACAATCAGGACCAAAGACCGAAAGCTGGGACCCCGGCAAGATCTTGCCGGGATGGCCTACGAAGCCTCGGCAAGAAGTGCACCCGGAAGGCCTCGCCATCCTGCCAGCGTAGAGACCAGGTGTCATCCCACCTGGGTACATGTAGAGGCACCGAGGATGGAGGAGGTTAAGACTTGCCAATGGGACGAGATCATATCCTGTCCCATAGAAGGTTAGGGACACCTGACGGAGCATTAAATGTTTTTCTCTTACGCCATCAGTGTTAGGTATGATAACACTGTAGCACTTTACACCTCGTGTATGAATTGTACGCCACTATTGGTGACCCCTTCGAGAGTATAAAAGGAGGCCCCAGGCACAGCTTCAAGGGGATCTTCTCTGGCCGATTCTGCATGAGTAGCAGTTGTGTACTGTAGCACTCCCAGAACTTGAGCTAGAACTCATCCAATACAACCAAGCAGGAGTAGGGTTTTACGCATCTTTGCAGCCCGAACCTGGGTAAAATCCCACGTGTTAATCATTAGATCTGCTCCCTGTGCGAGCCTTCTTCCCTATCGAATCGTAAAGGGATCCTTCCGATCCCATAGGTGTCATTTCTTCAACATATGGGTAGAGTACAAATTACTGCAGACTGTTCTGTTTGAGACAGATTATGTTTTCGTTGCATTGTGTTGCTAGCTTTGATGAATCTATGGCTTGTATTGGAAGGTATAAGTCATGGCAACATTAGAATACGGTACATATAATGCAATAATAAAATATGAATGTGTTTTCAACAGTACTCAGAGTGGTAATTTGCTTTATTATACTAACGGATCTCACAAAGATCTTATTAAGTTTTGTGTGATTCAAGTTTTCAAGTTTTGGGTGAGATCACGACGGATGAAGGAATAAGGAGTAAGAAGAGTCTAATCTTGGGGATTCCCATGGCAACCCAAGATAATATCCAAAGAGGAACAAGCAACTAAGCTTGGGGATGACCCGAGTGGCATCCCTCTTTCTTCTAACAACCATCGGTATTTTACTTGGAGCTATATTTTTATTCATCACATATCATGAGTTTTGCTTGCCGCGTCTTGTATTATATGCATCTTTGCTTGATTTTCTTTTTATCCTTGCTGTACACACCTATTTGATAGATCCAAAATTATGTTATGATTTGTTAGAATTTCTCTACATGCTTCACTTAAATCTATTGAGCTATGGAATTGCTTTAGTGCCTCACTTATATCTTTTTTTAGCACGGCGTGCTTTACATGTTTGAAGAAATGCGCTCATGATTCACTTAGATTATTTTTTGGAGTTAGTGAACTTTGAAGAAATCCTCTCATGCTTCACTTATACTATTTTGAGAGGTGAAATTTTTATGCTCATGTTCTTCACTAAAATATATGTGAGCTTGCCAAAAGCAATGGCAATATATGAAACTAGTCCCAAAGTGAAAGATATTCAAGAGGGATATAATAAAAACTTCATGAAGATCATTGAACAAATTAAACTTGATTCTTTTTAATAGTTTTGAGACATGATGATAGTAATATGTGAGTTATGGTGGTGAGTATTTATGCTTAGTAAGAATATTGATGTTAAGGTTTGTGATTCCCTATGCTAGCACGAAAGTCAATGGTTGTGCAATGAAATTACACCCTAGTTATGGAGCATTATTCGCTGTTTGTTATGTTTAATGCTCGCTTATGTGAATTTTCGTTTCTTGGTTGGTTGCTTCTCAATCTATTTGCTAGCCTTCACTTATACTAAGTAGAAATACAACTTGTGCATTCACAATCCCTAAACCCAGTTTTGCCATATGAGTCCACCATACCTACCTATATGCAGTATTTCCATGCCATTCCAAGCAAATTTGTATGTGCCATCTCTAATTTTCAAAATGAATTTTCCTTTTCGTGTGCTCGTACAGCTCATGAAGTGGAAGGGGGTGACCGATATTTTTCCATGCTAGATGTGTTATTCTAAAGATGAGTGTTTATCCACTTGTCATTGCACGAGAGTATGGCAGTAATAGGGATGCTCAGTCCCAAAATGAAAAAAATTACTTTATGTTGTCAAATAATAAATTCCTTGGAAAGTGTTGATATGGAAGGAAACCGTGGATTCGGCTAGCCATGGAAAGTGAAAGAATGGTGGAAAAAGGAATAAACTTTATTTTCTGTTTGGGAACCGCTTATGATATATCTAGCATGGAAAGGTATTGAAAGCTCTTGGTCGTTTTCATTGACAGGAAAGGCATGCCACCCAAAATATTTTTCTCTATCAATTTAAACCTTGAGCTCTGGCACCTCTACAAATCCCTATTTCCCACTGTGAAGGGCCTATCTATTTACTTTATGCAATTTTTATTTTTACTTGAGTCTCCATCTTCTATTATAAAGCACCAACTAGGGGGCACTATGATCGTACTTGAGCATTAGGTGTAGCTAATATTTGAGTGTGTTTCATGAAGATGATTGGGTGTGATGGGCTAGGGATAACTTTATTTAGTGTTGATATTTTGAAAGACATGGTTGCTTGTTGATATGCTTGAGTATTAAGGTCTCTATGTCAAAACTAGACTATTGCTTTGAACCATCTAAAAGTCCAAATTTCCATGCTACAAAAGAAAAGAATATGTGATGAAAATGATAGGCAACATTCCACTTCAAAAACACTGTTTTTACCATTTGCCTACTCGAGGATGAGTAGGAATTAAGCTTGGGGATGTTGATACATCTCCAATGTATCTATAATTTTTTATTGTTCCATGTTGTTATATTATCAATCTTGGATGTTTTACAATTATTTTATAGCAACTTTATATCATCTTTTGAGACTAACCTATTAACATAGTGCCAAGTGCTAGTTGCTATTTTTGCTTGTTTTTTACTTCGCAGAATATCAGTAAAAATGAAGCCCAAACACCGTGAAACTTTTTGGAGATTTTTTTGGGCCAGAAGACATCCAGTGGGCCAAAGAAGTGCCAGAGAGGAGGGCAGAGGAGAGCACAAGACACCAGGGCGCGCTAGAGGCCCCAGGCATGCCCTAGTGGGTTGTGCCCACCTCTGGATGCCTCTCCACCGCCTATTAGCTCTATAAATACCCAAATATTCCAAAAACCCTAGGGGAGTCGATGAAACACAATTCCAGTCGCCACAAGTTCTAGAACCAGTGAGATCCAATCTAACACCATCACGGAGGGGTGCATCGTCTTCATGGGTGCCTCTCCGGTGATGCATGAGTAGTCCACCATAGACCTATGGGTCTGTAGGCAGTAGCTAGATGGCTTTCTCTCTCTCTTTTGGTTCTCATTACAATGGTCTCTTGGAGATCTATTTGACGTAATGACTTTTTGCAGTGTGTTTGTTGGGATCCGATGAATTTTGAGTTCATGATCAGTTTTTATCCACGAATATTATTTGAGTCTTCTTTGATCTCTTATTTGCATGATTATTTATAGCCTCGTATTTCTTCTTTGAATCTTTGGTTTAGTTAGTCCAACTAGATCGATTTTTCTTGCCATGGAAATATGTGCTTTGTGATGGGTTCAATCTTGCGGTGTCCTTTCCCACTGACAGAAGGGGCAACCAAGGCACGCACGTATCGTTGCCATTAAGGATAACAATAGGGTCTATTCCTACATGAATAAATCTTGTCTACATCATGTCACCGTTCTTATTGCATTACTCTATTTGCCATGAACTTAATACACTAGATGCATGCTGGATAGCGGTCGATGTGTGGAGTAATAGTAGTAGATGCATGCCGGATAGCGGTCGATGTGTGGAGTAATAGTAGTAGATGCAGAATCGTTTTGGTCTACTAATCTTGGGCGTGATGCATATATAATGATCATTGCCTTGGATATCATCATGATTATTTAATCTTATTCAATTGCCCAACAGTAATTTGTTCCTCCACCATGTGCTATACTCATGAGAGAAGCCACTAGTGAAACCTACGGCCCCTGGGTCTACTTTTCCAACATATTGCCTTCTGATCTATCTTTTTTCCGTGTTTGTTTTCAAATCTATTAATCCAAAAACCCAAAACTACGTTTCTGCACTTTTTGTTTGCTTCTTTTCTTTTGTGTTCTTGTGAGATCTATTTGCCCAACCTATTACAATTTAATCTATCTTTTTATCATTGAGAGCTTGACAACCTCTCTTACACGTCGGGCTACAAGTATTTGTTCTTTGTGTGTAGGTGTCATTTACATAGTTGCTTGATCTTCCTCCACGGATTGATACATTGGTTTCTTAACCGAGGGAAATACTTACCGTAGCTATACTCAATCTTCCATTCCTCTTTAGGGAAATACCAACGCAGTCTCATGCCATGTCAGCAGTCAAGTTATGATACCAAGGTTATCGGGACCTCGATCCTAAGCCATATAAATTTAGCATGTAACACATAATATCACTTTGCAGCCTCACAATTGGTAAGCTCCACGGCTGCCACCTTACCTTGGTCAGGACCATTTGTGCCTTTTGGCTCACTTATATGAATATGTCACTAGCAATCATATGTCAGAGAACCCGGGTCGACATGACTAGTTATAGACCCAAGTGGCACAACCATATAGGAACAGTCATACATAACCCAGCAGTGCAGGTGTCGGTCATCATCGTGTGTAGACGAGTCATAGCAAGCTACATGGACTTCATTACACCACGTGACATTTCCCCGTAGGGACATACACAATAGCAAAGAAGGATACATGCCGGTAAATCAATGTGTTTGGAGCAGTGGTAAGCTACCAGGGCTCAATGGAAGCACAAAGAGGTGTTTCCTTGTGGAGAAGGCTACTAAAGGCACACAACTAGGTGTTGAATCCCACACATACCAATGCATTTCAAACATACATGCAATATGCATGATATGTGTAGATACAACATGGCATCACAACATAACTCTCTGACTTAAGTACTCATTAGAGCCAACATAGTGTGATATTACAAACAGGGGTCACATGACCCAACACTCAAGTCATACAAGCAGCAAGTACAAGCATAATATGTCTGAGTACAAACATCTACTAAAAGTGGCTTGATACGTCCATTTTGCAGCATGTCTTCCTACTATTATTTATAATGTTTTTATACATAATAATGCTTTGGGGAGTAATTCTAATGCCTTTTCTGTCACAATTTGCAAGGTTTACATCAAGAGGGAGAATGCCAACAACTCGAATTCGGTACCTGAAAAAAACATGTCAGAGATACCTATTCTGCACATTCACAATGAAGCTAAAAATTTACAGAGATTTTTTATACAATAAATAAGAAATACTGGAGCTGAAAACTACCTAAGGGGGGGACCAGGTGGCCACCCTCCACCGGGGTGCGCCAGGCCCCCTAACTGCGCCCTGGTGGAGCGTGCCCATCCTGGCCCACCTATAGAGCCCATCGTTTGGTATAAATTCCCAGAAAATGTAAGAACAATAGGAGGAGGAATTTAGGGACGAAACGCCGCCGCCTCGAGGCGGAACTTGGGCAGGAGCACTTTTGCCCTCCGGCGGAGCGATTCCGCCGAGGGAACTTCCCTCCCGAAGGGGGGAATCAAAACCATCGTCATCACCAACAACCCTCTCATCTTGGGGAGGACATTCTTCACCAACATCTTCAACAGAACCATCCCCTCTCGAACCCTAGTTCATCTCTTCTGTTCAATCTTTGTACCGGAACCTCAGATTGGTACATGTGGATGACTAGTAGTGTTGATTACCTTGTGTAGTTGATTGCTATATGGTTTATTTGGTGGAAGATTGTATGTTCAAATCCATTTTTCTATTCAATACACCTCTAATCTTGAGCATGCATATTATTGTGAGTAGTTACCTTTGTTCTTGAGGTCACGAGAGAAGTCATGTTATAGTAATCATGTGAATATGATATGTGTTCGATATTTTGATGATATGTATGTTGTGATTCCCTTAGTGGTGTCATGTGAACGTCGACTACATGACACTTCACCATCCTTGGGCCTAAGGGAATGCATTGTGGAGTATTTTTTAGATGATGGGTTGCTAGAGTGAAAAAATCTTGAACCCTAGTTTATGCGCTACTTCGTAAGGGGCTGATTTGGGCCCACATGTTTAATGCTATGGTTAGACTTTGTCTTAATACTTTTCTCGTAGTTGTGGATGCTTGTGAGGGAGTTAATCATAAGTAGGTTCTTAGTTCAAGTAACAATGGTACCTTAGCACCGATCCACCCACATATCAAATTATCAAAGTAGCGAACACGAATCAAACCAACATGATGAAAGTGACTAGATGAAATTACTGTGTACCCTCAAGAACACTTTGCTAATCATAAGAGATAGTTTTGGCCTGTCCTTTGCCACAAAAGGATTGGGCTACCTTGCTGCACCTTACCTATTGTTACCGTTACTTGCTCGTTACAAATTACCTTGCTATCAAACTACTTGCTACTTACAATTTTAGTGCATGTAGAAATTACCCCTTCTGAAAACTGCTTATCATTTCCTTCTGATCCTCGTTGGGTTCGACACTCTTACTTATCGAAAGAACTATGATTGACCCCCTACACTTGTGGGTCATCAAGACTCTTTTCTGGTGCCATTGTCGGGGAGTTAAGCGCTCTTGGTAAGTGGAAATCGGTAAGGAAAAACTTATACTATGTGCTGAAATTTACTGTCACTTGTTACTATGGAAAGTAATCCTTTGAGGGGTTTGTTTGGGGTATCTTCAGCTCGACCGGAACCACAATTAATTGCTCCTCAACCTATAGCACCTACTGGAAATATTGGTTATGAAATTCCTTCGGGTATGTTAGAGCAACTACTAGCTATTCCTTATGTTAGAGATTGAACAGAACGTCCTGATATGCACCTAATACACGTGGAAGAAATTTGTGGACTATTTAAGCTTGTAGGCTTATCAGGAGATGAAGTTAAGAAGAAGGTTTTCCATTTATGTTTGAAGGGAAAAGCATTGACATGGTATTGGCTATGTGATGATATTGGATCATGGAACTGGAATCGTTTGAAATTGGAATTCCACCAAAAGTCTTATCCTATGCATCTAGTTCATCGTGATCGGAATTATATATATAATTTTTTCGTCATGAAGGAGAAAGTATCGCTCTAGCTTGTGGGAGGCTTAACTCAATGTTATATTCATGCCCCAATCATGATATCTCGAGAGAAGTTATCATTCAGAATTTTTATGCTTGGCTTTCTCATAATGATCAAACCATGCTCGATACTTCTTGTATTAGTTCTGTTATGAACAAGAATATTGAATTCAAGTGGGATCTCTTAGAAAGAATTAAATGCAACTCTAAAGATTGGGAAATCGATGAAGGTAATGAGTCAGGTATTAATCTTGAATTTTATTGTGTTAAATATTTTATGGATACCGATGCTTTTCACAAGTTTAGCATTAAATATGGACTTGACTCTGAGATAATAGCCTCTTTCTATGAATCATTTGCTGCTCATGTTGATCTCCCGAAAGAGAAGTGGTTTAAATATCATCCCCTATTAAAAAACAAATTAAAGAACTGGTCATTGCTAAAGAAGGAACTATCATGTACAATGTTGATCTGGTTGTGCCTACTGCTTATATTGAAAAACCACCTTTCCTTGTTAGGATAAGGGAGCATGCTAAGGTATCAATTGTGGTTCGCGAAAGTAATATTAGAGCACCTAAGCCCTCTGAACAAATTAAGGTAAAACCTAGTATTGCTATGGTTAAATATCTCTTAGTAGAAAATATTGATGGGCATGTCATTTACTTCTCTGATGAAGCTGCTAGAATTGCTAAACCCGATGAAAAAGACAAACATAGACCTGTAGTTGGCTTGCCTATTGTCTCAGTTAAAATAGGAGATCATTGTTATCATGGCTTATGTGATTTGGGTGCTAGTGTGAGTTCTATTCCTTTTACCTTATATCAAGATATTATGAATAACATAGCACCTGCTGAAATACAAGATATTGATGTCACTATTAAACTTGCTAATGGAGACACCATCACACCACTTGGGATTGTTAGAGATGTTGAAGCCTTGTGTGCGAAAATAAAATATCCTACTAATTTTCTAGTTCTTGGTTCCCCACAAGATGACTTTTGTCCCATTATCATTGGTAGACCTTTCTTGAACACTCTTAATGCTAAGATAGATTGTCAAAAAGAAACCGTCAGTGTTAAGCTTGGTGATGTGTCTCATGAGTTTAATTTTTCCAAGTTTAGTAGACAATCTCATGATAGAGAATTACCTAGTAAGTATGAAACAATTGGTCTTGCGTATATTGTTGTTCCTCCTACCGGTCTATTAGAACAATATTTGCTAGACCATGAAAATGATATGCACTTGCGTGAAACAAATGAAATAGATAAAAAAATCTTTGAACAACAACCTCTACTAAAACATAATTTGCCTATTGAAACTCTTGGAGGTCCTCCTCCACCTAAAGGTGATCCTGTGTTTGAACTCAAACAATTGCCTGACACTTTGAAGTATGCTTATCTTGATGAGAAAAATATATATCATGTTATTATTAGTGCTAACCTTTCAGAACATGAAGAAGAAAGATTATTGAAAATTCTGAGGAAGCACCGGGCTGCCATTGGATATACTCGTGATGATCTTAAGGGCATTAGTCCCACTCTATGTCAGCACAAGATTAATATGGAACCTGATGCTAAACCCATTGTTGATCACCAACGACGATTGAATCCCAAGATGAAAGAAGTGGTAAGAACTGAAATGTTAAATCTTCTAGAAGGAGGTATAATCTATCCTATAGTTGATAGTAGATGGGTGAGTCCCGTTCATTGTGTCCCTAAGAAAGGAGGTATTACTGTTGTTCCTAATGATAAAAATGAGCTCATTCCAAAGAGAATTGTTACTGGCTATAGGATGGTAATATATTTTAGAAAATTAAATATAAAGCTACTAGACAAGATAATTATCAGTTGCCTTTTATTGATCAAATGCTTGAAAGATTATCTAAGCACACACACTTTTGTTTCCTGGACTAATATTTTGGTTCCTCTCAAATACCCGTGTCACAATCTGATAAAGAGAAAACCACATTTACCTGTCCTTTTGGAACTTATGCTTATAGCCGTATGTCTTTTGGTTTATGCAATCCACCTGCTACCTTTCAAATATGTATGGCTTATATATTCTCTAATTTTTGTGAAAATATTGTGGAGGTTTTCATGGATGATTTATCCATTTACGAAACTTCTTTTGATGATTTCTTAAGCAACCTTGGTCGAGTTTTGTAGATATGTGGACAAACTAATCTTGTCTTGAATTGGGTGAAGTGCCACTTTATGGTTAATGAAGGTGTTGTTTTGGGTCATAAAATCTTCGAACGAGGTATTGAGGTCGATCAAGCTAAAGTTGATGCAATTGAGAAAATGCCATGTCCTAAACATATCAAAGGTATTCGAAGTTTCCTTGGCCACGCTGGTTTCTATAGGAAGTTTATTAAAGACTTCTCAAAAATTTCTAGGCCACTTACTAAGCTTTTACAAAAGTTTACTTCCCTTTGTTTTTTATGATGATTGCATAGAAGCCTTTGAAACACTAAATAAATCCCTAACCACTGCACCTATTGTTCAACCACCTGATTGGAACTTGCCTTTGAAATTATGTGTGATGCTAGTGAATATGATGTTGGTGTTGTTCTAGGACAAAGAGTTGATAAGAAATTAAATGTTATCCATTATGCTAGCAAAACTCTAGACAGTGCCCAAAGAAATTATGCTACTACCGAAAAAGAATTTTTAGCACTCATGTTTGCTTGTGATAAATTCACATCTTACATTGTTGATTCCAAAGTTATTGTTCACGCTGATCATGCTGCTATAAAAAATCTTATGGAAAAGAAAGATTCTAAACCTAGACTCATTAGGTGGGCTCTCCTGCTTCCGGAATTTGATTTACATATCATTGATAGGAAGGGAGCTGAGAACCCATAGCTGATAATTTGTATAGGTTAGAAAATATTCTTGATGACCCACTACCTATTGATGATAGTTTCCCTGATGAACAATTAGCTGCAATAAATGTTTCTCAAAACACTCCATGGTATGCTGATTATGCTAACTACATTGTTGCTAAATATATTCCACCTAGTTTCACATACCAACAAAAGAAAAATTCTTCTATGATTTAAGACATTACTTTTGGGATGACCCACATCTTTATAAAGAAGGAGTAGATGGTACTATTAGATGTTGTGTACCTGAGCATGAACAGCAACAAATCCTATAGAAATGTCATTCCTAAGCTTATGGAGGACATCATGCTGGAGATAGAACTGCTCATAAGGTATTACAATCTGGTTTTTATTGGCCTACTCTCTTCAAGGATGCATGTAAGTTTGTCTCGTCTTGTGATGAATGTTAGAGAATTGGTAATATCGGTAAGCATCAGGAAATTCCTATGAATTATTCACTTGTTGTTGAACCATTTGATGTTTGGGGTTTTGATTATATGGGACCTTTTCCTTCCTCTAATGGGTACACTCATATTCTGGTTGTTGTTGATTATGTCACGAAGTGGGTAGAAGCTATTCCAACTAGTAGTGTTGGTCATCAAACTTCCATTAAAATGCTTAAAGATGTTATTTTCCCAACGTTTGGAGTCCCTAGATATCTAATGACTAATGGTGCTTCACACTTTATTCATGGTGCTTTCCATAAAATGCTTGCCAAATATGATGTTAACCATAGAATTGCATAACCCTACCATCCTCAATCTAGTGGTCAAGTTGAACTTAGGAATAGATAAATAAAATTGATATTACAAAAAACTGTCAATAGGTCTCGAATGAATTGGTCTAAGAAATTAGATGATGCACTTTGGACCTATAGAACATCATATAAAAATCCTATGGGTATGTCTCCATAAAAGATGGTATATGGGAAATGATAACCCATAAGTATAGGGGATCTATCGTAGTCCTTTCGATAAGTAAGAGTGTCGAACCCAACAAGGAGTAGAAGGAAATGACAAGCGGTTTCCAGTAAGGTATTCTCTTCAAGCAATAAAATTATCGGTAACGGATAGTTTTGTGATAAGGTAATTTGTAACGAGTAACAAGTGTAGCAAAGGTGAAGCAAGGTAGCCCAATCCTTTTTGTAGCAAAGGACAGGCCTAGACAAACTCTTATATAAAGCAAAGCGCTCCCAAGGACACATGGGAATTTTTGTCAAGCTAGTTTTCATCATGCTCATTTGATTCGCGTTCGTTACTTTGATAATTTGATATGTGGGTGGACCGGTGCTTGGGTGTTGCCCTTACTTGGACAAACCTCCCACTTATGATTAACCCCTCTCGCAAGAATCCACAACTACGAGAGATGAATTAAGATAAATCTAACCATAGCATGAAACATATGGATCCAAATCAGCCCCTTACGAAGCAACGCATAAACTAGGGTTTAAGCTTCTGTCACTCTAGCAACCCATCATCTACTTATAACTTACCAATCCCTTCCCCTAGGCCCAAATAATGGTGAAGTGTTATGTAGTCGAAGTTCACATAACACCACTAGAGGAGAGACAACATACATCTCATCAAAATATCGAACGAATACCAAATTCACATGATTACTTATAACAAGACTTATCCTATGTCCTCAGGAACAAACATAAATACTCACAAAGCATGTTCATGTTCATAATCAGAGGAGTATTAATTATCATAAAGGATCTGAACATATGATCTTCCACCAAGTAAACCAACTAGCATCAACTACAAGGAGTAATCAACACTACTAGCAACCCACATGTACCAATCTGAGGTTTGAGACAAAGATCGGATACAAGAGATGAACTAGGGTTTGGAGAGGAGATGGTGCTGGTGAAGATGTTGATGGAGATTGACCCCCTCTCGATGAGAGGATTATTGGTGATGACGATGGCTTCGATTTCCCCCTCCGGGAGGGAAGTTTCCCCGACAGAACAGCCCTGCCGAAGCTCTAGATTGGTTCTGTCCAAGTTCCACCTCGAGATGGCGGCACTTCGTCCCGAAATCTTCCTTTTGATTTTTTCCAGGTCAAAACCCTCCATATAGAAGAAGATGGGCGTTGGGGGCCTGCCAGTTGGGTCACAAGCCTAATAGGCCGGCCAGGGGTGGTCGCGCCTGGCAGGCTTGCCACCTCCTGGTGGGCCCCCTCTAGTATCTGTTTTGCCCAATAGTTTTTATATATTCCAAAATAAATCTCCGTAAATTTTCAGGACTTTTGGAGTTGTGCAGAATACGTATCTCAGATTTTTTCCCTTTTCTAGTCCAGAATTCCAGCTGCTAGTATTCTCCCTCTTCATCTAAACCTTGTAAGATAAGAGAGAAAAGGCATAAGTATTGTACCATAATGTGTAATAACAGCCCATAATGCAATAAATATTAATATAAAAGCATGATGCAAAATGGACGTATCAACTCCCCCAAGCTTAGACCTTGCTTGCCCTCAATTGAAAGCCGAGATCGATAAATATGTCCACATGTTTAGAGTTAGAGGTGTCGATAAAATACAATACGGACATGAGGGCATCATGAACATCTTTAGAACGGCAATACTTATTGTATAAGATTTCTTATGATAGAGTAACAATTCATTCACAAGATAAAGTATGAACCAGGAACTCTATTGACAACCAACAAACTATGATCTTAGTCATTGAAGCAATTGGCAATTTATCATAACATTGGAAAGAGTCAATATAAGAGCTTGTAAAGCAAACGCACATACTCAATCATCTTTTAGTCTTTCATAATGGCTAACACTCATGCGGTACTCATGAGATAAAAATTTCAATCGGACACAGAGAAAGATAGGGGCTTATAGTTTTGCCTCCCAACTATTCACCTCAAGGGTGATGTCAACAATAATAACTCATGATCGCCAACATCCTAGTGGATATATGCATCTAGATCATTCCCCGACACATAATGCTTGCCAAGAGAGAGGTGAAATATAGGAAGGTGGAGATCACCTTGACTCTTGCATAGAGGTAAGTACTTAAAAGTAAAATTAACAAATAGGCCCTTCATAGAGGGAAGTAGAGGTTGTCATGCGCTTTTTTCTTTGGGATGTGCAAACCTTTAATGCAAAGGAACGTCACGTTGTACTGCCCTTTGTGATAGCAACCTTTATTATGAAGTCCGTCGCTTTTATTTCTTTACCATCACAAGTTCGTACAACGCTTATTTTCCCTCACAATAAAAGATCTTACATATTTAGGAGCAATTTTTATTGCTTTTTTCACCGATGACTACTTACTTGAAGTATCTTATCAATCCATGGGTAGGTATGGTGGACTCTCATGGCAAAACTGGTTTAAGGGCGTTTGGATGCACAAGTAATGTTTCTACTTAGTGCGGAGGTTTTGGATAATATGAGGTGGAAGCAAGCACTATATGTTGGAGGATCTAAAACCATATAACTACTATCCGGAGGCAAGCAAACATAACCCATTATGTTGTCTTCCTTGTCCAACATCAACTTCTTAGCATGTATTATGTTAATGAGTGGTCACAATCATAATAGATGTCCAAGATAATATACTTATATGTGAATCTCTCTTTCTTTATCACTTCCTATTCAATTACACCAATAACCAGTCACTATGTTTGTTAACTCCCAACAAATTTCAATCGACATACTTCTTATATGTGAGGTCATCACTCCCCATAGGATCATGACGTATACTCTTTGCTTTTATTCTATTCTTCTTTTATTTAATACTCCCAAGAGCATAGCAAGCTAGCAAAGCCCTCACATCAAAACTACTTTTTATTATATAACTCTCGGACTTGCTTACATAAGGGGAGCAAAAAAGCAAAACTCAAAGCTAGATCATACCAAAACTTTATTCTACTAGATCAAAATGAAAACAAAAAGGATCGGACTAAGAAAAACAAGGAAAAGGAAAGAGGAAAAAGGGTGTGATGGTGATACGATACCGGGGCACCTCCCCCAAGCTTGGAACAAGCCAAGGGGAGTGCCCATACCCATGTGTTTAGATGTCCTTCTTCAGAGGTGATGGTGTTATATTATTGGCGATGATGCCCTTCAAAATGCGATTCTCCTCCTCAAGCTGGTTATTTTGTTGTCTTAGATCCATTATCTCTTTGGAAAGCTTTCCCGTGATGGTTAGGGATCTCGTCACCCATGGATGTTTCATTAATGTGGGAGAAAAAGCAACACTCTTTTTCATATTTTCATAAGTAAGAAATCTAGCATTGTGAGGGATGACCGAATTCGGAATTGCTGAGCTCTGAAGTTCCTTGAACATGACTCCAGGACGTAGACGAGAAGTTGCTTCTTGGTCTTCCTCCATGGCATCCACCCTTTTCAAGTCAGCCTCCATATCCTCCCCCATAGTTCTCCCAAAGTGGTTAGCTTCAATGTATGCTCCAGGTTCCTGTGTTGAGTGATAAACACGACTCTCCCTGGTCGACTCTTGCAAAGACATTTTGCTCTAAGTCTGCTGCAGAAACAGCTCAAAACAAAAATAGGAGGTGTTGTCGTGATACGAAAGTGCAAACCTTCGAAAGATTATATAATGAATTTTTGCCGACCCAAAGGAGTGTACCACAAGAAAACAGAGTCCATAGGGTGCACGGGGTGGTGGCAATCCCCCTAGGCGCGGCCAGGGGGTGGCCATGCCTAGCAGGCTTGTTGCCTCCTCGTGCGTCCTTCGAACTACTTTTGATTTTCCTAATTTTTTAAATATTCCAAAACTGAGTAAAATTGCTATTGGGAAAGTTTTGGATCGGTTTACTTACCGTACCACATACCTATTCCTTTTCGGAGTCTGAAACATTCCGTAGGTCTCCCTAATATACTCCTCCAGAGTTATGGTATTAATAACATTGTTTTCAACATTTATGGGAGTACCTGAGATATGATGTTTGATTCTTTGCCCATTTAGCACCTTCAGATTTGTGCCTTCGGCGTTGTTGATATTGATGGCACCGAAACAATATACTTCCTCAACAATGTAAGGCCCTTCCCATTTAGAGAGAAGTTTTCCTGCAAAAAATCTTAACCCAGAATTTTATAACAAGACATGATCACCTACATTGAATTCATGCTTTTGTATCCTTTTATCATGCCATCTCTTAACTTTCTCTTTAAACAACTTGGCATTCTCATAGGCCTGGGTTCTCCATTCATCAAGTGAGCTAATGTCAAATAACCTCTTCTCACCAGCAAGTTTGAAATCATAGTTGAGCTCTTTGATTGCCCAATAAGCTTTATGCTCTAGCTCTAGAGGTAAGTGACATTATTTACCATAAACCAATTTATATGGAGAAATACCCATAGGATTCTTGTAAGTAGTTCTATAAGCCCATAATGCATCGTCAAGTTTCTTCGACCAATTCTTCCTAGATCTATTAACAGTCTTTTGCAAGATCAATTTAATTTCTCTATTGCTTAATTCTACTTGACCACTAGACTGAGGACGATAAGGAGATGCAATTCTATGATTAACATCATACTTAGCAAGCAATTTACGAAAAGCACCATGAATAAAATGTGAACCACCATAAGTCATTAAATATCTGGGGACTCCAAATCTAGGGAAAATAACTTCTTTAAGCATCTTAATAGAGGTGTTATGATCGGCACTACTAGTTGGAATAGCTTCTACCCACTTAGTAACATAATCAACAACAACTAAAATAGGAGTATACCCGTTGGATGTTGGAAAAGGTCTCATATAATCAAAACCCCAAACATCAAATGGTTCAATAACAAGAGAGTAATTCATGGGCATTTCCTGACGTCTACTAATATTGCCAATTCTTTGACATTCATCACATGACAACACAAACTCATGAGCATCCTTGAAGAGAGTAGGCCAATAAAAACCAGATTGTAATACCTTATGTGTAGTTCTATCTCCAGCATGGTGTCCTCCGTAAGCTTCGGAATGACACTTGTGCATGATCTGTTCATGTTCATGCTCAGGTACACAACGTATAATAACACCATCTACTCCTTCTTTATAAAGGTGTGGGTCATCCCAGAAGTAATGTCTTAAATCGTAGAAGAACTTTTTCTTTTGTTGGTATGTGAAACTAGGCGGTATAAATTAAGCAACAATGTAATTAGCATAATCAGCATACCAAGGAGCATTACAAGAAGCAATTATGACAGCTGATTGTTCATCAGGAAATCTGTCATCAATAGGTAGTGGGTCATCAAGAACATTCTCTAACCTAGACAAGTTATCTGCTACGGGGTTATCAGCACCCTTTCTATCAACAATATGCAAATCAAATTCTTGTAGCAGAAGAACCCACCTGATAAGTCTAGGTTTAGCATCTTTCTTTTCCATAAGATATTTAATAGCAGCATGATCAGCATGAACGGTTACTTTAGAATCAACAATATAGGGTCTAAACTTATCACAAGTGAACACAACTGCTAAAAGTTCTTTTTCAGTGGTAGCATAGTTTCATTCAGCACTCTCTAGAGTTTTGCTAGCATAATGAATAACATTTAGTTTCTTATCAACTCTTTGTCCTAGGATAGCACCAACGGCATAATGAATAGCATCACACATAATTTCAAAGGGTAGGTTCCAATCAGGTGGTTGAACAACAGGTGCAGAAATCAATGCATTCTTAATGATTTCAAAAGGTTCTACACAATCATCATAAAAAACGAATGGAACATCTTTTTGCATGAGATTAGTGAGCGGCCTATAAATCTTAGAGAAGTCTTTAATAAATCTCCTATAGAAACCAACATTACCAAGGAAACTACTTATACCTCTGATATCCATCTGACACGGCATTTTTTCGATAGCAGACACTTTAGCTTTGTCAACTTCAATACCTCTTTTGGAAATTTTATGTCCCAAGACAATACCTTCATTCACCATAAAGTGGCACTTCTCCCAATTCAAGACTAGGTTTTTCTTCACATCTCTGCAAAACTCGATCAAGGTTGCTCAAACAGTCATCAAAAGAAGTTCCATAAACGGAAAAATCATCCATGAAAATCTCAACAATCCTTTCACAAAAATAAGAGAATATAGCAGTCATGCATCTTTGATAGGTAGCATGTGCATTGCATAAACCAAAAGGTATACGTCTATAAGCAAAGGTACCAAAAGGGCAGGTAAAGGTGGTCTTCTCTTGGTCCTCTTGTTTGGATAGTCTTTCTAACATCTGATCAATAAAAGGTAGAGGGTAATGATCTTTTCTAGTAGCTTTAATTAATTTCCTAAAATCAATTACTTTTCTAGTATTTTTAACAGATCCTTAACCATAGAAATACTAGGCTCAACTTTCATTTGCTCGGGGGGTGTAGGTGTTCTATCATAGCTCTTACGGACCAGAGTTGAAGCTTTAGCATGTTCCTTTATTCTAACAGGGAAAGGTGGTCTTTCAATATAAGCAGCAGGAATAATAGGATCAACATTATAAGTAATAGTTTCCTCTAAACCTTTAATAGGTTCAACTACTTTCACCTCAATGGGAGGATGATATTTAAACCACTTCTCCTCAGGAATATCAACATGGGTAGCAAAAGATTCACAAAAAGAACCTACTATCTTAGAGTCAAGTCCATATTTAGTGCTAAATTCACCAAAAGCTTCGGTATCTACGAAGGATTTAACACAATCAAACTTAAGTTTCATACCTGACTCCTTACCTTCGCCAAGTTCCCAATCTTCAGAGTTGCATTTAATTCTTTCCAATAAATCCCATTTGAAGTCAATATCTTTCTTCATATAGGAACCAACACAAGAAGTATCGAGCATGGATTGATCATTAGGAGAAAGCCGAGCATAAAAATTCTGAATAATTATTTCTGTCGAGAGATCATGATTGGGGCATGAATATAACATTGACTTAAGCCTTCCCCAAGCTTGAGCGATTCTTTCTCCTTCGCGAGGCCAAAAAATATAAATATAATTCCGATCGCGATGAACTAGATGCATAGGATAGAACTTCTGATGAAATTCCATTTTCAATCGGTTCTAGCTCCATGATCCAATATCATCACATAGCCTACACCATGTCAATGCCTTATCCTTCAAACATAAAGGAAAGACCTTCGTATTGACGTGATCCTCGGGCACACTTGCAAGCTTAAATAATCCACAAACTTCATCCACATAGATTAGATGCAAATCAGGATGTAGTGTCCCATCTCCTGCATAAGGATTAGCCAGGAGTTTCTCTATCATACCCAAAGTAATTTCATAATACATATTATCGGTAGGTTCAGTAGGTTGAGGGACAACTCTTTGTGTTTCTGGTCAAGGTGAAGATACCCCGAACAAGCCCCTCAAAGGATTACTTTCCATAGTAACAAATGACAGTAAATTTCAGCACACTATATAAAGTTTTCCTTACCAGATTCCACTTAACAAAGGCGCTTCACTCCCCGACAACGGCACCAGAAAAGAGTCTTGATGACCCATAATTATAGGGGATCTATCGTATTCCTTTCGATAAGTAAGAGTGTCGAACCCAACGAGGAGCAGAAGGAAATGACAAGCGGTTTCTAGTAAGGTATTCTCTTCAAGCACTGAAATTATCGGTAACAGATAGTTTTTTGATCAGGTAATTTGTAACGAGTAACAAGTAACAAGTGTAGAAAAGGTGCAAGGTAGCCAAATCCTTTTTGTAGAAAAGGACAGGCCTAGAAAAACCGTTATATAAAGCAAAGCGCTTCCAAGGACACATGGGAATTTCTGTCAAGCTAGTTTTCATCATGCTCATTTGATTCCCGTTCGTTACTTTGATAATTTGATATGTGGGTGGACCGGTGCTTGGGTGCTGCCCTTACTTGGACAAACCTCCCACTTATGATTAACCCCTCTTGCAAGCATCCGCAACTATGAAAGAAGAATTAAGATAAATCTAACCATAGCATGAAACATATGGATCCACATCAGCCCCTTACGAAGCAACGCATAAACTAGGGTTTAAGCTTCTGTCACTCAAGCAACCCATCATCTACTTATTACTTCCCAATGCCTTCCCCTAGGCCCAAATAATGGTGAAGTGATATGTAGTCGACGTTCACATAACACCACTAGAGGAGAGACAACATACATCTCATCAGAATATCGAACGGATACCAAATTCACGTGATTACTTATAACAAGACTTATCCCATGTCCTCAGGAACAAACGTAACTACTCACAAAGCATGTTCATGTTCATAATCACAGGAGTATTAGTTATCATAAAGGATCTGAACATATAATCTTCCACCAAGCAAACCACTAGCATCAACTACAAGGAGTTATCAACACTACTAGCAACCCACAGGTACCAATCTGAGGTTTGAGACAAAGATCGGATACAAGAGATGAACTATGGTTTGGACAGGAGATGCTGTTGGTGAAGATGTTGATGGATATTTACCGCCGCCCCCCCCCCTCGATGAGAGGATCGTTGGTGATGATGATGGCTTCGATTTCCCCCTCCGGGAGGGAAGTTTCCCCGGCAGAACAGCCCTGTCGGAGCTCTAGATTGGTTTTGTCCAAGTTCTGCCTTGACACGGCGGCGCTTCATCCCGAAATCTTCCCTCTGATTTTTTCCAGGTCAAAACCCTCCATATAGTAGAAGATGGGCTTCCGGGGCCTGCCAGGTGGGTCACAAGCCTGCTAGGCGCGGCTAGGGGGTGGCCGCACCTGGCAGGCTTGCCACCTCCTGGTGGGCCCCCTCTGGTATCAGTTTTGCCCATTATTTTTAAATAAATACAAAATAAATCTTTGTAAAGTTTTAGGACTTTTGGAGTTGTGCCGAATAGGTATCTCAAATTTTCTCCTTTCCCAGTCTAGAATTCTAGCTACCAGCATTCTCCCTCTTCATGTAAACCTTGTAAAATAAGAGGGAAAAGGCATAAGTATTGTACCATAACATGTAATAACAGCCCATAATGCAATAAATATCAATATAAAAGCATGATGCAAAATGGACGTATCAGGAAAGCTTGTCATTTGCCTCTAGAGTTAGAACATAAAGCGTTTTGGGCAATTAAAGAACTCAATTATGACTTCGAACTTGCCGGTGAAAAGAATTTATTTGATATTAGCTCATTAGATGAATGGAGAACCCAAGCTTATGAAAATGCCAAGTTTTTCAAAGAAAAAGTTAAAAGAGGGCTTGACAAAAGAATCCAAAAGCGAGAATTCAAAGTTGAAGAATATGTTCTTTTGTACAATTCTCATTTCGGATTTTTTGCAGGAAAACTTCTTTCCAAATGGGAAGGACCCTATGTTATCGAAGAGGTTTACCGCTATGGAGCTATTAAGATTAATAATGCCGAAAAGGTACCAACCCGAAGGTGGTCAATGGACAAATACGCCTATTAATGTTGAAAGCAATGTTATCCAAACCATGACACCGGAGGAACACATAAAAGAAACCTTCCAGAACACTCCAAAATCTTGAAAGTTAAGAGGTACGTGATACGGTAAGTAAACGGACTACGAAAAATCCATAGAAAGATTTTTTATCAGTTTTGGAATATTTAAGAATTTTAGGAAATAAAAAATAAACCAGAAGGCAACCGAGGAGGGCACGGTCCACCAGGGCGCGGTTGCCATCCCTAGCACGCCCTGGTGGAGGGTTCTCACCTCGGGAACCTTCACGACTCCGTTTTCCTTTCGTTTGCTTGATTTCCAAGAATAAAAATTCTCTATATATACCCCTGACTGTTTTGACCACCGCATCGCGAGATTTTCCTCTATTCTTGTTTCATGCTATTTTCCTGGCAGATTTGAAAATAAGTCATCCCAAGATTCCGAGGGATAGAGCTATGTGTCCAATTATGTTGCTGATCCAAAGATCTTTGGGGAAATTTACCCCTACTTGTGGCCTTCGGAGGAAGAAGAAGACACTAATCTGGAGGAAATAGAAGACGATGGACCAGGCGAAGGCTCAGATGAAGATGAACCTCCACTACCTCAACTTGGAGATATGCATGTGGAGTTCAAGAAGTCAAGCCTTCCTAATGGTAGGACTACACCAATAGTCCTTTTATCCCTTCTCATTTTCTGCAAGAGAGCAAGGCAGTTCTATGCAAGAGGATATTGAAACTTGAGCAAGAGAATGATGATTTAAGGGAAGAAAACTTCATCCTCAAACGTAAATTGGAGAAGAAGAATAACGCCTCATCACCACCACCTTCATCATCTTCACCACCAAAGGAGACTTGAGTACACGGGTATGGGCACTCCCCTTGGCTTGAGCCAAGCTTGGGGGAGCTACCCCGATATCGTATCACCATCATGTTTTACCTTTGATTTCTATTTTCGATCCTTAGCCTTTTCATGATTTAGTTGAATAAAAGTTTAGTATGATCTATTTTCGAGTGCTAGTTTTGTGATCTATCTATCTATGTAATCGAGTGAGAGTTATATAATGAAGTTTAGTTTGAGATTTTGCCCTTTACTTTCTTGTTGCAACCATAATAAAAGAGAATAAATAAGAAAAAATCATATGCTAATCTTATGGTGAGTAATGACATTACAATAAACAAAAAGTATAAGTGGTAAAATTTATTGGAGATTGGCAAACATAGCATTAGTCAATGATGCAATTCATGAAAGAATAAAATAGGGAAGAGAAGATTGACATGCAAATTGTGAGCCCCCATTAAATATTATATGCCAAAATTGTTGACGTTGGACAAGGAAGACAACGTAATGATTTACTCTTGTTCATATTCACATAGAAGTTATATTGTCATAGATCGTTCAACATGTGGTGCTTGCCCAATACTCTTGCTAGCCAAAAAATCCACACTAGGTAGAGATACTATTTGTGCATCAAAAAACCCAAAACCCAAACTCATGTTTGAGAATCCACCATACCTACCTATGGATTGAATAAGATCCTTCAAGTAAGTTGTCATCGGTGCATCAAGGCAATAAAAATTGCTTCTAAAAGTGTTGGATCAACTAGTGTA
The DNA here is from genome assembly GCA_022496015.1 of Hordeum marinum. Lineage (NCBI taxonomy): Eukaryota > Viridiplantae > Streptophyta > Magnoliopsida > Poales > Poaceae > Hordeum > Hordeum marinum. The sequence continues at coordinate 275,491,935 of CM039674.1, read as the reverse complement.
ATAGAGAATTGAGCGTTGCACGAACTTGTGATGGCAAAGTAATAAAAGCAATGGACTGCATAATAAAGGTTGCTATCACAATAAGCAATGCAACGTGACATTCTTTTGTGCTAAAGGATTTGGCATACAAACTAAAAATCGCATGACAACCTCTGCTTCCCTCTGTGAAGGGCCTATCTTTTACTTTTATGTATTTACTTGTATGCAAGAGTCAAAGTATTCTTCCCTATTCTTTTTTATTTTTCTCCTTTGGCAAACATCATGTGGCGAGGAAAGATCTAGGCACATATATCCAGTTGGATATGAGTGAGCATGAGTTATTATTGTTGACATCACCCTTGAGGTGAATCCATTGGGAGGCAAACTATAAGCCCCTATCTTTCTATGTGTCCGGTTGAAACTTTTTGCTCATGGGTCTGTTGTGAATGTTAGCAATCATAGAAGACTAAATGATGGTTGAGTATATGGACTTGCCAAAAGGCTCCTACATGAGACCCTTCCTGAAAATATGATGAATTGTAGTTGCAAAGTTGACTCGGAACATAGTTTTTTGGTTTCCAATAACGTTTATGCTTTATACTTCCATGTTGTGATGAATTGTTACTTGCTCATAATAAGTTATATGATGTTGTTATGAAATAAAAGTTGTATAAAAAAGTTTTATGTTATTTTTTGTTGTTTTTATAATAATAAGCATGATGCTACTATGTCCCTATTTTGTTTTTATCGACACCTCTCTCTCAAACCACGTGGACGTGTTCTTCGATATCGGCTTTCGCTTGAGGACAAATGAGGTCTAAGCTTGGGGGAGTTGATACATCCATTTTGCATCATGTTTTCCTACTATTATTTATAATGTTTTTATGTGTAATAATGCTATGGGGAGTAATTCTAATGCCTTTTCTGTCACAATTTGCAAGGTTCAATGCTAGGAACTGGAATTCAGTGCCTGAAAAAAGCATGTCAAAGATACCAATTCTGCACATCCCCAATGAAGTTGAAAATTTACGGAGATTTTGTATACAATAAATAAGAAATACTGAAGCTAGAAACTACCGAAGGGGGACCACCATGTGGCCACCCTCCACCAGGGCGCGCCAGGCCCCCTAACCGCGCCCTGGTGGAGCGTTCCCATCCTGGCCCACCTCCGGAGCCTGACGTGGCTTGAGACTGCATCAGTATTTCCCCAAAGAGGAAGGGATGATGTAGCACAACGACGGTTCATATTTTCCTCAGTTTATGAAACCAAGGTATCAATCCATAGAGGAAGATCACACACCCACGTAAACAACACCTGCACACAAACAACAAGTACTTGCAACTCGATGCGAAAGAGAGGTTGTCACGCTCTCTACGGTAATAAGATAGATTAGGTAATGACAGTTTTGGCAAATAGATCTCACAAGAACACAAAGTAAAATAAATAAATAAAGTGTAGAAAGGTATTATTGCTTTTTTGGATTAATAGATCTGAAAACAAAACATGCAAATAGTAGATCAGAAAGCAATATGTTGGAAAAGTAGACTCGAGGGCCGTATGTTTCACTAGTGGCTTCTCTCATGAGTATTGCACACGGTGGGTGAACAAATTACTGTTGGGCAATTGATAGAAGATCAAATAATCATGACGATATCTAGGCAATGATCATTATATAGGCATCATGTCCAAGATAAGTAGACCGAAACGATTCTACATCTACTTCTATTACTCCATACATCGATTGCTATCCAGCATGCATCTAGTGTATTAAGTTCATGGAGAAATGGAGTAATGCAATAAGAACGGTGACATGATGTAGACAAGATCTATTCATGTAGGAATAGATCCCATGTTGTCATCCTTAATGGCAATGATACATGTGTGTCTTGCTTCCCTTTCTGTTATTGGGAAAGAACACCGTAAGATCGAACCCATCACAAAGCACCTCTTCCCATGGCAAGAAAAATCGATCTAGTTGGCCTAACTAAACCAAAGATTCGAAGAAGAAATACGAGGCTATAAGTAATCATGCAAATAAGAGATCAAAGAAGACTCAAATCATATTCATGGATAGAAACTGATCATGAACTCAAAATTCATCGGATCCCAACAAACACACCGCAAAAGTCATTACATCAAATAGATCTCCAAGAGACCATTGTATTGAGAAACATAGAGAGAGAGGAAGCCATCTACCTATTGCCTATGGACCCGTAGGTCTATGGTGGACTACTCACACATCAACGGAGAGGCACCTATGAGGAAGATGAACCCCTCCGTGATGGTGTTAGATTGGATCTTGCGGCGGCTGGAATTGTGCTTCGTCGACACCCCTAGGGTTTTTGGATTTTCAAGGAATTTATAGGCTCGATAGTCGGTTGAGGGGGTGACCGAGGTGCCCACCCTCTACCAGGCCATGCTAGGGCCTCTGGCGCGCCCTAGTGGAGGGTGTCCACCCCGGACCCCCTCTTCTGGTGTTGTTTGGCCCATCTGCTTCCTTCTGGTCCATGCAAAATCCACAAAAATCCCAGCAGCGTTTGGTCTCCATTCGGTACGTATTTTCTATGAAGTAAAAAACAAGAAAAAAACAACAACTGGCAATTTGGCACTATGTCAATAGGTTAGTCCCAAAAATGATATAAAGTTGCTATAAAATGATTATAAACATCCAAGATTGATAATATAACATCATGGAACAAGCAAAAATTATAGATACGTTGGAGACGTATCAGAGCCCATCTTTTGGTATAAATTCCCAAAAAACCTAAAAAAATAGGAGGAGGACTTTCGGGACGAAGCGCTGCAGCCTCGAGGCGAAACTTGGGCAGGAGCACTTTTGCCCTCCGGCGGAGCGATTCCGCCGAGGGAACTTCCCTCTTGGAGGGGGAAATAGAAGCCATCATCATCACCAACAACCCTCTCATCTTGGGGAGGTCATTCTTCACCAACATCTTCAACAACACCATCTCCTCTCAAACCCTAGTTCATCTCTTGTGTTCAATCTTTGTACCAGAACCTCAGATTGGTACTTGTGGGTGACTAGTAGTGTTGATTACCTTGTGTAGTTGATTGCTATATGGTTTATTTGGTGGAAGATTATATGTTCAGATCCATTATGCTATTCAATACACCTCTGATCTTGAGCATGCATATTATTTGTGAGTAGTTACCCTTGTTCTTGAGGTCACGGGAGAAGTCATGTTATAAGTAATCATGTGAATTTGATATGAGTTCGATATTTTGATGATATGTATGTTGTGATTCCCTTAGTGGTATCATGTGAATGTTGACTACATGACACTTCACCATCATTGGGCCTAAGGGAATGCATTGTGGAGTAGTTATTAGATGATGGGTTTCTAGAGTGATAGAAGCTTAAACCCTAGTTTATGTGCTACTTCATAAGGGGCTAATTTGGGTCCACATGTTTAATGCTATGGTTAGACTTTGTCTTAATACTTTTATCGTAGTTGCGGATGCTTGCGAGGGGGTTAATCATAAGTAGGTTGTTAGTTCAAGTAAGAACATCATCTTAGCACCAGTCCACCCACATATCAAATTATCAAAGTAGCGAACACGAAACAAACCAACATGATGAAAGTGACTAGATGAAATTCCCATGTACCCTCAAGAACACTTTGCTCATCATAAGATATAGTTTTGGCCTGTTCTTTGCCACAAAAGGATTGGGCTACCTTCCTGCACCTTACCTATTGTTATTGTTACTTGCTTGTTACAAATTACCTTGCTATCATACTACTTGCTACCTACCATTTCAGTGCCTGCAGAAATTACCTTGTTGAAAACTGCTTATCATTTCCTTCTGCTCCTTGTTGCGTTCGAAACTCTTACTTATTGAAAGGACTGCGATTGATCCCCTACACTTGTGGGTCATCATGGCTGGAGGAGCTTGAAAATCTACAACGACCCTACCAAAGGAGCCAGACGTTTGTCTGCGATTCCCAAGCTAATCGATCAACAACGAACTTCACGTGGAAACTAACAGTGAGACTAATGTCTCCTCTACAAAAAATAAATTAAGCAACTGTGAGTATAAAGGTACTCAACGAGATTACATCAGAAGTATCTACATATGCATCATTTTCAAAAAAGGGGGTGTGGAGTTTATTTGCAGAAAGCGAGCTTTGACTCTTGGCAAACCTATACTACGACTACAAGTAGTATCTTTGGGGTAAAAGAGCGCATATGGGTCCACATATTCACCACATCAATACACCACCATGGATCCTCTCCCGTATTCCTACGAGAAGGCCATCCAAAGAACTCACACTTATCTTGCGCATTTTAAAGTATCCATTCCACTTGTCTAAGAACCATATAAGTTTCTAGGTAGTCCATATTTGAGGACGGGGCTATTCGAATGGATCATTTACCCTAACCCACAGGAACCAACGTTCTCTTGCCATCAGCAACGTCCCCACATGGAACACATATCTGCGTCCAGTCCGGCACATGTGCCATGTCATGTGCCACGATGGGCCACACGCGCCATGCGCCACATGCCCGCACGCTTGACCCGCACATGTCCGTGTAATAGCGAGGCAGCCTCTGATAAGCATGAAACCCAGTTCATATGAGTCGTATAACAACACAATCCACCATGTTCTCCAACAGGGCTTCTCATCACTATCTTAAACAAAACGGTTCAAGACACTCAGATCTCATCATTAGGACATGATCATTCCAATTCATCACCCAGATGGATCAGACCAGCTCAACTCTAAGCATAGCAAGAGATCATGGATGAGTAGTCAAAACATAAATCAAGCAACTCCTAAGTATGCTAGGATGGTTTAGCTATTTCCTAACAATGACAGGTCATGCAAAGGAATGGGTTCAACTATCAAGAACAAGTAACACTTGAAAAGTTTTCTCATAATGCAGCAAAATAGAGCAAGAGCAAGAGAGTGGGATTGTATTGAAATGTTCAAGGGAGGGTTTGCCTGCCTGACAGTTCTGAAGATAGTACTTCTCTTCATCAATGTCAATGACCATAATGTTGGAACCATCGTCTACCAGGAAGGAATGACATCGATAGAAAAGAAGAAGGAACACATTCAAAGTGATGCACAACAAGATTAATGATATGTCATGTTAAGGTACCGAATTGACCTAATGCAATATTTAGTCAAGTTAATTGAAGTGGAATTCACATAACGTTAATTTCCAACTCTAAATGTTATTTCATAAATTTCCCTAATCATGAAATTTCATAGATGGTTATGTTAACTTGTTCAAACATGCATGATCATGGCATAAACAGATTCATTGGATTTTTCTGATCATTTTTCATATATAAATTATTTTCATCTGACTTATAGATTATTGTCTATGATTTTTAGAAGTTTTCAATATTTTCTGGAATTTCCTGATTATTTCAAATACTAGCAAAGCTTTACTGCGTGAGCATGATGACAACATGATGTCAGCAAGTCAACAGCACCAGGTCCAGGTCAAACCTGATGACCGGGACCCGCACATCATAGGCACAATGTCTAATCAGATTATTTAAACTACACTAATTATATTTAACACGAAGGGGCCCACTTTTAGTGACTAGATTGATTAATTAGCGATGTCATTAGTTGCTAATGACATCATCACGTCACACGCACTTGTGGTTAGTCACTGGCGACCTCAGAGGATAGCGAAGTCACTCGGGTTTCGCATATGATGGTCCGTTCGATGTGTGGCTAGGTGCGTTGGATAGCTCGTGCCGGAGTGCGTCGGGTGGTGGTTGGCCGTGGGGTGGCCCTAGCGACGGCGGTGACTATAATGATGGTTGCCGGAGCTCGGGTTTGGTCAAGCACGAGGCTGGGAGATGCAAATGATCTAGGAAACCAACTGGGCGGTGTCTACGGAGCTCCAGGAGAACTCATGTGAGCTCGATTTGGTCATCGAGGCTTGCTGGCAATGACAGCAACGAGCGTGGCCGCGAGAAGCTCTCAACCATGGCGGATCTCCTTACTAGGGGACAAATGGGGCAACGGGCATGAGGGGGAAAGCAAGAGGGTCTCACATAGAGGCGGAGCAGATGGTCAGCTAGCTTGGGGACGGCCGGAGTGTGGCGAATGAACTTCAGCGTTGGTCGGTTCCTAAGGAAGAAGACGAGCCCGATGGTAGCTCTTTAGGGCATTCGCACTCGCATCTTCGGCTGAGGGGAAGAGGAGGTTGTGGCAATTCCATTGGACGCGACGGCTTCTCAAGGGAGGCTTGGTGGCCACGGCGAACGGACATGTCGCGGCCATGGCAGGCTCGGACATGGAGGGGAATGAGCAAAGGAGAGCGAGGGGGAGAATAGTTGGGCGTAGGCTCGATCGGGACGGCACCGGGGTAGTCATCCGCGGCGTCGCACTATCCCCAGGGTTCGGACAGACAGCTCACGTGGCGCACTGGGCATGCATGTGCGTCGGTCACGCGCCCCTGTCCTTCTGGCGCGAGGAGGAGGACGACTGAAAGCTTGGTGGTCGGCTGCACCGACTCTGGTGGGTTGCATAGGTAAGTCAGGTGAGTTTCCTTCTCATTTTAATATCACTTTTATATTTTATGTGGTTGTTTTTAATTTGGTTTGATAACCAAATCATTTTTGTTGCTTCTGAAAATAATTGTGGGTGTAAAATGGACTGTTCTAAAGCCCCACAAAAAGATTCAGAATTATTGGAGCTAGGAATGTTTTAATACCAAGTTAGTTGCTCCAATTCAAATATATAAAGGATTAATTCAAAAACCAAGATGACTAGGGAAAATGTGCATAATTTTCGACTGATGTTTGCAACATTTTCCCAAACATCATGGACATTTTTAGGGCCATTTTGGGTTCATTGAAAATAATTTTTTAAGTCGACCTATTTGAATTTTTATTTGGTGTTAGGGTTTGGTCATACCCATTTCACATTCATTTGAATTTAATATGATGGCATGAATGACAATGCAACTATTTACAAGGAGTTTCTAGGCCGTGACATCTATCCTCACCATTGCAAAGACTTCTAAGGAACTTGGTCAATCCTATTCTTCTCCTTACTTGGGGCTTCTCCTCGCAATTCTTAGCCAATCCTCTCTGTGGACTTTATCTGAAATAAACTAGGTAGAGATATTAGTCCAAGAGACAATTTATGTTGTCATGAATTATCAAAACCACCAAGGGAGCATATGTGCTTTCAGTTTCACGTTCAGCTTTGCAAGCAAGATGAAATAAATGAGTGATAGTGTTATACTCCTTATACGCTAAGATAGTCTAAATCTCTCTATTTAATCCACCCATAAAACGTGCAAGCATAGCTTCATTCTCCTCAACAATACCACATCTAATCATGTCAGTTTGTAATTCCTGATAATATTCCTCTACGTAATTTTTTACTTGTCTTAAACGCTGCAAAATTTGAAGTAATTCACGCTGATAATATGGTGGAACCCAACAAGTACGCATAGCAGTTTTCAAAGTAGCCCAAGTGAAAGGACATGGATGTCGCCTAGAGGGGGGTGAATAGGCGCTTTAAAATAATTATGGTTTATGCTTGAACAAATGCGGAATAAAACTAACGTTTAATATGTCAAGTACAAAACCTAAAACAGCTAGGCTCACCTATGTGCACCAACAACTTATGCAAAGCAAGATAACAACTAAGTAATAGCATATATATAACAAGGAACAATATGGCTATCACAGAGTAAAGTTCACAAGTAAAGGGCTCGGGTAAGAGATAACCGAGGCACATGGAGACGACGATGTATCCCGAAGTTCACCCCCTTGCGGATTCTAATCTCCATTCGAAGCGGTGTGGAGGCACAATGCTCCCCAAGAAGCCACTAGGGCCACCGTAATCTCCTCACGCCCTCGCACAATGCAAGATGTCGTGATTCCACTAAGGGACCCTTGAGGGCGGTCACCGAACCCGTACAAATGGCAACCCTTGGGAATGGTCACCGGTACCTGTACACTTTGGCAACCCTTGGGGGCGGTCACCGGTACCCGTACAAATTGCTCGGGGCAATCTCCACAGCCTAATTGGAGACCCCGACGCTTGCCCGGAGCTTTACACCATAATGATTGAGCTCCGAGGCACCACCAACCGTGTAGGGTGCCAAGGCACCCAAGAGGAACAAGCTCTAGGGTGCTCAAACACCCAAGAGTAATAAGCTTCTCAAACTTCACTTCCACGTATCACCATGGATAACTCAAACCTATGCACCAAATGCAATGGCAAGGGCACATAGAGTGCCCAAGTCCTTCTCTCCCAAATCCCACCAAAGCAACTAATGCTAGGGAGGGAAATGAGAGGAAGAACAAAGAAGAACACAAAGAACTCCAAGATCTAGATCTAAGGGGTTCCCCTCACATAGAGGAGAAAGTGATTGGTGGAAATGTGGATCTAGATCTCCTCTCCCTTTTCCCTCAAGAACTAGCAAGAATCATTGGAGGGATTGAGAGATACCAAACTCAAAGAAGGTCAATAATGGGCGGCAAAACGAGCTCAAGAGTTAGGGAACCATTGGGAAAGAATACCCCCTTAAATAGGTCCCCATGAATCTGCCCATTATGTGCAGAATAACATAGGAGCGGTACAACCGCTATGAGCACCGGTACAACCCGGTAAAAAGCAATAAGCGGTACAACCGCCCAAGAACCGCACCACAACAGAAACTAGTCTGGTGGTAGAGCGGTACATGGCCGGTACAACCTTCAGACCAAAACTAGAGTGGTACAACCACTCCAAACATCGTTTTTACCAGTTAACCGGTACAACCTCTCTATGGGGCGGTACAACCTCTCTATGTAAAACAGGTAATAGTAAAACAACCATAAATTTTGCATACGATCAACGATTTGAGCAAACTAAAGCTTGTTGGATAAAGGACAACAAGAGCTATCCAACAATGACTAGTTACACTAATAACAAGCAATGTAGAATAAATGCCACTAGGATAAGGAAGATGACCTTCCCAATAAATATCCGGCAAAATCTCCAACACCGAAAACACAATATGATGCATACGAAATCTGTTTTCGATGAGCTTGAACTTATCACGATGAAGACCGTAAGCTCAAACACTCACATAAAGAAAAAACAAATAAGGACAAATAAAGATGATGATGTAAGGATGAAAATGGTTTGAGCTCTCAATGAACGATACGATCAAGCTACTCACATGAGAGCCCCCCTTGATAGTACGGCTATCGATCCTATAATCCGGTCTCCCAACTACCACCATGAGACCGGTAAAATAGAAAACCTTGTCAAGATCAAACATTTGCGTTGTGCATAGTCTACTTGAGCTAGATGATGACGATCTTGTCCTTCTCAAGATGGACCACCTTTCTTGATTGTGTCAGGTTGATGAATACTAGAAGATTGCTCCCCCATACTCCACTATGGGTGAGCCACTCTTCGGCACGTCTTCACAAGTCCACTGTCACCATAATGGACGGCAAGCTTTAAGAATGATATCTCCATGATGATTCACTTGAACCTGCACACCGCAACCTTGATGATGATCACCACTTGATCTCATCTTCCATGGGTTGTATGGGATCTTCCTCTTGATGCAATCCCATTGAAATATACCTAACCCTACAAAGAACACTCACGTAGACCATGGGTTAGTACACAAAGCGTAATGGACAATTCTTACCATACCATGGGATCACTTGATTCCTCTTAGTATATCTTGTACGCTTTGTGTGTTGATCAACTTGGTTCACTCTTTGACTTAGTATTGATCAACCTTGTATCCTATCTTCTCTTGTCATAAAGACGATGTCTTGAAGGTAAACATGAGTGCTCACACAATCTTCTTCTCCAAGACATGCTTGTAATAAGCTCAACTCTCACATGACCAATCTTTGGATAAAACCTTAAATACCACCTTGGTCACCATAGAAACTCCTTGAAACCAATAGATGGACTTAAGGAAGTACCTACTAACAAATCCTTCGAATATAACTCAAGGAAACCATTAGTCCATAGGGATTGTCATCAATCACCAAAACCACACATGGATAAATCTGCTCTTACACCAAGTAGCAGGGATATTATGATGATATGTTTTGTAATGTTCAGACCACCAAACACAAGCAAAACTAGTGAATACGCAAACATCTACATCAACACGTCTATCCTTAGGAAATTGTAAGCATGTAAATGTTGTTTTGTTTCTAACTCCAAAGTAAGATACACATCGGGAATGTATCTACCCTGAAATGGCGGAATATTCAATTTAGCTTAGGGAGATGATAATGATCCCATACATGAGGGGATGGTGTATCCCTACCATTCCAATTGTAGCTACATGGACAACCTGGTGGTTGCCCCTGGTTATGATTTGGAGCAACCTCTTCTTCCTCATCGTAATCACCATCATAGTCAATGTTCTGATCACGGTAGTAGTAGCAACAAACCACGAAAGCAAGGGCACCAGAATGTTGGCCTTCCTCGAGGGGCACACGTCGTGTGCACCCCCACGTGATTTGGAAGGTGATGTTATTGTTGGAGAGGTGTGACACGTGCAGCTGGTGGTAGACGTGCAAGCACCTCATTGAACTTGGCATCCATCTTGGTGTCGAACGCCTTCTCCAAGGTATCTAGTTTCTCCATGGACTCTCTGAATTTGTTCATCACGTCTTGTACCTGTTCACCCATCATTTGTTGAAATTTATCATGGAGCTCCTTGTTCGTTATGCTCTCCCAGTCGATCTCGTTGACTTGTGATCCTATCATAGTTAGCAGCAATAGGAACACACGAAAATATGAACCTACAGACTTCTAGGAAGTGGTGGTGGTGGTGGTGTGCCACAAATCCCTCGAGCGAAACTCAAATTCTTATCGGTTCTTACCAAGGAGCAGGTGGTGAGCGACAACAGTTGTAGTCAAAACTCTCAAAAAGCATGTATAGAGTGATTACCAAGTGGAGCCAAAATGCACGATGTATATGTATGTGGATCCGGGATGGCTTATAATATGGTAGCAAAAGGGTTAGCAATAATCAATTCAGGTATGCAAAATTGAATAAACACTCGACGATGGTACTATGTTGGTCCTAGGCTAGAACGAACTAGAGACGCGAGCCTAGAACACTAACAAAATCATGGCGTGGCGTGTAATCAAGGGAAAATCACACTAATTTTCTTTCTTTATTTTTTGCGCTCTTTTTAAAAAAACACTATAATGGCGATCGAGTGTCTCAAAACTCTTCGCGGGGCATATAAACAGGATAGGCACGAATTTTTCTGTTGATTTTTCTTAAATCAGGGCAGCGATGTCCAAAAAGTGAAACAAAAATCGTTGTGATGGCGAGTGTCTCAAAACACTCAAGAAGGCCTAGAAACAAGATAGGCAAAAATATTTTCACCCACCAAAATTTTGACCTAATTGTTTTTCCGAAACCTACCCAGACAAGGAAAAACGAATCTGATGATAAATCAATATCAAAAGCAAACTGAATATGGAAAGGACTCGGACTGGTGGCACAAAACGGTGGTATATGTGTACTTGGATTGGTGGTGGTACATGGCAGCACTAATGTATACGGTGAGGTGGTGCTATATGTGGACTCGGATTGGTGGTGGTATATGGCAGCAGTGATGTCTATGGTGGGGTGGTGGTATGTGTGGACTCGGATTGGTGGTGGTATATGGCAGCGGTGATGTATATGGTGGGGTGGTGGTATATGGCAGCGACAATCTTTATGGTGGAGTGGTGGTATATGGCAGCATGACAACTTGTGAACAGAACTTGAAACTCTAAAGGACTAGACGCTAAGACCAGCAACTCGACACGACGAAGCAACCACAAATTCAACAAAGTAAAACACCGAACAGAAAATTGCAGAAGACTCAGATTGGTTCAGATATGATGAACTAAACCTATTTTTGGGCTTTTTCGTGGATGGTAGGTATGAAAATAGAGGCGGTCAAGACTATGAAAACTTGTAAAATATCACCGAGCAACCTGGAAATCTAGTACCACTTGATAGAGGCGAAGGTGCCCTGTCTTTCAATGAGATGTTGGAAATATTCCCTAGAGGCAATAATAAAATGGTTATTATTGTATTTCCTTGTTCATGATAATTGTCTATTGTTCATGCTATAATTGTGTTAACCGGAAACCGTAATACATGTGTGAATACATAGACCACAACATGTCCCTAGTGAGCCTCTAGTTGGCTAGCTCATTGATCAATAGATGGTCACGGTTTCATGACCATGGACATTGGATGTCATTGATAAGGGATCACATCATTAGGAGAATGATGTGATGGACAAGACCCAATCCTAAGCATAGCACAAGATCGTGTAGTTCATCTGTTAAAGCTTTTCCAATGTCAAGTATCATTTCCTTAGACCATGAGATTGTGCAACTCCTGGATATTGTAGGAATGCTTTGGGTGTGCCAAACGTCACAACGTAACTGGGTGGCTATAAAGGTGCACTACGGGTATCTCCGAAAGTGTCTGTTGGGTTGGCATGAATCGAGACTGGGATTTGTCACTCTGTGTGACGGAGAGGTATCTCTGGGCCCACTCGGTAAGACATCATCATAATGAACTCAAAGTGACTAAGGAGTTAGCCATGGGATGATGTATTATGGAACGAGTAAAGAGAGTTGCCGGCAACGAGATTGAACAAGGCATAGGGATACCGACGATCGAATCTCGGGCAAGTATCATACCGGTAGACAAAGGGAATTGTATACGGGATTGATTGAATCCCTGACATCGTGGTTCATCCGATGAGATCATCATGGAGCATGTGGGAGCCAACATGGGTATCCAGATCCCACTATTGGTTATTGACCAGAGAGGTGTCTCGGTCATGTCTACATGTCTCCCGAACCTGTAGGGTCTACACACTTAAGGTTCGATGACGCTAGAGTTATAGGGAAATGGGATACATGATTACCGAAGGTTCTTCGGAGTCCCGGATGAGATCTTGGACATCACGAGGAGGTCTGGAATGGTCCGGAGGTAAAGATTGATATATAGGAAGTCCTGTTTTGGTCACCGGAAAGTTTTCGGTCTCATCGGTAGTGTATCGGGAGTGCCGGAGGACCCCCGGGAGGGGTGTGACGACCAAAGGACTTTGTGGGCTGTTAGAGGAGGTTGACCAGCCCTTATTGGGATGGCCAAGTCCTTCCGGAAAGTCCCATGTGGCTAGGGATAAAAGGATAAGGCTAAAGGGGATTTAAAAGGAAGAGATCCACCTCCCTTGTGGGAGGTGGACTCCTCCCTTATCTCGGCTGAACCTCTCCTCCTTGGAGGAGGGGCCAAGGCAGCCCTCCCTCTCCCTCCTCCTATATATACCCGAGGTATTGGGGCTGATTTGAGATGCGACTTCTCTCGCCCACGGTGCAGCCCTACCTCTCTTCTTCCTCCTCTGCAGTGCTTAGGCGAAGCCCTGACGGAATACCTTGCTGCTCCATCACCACCACGTCGTCGTGCTGCTGTTGGAGATCTTCCCCAACCTCTCCCTCCTCCTTGATGGATCAAGGCATGGGAGACATCACCGGGCTATACGTGTGTTGAACGCGGAGGCGTCGTTGTTCGGTGCTAAGATCGGATTCCACCGCGATCTGAATCGCTGCGAGTACGACTCCACCAACCGCGTTCTTGTAACGCTTCCGCTTAGCGATCATCAAAGGTATGAAGATGCAATCTCTCCTGACTCGTTGCTGGTTTCTCCATAGATAGATCTTGGTGATCGTAGGAAAAAAGTTTATTTACTACTACGTCTCCCTACAGTGGCATCATGAGCTAGGTCTATGCGTAGAATCTATGCACGAGTAGAACAAAGCAGATATGGGTGTCGATCTTGTTAATTTGCTTACCACTACTAGTATTATCTTGATTCAGCGGTATTGTGGGATGAAGCGTTCCGGACCAACCTTACATGTACGCTTACGTGAGACCGGTTCCACCGCCTGACATGCACTTGTTGCATAAGGTGGCTAGCGGGTGTCTGTCTCTCCCACCTTAGTCGGATTGGATTCGATGAAAAGGGTCCTTATGAAGGGTAAATAGCAATTGGCATATCACGTTGTGGTTTTGGCATAGGTAAGAAATATTCTTGCTAGAAACCTATAGCAGCCACGTAAAAACTTGCAACTACAAATTAGAGGACGTCTAACTTGTTTTTGTAGCATGTGCCTTGTGATGTGATATGGCCAAAGGATGTGATGTGATGCATTGTGATGTATGAGATTGATCATGTTCTTGTAATAGGATTCACGACTTGCATGTCGATGAGTATGACAACCGGCAGGAGCCATAGGAGTTATCTTATTTTATTGTATGACCTGCGTGTCAATCATAAACGCCATGTAATTACTTTAATTTATTGCTAAACGTTAGCCATAGTAGTAGAAGTAATAGTTGGCGAGACAACTTCATGAAGACGCATGATGGAGATCATGGTGTCGTGCCGCTGACAGTGATGATCATGGTGCCCCGAAGATGGAGATCAAAGGAGCAAGATGATATTGGCCATATCATGTCACTATATTGATTGCATGTGATGTTTATCATGTTTACATCTTATTTGCTTAGAACGATGGTAGTGAATAAGATGATCTCTCAATAAAATTTCAAGAAAGATGTTCACCCTAACTGTTCACCATTGCTAAGGATCGTTGTTCTGAAGCACCACGTGATGATCGGGTGTGATAGGTTGTAACGTTCGCATACAACGAATGTAAGCCAGATTTACACACGCGAAACACTTAGGTTGACTTGACGAGCCTAGCATTTACAGACATGGCCTCGGAACATGAAAGACCGAAAGGTCGAACATGAGTCGTATAGAAGATACGATCAACATGGAGATGTTCACCATGGATGACTAGTCTGTCTCACGTGATGATCGGACACGGGCTAGTTGACATGGATCATGTATCACTTGGATGACTAGAGATATGTCTATCTAAGTGGGAGTTCATTAAATAATTTGATTATGTGAACTTAATTATCATGAACTTAGTCTAAAATTGTCTTTACAATCTATATTGTAGATGGCCAACGCTAATGTCACCCTCAACTTCAACGCTTTCCTAGAGAAAACCAAGCTGAAAGATGATGGAAGCAACTATGCGGACTGGGTCCGTAGCTTGAGGATCATCCTCATAGCTTCCAAAAGATTGTATGTCCTTGATGCACCGCAAGGTGACCCACCCATTTTCCCAGCAGACGAAGACGTTACGAATGCTTGGCAGTCACGCTGCGATGATTACTCCCTTGTTCAGTGCGGCATGCTTTACAGTTTAGAGCCGGGGATCCAAAAGCATTTTGAGCAACACGGAGCATATGAGATGTTCCAAGAGCTGAAACTAGTTTTCCAAGCTCATGCCCGGGTCGAGAGATATGACGTCTCCGACAAGTTCTTTAGCTGTAAGATCGAGGAGAATAGTTCTGTCAGTGAGCACATACTCAAAATGTCTGGGTTGCACAACCGCTTGACTTAGCTGGGAGTTAATCTCTCGGATGACTCGGTTATTGACAGAATCCTCTAGTCGCTCCCACCTAGCTACAAGAGCTTTGTGATGAACTACAACATGCAGGGTATGGAGAAGTCCATTCCTGAGTTGTACTCGATGCTGAAATCAGCGGAGGTCGAGATCAAAAAGGAGCATCAAGTATTGATGGTGAATAAGACCACTAGTTTCAAGAAAGGCAAGGGTAAGAATAACTTCAAGAAGGACGGCAAAGTTGTTGCCGCGCCCGGTAAGCAAGTTGCCGGGAAGAAGAACAAGAATGGACCCAAGCCTGAGACTGAGTACTTTTATTGCAAGGGTACCGGTCACTGGAAGCGGAACTGCCCCAAGTACTTAGCGGATAAGAAGGCCGGCAACGTTAAAGGTATATGTGATATACTTGTTATTGATGTGTACTTAACTAGCGCTCGTAGTAGCTCCTGGGTATTTGATACCGGTGCAGTTGCTCACATTTGTAACTCCAAGCAGGAGCTGCGAAATAAGCGGAGACTGGCAAAGGACAAGGTGACGATGCGCGTCGGGAATGGTTCCAAGGTCGACGTGATCGCCGTCGGCATGCTACCTCTGCATCTACCTTCGGGATTAGTTTTAAACCTCAATAATTGTTATTTAGTACCAGCTTTGAGCATGAACATTGTATCAGCATCTCGTTTGATGCGAGATGGCTATTCATTTAAATCTGAGAATAATGGTTGTTCTATTTATATGAGAGAAATGTTTTATGGTCATGCCCCGCTGGTCAATGGTTTATTTTTGATGAATCTCGAACGTGATGTTACACATGTCCATAGTGTGAGTACCAAAAAGTGTAAGGTTGATAATGATAGTCCCACTTACAAGTGGCACTGTCGCCTTGGTCATATTGGTGTCAAACGCATGAAGAAGCTCCATGTTGATGGACTTTTGGAGTCTCTTGATTTTGAATCATTTGACACGTGCGAACCATGCCTCATGGGAAAGATGACCAAGACTCTGTTCTCCGGAACAATGGAGCGAGCAACCGACTTGTTAGAAATAATACATACCGATGTATGCGGTCCAATGAGCGTCGAGGCTCGCGGTGGCTACCGTTATGTTCTCACCCTCACCGATGACTTGAGTAGATATGGGTATGTCTACTTGATGAAACACAAGTCTGAAACCTTTGACAGGTTCAAGGATTTTCAGAGTGAGGTAGAGAATCAATGTGATAGGAAAATAAAGTGCCTACCATCTGATCGTGGCGGAGAATATTTGAGTCACGAGTTTGGCACGCACCTAAGGAAATGTGGAATTGTTTCACAACTCACGTTGCCTGGCACACCTCAGCGAAATGGTGTGTATGAACGTCGTAATCGCACTCTATTGGATATGGTGCGATCTATGTTGTCTCTTACCGACTTACCGCTATCATTTTGGGGATATGCATTAGAGACTGCCGCATTCACTTTAAATAGGGAACCGTCAAAGTCCGTTGAGACGACATCGTATGAATTATGGTTTGGAAAGAAACCTAAGCTGTCGTTTCTAAAAGTTTGGGGATGCGATGCTTATGTGAAGAAACTTCAACCTGAGAAGCTCGAACCCAAAGCGGAAAAGTGCGTCTTCATAGGATATTCCAAAGAGACTATTGGGTATACCTTCTACCTCAGATCCGAAGGCAAAGTCTTTGTTGCCAAGAATGGATCCTTTCTCGAGAAAGAGTTTCTTTCGAAAGAAGTAAGTGGGAGGAAAATAGAACTTGATGAGGTAATCGTACCTCCACTCGAACCGTATAGTAGCACAGCACGGGAAGTTGTTTTCGTGGAGCCTACACCGGCTGGAGAAGAAGTTAATGATGATGACCATGAAACTTCAGATCAAGTTACTATTGAACGTTGAAGGTCAACTAGGACACGTTCTGCACCAGAGTGGTACGACAACCCTGTCCTGGAGATCATGTTTTGACAACGGTGAACCTTCAAACTATGAAGAAGCGATGGCGGGCCCAGATTCCAACAAATGTCTTGAAGCCATGAAATCCGAGATAGGATCCATGTATGAGAACAAAGTGTGGACTTTGGTGGAATTTCCTGATGATAAGCGAGCCATTGAAAATAAATGGATCTTTAAGAAGAAGACTGACGCGGATGGTAATGTGACTGTCTATAAGGCTCGGCTTGTCGCTAAGGGTTATCGACAAGTTCAAGGAGTTGACTATGATGAGACTTTCTCACCCGTAGCAATGCTAAAGTCTGTCCGAATCATGTTAGAAATTTCCGCATTTTATGATTATGAGATCTGGCAAATGGACGTCAAAACGGCATTCCTTAATGGCTTCCTTAAGGAAGAACTATATATGTTGCAGCCGGAAGGTTTTGTCGATCCTAAAGATGTTAACAAAGTATGCAAGCTCCAGCGCTCCATCTATGGGCTGTTGCAAGCATCTCGGAGTTGGAACATTCGCTTTAATGAGGTGATTAAAGCGTTTGGGTTTGTACAGGTTTATGGAGAACCCTGTATTTACAAGAAAGTGAGTGGGAGCTCTGTAGCATTTCTCATATTATATGTGGATGACATACTGATAATGGGAAATGATATAGAACTTTAGGAAAATGTAAAGGCCTACTTGAATAAATGTTTTTCAATGAAGGACCTTGGAGAAGCTGCTTACATATTAGGCATCAAGATCTATAGAGATAGATCAAAACGCCTCATAGGTCTTTCACAAAGCACATACCTTGACAAGATATTGAAGAAGTTCAATATGGATCAGTCCAAGAAGGGGTTCTTGCCTGTGTTACAGGGTGTGAGATTGAGTACGACTCAATGCCCGACCACGGCAAAGGATAGAGAAGAGATGAGTGTCATCCCCTATGCTTCAGCCATAGGCTCTATTATGTATGCCATGTCGTGGACCAGACCTGATGTGAACCTTGCCATAACTTTGGTACGGAGGTACCAAAGTGATCCCGAAGCGGAACACTGGACAGCGGTCAAGAATATCCTAAAGTACCTGAAAAGGACAAAGGACACGTTTCTCGTATATGGAGGTGCCGAAGAGCTCGTCGTAAAGGGTTACATCGATGCTAGCTTCGACACAGATCCGGACGACTCCAAGTCGCAAACCGGATACGTGTATATTTTGAACGGAGGGGCGGTCAGCTGGTGCAGCAGCAAGCAAAGTGTTGTGGCTACATCAACATGTGAAGCAGAGTACATAGCTGTTTCGGAAGCAACAAAGGAAGGAGTCTGGATGAAGGAGTTCATCACCGACCTAGGAGTAATTCCCAATGCGTTGGGCCCGATGACTCTCTTCTATGACAATACTGGAGCTATTGCCCTTGCGAAGGAGCCCAGGTTTCTTAAGAAGACAAGACACATCAAGTGCCACTTCAACTCCATCCGTGATTACATTCAGGAGGGAAATATAGATATTTATAAAGTGCATACGGATCTGAATGTCGGAGATCCGATGACTAATCCTCTCTCACGAGCGAAACATGATCAACACCAGAACTCTATGGGTGTTCGATTCATCACAATGTAACTACATTACTGACTCTAGTGCAAGTGGGAGACTGTTGGAAATATGCCCTAGAGGCAATAATAAAATGGTTATTATTGTATTTCCTTGTTCATGATAATTGTCTATTGTTCATGCTATAATTGTGTTAACCGGAAACCGCAATACATGTGTGAATACATAGACCACAACATGTCCCTAGTGAGCCTCTAGTTGGCTAGCTCGTTGATCAATAGATGGTCACGGTTTCATGACCATGGACATTGGATGTCATTGATAATGGGATCACATCATTAGGAGAATGATGTGATGGGCAAGACCCAATCCTGAGCATAGCACAAGATCGTGTAGTTCGTCTGCTAAAGCTTTTCCAATGTCAAGTATCATTTCCTTAGACCATGAGATTGTGCAACTCCCGGATACGGTAGGAATGCTTTGGGTGTGCCAAACGTCACAACGTAACTGGGTGGCTATAAAGGTGCACTACAGATATCTCCGAAAGTGTCTATTGGGTTGGCATGAATCGAGACTGGGATTTGTCACTCCGTGTGTCGGAGAGGTATCTCTGGGCCCACTCGGTAAGACATCATCACAATGAGCTCAACGTGAATAAGGAGTTAGCCACGGGATGATGTATTACAGAACGAGTAAAGAGACTTGACGGTAATGATATTGAACAAGGTATAGGGATACCGACGATCGAATCTCGGGCAAGTATCATACCGGTAGACAAAGGGAATTGTATACGGGATTGATTGAATCCCCGACATCGTGGTTCATCCGATGAGATCATCGTGGAGCATGTGGGAGCCAACATGGGTATCTAGATCCCGTTGTTGGTTATTGACCGGAGAGGTGTCTCGATCATGTCTACGTGTCTCTCGAACCCGTAGGGTCTACACACTTAAGGTTCGATGACGCTAGGGTTATAGAGAAATGGTATACATGATTACCGAAGGTTGTTCACAGTCCCGGATGAGATCCCGGACGTCATGAGGAGCTCTGGAATGGTCTGGAGGTAAAGATTGATATATAGGAAGTCCTGTTTTGGTCACCGGAAAGTTTTCGGGCTCATCGGTAGTGTACCGGGAGTGCCGGGAGGGTGCCGGAGGACCCCCGGGAGGGGTGTGACGACCAAAGGACTTTGTGGGCTGTTAGAGGAGGTTAACCAGCCCTTATTGGGCTGGCCAAGTCCTTCCGGAAAGGCCCATGCGGCTAGGGATAAAAGGATAAGGCTAAAGGGGATTTAAAAGGAAGAGATCCACCTCCCTTGTGGGAGGAAG
Source organism: Hordeum marinum (assembly GCA_022496015.1). Classification (NCBI taxonomy): domain Eukaryota; kingdom Viridiplantae; phylum Streptophyta; class Magnoliopsida; order Poales; family Poaceae; genus Hordeum; species Hordeum marinum. The sequence goes on along the minus strand of CM039674.1, from coordinate 275,471,685 downwards.
ACTCCTCCCTTATCTCGGTCGAACCTCTCCTCCTTGGAGGAGGGGCCAAGGCAGCCCTCCCTCTCCCTCCTCCTATATATACCCTAGGTATTGGGGCTGATTTGAGATACTTCTTCTCTCTCCCACGACGCAGCCCTACCTCTCTTCTTCCTCCTCTGCGGTGCTTAGGCGAAGCCCTGCCAGAATACGTTGCTGCTCCATCACCACCATGTCGTCGTGCTGCTGTTGGAGCTCTTCCCCAACCTCTCCCTCCTCCTTTCTGGATCAAGGCACGGAAGACGTCACCGGGCTGTACGTGTGTTGAACGCGAAGGCGCCGTTGTTCGGCGCTAAGATCGGATTCCACCGCGATCTGAATCGCTGCGAGTACGACTCCACCAACCGCGTTCTTGTAACGCTTTCGCTTAGCGATCTTCAAAGGTATGAAGATACAATCTCTCCCCACTCGTTGCTGGTTTCTCCATAGATAGATCTTGGTGATCGTAGGAAATTTTTTGATTTACTACTACGTCTCCCTACATGAGATGTGACTACCGTTTTTTGGTAGAGTAGACTTTGACGATCCGAATACGAACGTGCGAGGATATCGCGCCTTAGCAATAGCTAAACCAACTCCGAGAGGTTATTGCCCATGCCGAAGCACGATCAACTTGACCATGAGGGTTTATTTCCTATATGCAAACAAAGAACAAGAAAGAAAATGAAATTACAATCTGGATATTTCGAATATAAGAGGAAAGCTTTATTGATGAAAGTGGGATTTTGTGACGTCTTGATCTGGTGGTGGAACACATACGAAGGGCGCGAAGTTGCAGCTATGGCGAACTTTTAATCTAAAAAAACACATGTCTAAACAGTGCCTTAAGGGCTGTATTTATAGGGGGAAAAGGAGGGGATTTCGTCCACCCTTGGCAAGGTGGGTCTAAAACACCTCCTGAGTCGTTTCCTCTACAATACGGACTCTAAAACCAGCCTACGAAGTGGTATTTCGAAATTACATGGGCATGCCCAAAAAATAAGGTGACACAACACCTACAACAAGCTATGGACGAATATTATGAATAGGCATCTTGTATATTTCGTCCATGTTCTTGTATGTCATCGTGGGGGCTTCAAAGTGCTGAAATCTGCACTAGAAACACTGTTCTCATTCCCTTCGCGCGCGCGCCTTCATCTCCATGCTTGACCCTGCCCCGACATTCATCCCTCTTGTCCATGCTAGGACCTTCATTAGTGATCAACACAAATGTACCTATCTTAGGCAACATCTATTCTCATGAACATTAGAATTGTTACCAAGAAACGAAAGTACCTAGTAATTTAATTGGCGTGCGCGAGCTCTAGTAATTGGTCCATTATGTATAGTAGCAGGGGCTATGGGTGTAACAATGGTATTGATGTCCTCATTAGGTCGATATGGTTCATGAACGACATGCCTACGACGTCATGCACGGAAGATGGCATTTTCTTCATTATCAGGTCGCTATCTCTCCATGGTGTTCCTCGGTTCCCATGTAGCATCATTATGATCGAAAGTGGGACCATACATCTGGTACACTCGACATTTCAAACCTGGATACAACGTGATATGCACATTCAAAGTCACTTTTTTTGTTTTCATCCGTGCATACACAAGCCAGGCTCAGGTGGACCCGGGCCCACGTCAAACCCAGAGCCGCCACCCCCTCCCCGAGCTCCACGGCTTGCTAGTGCACATGCCCAAATATGGTATTAGGAGGCAAAGACCATAGAGGGGATTCAAGCATCACATTGGGGCTTGGAGTGGTGCAACTTCATCACGACGGAACAGCGTGCGTCGGGGTGGTGATCGGGAGGAGAATATGCTGGTGGGAGGGAAGGACAGAGGAGACCAAATTTGTGCAGTGATAGCCGGGAACCCTAGTGCGCAGGACCCTCTCGGGGTGAGGAGAGAGCACGTATGCCCAATCCACAACACGTTGAACATGCTACACAAATTGCGCCTGGGCGGGAAATCTCTCTCTCTCTCTCCCTCACCAGATGACATGCCAGACCCACACCCTTTCGACAACCTCGATCAACCAAAGAGCTTCATTTCCTTTGAGCTTAGTAACTCTAGTAACTAGGGGTGTGTACTCATCACAATCATACGAAAATTCTCTCAAGCATTAGCACAAACACCTCATGCTCATTAGCATATTCAGGAGCTCCATGGAGATGCAAGGAGGTCGGGAAAAATGTTTCCCTTACCGGTCCGTCGTTGCTTCCCGCTAGCCGATGCGGTCCTCGCACAATACAAGCTGCCATGTACGCCGATCCTCTCTGCACTATCCCTAGCCATGCGCCTCTCATATGAAATTGAGAGAGAGGGAGGGGAGAGATAGAGAGACGAGATGGCAGGTCAGCGATAAGGACGACGCTACATCTCAGGGAAGAAAGGAAGGCGTTGCAGGTCGAGGAAGAAGAGGAGGCGTTGGCGATAGCTAGCCCACCACCGATCGTCCTCATTCCATCTCCGTCGCGGTCGTCGTCACCGGCGGAGGAGATGCAAGGGAGAAAAAGTAAAGGGCGAGAGCAACGGTTGTGAGGGAAAGAGCAGAGATCGAGAGGTTGGGGATTCCAGACGGGGTAAAAGCGAAAAGGGTCTCTTGTCTTCTTTTTTTGTTAGATGGACGAATAACCTACCGAATCCTCCAAATCGATGCTAACGCTTGATGAATCATCTGGAGGGAATATATAGTGCATACAAATAAACTGGTTCCGGTTTCATATACCCCAACTAAACACGAGAAGGACCACTAGGGATCAAACCAACCCGTCTAATTCCACCTTATCATCAAACCAAACACACCTTAAAGCAATTCGTTACCAAACAAACATCAAAGTTGAAAAGAAATCACTAACGTCTAAAAGGGGACAATCAATCATTACGTATAAAAAAACATTACTCTTCTTCATCCACTAAATAAAACATTACAGTTATGCATTAACAAAATACATGGTGCAGCACCGCGCAAACTGACGCTCACTCCAAGCCCTCTAAAAAAAGAGGATCGATGCGATCCCATCTGCCCCAACCTCACCGGCCTCCAAGCCGTTTTCGCCAGTCCCTGCCTCCTCCGTGTGCCGCTTCGGCGGCATGAGGGGCATGGGGACCCTGGTGCTTTGGCTGAGGTATGTAGTTACGGTTGGCCTAGTGCTTCCTTGGGGCGCTGTTTCCGTGGAGGAGGAGGCGCCGCGTCGGAATAATTTTCCTATGCTCTTCCTCCATCTCGTCGTCGCTGCAACTGGTGGCATTGGGGAGCTGGTGGCCCGGTCGTCTCGCTGATCTTTGGATCTGGCGAGGTTCGTGTTTGATGATCGGCCGTCGGCACTCTCGCGGGCCGCGGTCGTGTCGGCTGTTGTAGTTGTGTTTACTGTCTTGCAGTTGGGTGTGTGGATGACGACAGGCGTCGAATTTCCTCTTCTTCGACTATATCGAATGAAGTTGACGGCGTCGAGATCTGGTGACCACGGGGAAGATCCCCGGCCTACGTGCCACAAAGACTCAGTCTCGTCGCTTGCGGCTACCCGCTTCATCGGCTCAAAAAGCATCTTCATATGCGGTGGTGCTCTCCCACATCTTGATATGGCGGTTGCTCTCATCTTTTTTAGGTGTTGTCATGGCGGCGGCGGAGGACGTTCATGGACTACGTTTCGAGAAGGCATGGATTTTTGCAAGGGTGGAATAGTAGTTTTATTTCTTGTGGAATTCTTTATGCAAAGTTACTTGACAAGCGTTTGTGTCACATATGGTGATCATATGTGTAATGTGTGTGAACAGTTTGTCTAATAAATACATGATTGCTTCAAAAAGAATTACATGGTCACTCATCCACATAGCTTCTGCATTAACTCTTCTACATTAACCGATCTTATTAATCATGTTTGTCTACTCCTAAAGGGGCACTTGGTAGCTCCTTTCTCATGGTTTTTTTGTCTCCCCTTTCACCTTTGTCTGGGTTTATTTTCGTCCATTTTTTCGTCCGTTTTTTCATTCCTCCTCCCACCACCACCCCTTCACATTGGTTTTTTCACCTCCCAATAAAAACTTTCCTATTATTTCCAAGTTTTCCTAATTAGTCATGTTACAAATGGCACAAATAATAAAATCCAATTATGTGGCAATCAATTTTGAATCCTAACTTTCCTAACACATGGATCCTTTCTAACAATTAAATCTCTATTATTAAATGACAATTAATGTGTTAGGAAAGTTAGGATTTAAAATTGATTGCCACGTGATCTAGAGCATTCCGTAAGTTGTCTTCGTTTCTTCGCTCGCTCCCTCTCACACGACCTCCCAACTTTCACCGATTTTTTTGTGATCCAACCTGTCCGTTACCGGTTTGTTTCTCGGCTCACCCTATGCACAAAAAAGAGAACCAAAAAAAGCACCGTCAATGAAAACCTACCCACGTACGTCATCACTTGCCCTATCTCCGAGCGTGCTGGTCGCTTCATGGGGGTTTCCATCGCCGCCATGGCTCTTCCGCCCTATCTCCCAGCACCACCGCATGCCCCTATCGCTTGCCCGCGCCACTACGCAGCGTCCTCGATCCTACCCTCTATGCATCTCCGCCGCACAGTCTCCATCAGCACCGCTCCGGTCATGGCCCTCTCCAGGCGAGTAGGACGACGGTGGCACTCTTCTTTGGATCCAGTTAGATGCAGGTGTTCGAGGGCTCCGCCGGGAGTCTCGGCCCTCATGACATCGCCTGCTCATCGCGCATCAAGGTCTCCGATGAAAGACAACAGCGGATGAAACTTTCTCCTCAATTAGGATCTTGTTTGATAAATCAGGATCAAATTTTCCATGGATTTCCTACTGATCGGCCCTATCAAGATAAGGACAGGATTTGTGACCCGGGTCTTTGGTGCTTCCTACTCTTGTTCTCATCCTGGCCGGAAGCCGCGTGGGGTTGTGGGTGTGCATACATGATGATACGTGTCACATATCTCAAGTTTTCCATGGAAAAGGAAGCCGGTATGTACTCTTACTCCTCAACTTGCACTGCCTATACAACACATTCCCTGGACACCACTGCCGCGGACGTGCTCCTACAGTATTTATTTGCAAGCCAACCCAAAATTTCAGCATGTATTTATTTGGAAGGACAAGTATCTTTGTGAGGAACATCTTTGCGTTATGGCACATGTCTATTATCTCTCTTAATGGAAACGACACGCAATGTCTCGGTTGCTTGTTCTTAAAAAAGCACGACACATGTTATATTGTTATTAGAAGCAATTTGTGTTAGAAAGTAAGAGTTCAGTGTTGTCCTTCGGTTTTTGTTACATGCAAAATCAATGTAATTAGTTAATTATATATTCTTTTACAAAGAGGTATTTATGTCACTGGCCTTTGTGGTACCATGCGTGCACCTGAAATGTGCATATTATCGAGATTTTTGGAGAAAAAGAGTGAGGGCTTATTGTGGCCATCATCTGCATAGCACCACACCTAGAGCTAAAATCAAGTAACCTTCAGGGTTTTTGTTGACAAGAAAGACTTTCAACTTTTAACAACTTGAAGTTAATTGCACATTTTCATACTACATTGCACCATGACTGACGCACTCGACCACGACAAGGAGCAGCTCAGGAAGCACTTGGGTGCAAGGGCAGCGACCGAGCGGCGGTAGCATCACAGGGCCCGATGTGGAAGCCGGGACAACGATGGGCAATTGAAGATCACGTGCGAGCCGGACGAGCAGTTCCAGATGACCATTGATGGTGAGCCTAATGTAAGTGGTACCCCCTCCCTCCGTCATTCCACACACGTGAATCCTGTGTGCTCAAGGTGGCGGCGTCAGCAGGTCACACATATGCCGATGAGAGCAGCTATCTAATTCCATGAGAAGCCACCCCGTGTCTCCCTCCCCTCCGTGACTCCCTCCACTCTCTCATCATTGCTAGGATGGAAAATTGGAAATATATGCATGAGTGCCATCAGATGCACTAGGCGTCAAAGCCTTCCATCGTGTTACATATGCAAGTTGTTTGACAAAAGGACGCACCTACAATCTTCTTGAACTTTTCACTATATAGAAAGAGTGAATACTATACCTTTGGGTGATGTGCATATGCTATGAACTTTCTCAGTTCATTACTGTTATTTTATTTTTTCAGATGAAGTATGCCTTTTGTTTAGTCCTATGATTTCACAAATTGATTTACAGTTGTGCTAATTGATGGTTTCCAAACCCAAAGGAGCATTGGCAACCTCATGGAGTTGGGCACCAATGTGGAGTCCCTGCAAAAGCCGCTCACCCAGAAGATCATCTTCTCCAAGGCCTCCCTAGACTTTCAAACATGACTGCTCCATCGAGGTATCTACTCACCTTTCCAATTACCAAACTTATTCTTTCACTCGGGCCATAGGACAATAGCTTCGTGTTCATCATTTGAATCCATTAATAATTCTTCTTCTTTATTCGAGTTGAATCTATGTAGAGTCCTATGGAGCAATGTGATTTTCGTCAAGCTGCATTATATGCCTCAGGGTGGTCAAACTAAAAAGTTCAGGGAAGATACAGACCAAATGTGGATTCCTTTGTGTTGCCTACACTTCCACAACTTAAATCTTGTTAACTGTGTGTATGGATACATTTCTAGAAGAGATGATTCCAAAAATGTTTGTAGGTTGGTTATATACAACAGGCATGTTGTACATCGGTTAATTTTAAGTTAGAAATGCTTAGATTTTTCAGATGCTTTAATGTCACTGCATTGTACCATTTGAAATGATAGCATGTTACTTATGATATTATTTATCATTTCATGTCAATGAGACATGTATAGGAGCCAAATAAGTATATTCCTTTCCCCTTCTTCTTGTTCACAAAAATGTGGAATGTCCTAAATTTCACATAATGATTTTCCAACATAAACTTTGTTTATATCTAAAAGTTTAAGGAGAACAAGCCTTTGTGCCTCATGATTTGGGTATCATACTTTAATGAACTTCATTTTATTGTTATTTGTAATCACTATTTTGCTTATAATTGCCATAAGAGGCATGAAGCATCTTTGTGTGTGAGAGAGAGGGTGTGGAAGAGAGAAGGGTATGTAGAGAGATGGAGGGTGTTAGACAGAGTGAGGGGAGCGCAAAACGGTTATGCATTATATTCATATGTGCAATCAAAAAACAAATTAAAATACTCATGGCAACAGACGGGCAATCAGAAAAAAAATTAGACCTATGAATTTTGATATGCATTGTATCATGTGCGTGCAGTTGGGGCAAAAGAAAATTAAACAGCCCGTGACAACGCACGGACGTTCTACTAGAGGTGTGACAAATTGTATGGCGACACAACACGACTTTGCTTGACACGACTCGACTGGGTAGAAGATCATGCCCGACGACAAGGGCGTCGTCCAACTTCCGCTCCATGCCACACATACGAACATGTCAGCTATGTGCGCCAAACTAATCGAGAGTTGTGAGCCTATCTGCACCTCCCGTACGGATCCAACTGCCCAGGATGCCAGACCGGCAGCGGGTGTGCTGGCTTAGTGTCAAGGCGCGACAGAAGAGGTTGTTGGGTAGCGAAGGTGGAGGGCTATGTTGTGGTGAGGATACGAGGGGCGGTCAACGACGTGGAGGGAAAAGGAGCCGGTGAGGAGATGGAGCCTTGTGCTTAGCCATGACGTGAAGGGAGGGTGCCTGGTAAAGATGGTGACAATGCTACGTGGCGGGAGATGAGATCTGTCGACACCCTTTGACTCGCGGGAGAGCGGAAGGTGGTTGTGTAGTGAGTGAGTGAGAGGAACGACTGTTTTTTCCTTCAAGAAAAGGAGAAAGGAGCAACTGCTATGCGGTGACATAAATGCCAGACAACATAGCAAGTCTTCTTTAAAAAAAATACCATCCAAGTGATCTATAGTTATGGTCTATTATTTCTAACTCATTAAAATCGGGATGCGACTCATATTATACATACAAATGAAGTTAAAGACAACATTTCTCACATTCTATTGAAATATTTTAAATCCATCAAATAGATCTAAGTTTACAACAAATAATTAGTAGATCATTGCTCTCTACACACAACTTTCTATTATGTCTTTTATCATCTTACAACATTAAAAGTGGAGTGGATTTCAATTACTTTTCGATTGTTATGGACTATCATTTCTATATATGCAAAATTTAACATGCATTATGTCTATATATGCAACTGACGAAAAAATTATTCATGACCGTGGCAATGCGCACGGGCACTCTGCTAGTAGTAACTTGGAGGATAATAAGAAACCGTCCACGTCGGACAGCTTGGACCCACGCTCCAGAGAGAGAACCAGTCCCGAAATTTCCAGCCAAGAAAACACGAAGAAACAGAGCATATTCCGCCTGTTCCAGCAGCAGAGAGAAGCAACCTAACATCCAGCCCGGCCGCGAGAAAGAGATCCCGCCGAATCCCCAAACCCAACCACCGCTCCTCGCCCGCCTCCCCGGCGACCTCAGATCTCGTCTGCGGCGGCGGCGGCGACGGCGGAGGCGGAGGGCAGGGATTGGAGGCGAAGATGTTCTATGGGGCGATGGTGTGGGATCCGTGGCTGATCGTGGCGCAGATCGTCTGCCTGCAGTGCCTCTACTACCTCGTGCTCGGCCTCTTCATGGCGCTCCTCGTCGGCACCCGCGTCCCGCGCCTCACGCTCCTCTACCTCTTTGACTTCGCCACCCTCACCCCGCGCACAACCACCGGCTGGTGCGCAATCGCTTCCTTCCTCCTCGCCGCCATTGCGGGGTACGGTAACAGCACTGCTCATTCCCATTCCCGTTCCTCCTTCCCTCCGGCACGCCAGCCCTTGGTTCCTCCAAACTACGACCTGTTTCTACGGGTGCAACATTTAGCAGTGCGGGGTTCTTCTGTAGGAATCAAGACCCGGAATAGGTCGACTGGACCCATGCACTTGGTGGTAATTGCTTCTGGTTACAAGAACAATGGCCGTAGCCTGTAGGTGCTAATTGCTTCGAGTTCCATATGCATCGACTGTAAATTGCCTGTTCAGCAGCGTGTAGTTTTCCACATCTGTTGCTAAATTTGCGGAATGCAGCAGCCATTTGTTTAACCAGCAGTGAAGCTTCTCGAGTTTGTTGGTGTATTAAGCCTAGAGATAGTCTGGCCGTATACTTGTACTTGCTAGAGCTGTGAATTATGTTAAATATAAAGCCAAATCTGCCATGTAACATAGATGCAATGCGATATCGGCTTACCAATCGAGTACATCAGAAGATTCTGAGTAGGTTGTCGTTGATGGCTGCTATGAAAACCTTGTTCTTGTTGCCATGTATTGCATAGGGTGTAGGCGCTCAATTATGACTGGAAGGATGACCTTCTCACCAGTACCTAGTAAATTATTTCCTGGAATTCCAATTTTAATTCAGAAAGATTTTGCGAGCTGTGTCCATCCTCATTTTTCAAATCAACCAAGAAGAGTTTAATCTCTAGAAAATATTCTAGAGCCAGTTATTCTAATATCAGACGGACAAGAGAATTAATCCACCCCATTCACATATCATTTGTTAGACAAGGTAAAAATATCATCCACATGTTACACTATTGCATATTTTGTGGGCACTGCGAGGAAAGCACTTGCTAAAGTATCTGAATTTACACAGAAATAATATATAGGAATCAGGTTTTGCTGCTTCAAGCCTTTTGGAAATGAAAATTTTCTGCTAACACGTACTGTGTTTTCTTGTATTTTACATCCTTGTACTTAGGCTAAACCTTTGACCAAAAAAGGCTTTCCCCCACTTTATAAATAAAGCCAAGCACCGAAACAACCGAGTACACATGGTGGCAGCACACACAACACCACCACAACACCATACAAAGAAGAATTCTCAAGCAACCATCTAAATAGGTGGAATGCCCTATATCGTAGTAGGTTAGTGTCTAGCATTCAGGATTAGACTTCAGTTTCCACACTATACTTGTCAACAATAACTACAGAAACCAAAACTATGCTACTGATCATAACTTGATAAGCCTTCACAAAGATCTTGGTCTTTCTTTAGCTATGAAGAGAATGTGCTTGATTGATGTTACTTTAGCCTTTTCAGTTATCTAACTGTTCCTTCTATGTTTTGTGCAAGAAATAGTTCAGTTTTAACTTTGCTTCCATGCTTTCCTTGGGCAGTGCTGGATTCATGTTTTATGTGATTGAGAGAGCCAAGAAGTGCCTGGACTTTGCAGCCACCCTCTACATCATCCATCTGTTTATTTGCATTATTTATGGTGGATGGCCAGCTTCAGGTACATGGTGGGTGGTTAATATTGTTGGTTTGGCAATCATGTCCCTCCTCGGTGAATACCTATGCATCAGGAGAGAGCTAAAAGATATTCCAGTAAGGCTTCGTGCAAGTAAGCAACTCTGTCCTAATGAATTTGTCTTTTTTTCGTTTTCCTTAGATGATTGTTCCCTTCTTAAATAAGGAGTCCTGTACATTTTGTTGCTTATCTATGTAGCCCTATGCTTACCCAAGAGTCTCATTTGGGCTCGAATATTAGAGTGACTAAGTTGGTAATGCATGCTGCTAATGAACTTTGAAGCAATGGATGGCACATTATATTGTTTGGATTCATTGGTGATTTTGTAATATCCTAAATCTTATGTTGCCACTTGGCACCTACCTGTAATCATATGTTACTATGAGTTTTGGTGGTCCTTAATTCCTTTTTAGGCTTGGAGCTCACTATAATTAGTATCAACTGAGATATTGTGCCATCACAGATTCCCACAGTTCTTGTGATGTCTACTTATAAGGATTGTAGGGAGGTGAAGATGTGCTACTTCAACTGGCAAGACGCAAATAAGTTTGAGCACATATAGACACACAGGAATGTGCCTTTTTGTTTGGCTAATTTCTTAGACAAGTCATGGTTTACTTTTAGACAGGGCTGGAGTGTCACAAGTTACGCTTGGCGTGGCTACATTTTTTGAACTCGAAGCCAGTTGGTGCCTACTAAAAGAAAAATGAAAGAAAGCAATTGTATATTGAGCAAACTGTATGCCAACAAATGAAAGAAACGAAAACAATTATGCAAATACAGCTACATCTAATTTTAGTTCGAGTTATAAAAATTTCATGTTTCCCAATGCAGTCTGAGCAGATGGTAAACTTAGTTCAGAGCAGAGATATGCATCAGAATTTTAATCATTGCAAAATTAGAAGAATGCTTGCTGCAACTTGGACCAAGTTCTTATTCACTGACTGGTTACAGCATTTTGCTCATTCAGTTCTGGCATCTAATCATGAAATCTAGCAATGTTAAAATATTGACCGGCTGCTGTTTAACATGTCTAGCTGAACTGTATGATCCACATCTTTCTTATGAAGAGTAGTGTTAGTGAGTTTAACTGCTGTTGTCATAGAATGTTTCTTGCATACAGAAGATGAAAATCACATGGCTTAGCATAAGTTCAGACCAAACTGCATTATTACTCCAGCTGATTATATGATCCGAAAGAGTGAACATTAGGTTTGTACAGAGTCCCGTCTATAGATCAAGTGATTGACTAAAATCTTGCCAAATGAGGGCCAATGATGTTTGACTAACAGAAAACCCGGTAGAACACTGAAGTCGGGCTGGGTCCACTGAGTACTCGAAACCTATGTAGTTGTTCTCACTTGTCAGCATGTGGATTGTGGAATCAAAAAATTTCGAGGGCTCAAAATTAGTTTTTCATGGTGTAATAAACTGACTTATTGGCCATTCAAGTTCAACTCTGTTTAGGGTGCATAAGCTTCCAGACCAAAAACCATTGGAAACAACTACAAGCATGCATTGCTTGTTCACAGCATTTTCATGATTTGGAATCGTACAGGAACATGTGACCACATAAGACTATATTTGACCTGGCTTATCTAATTTTTTTCCTGCCTTTTCAGCATGACTGACTTCCTTGATTGAAAAGATATATTGTCTTCTTTGTCGTTTAACAAATATTATCGTAAACAAGGTGTCAGCACTGTTTAGATTCCTGAACAAGAGAACAATGACATGGAGAGCTTAAGTAACAAATTTTTCTTACCTGGCACCACTGAACTAACTACATGTGCACTGTTACTTTCCCCTGTTTGTGTCACCTTTTTGTTGAAAACTATCTTCTCCAGTCACAACTTAGTAGCCTTCTGATTATTTCATTCATTCCTTCAGGTGTTTAATCTCAGAGGCTAAAGGAGTATACGTGATTTCCAACTGTTGTTACCCCCCAAGAGATGCTTGTTAATATCTGTCCTTAGGAATACAGAGACCTGCGATGCATGCTTTGTTCTGTGATTTACAACCAATACTGTTGAATCCTGCAATTATGTTTGCTGTTGTAATGCATGGTCTCTCAGTAGAACCACCATAGGTAATGACATTGTGAGCGAGGCTTCTGAACTACCACCATTGGAATGGGATGGCAGCTCATTTTTTGTGGCATGTATCAAGTCTTCCTCTCTTATGGATGGTGATAGAAAACAGGTTTCTGCTTGACAATTTGTATGGCTAGATAACAATACATTGAAATTGCTCTTTAGCGAGATTGATAATGCGAATTTCGTCACACATTTTGATTCTTGCTAGCTGTATATTGCAGATAGTATACCTAGTGTATTGTCTCTCAGTAAGTGGCAGCTGATTTCTGTCTGACCCCACACTACTGCTTAGAACTTCAACATTCCTTTACAATGCTTTTAAGTTCGTACACTATGAAGTAATCCTAGTACTCCTATGTGTTTGGCATAGAGGAGTTTCAATTGGATTTGAACACTAGGAATTGCAATTCTATGTGAACTCAAGCTCTTCAATGTAATTTTCTTTTCTTCGAGAGGTGTTAATGGGTGGCGTCCAGCTCTCAGTGTCTCGCTCATAGCTGTTGCCACTTGCAGGCTAACAATTCTCTGATGATAGTTCATTGTGCACAATGTCAAGAAGGCAACTACCCGATTTCCGTGAAACAACTGAAACATATGATTGCTTATTTTTTTTACAAGCTAAGGAATATCCATTAATATTTGACCTTTAGGGCATTTCCAACGCGGCGATGCAGATGCAAATGGTCCGCGTGTGTACACTAGCACAACGTTCGATCCAAACTAAAAATCAGTCCGCTTGTTCTTCGTCTAGACACATTTTCGCGGAACGTCCATTCAGTGTCTGCTCTAGGCCTGCGTTCGCGTGTCGGCCGTCCAACTACCCCATGTTGTTGGAGTCAATGCGTTCACCCAACTTGGGCCTGCATGGCAGTGTCTGGAAGCATCCGGAGTCCTCGTCCTTTTTAATGAAAGCGTGTGAGGCGCTGGCCTCATACACTTATACCTTCCATATCTGTCCACCCTTGCTCCTTTACCGACGATAGAAAACCCTAGCTAGCCCGCACGCCTGTCATGGGTTTCTTCAACAGCAAAGGCAATGGCAAGGGCAAGCTCGACGCCGGCTCATCCCGCGAGCCGTCACTGTCGAACGCGTGAGCGATGGTGCCGTATGCGGGGAGGAGTCCTCGGTCACAGGACTGACTCTATATGTCGATGCACCACGCGTGGTACTACCGTGTGCTGCTGCCGTGGCCCGACGTCAATCTCCCTCACGGCGGGCACCTTGACCTTCATCGCATCCCGATGTCGGCGGTGAGGTGCGCAAGCGTCGTGCCTCCTCACGCCGGAGCAGCGCCGCAACCCGGCGTACGTGCCAAACTCCCTCAACTGGGATGTCTGGTTCGTCATCGAACATGATGTGTCCCGCCACAACGGCGTTCAACTTGACCCTCGGTACGTACCGCCGTCCCCGAAGGTAGCGTTGGAGGAGGAGGAGGTAGAGGAGACCTGCCAGGCCGCATTGGAGGAGGCGCTCCAGTGAGGTCTAGAGGAGAGCCAACGTGAGGAGGACGCGTGCAGAGGAATGAAGGAGGCGTTGCTGTTGTCGGCGGCGGGGAACTGCTGTAGGATAGAAAGTAGGTCTAGAGGGGGGGTGATTAGACTACTTGACCAAATAAAAATCTATCTTTTCCCAATTTTTAGTGTTGGCAGATTTTAGCAATGGTAGCTGAAAGTGTGTTATATCGACTAGAGGGGGTGAATAGGCGATTTTTACAAATTCATCACGAAGGAATTTCAACTTGAGGAATTTGAAATGTGATGAATAACTAGCAGCGGAATAAGTAATCAAGTGCATGAGAAACATAGCAGTAACATAGTCATCATGATGAAATAAAGCATGCACAGATTACAGGTAGCGAGGTACATGATAAGCAGGTGAGGAACAAGGTAACTTGAAGAATTTGAGGTGAGCAAATTGTGAAAGTCTTCAGTCAAATTCTTTAAACAGTAAAGATCAATTTCATCAACAAGTATACGAGGAAATGAAAGGGTTGAGTAAATAGAACCAGGTAGCTCGATGAAGACAAAGGTTGGATGACTCAGTTCCAACAGCTGTGACAGTCGTACGTCTGGTTTGGAGTGGCATGGTATTTAAACCAGAGGACATACAGTCCCAGGACACACAGTCCTCACCGTATTCTCCTTGAGCTAAGGTCACAAAGTCCTCGCCCAACACTTGTGATAAGTCTTCAGGGTAGACTTCCAAAACCCTCACAAACTGGTCACTCGGCGATCCACAATCGACTGCTAGATGCTCAAGACCAAGGTCACTCCATGATCCCCAATTGACTGCAGGATGCACTAGACCATGATGCCTAACCGTCTGGAAGATACACAATCTTCAAAGGTAACAAGCGTCGGTTCCACACAGGAACAATCTCTTCAATGATACTCAATCACTTTGGGTTTGGTGGTTTGGTTTGGGTTTTTCCTCACTGATGATTTTCTCTCAAAGTCCTAGGAGGATGGGTTGATCTCAAATGACAAGTGTCAGTTCTCTCTCGGAGCAGCCAACCAACTAGTGGTTGTGGGGGTGGCTATTTATATCTAGGGTGCAACCTCACATGATAAGACATAAATGCCCCCAATGATATGACCGTTATGTGGATAAGATGATTGGGGACAGCTGGCGCTAAGCACAACAATGGTTGGAATTTCAAACTATGAAAGCCCTCGGGCTTATCATATTCCTCACTTGTACGCAATTCGCACTGGCAAAATCCTAACTCCTTAGTCAAATCAATTTCCTCAGAGACCAGAAGAACTTCATCTCTATCACTGAAGAACTTGACTAAACTGCAAGAAATTTCCGAAGGCTTTACTCGAAGGATCGGATAGGTTGAGGCTTTTGAGTTGAGCATCAGCTGGAAATTTTCCTTAGTATTACCTCGGCCCCCTTTAACGGTATGGTGTTTCCTATGACTCAAAGAAAGGAAATGAAACTACGAAAACAAAAGTCTTCACGCTTCATAGTCCTCGTTCATATCTTCAAGGTCACACCAACTTCTTCATTTTCAAAGTCTTCAGGGAATACCAAAGTCTTCAACAAAGTCTTCATTTGAAGACATACATTTTTAGGGGTCGATTATCTCCAATATATCAAACTCCTCAACGACTTATAGAGCCTGTGTACACTTACAAATGCATCAGTCTCTTAACCTATAAGTCTTCAATACACCAAAATCACTAAGGGGCACTAGATGCACTTACAATCTCCCCCCTTTTGGTGATTGATGACAAATAGGTTAAGTTTTCAACGGGAATAAAAGTATGGAATGTAAGTACTGAGTTTGAGGAATTTGATTGCAAGATATAGAAGAACTCCCCCTGAAGATGTGCATATTTGAGGAATTTTCTTTGGACCGAGACTCTCGAGGCTTTTGTGCTGAGGCCTTTGAAGCAGAGTCTTGGGTAGCAGTGTCATCATTGGTGGAGTAAGACACATCTTTGCAAAACGGACCATCCAATGGACGAGTACCTTCATCGATGACAGCTTTGCCTTTACCTTCAATTGAAGCAAATGTGTGCTTGAGGACTTCAATAGGAGGCAGAAAGCCGAAGTGATTTTGAAAATCAGCCTTGAAGGGAATTGAAGTCCTTGACCTGATGAATTTCATGATCCAGGGAGCATAAGGCATCAATTCAAATGGGGCTAATGCTGCATTGGCCAAAGTCCTCATGAAGAAATCATGGTAGTTGATGGGAACCCCATGAATGATGTTGAATAGCATGTTCTTCATGATTCCCTCCCCTTCTTCTTCTTTAGAGTTGTGGCCCTTCTGAGGACTGAGGGTGTTGGTCTGAATGCGATAGACTGTCCTGGGCACATAGAGCAAATCCTTCACAAGAAAGGTAGTCCTTTGAGGTTTTCTAGGAGCCAAAGGCTTTATCAGCACTTGCATCATGTGGTTGGGCAGAGCAGGTTCATCAAATAGGCATCTTGCCCCTTCTAAAGGAATTGGAACTGGGACTGATTGAAGCAATTCAGAGGCTGGTGCAGTGTAGTGAGTAGATCCAGTCATCCAGTCCAAGACCCAAGAGTTGATGTCAGAAGCATCACCTGTGATGTGCAAGGTGGCATAAAATTGAAGAATCAGCTCTTCATTCCAATCACAGTATCCACACAGAATGGAATAATTCTGGCATCATGAAGAACTGCAAGCACCAGTGTGACGGATGGGATAGTTTCCATATCCGCATGAGGAATTTGATGATTCTCGAAGACTTTCTTCTTGTCAAACAGCACTGATGCATAGTAGTTCATCTACGTGGTTGTCTAGAATCTGGTACGACCGGCTCTTGCAGCGTCATACAAATTTGGTCCAGTGAAGAAGATGTGCTCGTTGAAGAAATTGGTCTTGATGAATTTGGGGCGCTTTGAGCCTTTGAATGGCATCTTAGGCTTTGGCTGAAGGTTTGGTTTGAAGTGGACCGCAATTTCCTTAGGCATTTGAGGAATTTCTTCGTACCGAGGAATTTGCACAACAGTTTCCTCAATGGCAGTTGGAGCAACAACTTCCTCAGCTGATGCAGCTGAAATATCTTCAGTGACAGTTGCAACCAAGTCATCAGATCCTGTCTGAATTTCTTCAGTCTGGGCTGGAGAAGTGGTCACTGGTGAATTTGGGTGTGCAGCTTCCCAATATTCATCATTGATCAGAGGTGTAGTGTTTCTAATGTCCACATCATCTTCCATTTCTTCAGCGCCGACCTCTTCATCTGTCAATTGAGGCTGGGGCGATGATACCAGTGGAGTTGAAGCATTTGCTTCCACTTCAATTTCTTCATCAAGCTTCTCTGAGGTAGCAACAGACTGATCCTTTTCTTCTTGATCATCATTTTGGATGACATAGTCAACACCAAATGGTACTAGTTCATAGGCTGGCACGGAGTCGATAGGAGTTGCATCAATCGGCTTCGTTGAAGAACTTGGCAGTGTCTTTAATTTCTTTACTGCTGAGGAATCTGAAGTTGATGCTTTTCTCTTCAGTGCCTTTTTCTTCGCAGCCTTAGTTTTCTTCACTTTTGATGCAGAAGGAAGGTTGATGTTCTTCACCTTTGAGGATTTTGCAGTTTTTGCAGAGGGTGAAGGAGGAGCATTTTCTTCAGGCACGATTGATGCAATCGCTCTTCTGGTCTCAATTTCATCAGGCACAACAAAATTTTCAGCTGTCCTGGCAATTTCTTCAGGCGCAACAGCGGAGGTTGCCCTGGCAGGTTCTTCAGGAGTCTGAATTTCTTCAGCTGCGGGAGCAGTTTCTTCAGCAGGCTGAGCAGATTCTTCATCCTGAGGAATTTGAGGTTGCGATCGAGCTGCAACCCTCTCGTTATGGTCCTTAACAGCAGCTTGGGCTGCCCTAAAAAATCTCACTTTGGTGCCCTTCCATTCAGCATCATACTTGTCTTGTTCTTCGGAGAGGCAACGTATTTCAGACTGAACTGTGATGAGGTGATTTGGAGTCAAATTCATCACATTGTTCCTCAGAAACTTTTCTTTTCTGGCCCTGCTCCTCTTAGCTTTCAGAGCTTGATCTCTTTTCCATTTTTCTTCAGTAATGAAGTGTGTGAGGACATGGTCCACACCAAGAGGTAGGTTCAGCGAGGAAAGTGGGGTGTTGGATCCTCATGCCATATGTCAATGAAGTTGAGGATCATCTTGGGATCCACATGAGAGGAACAAAGCTGCCCTTGGCTATAGCAGCCCTTTGCTGACTTTCTCTGATGATCTCCTCCAATTCTTCATCATCACCCTTAGATCCTGAGGGTACATTCACCACAACTTTGCTAGTGTGAGGACTTGGTCGTTGACCTTGTCCAGCAGTTCTCTTTAGCTTCAACAGAGTAGGACTTGTTGAAGACTATGCTTGGGCAGAGGGACTTGCAGAGGCACCTGAAGCAATTGAGAAGCCCTCGGTCCTTTGACATGTTGCAAGGTGCACAGGTGTTGAGGACTTTGAGCCAGCAGCTGATGACTGTGCAGCTACTGAGGGCATTGCAGAGGCCTTTGAAGAACTTGCTGGAGGGTTCTGCAGTGATGATTTTGAAGTTGAGGACTTTGATTTTACTGCACATTTCTTCACCATTGATTTCTTTGGAGCACTAGTAGAGGCTCCGACAGAGGCAGAAACAGCTGTGTCTTCATTGAATTTCTTCATAGCCTCTTTTGCCTTCTTTGCCAACTTGGCTTGTTGTCTTTCCCATTCTTGAGGAAAGTCATCACCAGTTTTGAGACTAGTGGGATCAGCAGTTTGGTTTGGAGCCAAGGGTGGCCTATTGCAAGGGGGTTTAACAGCGAATTTCTTCATGTATTTTTGAGTGACATAGCAATAGTCTTTCCACTCCTGTGCCCATCTCCTCTCAATTTTCTGAATGCGAATCTTTCGCTGCTTTGTAGTTTCCTTGCCATGAGTTTCTTCATCTGGAGTACAATATTCCTCATATAGTTCATCAGGTATCTCAAATGCAGTTTGCACTTCATGTTTCTTTCCACCTTTCTATGGCTTTTTCCCATCAACCATTTTCTTCGGTTGAGGATTCTGAACTTTTGAGGATTCTGAGAAGTGTGCAAATTATCTTCAAGGAACGCTGCAAATGAGTTAAGTTGATGAGAACCTAGTGATTCATCAACAGACATTTTGTACCTGTGCACAGAGTATAGGTGCGAGGAATTTGAAGAGGTCATATGCGTTCTCAATTTTTTTCAAAATACATCAAGTTGAGGAATTTTGACCATAGATGTTTTGAGGAATTTCACTAAGTTTTTCGGCTTAGATTCCAGAGTTGTGCACATTTTGAGGATCCACACAATTGAAGAATCTTGAAGAAAATCGTAACTTAGGAAAAACATCAAGGGAATGAACATGTAAGGTGCTTTGGAATATGATTCTTGAAGAATAAACACCTTTGAGGAAATTGTGAAAAACTTGAAGATCAAACAAGGGCAGTAAAATTAGATTTTATTTACCCTGATGAAGAACACGACGAACAGTGAGATGAAATTGGGGAAGTTTGTCCGTCCAGATCTCCCACGCCCTAGCTTGGCTGAGGGAGACAACTACAATGGCGGTGGGGTGAAGATTTCCGTAGCCGATGCGAGTACGGCGATGCCAAGGTCGAGGCAGTGAAGCTCTTCCACACCGATAGCGATGATTTTAGCGGCGGCGCTAGGTTTGAGCTCAGGAGAGAGTGTGAGTGAGGAGTAACCGAGCACAGTGAAAGGAAAGGGGTATTTATAGTGGAGGTGAAAAAACACTCTGCCCGAAGATTTTGGACCAAATTGTCCCTGAACCTTGCTCTCCACGCGACATGTGCCACCCACGTTCTGAGTAGTGGAGATAGTGGGGGATCGTGGGTTATCCAGTCGTGGGAATCGGAACAGTCTAAGCGGGAAACGCCGAAAATTTTGATAGAAAAAACTTACAGTTTCCGTTCGCAAATTCTTCAACTGTCAAGGACATAGTGAAGACTTTGAACGAGTTTCAAAGTAGAACGCATATGAAGACTTTGAGAACAGACTGGGTTGAGTTTACCATATAGGGGGAAAGGGTCCGATCACATTCACTTAGATGAAAATCAACTTGAAGAATTAGCAATAAGTAAATGTTGTTGAGGACATTGAAAAACTCAAGTATATATATATATATATAGTCAATGAAGAACATCAGTTTCATAGTTTTGAAGAATTTGAAAAGTTAGGAATTTGCAAACATGAGGAATTTGAAAAATTGAAGAATTTGCAAAATGACGAAAAACTCAACTTTGAAGAATTTCAAATATGGTTGGTGGCGTGACCCACCATATAAGAATGATGATTCCAGACACCATGTAAAATTGTCATAGGGTTGTGGGAATCAAATTCTTCATTAATTTCTTCACACTTAGAGGGTTATTCTTCATTGATTGAAGAAAAACGTTACTTCGTGTGTTGCACATCTAAGTCATCAATTTTGCATAAGTGTTAAGATGTGTGTATTTTCCAAGAACATTCGAAGATTCTGAGATATTTAGCTCACACCGCAATTTGCAAAATCTCTTTTCATCCAAGGGCTTAGTGAAGATATCTGCTAGTTGTTATTCAGTGGGGATGTGGTCGATGGAGATGTCACCCTTGAGTACATGATCTTGAAGAAAATGATGACGAATCTGGATGTGCTTGGTATTGGAATGCTGAAATGGGTTGTAAACAATCTTGATAGTGCTCTCATGTCGCAGTAGAGAGGCACATTCTTCACCTTGATGCCATAGTCCTTGAGGGTTTGCTTCATCCACAGCAACTGAGTGCAACATGAACCAACAGAAATGTACTCAGCTTCAGCAGTAGATAGTGACACACAGTTCTTCTTCTTCGAGGACTAACAGACTAAGGATCGTCCGATGAAAAGGCATGTGCCAGAGGTTGACTTGCGATCCACACGATCTCCAACATAGTCAGCATTTGAGTATCTGACGAGGTGAAGATTTGAGCCCTCGGGATACCATAATCCAAGCGTTGGTGTGTGAGCTAAGTATCGAAGAATATGTTTCACAGCCTTATGGTGTGATTCCTTCAGTGTTGCTTGGAATCGGGCACACATGCAAACACTGAGCATAATATCAGGCCGAGATGCACATAGATACAATAAAGATCCAATCATGGAGCAATATACCTTTTGATCAAAATCTTTATCATTTTCGTCAGTGCAGAGGTGGCCTTTTGAAGGAATTGGAGTTTTGATGCCTTTGCAATCTTGCATGTCGAATTTCCTCGGTATATCCTTGATGTATTTCTCTTGAGAGATGAAGATGCCATTGTCTTGCTAAGGAATTTGAAGACTTCATGAGGAATTCCTTCAGAGTGTCGTTCCACACCCAATGGGCCTGCTTGAGGCCATAGAGGGCCTTGTTGAGTCTGAAGACTTTGTCAAGATGCTTAGGGTCTTCAAAACCTGGGGGTTGAGCAACATATACTTCTTCCTCAATCTTACCATTGAGGAATGCACTTTTCACATCCATTTGATATAAGATGATATCATGATGGTTAGCATAAGCAAGCAATATGCGAATAGCTTCGAGTCTAGCAACAGGTGCAAAAGTTTCATCAAATTCAATTCCTTCAACCTGTGTGTAGCCTTGTGCTACCAGATGAGCCTTATTTATTACCACAAGGCCATTTTCATCTTGCTTGTTGCGGCAGATCCACTTGGTACCTATGATGTTGTGCTTGCGAGGATATGGCCGCTTGACAAGTTCCCACACATTGTTGAGCTTGAATTGATGCAATTCCTCTTGCATAGCTTGAATCCACTCAGGCTCCTTGAATGCTTCATCAACTTTGGTGCGCTCTATGATAGAGAGAAAAGCAAAGTGCCCACAAAAGTTGGTCAAATGTGAAGCTCTTGAACTCTTGAGGGGACCTGGTGCATTGATGTCGTCGATGATTTTGTCAATCTGCACTTCATTTGCATCTCTTGGATGAGCAGGTTGACGTGGCTGATGATTTTCTTCAGCACCATTTTCTTCAGGTGTATCAGCATGAATGTCTTCATTGGTTGGAATGACTTGTTCAGTAGCCTTAAGCTTAATGGATTTCTCAGGAGATTGTTCATCTAGCACAAAAGGCAGGTGCTCCCTTTGCAAGCCGTCAGTTTCATCGAACCGCACATCTACAGTTTTAACAACCTTTTGGTGGTAGGTGTTGAAGACTCTGTAGGTGTGAGAGTCCTTTCTGTAACCAAGCATAAAACCTTCATGTGCTTTCGGTGCAAATTTAGAACTATGGTGAGGATCTCTAATCCAGCATTTTGTATCGAAGACCTTGAGATAACTTACATTGGGTTTCTTGCCAGTCATAAGTTCATATCAAGTCTTCATGAAGAATTTGTGAAGATATACTCTGTTGATGATGTGGCAAGCTGTATCAATTGCCTCAGGCCAGAAACGACGAGGAGTCTTGTATTCATCAAGCATGGTGAGCGCCATCTCAACAAGAGTCATGTTCTTGCGCTCCATGTCACTGTTCTACTGAGGAGTATATGGGGCAGATAACTCATGACTAATACCAAGTTCATCAAGATATTCATCAAAATTGGTGTTCTTGAACTCAGTCCCATTATCACTCCTGATATTCTTGATCTTGACGCCGGAGTTAGTTGAGGCCCTTGAAGCAAATCGTTTGAAGACATCCTGCACTTCAGACTTGTACAGAATAATATGCACCCAAGTATAACGAGAGTAATCATCAACAATGACAAAACCATACAAACTTGAAGAATTTGTTAGTGTGGAATAATGAGTGGGGCCAAGGAGGTCCATGTGAAGCAATTCAAAGGGTCGAGACGTGGTCATGATTGTCTTCGAGGGATGCTTGGATCTGGTCATCTTCCGAGACTCACAAGCACCACAGAGGTGATCCTTGAGGAATTTGACACCTTCAATGCCAATGACGTGCTTTTTCTTCACGAGCGTGTGAAAGTTCCTCATACCAGCATGTCCAAGTCATCGATGCCACAGCCAGCCTTCTGAAGACTTTGCAAGGAGGCACGTGGCAGGCTGAGGACCTGTAGAGAAATCAACTATATACAAGTGTCCTCTCCTAAAGCCTTCAAAGACTTTGGAACGGTCAGATTCCATGATGACAACACAGATATTTTCTAAAGATGACACTCAAGATCACAAATCATTGAGACAAACATAAGGTTGAACCCGAGGGATTCAACAAGCATCACCTTATCCATGTGTTGGTCCTTTGCGATTGCAACCTTACCTAGACCCAATACCTTGCCTTTTCCTTTGTCAATGTAGGTGATATGCTTCAGATGAGATGGAGCAAGTGGCAAATTCATTAGTAGATTCTTGTCACCAGTCATGTGGTTTGTGCATCCACTGTCGAGGACCGACTCAGTAGCTTTGGAGGTTCATCCTGCAGATGAATTAGTACAACTTACGAACTCATATGCTTCCGAGTGAAGAATATGACATCAAATTGACCAGGCAGAATTTCATCACACAATATAGTGAGTAAAGCAGTGTGAGGACGTGAGAAATGAGGGATTAATTTCTGCATGATTAGCTTGCGTCCTTTCAAGCATTTCCTCGGGTCTCCAGCAAATTCATCAGACGTTCAAGTTCATCTGGAGACCTAACCCTGCATAAGAGATTAGTTTAGTTTCTTCACCACCCAGATCTGGAGGGGTGGTAAAGAGTTCATCATTCTGCGAGCACCATATGAGAAGGGAGGCATTGAAGCTAGTGCGCTTCGTTTCACAGGACAAGGGTTAGAGTACTCATATGAATAAGTAGAGAAATTCTTCGAGGACTTATGAACATAATGATTTGAAGAATTATGCACATATTCAGAACTCTTAGATTTTCCCTGCGAAACAGATGCATTAGCACGAGAATGATATTGTTGACCATTTGAGGAATTTGGTCCAAGTGAAGACTTTGGTCCATATGAGGAATTTGATCCGGGGTTCCTGTTCTTCATGAGTAGTGTCGTGAGGACATTCAATTGAAGATTTTGTAAGCATCTCTTGGGAACCCGGATTTTCTTCATAGGTGAACTGTTCCTGCAGTTAGTTCCAACAAATCTGGCAAATACTTCACCTTTATGATTTTTGAAGAATTTGTAGTTAGAGTCAAGTGACTCATCAGAGGAATATGAAGTTTCACAAGTAAAGCCAGATAAAGTGGATGGATCTACAGGAGGTCCTTTTGCAATAACCCATGAGATTTTGGGGTACTGCTCAGGTGTCCAGTAGGATCCATCAGCATTGAGTTTCCTCTCAAATGTAATACCCACTTTCCTAGGATTCCTGTTCAGAATCTGCTTTTTGAGGACATCACAAAGGGTTTGATGCCCTTTGAGACTTTTGTACATGCCTATCACATACAATTCCTTCAACCCTGCCTTTTCGTCAATGATACTTGTGGTATCCTCAGATGAGGAATTTGTGACCACGAGAATAGTTGAAGAATTTGCAGCAATAGAAGCATTTGAACACCCAGGTGAAGAATTTGTTGGGGGAACGTAGTAATAATTCAAAATTTTCCTACGTGTCACCAAGATCAATCTAGGATATGCTAGCAAGGAGAGAGAGGGAGTGCATCTTCATACCCTTGAAGATCGCTAAGCGGAAGTGTTGCAAAGAACGCGGTTGATGGAGTCATACTCGTGGCGATTCAAATCGCAGAAGATCCGATCCAAGCGCCAAACGGACGGCGCCTCCATGTTCAACACACTTACAGCCCGGGGACGTCTCCTCCTTCTTGATCCATCAAGGGGGAGGAGAAGTTGAGGGAGAGCTCCAGCAGCACGACGGTGTGGTGGCGGTGGAGCTCGTGGTTCTTCGGCAGAGCTTCGCTAAGCACTACGGAGGAGGAGGAGGTGTAGGAGGGGGAGGGCTGCGCCAGGGGAAGGGTGCGGCTGCCCTCCCACCTCCCCTCTTTTTATAGGCCAAAGGGGAAAGGGGGTCGGACCCCTAGATCCATCTAGAGGGGGCGGCCAAGGGGGAGTTTGCCCCCCAAGTTGGTGGGAGGCACCCCCACCCCTTAGGGTTCCCAACCCTAGGCGCCTTGGGCCCTTGGGGGGGTGTGCACCAGCTCACTAGGAGGCTGGTTCCCACCCATATTCAGCCCACGTGGTCCTCCGAGGCAGGTGACCCCTCCCGGTGGACCCCCGGATCCCTTTCGGTGGTCCCGGTACAATATCGATAAACCCCAAAACTTTTTCGATGACTGAAACTGGACTTCCCATATATAAATATTCACATCCGAACCATTCCGGAACTCCTCATGATGTCTGGGATCTCATCCGGGACTTCTAACAACTTTCGGTAACCACATACAATTCCCATTACAACTCTAGTGTCACCGAACCTTAAGTGTGTAGACCCTACGGGTTCGGGAACTATGCAGACATGACCGAGACACCTCTCCGGCCAATAACGAATAGCGGGATCGGGATACCCATATTGGCTCCCACATGTTCCACGATGATCTCATTGGATGAACCACGATGTCAGGGATTTAATTAATCCCGTATATAGTTCCCTTTGTCCATCGGTATGTTACTTGCCCGAGATTCGATCGTCGGTATCCCTATACCTTGTTCAATCTCATTACCAGCAAGTCTCTTTACTCGTTTCGTAACACATGATCCCGTGACTAAATCCTTAGTCACTTGAGATCATTATGATCATGTATTGCCGAATGGGCCCGAAGATAGCTCTCCGTCACACTGAGTGACAAATCCTAGTCTCGATTCGTGCCAACCCAACAGACACTTTCGGAGACACGTGTAGTGCACCATTATAGTCACCCAGTTACGTTGTGACGTTTGATACACCCAAAGCATTCCTACGGTATCCGGGAGTTGCACAATCTCATGGTCTAAGGAAATGATACTTGACATTAGAAAATCTCTAGCTGACGAACTACACGATCTTGTGCTATGCTTAGGATTGGGTTTTCTCCATCACATCATTCTCCTAATGACATGATCCCATTATCAACGACATCCAATGTCCATGGTCAGGAAACCATGACCATCTATTGATCAACGAGCTAGTCAACTAGAGGCTCACTAGGGACATGGTGTGGTCTATGTATTCACACATGTATTATGGTTTCCGGTTAATACAATTATAGCATGAACAATAGACAATTATCATGAAGAAGGAACAATAATAATAACCATTTTATTATTGCCTTTAGGGCATATTTCCAGCAGTCTCCCACTTGCACTAGCCTCAATAATCTAGTTACATTGTGATGAATCGAACACCCATAGAGTTCTGGTACTGATCATGTTTCGCTCGTGAAAGAGGTTTAGTCAACGGATCTGGGACATTCAGATCCGTATGTACTTTACAAATATCTATATCTCCATCCTGAATGTAACCATGAATGGATTTGAAACGGCGCTTGATGTGCTTGGTCTTGTTGTGAAACCTGGGCTCCTTGGCAATGGCAATAGCTCTAGTGTTGTCATAGAAGAGAGTCATCGGGCCCAACGCATTGGGAATCACTCCTAGGACGGTGATGAACTCCTTCACCCAGACTCCTTCCTGCGTTGCTTCTGAAGCAGCTATGTACTCCGCTTCACATGTAGATGCCGCCACAACACTTTGCTTGCAACTGCACCAGCTGACTGCCCTACCATTCAAAATATACACGTATCCGGTTTGTGACTTGGAGTCATCCGGATCTGTGTCGAAGCTAGCATCGACGTAACCCTTTATGACGAGCTCTTTTTTTGAAAGCTTGGGACAGTGAGGGCAACCCCCCACTGACTTTAAATTAAACCAATAACTTAAAGTGTTACAACAATGGGATTACATGGAGTGGTTAACAGAATAAGTCCTAACCACTAGGGGATAGGGATAGGCAGAACTATCTAGCACAGGGGTTATGGGACAGGGCTAGATCGATGCAACAAAGTGCTCAACAAATGGCACCAGGGCCTCTTTGACTCCGTGTCTCATCATACCAAAGTCATCTTTGAATTTTTGTAGCCAACCATTCTCTATGGGCACGACCCCCCTAAAATGTTTGTTGTTACGTTCTTTCCATATGCTCTCGGCCGCGATAATGAAAATCTCCATGAACATGGGCCAGGTCCACATGTCTTTTGCCCCATGCACGAGCTGTAGTCTGTTTCCACCATGAGGCCACACGATCCCCAGCTTCCCCCAGCATGCTTTGCAGAAACCACAGTGAAAGAACAAGTGCTCCACCGTTTCTTCCGGGGGGTTGGCGCACAGAAGGCAGGTATAGTTACCGTCTATCAATTTCATACTCTTCCTCTTCAGTAAGTTCCGAGTGTTTAACATGTCCGCTAACAACAGCCAGGCAAAGACCTTCCACTTGTTAGTACATTTAGTCTTCTAGATCCACTCGAAGGCCTTATTCGCCACAACCTCACGAAAGCAATGCAAATAGTATTTGCTAGAGGCAAACCCATCCGATCCCCATACACATTTCTAGTTATCCGTCGCCTCAGTTAGTTCTGTCATGGCTAGGCTGGATTGAAGCTCTTCTAGCTCTCCTATGTCCTGGACGGATAGTGGCAAATGAAAGTTGTGGCTCAGCTTAGGCGTTGTCAACAAATTTTGCACCGATAGGTCCTCATTTTTAGAGAAAGAGAACAGTCGGGGGTGACTATCAAAGAGTATATTGTAATGCCATAGGTCCTTCCAAAACAGCACCGTGCTCTCGTCTCTCACATCCACAGACGTGACCCCTCTATAGATTGGCGCTAGTTGCATGATATCTCGCCACTAGAACAAGCCACACGGGTCTAACGCGTGCGGCACCAAGCCATCGTAGTGTGCTGTCCATACCATTTTCACCCAAGGCAAGTCCATGCGATTATAGAATTTATGCAGCTGTTTGAGGAGCAGACCTTGATTCTGGACCTTTAGATCAATTACTCCAAGACCACCTTTATTTTTGGGACGATATATCAGCTCCCACGCTGCCAAGGAGATGGCTTTGGAGCCATCGTTCATGGTTTTTGCCCAGAGACAATATCTTTTGAGTTGTCAAGATGCTCTAGGATTTTGGGTGGTAACCTAATGGAGCACATGGCGTATATCGCTAGGGATGTGATCACCGAGTTAACCAAGGTTATCTTGGATCTGAGGTCTAGGAGCATGGCAGCGGAGGAGAGCCTGCGTTCCACCAACGCGACCAGTGGCATGAGATCAATCACTGTTGGTCTAGTGGTGCCCATGCGCAGCCCAAGGTACGTGAACGGCATCGAGCCAATCGCGCATCCGAAAACCTGTGCCAACCGTGCGGTCGTATCCTCGGCTATGTTGACAGTGATTAGGGTTGATTTTTGAAAGTTTATGCGCAGACCAATCGATGAGGCATAGTCTTGAAGAATGTGTTTGATAGTCTCCGCTTGAGTTTGATCTATAGGCATCACAAGGATCGTCTGCTTACTGGATCACAGGCTATTCATCGTTAGGCACTGACATAGGAAGTTGAAGATCACCGGCTCTACAGGCATCATTTATGGCTGCTTGCAGTAGGTCTGCCACTAGCACGAAGATGAGCGGGGACATGGGATCACCTTGATGCACCCCTCTTTTGCAGAAGAACTACCTGCCTGGGGTCCCATTGAGGAGCACAGAAGATTTGGCTGTTGAGAACAAGCAGTCAATCCATCCGAGTCATCCGTCATCAAAACCCATGCTTTTCATAATCTCCATCATTGGAGCATGCTCGATTGTGTCGAAGGCTTTGGCAAAGTCTAGCTTCGGGATAGCGATCTCACACCCCGGTGCTTGGCACTGGTGTATGAATCCAAACGCCCATGCCACACAATCCTGGATCGACTTACCCCGCAGGAAGCCATATTGGTTGCGATGTATGATCTTGAGGATCACTCTTTGCAGTCAATTAGCTAGGAGTTTGGTCAGCAGCTTGAGACATCAGTTTAGTGGTGTTATTGGATGATAGTCATTGGCCGTCTTTGGCGACTGAATCTTCAAAATGAGAGTGATAAAACCAGTGTTTAGACTTTCGAGGTCTAATGTACCTGCATGAAAATCAAAACAAAACCGATAGAAGTCCTCTTTAATTATGTGCCAACAGGATTTTATGAAGCTTCCACTAAAGCCATCCGGGCCAGGAGCTGGGTCAGATGGTAGTTTTTTGACAACTTGATCGATTTCCTCATGCATGAAGGGTGCAGATAGGGCTTGAAGTCCGTCCACCTTTTTGATGATGCGCCATAGATCAAAGCACATGTTGGTATGATTGGAGTAGCCTAGTCTGTCCTTGTAGGTCTGAAAGAGGATGGCTTCTTTACCCACATGATCATGAATGATCGAGTCATCACGCATCCGGAGCGAAGCTATGCTGTTTCTACGAAATCTTTCAGTCGCCACCCTGTGGAAAAATTTCGTATTGTCGTCGCCATACTTGAAGTATCTGATGGTACAACATTTCATCCAATACACCCTTTTGCTGTCCAACAGATTGAGGAGGTTCCATTTCAAGATTATCCTGAAATTGGTTTCAGGTATAGATACCCGCCTACGTTCCTCCAGCCCGTCAATCTCCAGTAGGGTTTTGTTGCAATTGTCAATCAATACTGACAGTTTGGAGATTTTCTTGCTCCACTGTTTCAGGTCATAGCGAAGGTTCTTAAGTTTTTTGCATAAGGCTGTGGCTGTATTCGGGGCATAGCAGTTGTTATTCCACGATCGCTGCACCACCTCAAAGAAACCAGGTTGCTTGATCCAGTAGTCCTCAAAACAAAAAAATTTGGACTTGGGGATTTTGGTCTGGATGCTCACATAACATGGCACATGGTCCGACGTGGGTTTTCCAAGAGGCATGACTACTATGTTTGGGTATTTGGCCGCCCAGTCAACCGATGTGAATTGCCAGTCCAATTACTCAAGCAAAGGATTAGATTGCATATTACTCCACGTGTACGATCGCCCTTTGATCGGGAGTTCTACCAACGATTGTCTGCGGATGAATTCATTAAAGAGCATCATATCATTAGCGTCCCCTCCTCCTCTATTACGGTTGTCCGACGCTCGAATGAAATTAAAATCTCCCAAGAGGAGCCAATCTTCACCATTGGGAATTTGGAGATCAAAGAGCCATGTGGTAAATAATGTTCTATTGGGGTCGGTATAGGGGCCATAAACGTTAACTAATGTCCACAAATCATTGGACTGAGTTGAGGTGAGCCTAACGCCGAGAGCAAACGATTCAGAGAACACCGATACACCTGTGAAAATGGAGCTCATCCATGAAGTGATTAAGCCCCGGAATTACCAATAGATGGTACAAATTCGAACATATCAAACTTTTTAGGGCAGAATAGTTTAATAAACAAAGCATCAAAAGAGGTACGTTTAGTTTCTTGAAAGCAAACTACAGAGCAACCACTAACTTATATCGCATTGCGGATTGCTAACTCCTTTTTGTCGGAGTTGATTCCACGTACATTCTAGCATAGGACGTTCCACTACTTATTCGAGGTCATCGCTCTTAGTGCAGCTAAGATTCCTTCCCTTGATCGCTCGCCGGGAGCTTCTGGGGGCTGAGATCTTTAGTAGGTATCCCACACAGGACAGTGCCAACATACTGCGGTTGCTGGATTGGTGTTGGAGGTGGCAGTTCATCAGACTGAGTTGTAGAGGGCTGCATCAGCAGCTTGGAGCACGGGTCAGACGCCTTTGAGGAGCATGTGGCCGATGGTGCCCCCTGGGTTTGACCTTGGACAGTACCTTCTTTGTGTCACTGATTTGAGCCACCTTAAAGCCATCATATCTCGTGGATCTGGTACTACGTCGCAGGCAGACAGTGTTGATGGGCGCCTTCTCGGACAAAATCATCCTTCGAATATACTCATTCTGTGGTTTGATAGTGAAAGAATCGGAGGGTTTAGAATATGCACCAGTTTCAGAATCGTCAGAATTTGTGTTGCAGCCAGCACACCCATCGTCAAGTGACCCGAGAGCCTGCAGTGGGGCATGACCCGTGGTGTCAGTTGTGTCACCCTCATACCTTGTGATTTGCACAGAAAATTCTGCCCAGATCTCTGAGGGGATGCATATTGCACCCTCAAAGCAAAAGGGATGCTCAGCCATTCGGTAGGGCTGATGACTTTCAGCACACATAGCCTTGATGACAACAGTAGTGACCGCGTGGAAAACTGCAAGAGGGTTCACAGGCAGCATGGCGTGGTTCAGATTTGCATCACGAGAAGCAATGTAACGGGTGTATCTACCAAAGGATATCATCCAGAGAAACTGCATCAATGAAATTCCTTCCTCTGACTGTACCTCAACTGTGTGGGAGTTTCCCGTTGCACGCATGAACTGTACGCCAAACGTTTGCGTACCATTAATCAGAGCATCAGCGGCGTCTAGTGTTCTATTCCGGGATCACTCTGGTACCTCCCTACCAAACTTATTGCAAGGTTCACATCAGGTCTGGTACACAGCATGACATACATAATAGAGCCTATGGCTGAGGCATAGGGGACGACACTCATCTTTTCTCTATCTTCCGTCGAGGTCGGGCATTGAGCTGTGCTCAATCTCACACCTTGCAATACAGGCAAGAACCCCTTCTTGGACTGATCCATATTGAACTTCTTCAATATCTTGTCAAGGTATGTGCTTTGTGAATGGCCAATGAGGTGTCTCGATCTATCTCTATAGATCTTGATGCCTAATATGTAAGCAGCTTCTCCAAGGTCCTTCATTGAAAAACACTTATTCAAGTAGGCCTTTATGCTTTCCAAAAGTTGTATATCATTTCTCATCAACAATATGTCATCCAGATATAAAATGAGAAATGCTACAGAGCTCCCACTCAATTTCTTGTAAATACAGGCTTCTCCATAAGTCTGTATAAACCCAAACACTTCGATCACCTCATCAAAGCGAATGTTCCAACTCCGAGATGCTTGCACCAGCCCCATAGATGGAGCGCTAGAGCTTGCATACCTTGTCGGCATTCTTAGGATCGACAAAACCTTCTGGCTGCATCATATACAATTCTTCCTTAAGGAAACCATTAAGGAATGCCGTTTTGACGTCCATTTGCCAGATCTCATAATCATAAAATGCGGCAACTGCTAACATGATTCAGATGGACTTCAACATCGCTACAGGTGAGAAAGTCTCATCGTACTCAACTCCTTGAACTTGTCAATAACCCTTAGCGACAAACTGAGCCTTATAGATGGTCACATTACCATCCGCGTCAGTCTTCTTCTTAAAGATCCATTTATTTTCCATGTCTTGCTGATCATCGGGAAATTCACCAAAGTCCATACTTTGTTCTCATACATGGATCATATCTCGGATTTCATGGCTTCAAGCCATTTCTTGGAATCTGGGCCTGCCATGGCTTCTTCATAGTTTGAAGGTTCACCATTGTCTAACAACATGATTTCCAGGACAGGGTTGCCGTACCACTCTGGTGTGGAACGTGTCCTCATGGACTTACGAAGTTCAGTAGTAACTTGATCCGAAGTTTCATGATCATCATCATTAACATCCTCTCTAGTCGATGCAGGCACCACAGAAACATTTTCCTGCACAACGCTACTCTCTGGTTCGAGAGGCGGGTACAATTACCTCATCAAGTTCTACTTTCCTCCCACTTACTTCTTTCGAGAGAAACTCTTTCTCTAGAAAGGATCCATTCTTGGCAATGAAGATCTTGCCTTCGGATCTGAGATAGAAGGTATACCCAATAGTTTCCTTAGGGTATCCTATGAAGACGCACTTTTCCAATTTTTGTTCGAGCTTTTTAGGTTGAAGTTTCTTGACATAAGCATCGCATCCCCAAACTTTCAGAAACGACAGTTTAGGTTTCTTCCCAAACCATAATTCATACGGTGCCATCTCAACGGATTTAGACGATGCCCTATTTAAAGTGAATGCGACAGTCTCTAATGCATATCCCCAAAATGATAGCGGTAAATTAGTAAGAGACATCATAGATCTCACCATATCCAATAGAGTGTGATTATGATGTTCGGACACACCATTACGCTAAGGTGTACCAGGCGGCGTGAGTTGTGAAACAATTCCACATTTCCTTAAGTGTGTGCCAAACTCGTGACTCAAATATTCTCCTCCGCGATTAGATCGTAAGAACTTTATTTTCTTGTCACGTTGATTCTCTACCTCACTCTGAAATTCCTTGAACTTTTCATTGTTCTCAGACTTGTGTTTCATTGAGTAGACATACTCATATCTGCTTAAGTCATCAGTGAGGGTGAGAACATAACGATAGCCACCGCGAGCCTCAACGCTCATTGGACCGCATACATCGGTATGTATTATTTCCAACAAGTTGGTTGCTCGCTCCATTGTTCCGAAGAATGGAGTCTTAGTCATCTTGCCCATGAGGCATGGTTAGCACGTGTCAAATGATTCATAATCAAGAGACTCCAAAAGTCCATCTACATGGAGTTTCTTCATGTGTTTGACACCAATATGACCAAGGCGGTGGTGCCACAAGCATGTGGGACTATCATTATCAACCTTACATCTTTTGGTATTCACACTATGAATATGTGTAACATCACATTCGAGATTCAATAAAAATAAACCATTGACCAGTGGGGCATGACCATAAAACATATCTCTCGTATAAATAGAACAACCATTATTCTCGGATTTAAATGAGTAGCCATCTCACATCAAACGAGATCCAGATAAAATGTTCATGCTCAAAGCTGGTACTAAATAACAATTATTGAGGTTTAAAACTAATCTCGAAGGTAGATGTAGAGGTAGCGTCCCGACGGTGATCACATCGACTTTGGAACAATTCCCGACGCGCATTGTCACCTCGTTCTTCGCCAGTCTCCGCTTATTCTGCAACTCCTGTTTTGAGTTACAAATGTAAGCAACTGCACTAGTATAAATACCCAGGAGCTACTACGAGCGCTCGTAAGGTACACATCAATAACATGTATATCATATATACCTTTGACATAGTCGGCCTTCTTATCCGCCAAGTACTTGGGGCAGTTCCGCTTCCAGTGATCGGTTCCCTTGCAATAAAAGCACTTAGTCTCAGGCTTGGGTCCATTCTTGGGCTTCTTCCCAGCAACTGATTTACTGGGCGTGGCAACTGCTTTTCCGTCCTTCTTGAAGTTCTTCTTACTTTTGCCTTTCTTGAAACTTGTGGTCTTATTCACCATCAACACTTGATGTTCCTTTTTGATCTCCACCTTCGCTGATTTCAACATCGAATATAACTCAGGAATGGACTTCTCCATCCCTTGCAAATTGTAGTTCATCACAAAGCTCTTGTAGCTAGGTGGAAGCGACTGGAGGATTCTGTCAATAACCGAGTCATCCGGAATATTAACTCCCAACTAAGACAAGCGATTGTGGAACCCAGACATTTTGAGTGTGTGCTCGCTGACAAAACTATTTTCCTCCAACTTACAACTGAAGAACTTGTCAGAGACCTCATATCTCTCGACCCGGGCATGAGCTTGGAAAACCATTATCTGCTCTTGGAACATATCATATGCTCCGTGTTGCTCAAAATGCTTTTGGAGCCCCGGTTCTAAGTTTTAAAGCATGCCGCACTGAACCAGGGAGTAATCATCACTACGTGACTGCCAGGCGTTCATAATGTCTTGAGTTGCTGGGAAAATGGGTGCGTCACCTAGCGGTGCATCAAGGACATATGTTTTCTTGGAAGCTATGAGGATGAGCCTCAAGTTACGGACCCAGTCCGTATAGTTGCTTCCATCATCTTTCAGCTTGGTTTTCTCTAGGAACGCGTTGAAGTTGAGGGTAACATTAGCGTGGGCCATTGGATCTACAAGATAGATTGTAAAGATAATTTTAGACTAAGTTCATGATAATTAATTTCATATTATCAAATTATTTAATGAACTCCCACTCAGATAGATATCCCTCTAGTCATCTAAGTGATACATGATCCATATCGACTAGGTCGTGTCCGATCATCACGTGAGACGGACTAGTCATCAATGGTGAACATATCCATGTTGATCACATCTACTATACAACTCATGTTCGACCTTTCGGTCTCTCATGTTCCCAGGCCATGTCTATAGATGCTAGGCTCGTCAAGTCAACCTAAGTGTTTCACGTGTGTAAATCTGGCTTACACCCATTGTATGCGAACGTTAGAATCTATCACACACGATCATCACATGGTGCTTTGAAATAATGATCCTTAGCAACGGTGCACACTTAGGGGGAACACATTTCTTGAAATTTTAGTGAGGGATCATCTTATTTATGCTACCGTCGTTCTAAGAAAATAAGATGTAAAAACATGATAAACATCACATGCAAATCATAAAGTGACATGATATGGCCAATATCATCTTGCGCCTTTGATCTCCATCTTTGGGGCGCAACATGATCACCATTGTCACCGGCACGACACCATGATCTCCATCATCGTGTCTTCATGAAGTTGTATCGCCAACTATTACTTCTACCACTATGTCTAACAGTTAGCAATAAAGTAAAGAAATTACATGGAGTTGTTGATTGACACGCAGGTCATACAATAAATTAAGACAACTCCTATAGCTCCTGCCGGTTGTCATACTCATCGACATGCAAGTCGTGATTCCTATTACAAGAACATGATCAAACTCATACATCATATATATTTCATCACATCCTTTTGGCCATATCACATCACATAGCATACCCTGCAAAAACAAGTTAAACGTCCTCTAATTGTTGTTGCAAGTTTTACGTGGCTGCTATGGGTTTCTAGCAAGAACGTTTCTTACCTACGCAAAATCCACAACGGTGATATGCCAATTTCTATTTACCCTTCATAAGGACCCTCTTCGTCGAATCCGATCCGACTAAAGTGGGAGAGACATACACCTGCTAGCCACCTTATGCAACAAGTGCATGTCAGGCGGTGGAACCAGTCTCACGTATGCGTACGTGTAAAGTCGGTCCCGACCGCTTCATCCCACAATGCCATCGAATCAAGATAGGACTAGTTACGACAAGCAAATTGACCAAATCATCGCCCACAACTACTTGTGTTCTACTCGTGCATAGAATCTACACATAGACCTAGCTCTGATACAACTGTTGGGGAACGTAGTAATAATTCAAAATTTTCCTACGTGTCACCAAGATCAATATAGGAGATTCTAGCAATGAGAGAGAGGGAGTGCATCTTCATACCCTTGAAGATCGCTAAGCGGAAGCGTTGCAAAGAGCGCGGTTGATGGAGTCGTACTCGCGGCGATTCAAATCGCGGAAGATCCTGTCCAAGCGCCGAACGGACGGCACCTCCGCGTTCAACACACGTACAGCCCGGGGACGTCTCCTACTTCTTGATCCATCAAGGGGGTAGGAGAAGTTGAGGGAGAGCTCCGGCAACACGACAGCGTGGTGGCAGTGGAACTCGTGGTTCTCCGGCAGAGCTTCGCTAAGCACTATGGAGGAGGAGGAGGTGTAGGAGGGGGAGGGCTGCGCCAGGGAAAGGGTGCGACTGCCTTCCCACCTCCCCTTTATTTATAGGCCAAATGGGAGAGGGGGCCGGCCCCCTAGATCCATCTAGAGGGGGGCGGCCAAGGGGGGAGCTTGCCCCCCAAGTTGGTGGGAGGTGCCCCCACCCCTTAGGGTTCCTAACCCTATGGGCCTTGGGACCTTGGGGGGCGCACCAGCCCACTAGGAGGCTGGTTCCCACCCATATTCAGCCCACGTGGTCCTCCAGGGCAGGTGGCCCCTCCCCATGGACCCCCGGAACCCTTTCGATAGTCCCGGTGCAATACCGATAAACTCTGAAACTTTTCTGGTGACTGAAACTGGACTTCCCATATATAAATCTTCACCTCCGGACCATTCTAGAACTCGTGACATCCAGGATCTCATCCGGGACTCCGAACAACTTTCGGTAACCACATACAATTCCCATTACAACTCCAGCGTCACCGAACCTTAAGTGTGTAGACCCTACGGGTTCGGGAACTATGCTGACATGACCGAGACACCTCTAAGTCCAATAACCAATAGCATGATCTAGATACCTATATTGGCTCCCACATGTTCCACGATGATCTCATCGGATGAACCACAATATCGGGGATTCAATTAATCTCGTATACAATTCCCTTTGTCCATCAATATGTTACTTGTCCAAGATTCGATCGTCGGTATCCCTATACCTTGTTCAATCTCGTTACTGGCAAGTCTCTTTACTCGTTCCATAACACATGATCCCGTGACTATCTAATTATTCACATTTAGCTCATTATGATGATGTATTACCGAGTGGGCCCAGAGATACCTCTCCATCACACTGAGTGACAAATCCTAGTCTTGATTCGTGCCAACACAGCAGACACTTTCGGAGACACCTGTAGTGCATCTTTATAGTCACCCAGTTATGTTGTGATGTTTGATACACCCAAAGCATTCCTATAGTATCCGGGAGTTGCACAATCTCATGGTCTAAGGAAATGATACTTGACATTAGAAAAGCTCTAGCAGACGAACTACACGATCTTGTGCTATGCTTAGGATTAGGTCTTGTCCATCACATCATTCTCCTAATGATGTGATCCCATTATCAACGACATCCAATGTCCATGGTCTAGAAACAATGACCATCTATTGATCAACGAGCTAGTCAACTAGAGGCTCACTAGGGACATGGTGTGGTCTATGTATTCACACATGTATTACGATTTCCGGTTAATACAATTATAGCATGAACAACAGACAATTATCATGAACAAGGAAATATAATAATAACCATTTTATTATTGCCTCTAGGGCATATTTCCAACAGAATTAGCAGTCCACGTTCGATGCATTTCAAACATGGTGGAACAAATTCTTCCTAAGCGGTACTGATCTGTTGAGCTAGTAAGGAATCGTTTTCCCTTTGGAGATCCTCATGAGACACTCTTAGTTTCTCAAGATCTTGCTTTATTTGAAGAAATTCATAAGAAAGCTTCTCATTATCAGCTATGAGAGCATTATGATGACTGTGAAGGTTATCATACTTTCTCTGAAAACTTTTGAAATCACCAGACAGAGTTTGAGTCCGATCCACTTCCTCATTCAACAGATCATCGCTTTTGTCTAGCAGTTTCTGAAGCTTTTCAAGTGCACTTTGTTGCTTAGTGGCAATATTAGCAAGTTTGGCATAGCTAGGTTTCACATATTAGCAAGTGATGCTTATGTACCTTGGAACCTTTTGCCATAAGACAAAGTGAAGAAGATGAACCAAGATCTGATTCCTGGCTTTTGAGGATTTTCTTGAGTTCGATGAACATGGGGTCTTGACGAGTGCGATAGCCTTCATTGATGTCCATGATCCTATCCCAGATGAGCTTGTCGTTTTGAAGATGACAAATGCCTTTGAACATGACGCTTGATAGGCTTGAGCAGATGATGTTCCTCGCGTGAGCATCAAGTTGAGTGTACTTACGAATTTCCTCAGCATTTGCCATCTTGCAAAGTTCATTCAGTCCAAGCTCAGTAACAGTCCGTAGCTCACTGTTCATTGACTTGAGGTGCTTCTTCATTAGAACCTTCCACCTAGGATACTCAATGTCATCAAGATTGGGACATTCTGTGACTGACTTGACGCCTTTTGCCATGAAACAGTAAGTAGGAGCATAGTCACCATTGATGCCGTCAGAGTCGTTGGAGTAGTCATTTTCTTCATCGTTGAAGATGGACTTGCTGACGAAGGTAGTAGCGAGAGCAAGGCTAGTGACACCAGATTCAGACTCCACCTTAGATTCTTCCTCTTCTTCATATTCTTCAGATTCTTCTTCTGAGTCCATTTCCTTGCCAATGAAAGCCCGAGCCTTTATGGAACCATTCTTCTTGTGCGTTGAGGACTTTGCAGATGAGGACTTTGCAGATGAGGACTTTGAAGATTTCTTCTTTTTCTTCGAGTCATCAGAACTATCGTCCTTGTACTTCTTATTCTTCTTTGATTCTTTTTCCCAGAGAGGACAGTTAGAGATAAAGTGACCAGATTTCTTGCATTTGTGACAAGTTCTCTTCTTGTAGTCGTCTAAGGAATCTGATTTCCTCAAGCCACTTTTTGATGATTTTCCAAACGGGTCTCTCCTTGAGAACTTCTGGAATTTCCTCACGAGCATTGCCAGCTCTTGACTCGGTTCTTCAGGATCACCAAGGCTACTATCAGAATCTTCGCCTTCAGATGAGGAAATTGCGTTTGCCTTCAGAGCACGAGATCATACATAGCTTGGCCTGTAGAGGTCTCTCTTCTCAGCTTGTTAGAATTCATGAGTATTGAGTCTCTCAAGAATATCAGCAGGATCAAGTGACTTGTAGTCTCCATGCTCTTGAATCATCAAAGCTAGAGTATCGAATGAGGAATCAAGAGATCTCAGTAGTTTCTTCACCACTTCATGGTCGGTGATGTCAGTGGCACCCAGTGCTTGAAGCTCATTGGAGATATGAGTGAGACGATCAAAAGTTTGTTAGACATTCTCATTGTCAAGTCTTTTGAAGCGGTTGAATAGATTGCGAAGAACATCAACACGAGAATCATGTTGAGTGGAAACACCTTCATTGACTTTGGACATCCTATCCCACATAAGCTTAGGAGACTCCAAAGAACTCACTCTGCCATACCAACCTTTGCTCAGATGGCCACATATGATATTCTTTGCTTTTAAATTGAGTTGCTTGAATCTCTTCACATCAGCAGTGTTGATCATGGGAGTAACAGAGGGAACACCATTTTCCACAATGTACCAGAGATCGTTGTCAATAGCTTCAAGATGCATGCGCATCTTGTTCTTCCAGTAGGGGTAATCCGTCCCATCGAAGGTAGGACAACCGATGGAAACCTTGATCACACTTGCAGTCGACATAACTAGAACTCCAGGTGGTTAAACCAAAATCACACAGAACAAGGGAGTACCTTGCTCTGATACCAATTGAAAGTGCGTTATATCAACTACAGGGGGGTGAACAGACGATTTTTACAAATTCATCACTTGAGGAATTTCAACTTGAGGAATTTGAAATGTGATGAATAACTAGCAGCGGAATAAGTACTCAAGTGCATGATAAACATAGAAACATCAATGTCATCGTGATGAAGTAGAACATGCATAGATTACAGGTAGCGTGATATAGGATAAGCAGGTGAGGAACAAGGTAACTTGAAGAATTTGAGGTGAGGAAATTGCGAAAGTCTTCAGTCAAATTCTTCAAACAATAACGATCAATTTCATCAACAAGTATATGAGGAAATGAAAGGGATGATGAAATAGAACCAGGTAGCTCGATGAAGACAATGGTTTGATGACCCAGTTCCAACTGTTGTGACAACCGTACGTCTGGTTTGGAGCGACCTGGTATTTAAACCAGAGGACACACAGTCCTTACCGTATTCTCCTTGAGCTAAGGTCACAAAGTCCTCGCCCAACACTCCTGGTAAGTCTTCAGGGTAGACATCCAAAACCCTCAAAAACTGGTCACCTTGTGATCCACAATGGACTGCTGGATGCTCTAGACCAAGGTCACTTCGTGATCCCCTATTGACTACAGGATGCACTAGACCATGACGCCTAACCGTCTGGAAGATACACAGTCTTCAAAGGTAACAAGTGTCGGTTCCACACAGGAACAATCTCTTCCGTGATGCTCAATCACTTTGGGTTTGGTGGTTTGGATTTGGGTTTTTTCCTCACTGATGATTTTCTCTCAAAGTCCTCGGAGGATGGGTTGCTCTCAAATGACAAGTGTCAGCTGTCTCTCGAAGCAGCCAACCAACCAGTGGTTGTGGGGGTGGCTATTTATAGCCAGGGTGCAACCTGACATGATAAGACATAAATGCCCCCAATGATATGACCGTTATGTGGATAAGATGATTGGGGACAGCTGGCACAAAGCACATCAACAGTCAAAATTTTGAACTATGAAAGTCCTCAGGCTTATCATATTCCTCACTTGTAAGCAATTCGCACTGGCGAAATCCTAACTCCTTAGTCAGATCAATTTCATCAGAGACTAGAAGAACATCGTCTCTGCCATTGAAGAACTTCACTGAACTGTAAGAGATTTCCAAAGGCTTCACTCGAAGGATTGGATAGGTTGAGGATTTTGAGTTGAGTATCAGTTGGAATTTTTCCTTAGTATTACCCCGGCCCCCTTTAACAGTACAGTGTTTCCTATGACTCAAAGAAAGGAAATGAAACTACAAAAACAAAAGTCTTCACGCTTCATAGTCCTCTTTCATATCTTCAAGGTCACACCAATTTCTTCATTTTCAAAGTCTTCAGGGAATACCAAAGTCTTCACCAAATTCTTCAGTTGAAGACATACATTTTTAGGGGTCGATAATCTCTGAATACATCAAACTCCTCAGAAACTTATAGAGCCCGTGTACACTTACAAACGCATCATTCTCTTAACCTATAAGTCTTTAATACACCAAAATCACTAAGGGGCACTAGATGCACTTACAGTGGCAAGTCATGCACACCCTACATATGCATGTCTACGAGTATAGCAGCGGAAAGTAAAGACAAGCAAGAGTAGTAAAGGAAGGGTAGGAAGATCAAACACAATTTGGAGACACGGAGATTTTTCCTATGGTTCTGATAGGTGGTTCTATCGTACGTCCACGTTTATGGAGTCTTCAACCCACGGAGGGTAACAACCGTGAGAGTCCATGGAGGGCTCTACCCATGGAGGGTTCCACGAAGAAGCAACCTTGACTATACCATGAGGGCCTATGTCCACAAAGGACTAGCCTAACTCGGGGTAGATCCTCACGAAGTAGGCGATCTCCTTGCCC
This sequence comes from Hordeum marinum, assembly GCA_022496015.1. NCBI lineage: Eukaryota > Viridiplantae > Streptophyta > Magnoliopsida > Poales > Poaceae > Hordeum > Hordeum marinum. The sequence continues at coordinate 275,429,988 of CM039674.1, read as the reverse complement.
TTACAAACTTCTTGGTTCAGTCCACAACACGAAGTAGGAGGCTCCCAAGCGACACCTAACCAATCTAGGAGGCACCACTCTCCAAAAGGTAATAGGCTCGATAACATCGATGAACTCCTTGCTCTTGTGCTTCAAGATGATAGACTCCTGAACACACAATCACTCTCTCACAGATTGGCTTTGGTGGAAGAGATTGCTTTGGTGGAAAGCAACTTGGGGAGGCTAGAGATCAAGATTCATATGGTTGGAATGGAATGGCATGATCTCAACACATGAGTAGGTGGCTCTCTCTCAGAAAATCTGATAGGATAGGTGGGGATCTATTCTAAGTGCTTCTCTTGCGAGTGAGTGCTGGTGGAGGGGTATATATAGGCATCTCCAAAAATCCAACTGTTACACCTTAAGTGACCAACTCGGTGACACCGATGTGTGAATCTTGGTGGTACCGAGTTGCTCCAAAGGTAGAAACTTTTGAATCTCGGTGAGACTGGTATATAATCTCGGTGGTACCAATCAGGTGTCCAACGGTCAGAATTTGCATCTCGGTGACACCGATCCAAAAACTCAGAAATTCCGATTTTATGAATAGAGGCAACCAAAAGTTGGCAGCCTGAACTCGGTGGCACCGATGCAGAATCGGTTGCGCCGAATGGCTAGGGTTTGGCATGGATCTGTGTGAGCATAGGAATCGGTGGGACCGAGTGGGAATGTTGGTTGCACCGATTTTGGATATTTGGCTTAGACAGAATATGTGGAGAGTTTGTGGGTGTTTTTAGTGACTATCACTTGTGCACGTTTGAGCATCTTGTTCACCAACAGTACCTTACCCCCTTTTAATAGTATTGGCTTTCCTACGGGCTCAAAGTGATTTCTCACAAAGTAAAATGTAGAGTCATGTTCTTTGAAGCTTTGTCAATCCATTTCTTTGCATCTTGGGGTTTCTCCACAATCTTTTTGCCGTCCCTATCATTGAACTTTTCATGAAAAATACTTAGTGGAAACATTAGTTCAATGACATATATGTTGTTATTAATTACCAAAACCACCAAGGGAGCAAATGTGCTTTCAATCTCCCCCTTTTTGGTAATTGATGACAACATATAGATCAAAGCTTTGACATATGATATAATCAATGAATGTAATTGTCGCATTGAGAAGTATGTGATAAGCAAGAGCTCCCCCTAAATTTGTGCATTATTTGGAATTTGCGTTTGAATGCAAATGCACAATCGATTAGGTACATGGGGCACTTCTCCATGTCACATACATCTTGGTGGCGTGCGAGAATAATAAGAGTGAATATAACAGCACACCATAATCAAGTAAAGTGAATGATCATCTCATAAGCATCATAAGGATAGGAAATAGTAGCAACACACAATAAGTGTATGATCAAACACCGGCAAAGTTTAACACATCCAAACCAAAAGATAGCAAATGTTTTTGAAAAAGCGATAAAAACCAACACTCTCTCTCTCTCTCTCTTGAAGCCCTAACGATCTATACAAATTCTCCCCCTTTGGCAACAAGTTACCAAAAAGTTCAAAGGTATATAGCTAATCGTTCTTCTGGGGCTGATCTCATCCGGTAGCTGAAGTTGGAGTCGAGAGAACTACGTCGGCGAATACCTCTACTGATGTCTTGGATGGAGTTGGTGTAGCAACATGAGGAACTGGTGGAGCCGATGGAGCTGAAGTGATTGTAGCTGGAGCTGAAGAAGATGGTCTCATCTATGGAGCTGATACTGTGGGTGTCCTGGCCTGAGTCCTGAACTGAGCCGTCATCCTAACAGGTACACTATCCTCATCTTCATCATCATCATCAGTGGAGTGTGGGATAGGCACAACATCAACTTCCTGCTTGAGCTCGTTCATTATCACTGAGAGTGCATCCACCTTATTGTTGAGAGTGTGAAATTTGTTGTCAACAATCCTCGAGAGGCTCTCTTGGTTCTTCAGGATGTTGGAAATGTCTTTCTGCATACTGAGCATAGAACTGACAAGAAGATCCATCTACTCACTCGTGGTCATGGGAGGTTGAGCACTAGTGTCTCTGGCTGCCTCAGCACGTGCCTGTGTAGCAGCTGGCATGGGATGATCTGGGTCCATCACCACAATGTTGTCTTCGAGCCCGGCAGCAGTGGCGAATGTGTTCGATCAAGTGCAAAGATGCGCTTCTCCAACTTGGAGTTGATGAGCATATGGATGTACGGTGCATAGCAGCATGAGCGCTTCTGATCAGCAACAACCTTCTTCATTGTCTCCACAATCAGATCCATCACTCTGAATCTTGTATGATGGTCTATAAGAAGCATTAAGTTGAAGGAGTAGCCTCGGATCATCTTCTCATCTCCTGACTTAGGCATCAAAGTGTGCCTCAGAATGGTGTTGATAGTGCGAAGACCTGACTAGAGGTAATAGATTGATCCTAGCTTATGAGACTTCAGGTGTGCAGCAGGGATCACATTATACATGTCCTTCATGGCATTGTGGCTTGCCTTGGGATCAAAGTACATGCAGATATCTCCATCTTCCACTTCTGGGACTCCTAAGATGGCATCCCACTCCTGAACAGTGGACTCATATCTAGCACCTTCAGTCATCCATACAATTCTACCATCTCCATAGAAATGAGTTGTAGAGTAGAATTGTATGATCATCTCGTCATTCCATGCAGTGAACTCCATGCCAACAAACTTGTCAAGGCCAATGCAATGAAAGTTGTCTTGCACACTCGGGAAGTATCCTTCATTCTCCTTGATGTACTTCCAATCCACATACCTCATATCACTAACAGCTAGGCTCTTGTCAAGCAATATGGTCTCATAGAAATCTTGTTGCTCTTTGGTGTAGAACCTATAGTCAACAACTGTCTTCCTCCTATGTGAGTATGGATCAGCACCTCTCCACTCTATCAGACCTGAGTCCTTCTTCATGTCCTCAGCAACCAAGTGATTGGCATTGTGCTCTAGAAGGTGTGGTATCAACTTCATCAATGCAGACATAGCATCCTCGTCTATATCTCTGGAGGTAGATCCCTTGTTCTTCTCAGAAGCTGGGATGTCTCTGGTAGTCCTCTTGGGCTTGGGTGCAGAAGTCTTCTTGGAACGAGTTGGCTTGCCCTTGGGTGCAGACTGCCTAGGCATACTCCTTCCTGACTATATTCTTATGCTTGGACTTGGGAGGCACTTCATCAGGTATGAATTCCTCATATTCCTAATCATAATTGAGATTTCTTCTTGCCCTAGTTGCAGCTCTGGGAAGATCAGGTGAGCTAGGCACATCATCTGAAGAGGATGAGCTCTTGTCTAGACTAGTGTGAGAGCTCATGTCAACATGTTGCTCCTTCAAGTTCCGACTATCCTCTAAAGTAGACATCTCTGACCCTGTGAAAAGAATATAGAGGAGCAGAGGGGTTGAGCATCACAAAACACAGAGATTTTCAAAAATTTGAACAAGGAAAACATTAGTTTTAGCTTTCTGCAAAAGGTATTTCGGTGTCACCGAGTGGTATGTTTCGGAGTCACCAAGACTGACCATATGAATCAATAGATACCAGGCAGCCTTTTCGGTGGAACCGAAAAGATTGACTCGATCCCACCGATATGGTTCTCTATAACGCTAAAACACAATCGCTGGAACCAATTTTTGCGACTCGGTGGTATCGAGATGCAATCTGCGGACAGCTAACCCTAAATTTTTCATCTTTCGCTAACCTATGAGATCTCTGGTGGATAGGGAGAATTGCATACAGTGGCTTATAGATAAGAACATCTCAATGCGCAAGAATTAGACGATGGAGCGTAAGCATAGTTTAAAAAACCGGACCGGACTGCCGGTCGAACAAAAAAAAACGAAACTGGTGGGCTAGCCGGTCTTTTAAGCTTAACAGATCGTTCTACAATTGGACCGGTGAAAACCAATCGAACTGCCTAGTTTATTGTGAAAATTGGATGATAAAACTAGACTGGTTGAACCAGAAAATTATCAGCTACAGGAAAATATATTTGCAAGTAAAGGGATTTGAACCTACACCCTTTAGCTACGTGTCAAAGCAACTATACCTAGCCTAACGACCAACTGGTCTATGATTATTTGTTGTGAACATGAAGCAAATCCACTACTTGACCTTTATTCTGTTGAAAATTTGTACCTACCAATCCAAAACCAAACGAACCGGTGGTACGACCGGTGAAAACCTAAACCGGGAGGCTCACCGGTTCGATTGCTGGTCCTGTTTCTTAAACTATGAGCGCAAGAGAGGATCGGATCTGTACCATAGCTTGGTGACGGTCTGCTACGGCAAAGACGGCAACGAAGATGCCCATCGACGGCGAGGATCCCAGCGGCGGAGGAGCACAGGGAGGCAAGGGCGGCGACTAGGGGGCCCTCTTTGGCAGCTTAGGGTTTTGGAGCACGACGGTTTGATGAGTGGATTTCAAAGCGTCGGGTCCACAACATATATACCCCTTGCTGTCGGTGACACCGATTCTAAGTTTTTGGTGTCACCGAGTTTCTCAACTGTTAGCTTACAGGGAAACTCGGTGTAACCGAGAAAATGGAATCGGCGGTACTGAGGTGAAAAACGAGATCAACCCTAGGCAATCGGTCAAACTGAGAAATGTTTGTTGGTCACACCGAGTTGCACTTGGGAGATTTTGGAGTGCAGACCTTTTGGACACGGAACTCCAAGTGCATCTCACAAAGAGGGATCGAGAAGTGCTTGTTCAAGTTTTGTCATGAAGCATGAATAGAACTTGAGATGAGAAATCATAGATAGCTAGAGGACGGTCCTAGGCATTCTTGTCCGTCCAATTGGCAAAAGATAAATTAAGAACCAAATAGAAACAATTAGATGTCCTCGAATGGATAAATAATGCAAACCAATGCTCACACAATAAGATGTCAAATGAAATCATGGCAAACATGCACATACATACTAGTATCTATCAAGCACTTTGGCGATGACGTAGTCATCTATATATGAGTATATTGACTTAGGAGCCAAGTAAGAATACTTGATCATAGGTCATACTCATTGTTTAAGCACGAGTGGGGTTACCACTTTTACATACAACATTTAATGTTGTCACATACTATGAGATGCTTTGACTCAAGTCTTAGAGTAAATCTCCCCCTTGATGTGACACCCCCACATAGGAGGTATAAACTAACCTTGGGTTTTATCGATGAAGACCTCATGTAGGTGAAATAGTGGTGGATGCTCAATGTTGCTGAAGATCACCATGAGTTGGGAGCATCGTTGTTGTTTCCTTACTCTTCTCACCTACATTGGTTAGTCCCAACACACAAGAAACAAATACAAGGATATCTATGGACATGGGGTGCAAAGCATACATGATGATGTCCATTGATTTGTTGATTACCTTGTCCCTTGCTTACCTTTGAGGGAATGTGTGACTCCTTGAACTATTTGCATAAAGTTGATGTTGATTGTAACTAGTTCTTGCCAATAATGAATGTGAGTGAATTTCATTGGCGGAGTCACCCCTCAAGAACTTGTCTGGTTCTTCTTCTTGGGGACACACATCAAGTTGATGGATATCCTTGGTGTTGAAGTTGCACTTGTATAAGTTGAGCTTGTAGTAGCCTTGGGAACCCACTTCACCAAATCTCGGGATTCATCTTCATATGAGTCAATGTCCTCTTGAAGCTTGTTCTTGCCCTTGAGCTTGGGGTCTTGTGGTGGAAGGTCATCTTGAGCTTTTGTTCCCTTGGGAACAGTATTTTCATACTTCTCCTTTTGAGGAACAAACTTGGGCTTGGGGTATTGACCTTCTTTCCATTCAACTCTATTAGCATTGAAGTGTCGAATGCCATGGTTCTTCCGGTATCCTCCGTGCTTGCGTACAATTTCCTCAAATTTCTTACATCCGGCAAGACTCTTGTAGATACCTTTCTCTATACCCTTTCAAAAGTTCATTTTCTTGCTCAAGTGTAACTTGGCTAAGAGAAGTGTTAGTGGGATCAATAGAACTACTAGAAGCAATATCATTGGATTTATCATTTTTATTGCTAATAGTTGAAGAACCTTTCTTGCCTTTGTTACTAGTTTGCTTAGCATTAACTTGCAGAATGAATGTAGACAAGAGAAGTCGTTTGTCTAGATAAGAGGAAGTCTTCTTTCGAAGATCGTCATTGATAGCTTTAAGGAACTAATGCTCTTGCTCTAAATTGAGCTTCTTGAAGCGAAGCTTCTCATGTGTCCTTTCAAGCTCTCTATGATCTTGTAGAGTAGAATTATGAGCTAACTTAAGAGTGTTTAGTTCTTGAGTTAGTAATTCTATTTCCAACTTATCATCAACAAACTACTTATCTTGACTAGAGTGATTACTAGCAAGTTCATCTTGACTAAAATTACTAGATTTGTCAAATAGCAAGTCATCATCTACTAACAAGTCATCCTCATCACTATTGAAATCAAGATACTCGGGGTGTGATACCTTGGGACCTTTAGCCATGAAGCAACATCCACTCCCTTCATTTGGTGAATCAAATATGTCGTAGGAGTCGGTTGTCACTAGTGCAAGTCCGGCAACACCTTCATCTTGACTATAGTCTGAGTTGGAGTGATAGCTTCTCTCAGAGTGATTGTCGGAATTGGAGCCAGAAACCCATTCACCAACATGAGCTTGATGTCTTCTTATTGAGTAGCTCTTGGTGTACTTGTCCTTCTTCTCTAAGTCCCTACTTCTCCTCGAGGGTCTTCGTTCATAATGATCATCTCTACTCCTTCTCTCTCTTCGAGGTGACTCATCTCTTGAGCTTCATATTCTTGGTGACTCTTCTTTCCTTTTGTAAAGAACTATGCACTCATTGGAGTAATGTCTGGGCTTCCCATAATTGTAGCAGTTTGGGTCACGACTTGACGAATGCTTCTCTTCATATCTTGAGTTGGAACTTTGATCTTTGCCTCTATTCTTATAGAACTTGTTGAATTTCTTGACCATGAGGCTAATCTCTTCATTTGTGACAAGGTTGTCGCTTGAAGTTGCGGGAGCATCACTTGTGGCTTTGTAAGCACCGCTAGACTTGTTGTGAAGCTCTTCCTTGTCCTTGAGTGTCATATCATGAGCAACAATCCTTTCAATCACTTCCGTAGGCTTGAGATCTTTGTTGTTGGGCATCATTTGGATCAATGTGCATACGGTGTCATATCTATCATCCAAAGCACGCAGTATCTTCTTGATGATGAATTTGTCGGTCATTTCTTCACTTCCTAAGCCTACAATCTCATTGGTAATGAGAGATAGCCTAGAGTACATCTCTGCGACTCCTTCACCATCCTTCAACTTGAACTTGTCAAGATGACTCTGAAGAACATCCAACTTGGATTCTCTCACGGATTCGGTACCTTCACGCATATCAACCAAAGTATCCCAAATCTCTTTTGCATTCTCAAGATGGCTGATTTTGTTGAATTCTTCGGGGCATACGAAGTTGAAGATAATGTCACATGCTTGAGCATTGTATTGCAACATCTTCAATTCATCTGCGGTCGCTTCATGATCCGGTTCAATTCCATCCGCAAAGAATTCACCTTGCAATCCAACACGAACAATAGCCCAAATGGCGGGGTTATGACCAAGGATATGCATTTTAATTTTGTGCTTCCAACTAGCAAAATTTGTGCCCTCAAAGTATGGACCTCTACGGTGATAATTTCCCTCACTAGATGCCATACTCTCCTAGGTTGTGAAACCAATGCAATTGAGATCAGAGCTCTAATACCACTTGTAGGATCAAAAGTAGGTCTAGACGGGGGTGATTAGACTACTTGACCAAATAAAAATCTACCTTTGCCCAATTTTTAGTGTTGGCAGATTTTAGCAATTGTAGCAAGTCAAGCACACCCTACACATGCATGTCTACGAGTATAGCAGCAAAAAGTAAAGACAAGCAAGAGTAGTAAAGGAAGGGTAGGACGCAATTTGAAGACACGAAGATTTTTGCCATGGTTCCGATAGGTGGTGCTATCATGCATCCATGTTTATGGAGTCTTCAACCCACAGAGGGTAATGGTCATGAGGGTCCACGGAGGGCTCTACCCACGGAGGGTTCCACGAAGAAGCAACCTTGACTATACCATGATGGCCTACGTCCACAGAGGACTAGCCTAACTCGGGGTAGATCTTCACGAAGTAGGCAATATCCTTGCCCTTACAAACTTCTTGGTTCACTCCAAAACACGAAGTAGGAGGCTCCCAAGCGACACCTAACCAATCTAGGACGCACCACCCTCCAAAAGGTAATAGGCTCGATAATGTCGATGAACTCCTTGCTCTTTAATTTGCTTCAAGATGATAGACTCCTCAACACACAATCACTCTCTCATAGATTTGGCTTTGGTGGAAGAGATTGATTGGGAGGAAAGCAACTTGGGGAGGCTAGAGATCAAGATTCATATGGTTGGAATGGAATGACATGATCTCAACACATGAGTAGGTGGCTCTCTCTCAGAAAATCTAATAGGATAGGTGGGGATCTATTCCGAGTGCTTCTCTTGCGAGTCAGTGGTGGTGGAGGGGTATATATAGACATCTCCAAAAATCCAACCATTATACCTTTAGTGACCAACTCGGTGACACCGATGTGTGAATCTCGATGGTATAGAGTTGCTCCAAAGGTACCAACTTTTGAATCTCGGTGAGACCGATATATAATTCTCGGTGGTACCGATCAGGTGTCCAACGGTCAAAATCTGCATCTTGGTGACACCGATCCAAAAAGTCAGAAATTCCGATTTTATGAATCGAGGCAACCGAAGGTTGGCAGCCTGAACTCGGTGGCACCGATGCAGAATCGGTTTCACCGAATGGCTAGGATTTGGCATGGATCTGTGTGAGCATAGGAATCGGTGGGACCAAGTGGGAATGTTGGTTGCACCAATTTTGGATATTTGGCTTAGATAGAATATGTGGAGAGTTTGTGGGTGTTTTTGGTGACTATCACTTGTGCATGTTTGAGCATCTTGTTCACCAACAGTACCTTACCCCTTTTAATAGTATTGGCTTTCCTATGGACTCAAAGTGATTTCTCACAAAGTAAAATACAGGGTCCTCTTCTTTGAAGCTTTTCCAATCCATTTCTTTGCATCTTGGGGTTTCTCCACAATCTTTTTGCCATCCCTATCATTGAACTTTTCCTGAAATATATTAGTGGAAACATTAGTTCAATGACATATATGTTGTTATTAATTACCAAAACCACCAAGGAAGCAAATGTGCTTTCAACTGCATCCACCCCCTACCGCCGCCTCCTTTTCTCGAGCCCAAGGTCGAGCCTGAGTCCTCCTGACGCCCACTCGTCGCCGACAGATCTCGACGAGCGGTACCAATGGCAGGGCGTTGTCCGTGAGTGGTAGGGCGTGCTGCTGGAGCAGAAGGCGACGTACCTCCAACAATGGAGGGCCTGCATGTTGATGGAGGGCGAGAGGATGGCAAGCGGCACATGCAGCGGGAGCGCGATGAGAAGGAGCGTGCGCAGCTCAAGGCACGCGAGGAGGAGGAGTGTCGGGAGCGCGAGGAAGAGGAGGAGGAGTGTGTGCGCCGTGCAGCAGAACCGCCAGCGCAGCAGACGTTAGAGGATGCGACACGGGCGGCGTGTCAGCATGCCTTCCAATGGGCGGGGCTGTCATCGGAGTTCGTCGACCTCACCGACCAGGGGGACGACGACGCTTAGGGTTGTGTGATGCGCGATGGCTTGGCAGCGGTTTTTAAGCTTTAAATTATTTTTATTTAAGTTGAAGTGGACTTTGGCCGCCGGTTGACCGACAATTTTAATGTTTAATTATGTTGACTTATATTTAATTATGTGCATTTTTAGTTTTTTAATTTGGGTACACATGAAAAATTCGTCGGCCACCATCGTTGGACGCATCGGCCGACCCAAACAAAAAAGCAGACACGCCGTCCGCTCGGTCGACCCAAACGAACAAAAGATGAACAAAATCCATGTCCGTTGCATCTGCGCATTGAAGTTGTCTTGAGGGGATTTCCCGCGCCCATAACTTTTCTCCGGCATCCATCCGCGGACAGAGACCAGTCCGCAAACACGGATATGGGAGTTGACCATCCAACCCACATACATTTCAAACCGAATTTAAACAAACCAGACAAAATTCATGGAAACGACAAAATTCATCAAAGTTCAGATATAAAATAACACAAATCATGCAGACATAACACGTAAATAAGTCTAGTACAACAATAGTTCAAATACAATCAGATTAACTGGATGTTCAACAAGTTTGTCATGAATGGATCATGTCGTCCCACATATACTGCTGCTTCAGCTTCACCAACAGTGTATGTAGGCCGTCCCTCTATCCTGTGGTACATCACGGTAGCGTGTATGGGCTACACAATGTGTAAAGCAACATGATTCAATCGACAAGTTGAGCAAGAAGAAGCAAAACTTACGATTTCCTCCACTACCGCGCGCAATGGTCGCCTTGCCTCCAGCCGAGCAACCGTGTCACAAAACATGGTGACGATGGTCTAGATGGCATACTGTCTATATGATAACGACCTCACATTGCGTTGTTGGATGATGTGCATGTCGTAGGGTGTAATGTGCTTCTGTGCGTGAAACGAATCATGCAAGCGCTGGCAGAAAGCCTCCTTGTGTGCGTGCCTACGAAATCCACGGATACGACTAACCACGTATCGTACAACAACTCATATACTCAAAAAATAACACAGCATTTCAAAATTAGCACAATGGCATTTGACCAAAAATCTGTCGGGGCGTGTCCGCCATGGACGTCGTCCATAGGGGAGGAGTGTACCTACATACATGCAGATCCTAGGTGGACGCCGTCGTCGTAAAGGGCGAGCATGCATGTGTGTGTTGGTTGTGGAGGCCCGAGAATGCCTATATGGCGGACGGAGAGGTACAACAATGAAGTCGAAGGAATGTGAGGATGCATAACAGGGGGGATTGGAAGAAAAATGGGATCGAGAGGGGTGATCTGTGGGCCGGAGGTATCGAAGTCCTACGTGGTTGTTGTCTGGACTCCGGACCGCTCGGCGGACGATACATGACCATCTTTGATGGTCGTCCGGACATATGCAGGTGGTTTGAGTGTCGTTGTTGTAGATGCCTTTACAAATGCAATGGCATAGAACAATATGGTATGCGCGGAGCTGTAGGTGTGCGCGATGTGGAAAAAGACAAAATAATTAAAACACAAAAACAATGAATAAAGAGAAAAAACCATATGGATCTCTATGTGAGATCGGACACATGTAATATCGACAGGGACTAAACTAAATCTAGGTCAACTAAGATTAGCAAGACTGTTGTAAAAATGAAGACTTTGGGGCATCCTATCATCAAAATGAAGCAAAGTAAAGGATCCAAGGCATGCCCAAGAATTCCAAATTAATGTTATCCAATCGAACGGACTTTTTGTGCAAAACTTGTACTGGTGCTTGATGAAAACCTTTTATTTTGAAGTTTGAGATACAGGATGGCAAGTCTCCATCTTCCCTTTGGCTTGCAATCCCTTTGTTAGAGGAAAATGATTAGAATCATCCATTTGATTAAACCTCTTGCGTCTGCCGCATCGAGAGCCAACCATGTGGTAGATCAGTCCCACGCACCGCAAGCCTCGGGATTTTTGCAAGCCAAAGGGAATATGAGCATAACCTTTGTTGATTTTTTTTAAACACAACTTTTGTTATCAATGTCGTGTATAACATGATCTCTGTGTAAGAAAAAATGTAACACAACCTTTGCTACAAATGTCTTTTGTGACATGACCTATGTTAAAAAAAGAAGTTCTCAACACAATATATGTTGTAAAAATGAGAAACGTCGTTTGACGACAGATTGTGTCAGATCTAACGGCTCGTGTGGCGATGGATCTTTTAAAAAGATTGGCCGGCCGACGCGTTGCACACCCTTTTTTAGACGGTAAGAGAAGAGCATTTTTCTCCAAGATGGGTAGTATTGCTATATAGAAAGTTTCATGTTATGCTCAATGGTATGTAGGTTAGGCTGTAGTTTGCACATATTCAAAATAAATGTCGTGTACAAATTTAAACTAAGCTCATAACGGGTTTTTTTTTTTGAAACGGAGGAAGTAGCATATTGCCCAATGAGGATACTACTGAGTTGAGAAAGGTGACAGTGGGCATTCAGTTTGATCTACTAGAGGCCAGGAAGTCATGCACTGTTGGCCTAGTAGTTACCAAGGAAGGGCAAACAGGGATACGCAGAAGACATGTCAGAACTCCCTAGAAGCAAATTGATCATTCGCCACCGTCCGTAGCCTGATCTCAAAAGGGATAACAAAGCAGAGCACGTTGTAGAGGTCACACGTTTCCGTCGAATTTCTTGCCCGCCGATCTGGAACACAAGCAGGCGGGGCAGGCAACCCACACGCACCTGAGAATGAACGAACGAACGAAGGAATGATATCAAGGTGCCCACCGAGGAGGCGAGACGACGCAGGGAATCAAATGCTGCGTTCGTTGTGATTGGTCGCACACAGCCAGGCGTTGGCCATGGGCCATCCAATCCGATGCATCCCTAACCTAAAGCTCGACATACTACTACTATTTGCATGGTCTGATAGTACTAGTAGTTGCTTCGACTCGGTTCGGTCCGCGTATGATGGTGGTAAATTGATAATGATGTTGACGGTGGTGGCGGCAGCGTTAGGCGGTGACAGCGTGCGGGCCCCGCTCACATGCAAGCAAACCTCTGGACTTGCCTTTCTTGTTGTTGACAACTTGACATGTACAAGTAGTAGCAGGCCCACGAGAAGAGAAATCTTAAACCAAATCGCAATCCTTCTTCCTTGTTGTTGATTCCGCCCGCCATCATCACCGTTGGCAACGGCAACGTGCCAACATGCATGAATGCATCGTCTAGTTTCGTCTGCGGCCCACCTCCCTCCCTTGAGCAAAGGCGGTCTTTCATGTTTCCGCTCCCAGTTTCTTCTCTCCATCATCCATATCCTGTGCAGGCAGTGGCTACGTACCGATGCAGCCAAGCGAATGAACTGCTGGCAAGCAATGACATTACCGATGCTGCTACTACTCCTACTTAATTGTGGTCAGGAATGAGGAGCTAGTCACATACTACTAGTACATGACAGGCGTCTCTCCGTGTTTCAAGGCTAAAATGGTGGGCTCGCTCAAACGCCTCCAAGGACTATAGCTATACTAGTACTACTGTACATTACTACCGCTCCATTACTTAATGTCGTTGGGCATGATGAGAAGAAACGAACAAAACAGTCTGAAAAGCAGGTGTACCACACCACACCACAGCCAAGAAAGAACAATACATGATTAGTATCATGATTAGCCGGTCGGCGAAAATCAAAATAATTTATTTAATCGTTTCAAAATAATAATTTATTTAATGGTTTGTTTGCGCGGAAATACTCCTATGCTACTCTAGTTGGATTATTACGGAGGAGAAAACAAAGGGCTTGCTACTGCTAGGTGTGGATTCCCACTATGCGCGTCGTCGTCGTCTCGTCGGGAGTGGATGCTCTGCGCGTTGCGACGGGGCCCTCACTATCATACCATACCATGGAACACACCACAGCACAACAGCACAGCACGCCGCAGCTGCAGCTATTTTCATTTTTTCTTTTTATCGATGATAATTTCTCCTCACCCTGATAATTTATTCCCTTCATTTCTCCGTTGAGCGCAAAAGAAAACTCCGTGGATGACTCGCCAAAAAGAACAGAAGAACAATCGTGAACAGAAAAGTCAATTATACGTACAACATTGATCATCAATCATCAGAAAACGTGAACGAACGACCCGAGGATGTAACCGTAATGGAAGGCAGCTCCTCCTCCAGCTGCCCGGTTGATCCGCTGGAGCTCTGGTCCATCACGCGCACACGCAACCAACCAAAGCCATCCCGCGATCGCAGCCGTCCGGTCCAATCACAAGCGCCATTATTCTATTCACAAGCGCCATTATTCTATTCCCGCGCCGCGATTTGGCCTGCCCTGCTCCCCCATATCAACCCACCCCCTCAACCCCATGAACCCATCCACACACACACACACCACACACACAGCCCGCCGCGGGCTATGCGTAGACAGATAACAATGACGACGACCACCATGAAGCCCCTCCTCCTCTTCCTCGCGCTGCTCCTCGTCGTCCCGCACCTCGCCGCAGCCACGCCCAGCCATCAACGCCGGCTGCTCGAGAGCCATGGCGCCGACGACGGCAGCGACGTCTTCGTGGACCCGTCCTACGCCTTCGCCAACCCGCGCCTCCGCGACGCCTACGTGGCGCTGCAGACGTGGAAGCGCGCCATCCTCTCCGACCCGGGCAACGTCACGGCCTCCTGGTCGGGCCCCGAAGTCTGCAACTACTACGGCGTCTTCTGCGCGCCGTCCCAGGCGGACCACTACCTCACCGTCGTCGCCGCCATCGACCTCAACCACGCCGACCTCGCCGGCCACCTCCCGGAGGCGCTCGGCAGGCTCGCTGACCTCTCCGTCTTCCACGTCAACTCCAACCGCTTCTGCGGCCTCGTGCCGGCGTCATTCCACACCATGCACCTCCTCCACGAGCTCGACCTCAGCAACAACCGCCTCGTCGGCGCCTTCCCCGACGTCGTGCTCCGCCTGCCCAGCCTCAGGTACCTCGACCTCCGCTACAACGAGTTCGAGGGCCCCGTGCCCAGCGAGCTCTTCGACCGCCCGCTCGACGCCATCTTCATCAACTCCAACCGCTTCCGCTTCCAGATCCCCGATAACGTCGGCAACTCGCCGGCCTCCGTCCTCGTGCTCGCCAACAACGACTTCGGCGGCTGCCTCCCGGCCTCCGTCGCCAACATGTCCGGCACGCTCAATGAGATCATACTCATGAACACCGGGCTCAAGTCCTGCGTCCCTCCGGAGCTCGGCATGCTCACCGCCCTCACCGTGCTCGACGTCAGCCACAACCAGCTCATGGGTGCCATCCCCGCCGAGCTCGCCAACCTCCACAGCATCGAGCAGCTCGACCTTGGTCACAACCGCCTCACTGGCGACGTGCCGGAGGGGATCTGCCATCTGCCGCATCTCCAGAACTTCACCTACTCCTACAACTACATCACCGGCGAGCCGCCGGTGTGCATGCACGTCAAGGCATTGGACGATCGCCGGAACTGCATCCCGAACCGCCCTGACCAGAGGTCAACCGAGCAGTGTCAATTCTTCAACAGCAACCATGTCAACTGCGACGCCTTCAGGTGCAAGAAGTTCGTGTTGCCGTCGCCGCCACCTCCTCCACCATCCCCATCTCCTCCGCCACCTTCACCACCGCCGCCGTCGCCTCCTCCACCAACCCCGTCTCCTCCACCACCTTCGCCATCTCCTCCACCACCTTCACCCCCACCTCCTTCCCCATCACCCCCACCTCCGTACTACGAGGTCTCACCAGAGGAACGGTACCTCTCGCCGCCACCTCCAGCGTACCAAGAGCCGACAACGCCTCCCCACTACGACGTGCCAGCTCCCTACTACGAGGTCTCACCGGAGGACCGGTACCACTCACCGCCACCCCCGGCTTACCAAGAGTCTTCACCCCCGCCGTACTACGAGGTGTCACCGGAGGACCGGTACCACTCACCGCCACCCCCAGCTTACCAAGAGTCTCCACCTCCGCCCCACTACGAGGTGTCACCGGACGACCGGTACCTGTCGCCGCCACCGCCAGCCTACGAAGAGCCGACAACGCCGCCCCACTACGACCTACCAGCGCCGCCCAACTACGAGGAGTCACCGGAGGACCGGCACCTCTCGCCTCCACCACCGGCGGCATGGAAGCTGCCGGCGTACGACTACTCGTCGCCGCCTCCACCGGCTGCCGCGCAGCCATGAAGTTGATTCTTTTCGGGATTTTTTTCATACATTCTGATCATATACGAGAGTTTGCTGTGGTGAAACAGTGCCGTTAATACCCTTGGTGTGTTTTTCTTTTTCTTCTTCATTCTTATCTCCTCCCATTAATTTGTTCTTGTTTTACCTTTGTGAATGAAATATAGAAGATCGATAATGAAAAGTTTCATCATTCATTCGATTCTCCGTGGATTCAACGAAATTGTTGTCATCTTGCCGTTGCCAACAACTCGACAACAACTCATCAATCACCTGACGGGAATAACAGCTAAGCAAGGATCTGAAGACTCCAAAATGAGTTTGAGCACGGCGCGGAGCCGTTGTACCATCTGAACAAGCTGCCAACGCATCATGATGAGACGGTTGATTTGTGACGCGTTGCCTGGGAATACGCACCGGCAGGTGGGCCCGCCCGACATGGCGAGCGCTAGTTGGATGGGACTTTTTCCACGGCCAGCTCAAGGTCAAGCAATCTTTGACGCCTCTCTCTGGAAAAGGAAAAATTATGGCTCCTCAAATGGACGCGGCTGTATAACTTAACCTTGGCTCTTGACTTTACCCACGTCTTGCGGGGACTTCCTAAACTATTGTATTTGCGCGAACACCAACGTGCATACGACTACTCCATGGTACCACTAACAAGTTGAATGTGTGCATTGCACGTAGGGAAGGGGCGTCTTCAACGCTGATCTTCAAATGTGCCCGCATAAATCGGGACTGAGCGATCCGGACGTTAGAAAGAAAGTTACATACCGACCATTACATTTATAGAGTTAGAGATGGAGAGAGGAAAAAAAACCTAATGTTATTTGACCCAACTAGCAACAACACACGCAAACGCAGCCAGCGACAAATCTAACATGCCAACGAGGATAGGCTTAAAACATAAAATTCCTAAGCCTAATTAGCAAATGCATTGCAATTGTTGTATTAAATCACGTGAATATAATTGTCAAGTAGTGTGTTTAGTTGAAATAGGATTTTGAAGAGTAGACTTAAGCCTATTGTAGCCTTGGAATCATCACTGGACACACCCACCCTACACCAAATCGAGCATCCACACTACTTCCCACCCACCATGTTCATCCATCTTTGTCCCCATCTGCCTCGCTACTCCCCGTGACTCCGGACGCACAAGAGCCTCCTATCTCATGTTTCTTCGTCTAGCCCACCCGCACTCGAAGCCAATCATGTCACCATGCGTCCATGTCACCCCTATGGGTTGTGTCCTTGGCCCCGGTCGCCCGGAGCTCGAAGCAAGCCGCCGCCCTCTGCTCAGACGCCTAGTCCGCATCCTAGGTCTCCAGCTCTCCATGTGGTCACCTGATTTGAGATACCAGCTTGGATCTCGCCCAATGCCCACACCCCAGTTGATTTATGATTTGTTCTTTGTTGTGCTACATCGTCCACTACATGAGCCGGTACGCATAAATAGTTTGGCAAATCCTTTGTGTTCAATTATTACATCCTTATGATTGATAAAAGAAGTTACCATTGCAAAATCATTAAAAAATGAAGATGACCGTCAACATTGCTTCTTTTTTGGGGGCATTTACGAAGATATGAAAGAAGGCTATGTTGGATGTGGCCAAAGTGCAAACTCGTGAACTTGTTTGCATGCTGACACGCTTTTCTAATACAAAACCGAGCCTTCTGTCAAAAAAACCTTTTTAGGAGGACCATCATGTCTTCAAATCCCAAATCCACCACTAGCGACACCCCGGCCACCTGAAAAACCGTCCCGCGCTCTCCCGCTGAAGCGGTCGAAACGTATTCATGCTGGCCTGTGCTGCTCTAGAGTGCCAATATCGCATTCATGCCGGTTCAGAAGAGGACGTGACTTCTCAGTGGAGCCAACATTGAAGCGGTGTGCCGACCAAGAGCCCCACCTAGTCTCCTCGCCCGTTCCAATGATGGAGAAGCGTGACAGGACAGGACTGGATGATTGTTCGCCACATTCATACCGGCTCCTGTCCGTACGCCGGTCGACTTTAAACTGGCGCAGAGACCGGGAAACCTACTCCGACGCCCGCATTAACACATCACGCCGCATGTCCCGGATGTTGCACGCTATTTAAAACAGTGCCCCCCATCACGTACATCACCACCACCCAACGTCTACCATGTCATCGAGAACTAGAGCTATGTGGGATAGCATGCCCACAAAACAGAAGCATTGGCCAGTATTGCGGCCGGCTGACAGGCTCGTTGTGCATGCTAGACTAAGGCTGGCTTGCCGGCTAGCTCACCGATGGCCCCGCCCGCAGAAGAATGGCCGTCGCAACATGTGTCGGCGTTCCTTGTCTGGGATTTCTCAACGAGTAACGGGAGTTTGCGAGTCCGTGCGAAGTGCATGTGACATCCGCCGTGAGCGATGGCGGCTGTGCTACCTACGGGGGGGAGAGAGATGTCCCTTTCAAGGACATCGACACGACTGTAGACGAAGAGGAGGCGCAGGAGACCGCGGACGTGCCAGTTCCACGTCAGCTGCCCCGCCACCGCGATTCACGCCCCAACACCCCGACCATGAGGCCGACATGTACGACATCATCGACAAGGCAGACTCCAATGAGGAAAAAGTAGCACATGGGAATCCTTTGTGGTAAAAAAGCCCATGTACTCTAGTTGAAGTATGTTAGAAATGTAATGGTTTTGGTCAGGTTTAGATGGAAATCATTCAATTTGCATGAAATTCGTTCGATTTTTATGAATCCGATTTGAAATTTATGCAAACATGGTTAGATGAACGGTTCATGTATCATTGTTCGCAGACACATCCGACACATTCATGATAACATACATATCCATTTTAAGGGTTTACACTGGAGATGCCCTAAGCACCAGTGAATACTATTGCCTCCTTTCCATTGTGTGCACATGCGGACATCCAAAGCTTTCACTAGGGCTGGGCCAAAAGCTCGTAGGTCACGAGTTTAATGAGCGCTCGACATTTTGGCTTGTTGAGCTTGTAGGTCGCTTCTTAATGTATATAACTAATTAAAGATCTCAGCTCGTTAAACTTAAGCTTAACAAACGAACTAACAGATTTCATGAGCAACTTGTTACGCTCGTTAGCACGCAAGGACATATTTTCTTATATTACATGAAACTATTGGCACTTCAACCTTTTTAGTCAATCTAATCTACACATCCCAATCAAGGGGAGACAACAAACTAGTGCATCTCCTTATGTAGTCATTGTCTTTCTTCTTAAAAATTGCACCCATACTCTCGTCTTGTAGGCTATAACATATCGTAGAACGAAGGCTCGAGCGCGCTCGCGAGTTTAACGAGCTTTGGCGATAAAGGGTTTCCCCTGCTTTATAATATGAAGCAACCACCCGATACAACCAGCTCGTTGAGATCACGGCACAAACAAGCCCAAAAGAAAAAAGAGAGAAAGAAAGAGAAACAAATGCTGACGCCGACAGATCAACTAAGCGAAGATGGCCGACACCCACTGAACCCTCCGGAGAAGTACCACCACACTCCTAACACTCCGAAGCCTCGCGTACCAAGCATCACCTTCAGGAAGGAATGTGACGACGACGCTGCTGCTGCCTAGACAAGTCCTAGGGTTTCTCCTGGTACATGGATGGCAATGGGGAAGGGGATATCACCGATGCCCCTTAGGAAGATCCGGTGGCATCCGCAGGCGTAGTCGCGCCGGAGGCGGACGAGACGCGAGGGATTTCTTTCGTCCCGAAACAACCACCACCACCCCGAACAAATCGGAAGTGCACCACCCAACATGTCACCCACCGGCCTGTGCCACCATGTCCACCGCACCAACTTTGCCGTCTCACTGGGGCCACCAACACAAGACCTGGAGGGAGGACGAGGAGACACCGGGCTCGGGGGAAACCGCAACGCAGCCTACCGGAGGGGACAACCTCCACCACAGTGTGGAGCCGACCGGACGTAGCGACAGGGACCTACTAGGCCTTCACAGGCCCGACCAAACCCCAAAGGGTCCGGACAGTGCTCGCAGCCACGCCGCAGCATACCGGCCGCTGGAGCCATCACCACCCGCAGCCATAGACACCTCGCCTCCAACCAGGGAGCCGTGCCGCCGCGCCCTGGCCCGCTGACCCGCCCCAGCCGAGATGGGCCCGAAAGGGCCCAGATCTGGACCAAGCGAGCGCCGCCGGCCAGCAGCACACCACGCCGCCCCGCAGCCAATGACCATGCCGCCGCGTCGAGGGTGCTCGAGGCCCATGACACCCCACTGTTGAGCGACACCACCTCCAGCCGAGCCGCACTGCCACTAGGAAGGAAGGAGCCCGGACTCCACCTCCGAGCACACGGGGAAGGAACGTCTGCCGCTGCCAGCGCCTCCCGGGCTACGCGGGCGACCTCTTCTTGCGGCGTCGAAAGGGGAGGGAGGAAGAGGGGGAGGGGGTCAAGATGGGATGGTGGGGTGGTGGCGCTCCGCCACCTTAGGGGGAGGGAGGGGGCGTGAGCATGGGTTTTGAGGGGCTTCCAATGGCGTTCGTTTAATGAGCTTTAAACTAGCAGAGCCAATTTTTTGCTTGTTAAGTTTAACAAGTCGAGCCTTAACGAGCACAAATTGACGAATCAAACCTTAATGAGCCGATCAACTTGTTAATCCACCCCTAATCTCACGAAGTCGCAGGAAAGGAATCCTTGCATCACAACGTGCCCACGGGTGCTGTTCCTGGAGTGTAAATATCAAAGAAAAATATCCCTAACTGTGATAGTGTGCTACTGACTAAAAGTGTGCTTAATTATTTATTTATTCTTTTGAAAGAAGAAGCATGATTAATCATGGCGCAAGAACCTCGCAAATAAAACAAGTCATGGCGCAAGAGCCGGCGCGGGCGCATGTGCAGCGTTTGTTCCGTTCGGTTCTGCGGGTTATTGTAACGTTCTTTGCTCTGACTTTATGTACACGCACCGCGTAATTATTGGGCTCGTTGCTGCGCGCGCATTTCCTCTCGTTTCTTCTGACTTATATACTTCCTCCGTTCCATAATATAATGCGTCTTCGGTTTTCGAGCTTTAACTTTGATCATGAATTTAAACAACAAGATCAATTGCGGCGGGAGTAAAAATTATATCATCGAAAACTTGATTCGAATACGAATTCAATGATATAATTTTTACTCTCGCCATTAGATTTAAAAAAACGCGGACACATTACATTGTGGAATAGAAGAAGTATATACGATTTGGTCAGCTTTTCGATCCGGTACAATGGTATGTGTTTTACATGTGCATACGCTAAAACTATAATTACTGGTATACTCAATCCGGCCACTGGATCCTTGGGAGTAATAATAACCATGTCACGATCTATGTGGTCTTCATATCCTACGAATAACTAGATGATCTCTTACGCGCTGCAGAACATTTTATAAAAGTCAATTGCTGCATACACATGTGCAACCAAACAAAATAAACAAATTCATATTTTCTTATAATTTAAGAAATTATATTAATGTTAATGTTGACAATTAAATGGAATTCATGCAAAGAAAAAGACAAATACATGGTCTTTTTTAAAGATCAAATGGCCTATTTCATTCATCCACATACAAGATTACATTCACGCTGAATGGATAAAGACAAGGTAGGGATAAAGTTGTTGGGAGACGTAGTAGTAAATCAAAATTTTCCTACGTGTCACCAAGATCTATCTATGGAGAAACCAGCAACGAGAGGGGAGAGATTGCATCTTCATACCTTTGAAGATCGCTAAGCGGAAGCGTTGCTAGAACGCGGTTGATGGAGTCATACTCGCAGCGATTCAGATCGCGGTAGATCCGATCAAGTGCCGAACGGACGACACCTCCGCGTTCAACACACGTGCAGCCCGGTGACGTCTCCTACGCCTTGATCCAGCAAGGAGGGAGGAGAGGTTGAGGGAGAGCTCCGGCAGCACGACGGCGTGGTGGCGGTGGAGCTGTGTGGTACTCCGACAGAGCTTCGCTAAGCGCTACGGAGAACGAGGGGAGGAGGAGGTAGGGCTGCACCAGAGAGAGAGGGAGAACCGTGTGTTGTGCAGCCCCAAATACCTCCACTATATATAGGAGAGAGGGAGGAGGGGTGGCTGCGCCCTAGGGTTCCACCCTAGGGGTGGCGGCAGCCACCAGATGCCATCTGGCCGGCGGCTAGGGCAAGGGAGAGGTGGGGCGCCCTAGGGTGGGCCTTAAGGCCCATCTAAGCCTAGGGTTTGCCCCCTCCACCTTTGCCACGCCTTGGGCTGGGGTGGGAGGCGCACCAGCCCACCTAGGGGCTGGCTCCCTCCCACTCTTAGCCCACGGAACCTTCCGGGGCAGGTGGGCCCACTTGGTGGACCCCCGGAACCCTTCCGGTGGTCCCGGTACACTATCGGTGACACCCGGAACACTTCCGGTAACCAAATCCTCACTTCCTATATATCAATCTTCGTCTCCGGACCATTCCGGGACTCCTCGTGACGTCCGGGATCTCATCCGGGACTCCGAACAACCTTCGGTAACCACGTACACTATTTCCCTATAACCCTAGCGTCATCGAACCTTAAGTGTGTAGACCCTACGGGTTCGGGAGACACGTAGACATGACCGAGACACCTCTCCGGCCAATAACCAACAGCGGGATCTGGATACCCATGTTGGCTCCCACGTACTCCACGATGATCTCATCGGATGAACCACGATGTCAGGGATTCAATCAATCCCGTATACAATTCCCTTTGTCTATCGGTATGGTACTTGCCCGAGATTCGATCGTCGGTATCCCCATACCTTGTTCAATCTCGTTACCGGCAAGTCTCTTTACTCGTTCCGTAATACATCATCCCGTGACTAACTCCTTAGTCACATTGAGCTCATAATGATGATGTCTTACCGAGTGGGCCCAGAGATACCTCTCCGTCGCACGGAGTGACAAATCCCAGTCTCGATTCGTGTCAACCCAACAGACACTTTCGGAGATACCCGTAGCGTACCTTTATAGCCACCCAGTTACGTTGTGACGTTTGGCACACCCAAAGCATTCCTACGGTATCCGGGAGTTACACAATCTCATGGTCTAAGGAAATGACACTTGACATTGAAAAGCTTTAGCAAACGAACTACACGATCTTGTGCTATGCTTAGGATTGGGTCTTGTCCATCACATCATTCTCCTAATGATGTGATCCCGTTATCAACGACATCCAATGTCCATGGTCATGAAACCGAGACCATCTATTGATCAACGAGCTAGCCAACTAGAGGCTCACTAGGGACACGTTGTGGTCTATGTATTCACACATGTATTACGGTTTCCGGTTAACACAATTATAGCATGAACAATAGACAATTATCATGAACTAGGAAATACAATAATAACCATTTTATTATTGCCTCTAGGGCATATTTCCAACAGTCTCCCACTTGCACTAGAGTCAATAATCTAGTTACATTGTGATGAATCGAACACCCATAGCATTCTGGTGTTGATCATGTTTTGCTCGTGAGAGAGGTTTAGTCAATGGATCTGCGACATTCAGATCCGTATGCACTTTACAAATATCTATGTCTCCCTCCTGAATGTAATCACGGATGGAGTTGAAGCGGCGCTTGATGTGTCTTGTCTTCTTGTGAAACCTGGGCTCCTTCGCAAGGGCAATAGCTCCAGTGTTGTCACAGAGTAGAGTCATCGGGCCCGACGCATTCGGAATCACTCCTAGGTCGGTGATGAACTCCTTCATCCAGACTCCCTCCTTTGCTGCTTCCGAAGCAGCTATGTACTCCGCTTCACATGTAGATGCTGCCACGACGCTTTGCTTGCTGCTGCTCCAGCTCACTGCCCCTCCATTCATAATATACACGTATCCGGTTTGCGACTTGGAGTCGTCCGGATCTGTGTCGAAGCTAGCATCGACGTAACCCTTTACAACGAGCTCTTCGGCACCTCCATAAACGAGAAACATGTCCTTTGTCCTTTTTCAGGTACTTCAGGATATTCTTGACCGCTGTCCAGTGTTCCGCTCCGGGATCACTTTGGTACCTCCCTACCAAACTTATGGCAAGGTTCACATCAGGTCTGGTACACAGCATGGCATACATGATAGAGCCTATGGCTGAAGCATAGGGGATGGCACTCATCTCTTCTCTATCCTTTGCCGTGGTCGGGCATTGAGTCGTACTCAATCTCACACCTTGCAACACAGGCAAGAACCCCTTCTTGGACTGATCCATATTGAACTTCTTCAATATCTTTTCAAGGTATGTGCTTTGTGAAAGACCAATGAGGCGTTTTGATCTATCTCTATAGATCTTAATACCTAATATGTAAGCAGCTTCTCCAAGGTCCTTCATTGAAAAACACTTATTCAAGTAGGCCTTGATACTTTCCAAGAGTTCTATATTATTTCCCATTATCAGCATGTCATCCACATACAGTATAAGAAATGCTATAGAGCTCCCACTCACTTTCTTGTAAATACAGGGTTCTCCATAAACCTGTACAAACCCAAACGCTTTAATCACCTCATTAAAGCGAATGTTCCAACTCCGAGATGCTTGCACCAGCCCATAGATGGAGCGCTGGAGCTTGCATACCTTGTTAGCATCTTTAGGATCGACAAAACCTTCCGGCTGCATCATATACAGTTCTTCCTTGAGGAAGCCATTAAGGAATGCCGTTTTGACGTCCATTTGCCAGATTTCATAATCATAAAATGCGGCAACTGCTAACATGATTCGGACAGACTTTAGCATCGCTACGGGTGAGAAAGTCTCATCGTAGTCAACTCCTTGAACTTGTCGATAACCCTTAGCGACAAGCCGAGCTTTATAGGCGGTCACATTACCGTCTGCGTCAGTCTTCTTCTTAAAGATCCATTTATTTTCAATGGCTCGCTTATCATCAGGCAAGTCCACCAAAGTCCATACTTTGTTCTCATACATGGATCCTATCTCGGATTTCATGGCCTCAAGCCATTTGTCGGAATTCGGGCCCGCCATCGCTTCTTCATAGTTCGAAGGTTCACCGTTGTCCAACAACATGATCTCTAGGACAGGATTACCGTACCACTCTGGTGCGGAACGTGTCCTAGTGGACCTTCGAGTAGCAACTTGATCTGATGTTTCATGATCATCATCATTAACTTCCTCTCTAGCCGGTGTAGGCTCCACAGAAACAACTTCCTGTGCTGCGCTACTCTCCGGTTCGAGTGAAGGTACAATTACCTCATCAAGTTCCATTTTCCTCCCACTTACTTCTTTCGAGAGAAACTCTTTCTCGAGAAAGGATCCATTCTTGGCAACAAAGACTTTGCCTTCGGATCGTAGGTAGAAGGTATACCCAATAGTCTCTTTGGGATATCCTATGAAGACGCACTTTTCCGCTTTGGGTTCGAGCTTCTCAGGTTGAAGTTTCTTCACATAAGCATCGCAACCCCAAACTTTTAG
Organism: Hordeum marinum; assembly: GCA_022496015.1. Lineage (NCBI taxonomy): Eukaryota > Viridiplantae > Streptophyta > Magnoliopsida > Poales > Poaceae > Hordeum > Hordeum marinum. The sequence continues at coordinate 275,404,690 of CM039674.1, read as the reverse complement.
AAACGACAGCTTAGGTTTCTTTCCAAACCATAATTCATACGGTGTTGTCTCAACGGATTTAGACGGTGCCCTATTTAAAGTGAACGCGGCAGTCTCTAATGCATATCCCCAAAATGATAGCGGTAAGTCGGTAAGAGACATCATAGATCGCACCATATCCAATAGAGTGCGATTACGACGTTCAGACACACCATTTCGCTGAGGTGTGCCTGGCGGCGTGAGCTGTGAAACAATTCCACATTTCCTAAGGTGCGTGTCAAACTCGTGACTTAAATATTCTCCGCCACGATCAGATCGTAGGCATTTTATTTTCCTGTCACGTTGATTCTCGACCTCACTCTGAAATTCCTTGAACCTTTCAAAGGTTTCAGACTTGTGTTTCATTAAGTAGACATACCCATATCTGCTCAAGTCATCAGTGAGGGTGAGAACATAACGGTAGCCACCGCGAGCCTCGACACTCATTGGACCGCATACATCGGTATGTATTATCTCCAACAAGTCAGCTGCTCGCTCCATTGTTCCGGAGAACGGAGTTTTGGTCATCTTGCCCATGAGGCATGGTTCGCATGTGTCAAATGATTCGAAATCAAGTGACTCCAAAAGTCCATCAGCATGGAGCTTCTTCATGCGTTTGACACCAATATGGCCAAGACGGCAGTGCCACATGTAAGTGGGACTATCGTTATCAACTTTACACTTTTTGGTACTCACACTATGGACATGTGTAACATCACGTTCGAGATTCATCAAAAATAAACCATTGACCAGCGGGGCATGAGCATAGAACATTTCTCTCATATAAATAGAACAACCATTATTCTCGGATTTAAAAGAGTAGCCATCTCGTATCAAGCGAGATCCAGATACAATGTTCATGCTCAAAGCTGGTACTAAATAACAATTATTAAGGTTTAAAACTAATCCCGAAGGTAGATGTAGAGGTAGCGTGCCGACGGCGATCACATCGACCTTGGAACCATTCCCGACGCGCATCGTCACCTCGTCCTTTGCCAACCTTCGCTTATTCCGCAGCTCCTGCTTGGAGTTACAAATGTGAGCAACTGCACCGGTATCAAATACCCAGGAGCTACTACGAGCGCTGGTTAGGTACACATCAATAACAAGTATATCACATATACCTTTAACGTTGCCGACCTTCTTATCCGCTAAGTACTTGGGGCAGTTCCGCTTCCAGTGACCCGTACCCTTACAATAGAAACACTCAGTCTCAGGCTTGGGTCCATTCTTGTTCTTCTTCTTCCCGGCAACTTGCTTACCGGGCGCGGCAACAACTTTGCCGTCCTTCTTGAAGTTCTTCTTACCCTTGCCTTTCTTGAAACTAGTGGTCTTGTTTACCATCAACACTTGATGCTCCTTTCTGATCTCGACCTCTGCTGATTTGAGCATCGAGTACAACTCAGGAATGGACTTCTCCATCCCCTGCATGTTGTAGTTCATCACAAAGCTTTTGTAGCTAGGTGGAAGCGACTGGAGGATTCTGTCAATGACTGAGTCATCCGGGAGTTTAACTCCCAGCTGAGTCAAGCGGTTGTGAAGCCCAGACATCTTGAGGATGTGCTCACTAACAGAACTGTTCTCCTCCATCTTACAGCTGAAGAACTTGTCAGAGATGTCATATCTCTCAACTCGGGCATGAGCTTGGAAAACCAGTTTCAGCTCTTGGAACATCTCATATGCTCCGTGTTGCTCAAAACGCTTTTGGAGCCCCGATTCTAAACTGTAAAGCATGCCGCACTGAACAAGAGAGTAATCATCGCAGCGTGACTGCCAAGCGTTCGTAACGTCTTGGTCCGCTGGGAGAATGGGTGGGTCACCTAGCGGTGCATCAAGGACATACAATCTCTTGGAAGCTATGAGGATGATCCTCAAGCCACGGACCCAGTCCGTATAGTTGCTTCCATCATCTTTCAGCTTGGTTTTCTCTAGGAACGCGTTGAAATTGAGGTTGACATTTGCGTTGGCCATTGGATCTACAATATAGATATTAAAGGCAATTTTAGACTAAGTTCATGATAATCGAGTTCACATAATCAAATTATTCAATGAACTCCCACTCAGATAGACATCTCTCTAGTCATCTAAGTGACACATGATCCATGTCAACTAGCCCGTGTCCGATCATCACGTGAGACGGACTAGTCATCCATGGTGAACATCTCCATGTTGATCGTATCTTCTATACGACTCATGTTCGACCTTTCGGTCTTCCGTGTTCCGAGGCCATGTCTGTACATGCTAGGCTCGTCAAGTCAACCTAAGTGTTTCGCGTGTGTAAATCTGGCTTACACCCGTTGTATGCGAACGTTAGAACCTATCACACCCGATCATCACGTGGTGCTTCGGAACAACGATCCTTAGCAACGGTGCACAGTTAGGGTGAACACTTCTCTTGAAATTTTATTGAGAGATCATCTTATTTACTACCGTCGTTTTAAGCAAATAAGATGTAAACATGATAAACATCACATGCAATCAATATAGTGACATGATATGGCCAATATCATCTTGCTCCTATGATCTCCATCTTCGGGGCACCATGATCATCATTGTCACCGGCATGACACCATGATCTCCATCATCATGATCTCCATCATTGTGTCTTCATGAGGTTGTCTCGCCAACTATTGCTTCTACTTCTATGGCTAACGCTTAGCAATAAAGTAAAGTAATTACATGGCGTTTGTGATTGACTCGCAGGTCATACAATAAATAAGACAACTCCTATGGCTCCTGCCGGTTGTCATAGTCATCGACATGCAAGTCGTGAACCCTATTACAAGAACATGATCAATCTCATACATCACAATGCATCACATCACATCCTTCTGGCCATATCACATCACAAGGCATATGCTGCAAAAACAAGTTAGACGTTCTCTAATTTGTAGTTGCAAGTTTTTTATGTGGTTGCTATAGGTTTCTAGCAAGAACGTTTCTTACCTACGCCAAAACCACAACGTGATATGCCAATTGCTATTTACCCTTCATAAGGACCCTTTTCATCGAATCCAATCCGACTAAGGTGGGAGAGACAGACACCCGCTAGCCACCTTATGCAACTAGTGCATGTCAGGCGGTGGAACCGGTCTCACGTAAGCGTACGTGTAAGGTTGGTCCGGGCCGCTTCATCCCACAATACCGTCGAATCAAGATAAGACTAGTAACGGCAAGCATATTAACAAAATCGACGCCCACAACTGCTTTGTGTTCTACTCGTGCATAGATTCTACGCATAAACCTGGCTCTGATACCACTGTTGGGAGACGTAGTAGTAAATCAAAATTTTCCTACGTGTCACCAAGATCTATCTATGGAGAAACCAGCAACGAGAGGGGAGAGATTGCATCTTCATACCTTTGAAGATCGCTAAGCGGAAGCGTTGCTAGAACGCGGTTGATGGAGTCGTACTCGCAGCGATTCAGATCGCGGTAGATCCGATCAAGTGCCGAACGGACGGCACCTCCGCGTTCAACACACGTGCAGCCCGGTGACGTCTCCTACGCCTTGATCCAGCAAGGAGGGAGGAGAGGTTGAGGGAGAGCTCCGGCAGCACGACGGCGTGGTGGCGGTGGAGCTGTGTGGTACTCCGACAGAGCTTCGCTAAGCGCTACGGAGAACGAGGGGAGGAGGAGGTAGGGCTGCACCAGAGAGAGAGGGAGAACCGTGTGTTGTGCAGCCCCAAATACCTCCACTATATATAGGAGAGAGGGAGGAGGGGTGGCTGCGCCCTAGGGTTCCACCCTAGGGGTGGCGGCAGCCACCAGATGCCATCTGGCCGGCGGCTAGGGCAAGGGAGAGGTGGGGCGCCCTAGGGTGGGCCTTAAGGCCCATCTAAGCCTAGGGTTTGCCCCCCTCCACCTTTGCCACGCCTTGGGCTGGGGTGGGAGGCGCACCAGCCCACCTAGGGGCTGGCTCCCTCCCACTCTTAGCCCACGGAACCTTCCGGGGCAGGTGGGCCCACTTGGTGGACCCCCGGAACCCTTCCGGTGGTCCCGGTACACTACCGGTGACACCCGGAACACTTCCGGTAACCAAATCCTCACTTCCTATATATCAATCTTCGTCTCCGGACCATTCCGGGACTCCTCGTGACGTCCGGGATCTCATCCGGGACTCCGAACAACCTTCGGTAACCACGTACACTATTTCCCTATAACCCTAGCGTCATCGAACCTTAAGTGTGTAGACCCTACGGGTTCGGGAGACACGTAGACATGACCGAGACACCTCTCCGGCCAATAACCAACAGCGGGATCTGGATACCCATGTTGGCTCCCACGTACTCCACGATGATCTCATCGGATGAACCACGATGTCAGGGATTCAATCAATCCCGTATACAATTCCCTTTGTCTATCGGTATGGTACTTGCCCGAGATTCGATCGTCGGTATCCCCATACCTTGTTCAATCTCGTTACCGGCAAGTCTCTTTACTCGTTCCGTAATACATCATCCCGTGACTAACTCCTTAGTCACATTGAGCTCATAATGATGATGTCTTACCGAGTGGGCCCAGAGATACCTCTCCGTCGCACGGAGTGACAAATCCCAGTCTCGATTCGTGTCAACCCAACAGACACTTTCGGAGATACCCGTAGCGTACCTTTATAGCCACCCAGTTACGTTGTGACGTTTGGCACACCCAAAGCATTCCTACGGTATCCGGGAGTTACACAATCTCATGGTCTAAGGAAATGACACTTGACATTGAAAAGCTTTAGCAAACGAACTACACGATCTTGTGCTATGCTTAGGATTGGGTCTTGTCCATCACATCATTCTCCTAATGATGTGATCCCGTTATCAACGACATCCAATGTCCATGGTCATGAAACCGAGACCATCTATTGATCAACGAGCTAGCCAACTAGAGGCTCACTAGGGACACGTTGTGGTCTATGTATTCACACATGTATTACGGTTTCCGGTTAACACAATTATAGCATGAACAATAGACAATTATCATGAACTAGGAAATACAATAATAACCATTTTATTATTGCCTCTAGGGCATATTTCCAACAAAAGTTTGTTCATACGGGCTATAAGGGCATATCCAACACCGACTTGCAAAAGTCTTTGCTATATGTCGGTTTTTATGTTTGGATGTGGTTTGCGGACATGATACAACGGAGAGGCATCAAATGCTAATTGCAAAGTATTCGGTCGGAAAAAGAAAAAAGTAGGTAGAGATCATGTATGGCGGTGGTATATTTGTTGTCTATTGTCCGGTTGGAAAGAGAGAGAAGAGTGTGACAATGCATTTGCAATTGAGAGGAGAAAGAGAAGAGGGAGACATGCATGTAATTGGTCTGTGATTGGTCAAGTGCATGTCCGGACTCAGGCAAAGCCTCCCCCACCCCTGTTTGTCTCTTGGATACCGGAATCCGTATGCCCCGATTATTGAGCGGATATGTACAGGTCCCCGTTGGATGACAAAAGTGGTCCGGACGTATCCGGGCATTTTAAGGGTTGGCATTTACACTCTTGGCCGTAAGTAGACCAAGGCATATCCGACAATATGCCTATTTTCGTATTTTAAAACAAAAATTTAGATATTTTCGTGAATAAATACTATAATACCATATATATATTTATATAAAAACATGAAAATAATGTCTCGTCGGGCTTTTTCGAGGCTTGAGGCCGGGTTGCGGGCTGGGAACTGAGCCCGTGCCCGGCCCGGCTCGTACATCGGGCTTCGGGCCGGGCCACTCATGACTAGGTTTAGATGCAAGGTGAGCACCCGCATTTGCATCCCTTTAACATATGATAAATCAAAAGAAAGAAACTTTTTATTAAGTCTTCAATCTGCAACCAAATGGGCAGAATGCTTGACCTGTATTGAGTTCTGGAATTTCACAATGCCACTAACGATGTGTAGTCAGAACAACGCGGGCACCATCCTTGCAGGAAAGAGCTTCAGCTACCAAGGCATTCCATAGAGCAGAGTACTAGTCAAACCTAGAAGCTATAAGCGGGCCATCATCATCTTTGATCACCACCTTGGAGGACCCATTAAAATTATGAGCATTAAAGCCACATCCACGTTTACCTTAATGACATTAGTAGGAGGAGTGTTCCATGAAACCACTTCCTTGGGTTTAGATGGCAACACAAAGAGAGAGGTCGACTTAGAAAGATCAAGGGCCAGAGCGCTTGCCCAACGACAAGCACCCGAAATGTGCCATATAGGTTCACCGTGTCTCCTATCATTGCGAGCGCTCCAGACTGCCTACATACCACACAGAATATTGGGAAGGATGGAAGAGCTGCAAATACTAGTGTCCAACAGATCCTTGACCCAGGTGTGAGGATGCAAGACATGAGGTTTTATGCCCCAGCTGCTCTTCATATGGTGCCAAAAAGATTTTGCCTGCATACACTGTATCAAGGAGTGAAAGGAATTTTCTTCTCGGTTGCCACAATCAACACAAAACTTGAGAACTTCAATATGCTTTCGGGGCAAGTTAGGGTTAACAGACATAAACTCATGGATAACCCTCCACCAAAAAGTGCACACCTAGGGGGTGACGTGGATACTCCACAACTTCTTCGAAATCAGGTCATTATCGACATGAGAGGATGTGGCCCGATCACAGATCACACAAGACTCGTTAATCAATGATCTATGGGCTGATGTAATCGTATAATTCCCATGTGTTTCACGAGACCAAGCCCATAAATCTTTAGAGAGCTTTCCTAGGGAATACAACTCACATCTACATGTCAGGACCACACCAAATTTGTTCAAAAGAGTTCAAATTCCAATTACTGTCACATCCTAGATTTTTCCGAAATCTGGTGTGTTATAAAATTCACAGGGAATTATTATTTTTCCAACAAAACCCCTTGATTGATTGATTGCCAACTTATATTGGTTCGGATGTTTGATCAGAAGGTTAAAACCCCAATGCAATTAGTGGAAACCTAGCTAGCCAACAGTTGGAACCCAACCTATTTAAAATATTGTTGGGCAAAAGTATTCTGAAATCTTAATAAGACCCAAGAATATCCAAGCCAAATAAAATCACCCTAAAAGGATTTAAGTTGGATTCATTTTGAAATCAATTTAAATCAAAAGGGACTTTACTTAAATTTGGCTTTGCATTAAAATTGGTAGGAAGATGAATTCCACAAGAACAAATTATGACCTAGACCCTCTACCTATTTTTCAAATTCAATTTGAAACAGATTGATTCCGCAAACTCAAAAAGGAAAGAAAATAAAAGTACATAAATTATATGCCCAAAATGCTAAAAAAGTGAAATATTTCACACATATTCCATTTGGAATTTATAAATGAGTCTTTGTTTGAAGAAAGCTCAGATTCAAAGCCAATTTGAATTTACAACGAAACTAGAAAAAGAAAATAAGAAAATAGAAATAAAAAAAATAAAATTAAAAATGCCCAATACGCCGAGCTAACAGGGCCGACCGAGGCAGCGTCGAGCCAGCCTAGCTAGCCAGCCGTGCCCATTCCCCCTTGCCCTTGAGCCACTAACGTATGGGAGCCACACGTTTAGGGTGGCCCTCTCTTCCTGCAACTGCTCACCACGTCATCACGACCGAGCACACGCCCGCGCCCACTTGGCCCACGTGCCCGCACCCTCTGTCCACCCGAGCCCTGCAACCATGCCGATAAGACCCCCACATCGCCCTCTTCCAAAGCCACTTGGCGGCAGCACCCCTCACCGCCAGGATTCTCCGTCGAGGCCTCCTCATCGCCACCCCTGAGTTAGGTCTTCTCCGGCGAAATTCCGACGTAGCCGAGCCCCACTTGACAAACCGCCACCATCGCTAGTTCCGCTGAATGCAGGCAAACCCTCTAGACACTGTCTTCGCGCCCAAAGCCCTCGGGAAGCTTGAGCTCAATGAAGACCGAAGCTCGCCGCTGTCATGAGCTCAACTCTGGCGATCATTGTAAGCCCCCAAAACCATGACCTTGTCCATCATCTCCGCTTTGTCATTGTGCGTCGCCCTGACCCCTTTCATTCGTCCAGACACAAGTGAAAAAGTCAATGACGACCATGCCCGAAGCTCAGCCGCTGGACCCGAGCTCTAGCGAGCCTGCCCTGTCCAACTACGTCGCCCTCTACTGTGTCCGACGCCACTAGAGGACCCACGACGACGAGCCACGTCAACCCATGCTCTTTGCCGTGACAAACCCCCCTGGAATGCCGTCGCTGTCTACACCCGATCCGCGCACCACCGTGTGCCACCATGCCTTTGTCTCCGGCTAGGATCTCTAGTGACCTAGCTGCCCAGTGAGCCCTCAATCTATTTGTAGTCGTCCGATCTAGATCCAATGACACACACACACGTTCACTTAAAATGAACAGGTACAAGGAAATCACGTGCTGCCACATCACTGCCTTATCTGAAACATTATGCAGAACATTTCCCTTTAATTAAATTGAATTGGCAGTTTTCCAAAACATTTCCGGCGATGATCAATCATAACTAATTATCTCTAAGTCCAATGAAACTTTTTGGAAAATGATCCTCATGAAATGTTCTTTCACATAGGCCAATAAAAATTGGAATTTGAATAATTTAAAATTCAAATTCAACATAATCAATTCAAAATTCAAATAGGCTATAACTTGCATTTTGTGAATCCAAATTAATTAATTCTGTTTGCAAAATGAATCTAATGAATAGTAGTTCATCTTCAATATTGTAGTGTAATTTAAAAATTATTTAATTATTATAATTTGAATATAGGTCAAACAACAATAATTGTTCAAATAGAATTAAACCTAATTAGGCTTAACTTTGAATTAATTTTTTTAATAAAACAACTACGTCACAACTAGTTCAGAAACACAAAATGAACTTTTTTTAGTGCAAATAGTATTTGAATTTAATTCAAACTTTGTTGGAATATAACTTTGAAAACCTTGGTTTAATTTGAATAAAACTATTTCAATATGGTTTAGTAAATTGAACTAAACCTAGTAATTGTTTTGGAGTTAATAATTGAATATTAGGGAAAAATAAAGTCAAATTAATTTAGTTCAAAATCAAACTAGTTTTAAAACTATTTGAACCCTAGTAAATGTTTTGGGATTTATATTTGAATATAGTTAAACTAAAATCAAATAAATAAGCTATTATAATTATATTGGATTTATAATTGACTTTAGTTTAAAACTCATTTAGTAACATACCTTAGTAACTATTGGATTTGGATTTGATGGTAGGGAAGACAATCAATATAATTGAGTTAGGTTGAACCAACCTAATCAATATGAAACAATTCATAATTGACTTCAACCTAGTGAAACCAAATTAACTTGTGAGGTTAATTCCATTTGAATTCAAGTAGGATGAACCCTAATTGTAATCCAAATTGAATTGGAAGCCATGCGAACTTATCATTTTTAGACCTTAGTGTATTGAAGCTCATGAAAGGTCAACAAGTTTGAATTATCATTCAAACTTGAACATGAAGTTGGCTATCCAAGATTCATTGACCATGACTCTATTGTTAAGATTCTTTTGATTGGATCTGACAACCACAACTTGACATCACATACTTGTTACGTGATGAACCTTTATTATGAAACTTGCATGTGACCTTTATGTCACATGTATTCCAAGTGACAACCACTATGCTCTTTTCTGAACTCTCAGGAGTTAACCCTGACACATGATGTCACACCACAATGACACTAATACCATGCACAACACTTGTTTTTATTGTATTGTACGATTGTTTATGAGTACTCTTTACTTACAATAGATTGTTACGGAGAGCGAAGAGTAACTTGATCAAGAACGTGATGTTACAGAATCATCAATACCAGACAAGTGGAACCTTTGATCATAACCTATGTTTTATTGCATTGTAATTGTTTTCAACTAGGAATCCTCTATAGGATTTTACTTTGGGCTTGACAAACCCACTAGAATGATTGTAGGTCCGTCATACCCTGACCTTGTAACCCACGAGTAGTTGCTTAGCTTGTATAACATGGATTGGGAAACACCAATTATTATTCCATCATACAACCTCATGGTTGACTTCTTAACTACAACACAATTAATGAATCATCTGGGTGGTGCTTTAGTATTGCTTTGGTGGCCGCGTGTTTTGTGGGCGACCGCCCTGGCTGAAATGGATTGTATGAGTTCAAAGTTGATTAGCTTACATGTGTGATCGTGAGATAATATGGGCTCTATCTAGAGAATGTAAGTTGTGGGAACCCTCATGCGGTAGACTAGCACATGTAGCATTTGCATGTAGGTTGGACTGGGTCTATCATTTCTAAGAGGGCGACTACTTCCCAAAAGTCTCATCTTGATCTACCTAGCTACTTCACAAGTGAACTTTAGTAGCAAGAGTGTGTGATTGGGAATCACGGGCAAAGCACAAAAACCTCTGGAAAGCGTATAACACTAATATTGATTAGCCATGTCCCCGATTACGGACAACTTTTGATCAAACCACCAGACAATTGTCAGCTTGATATCATCACCTCTTCTTTTAAAACTAATGGTTTTAGCCAACAAGGAGTTGTGGCGCCAATCTCAAAGGACTAGGAGTGAACCAGGATCTCTGGAGAAATGCTTGGGATGACTGAAGTGTGCCGGGATTTCACATGCTCAAATGCTACTGACTACGGCCGGGGTGCACTGGAAGTGTCGTATTGAGTAGACCACTACTACAAAGGTAGGGGAAAACTATTTCCATGCAAAATAAAACCAACCACACCAATTTGCATGTTTATGTTCCAATGAGCCAATCCCGGTGAAGCTTGCCAATATATTCAATGTATTAACCCTTGTGCCTGCAACGTATCATGTTGAAGGTTTACCATGTCAAAGGGAAGGTTCGAAGTAGGGTTACGAAGCTATACTCAACTCTTGCCCATGAGTTGATGGACGCTACAAGACTAGGATATTATCTCCGCTGCATGATTGTATTGTAAGCTAGCCCATGAGCTAAGCAGGTATGTATTGTAAAGCACTGGATCTTAGATGTAACTACTATGGTAGTGATTTATTCTTGGTATTCGATTGTCGACTATGTGTGTTAGCTATTTATCTAGGGACTGACATAGTAAACATAGAGATTTAGGGCCCAACTCGGGACCTGGTCGTGACAATTACCATCCGGGCTAACGAGCTCATACACCATAAATGCAATAGCTTCAGGTGTGTTGAAAAGAGTTTTGTTGACCGGAGCTTCAGGAATCCACTTATCATGCCAAATGTTGGTTGAGACACCATCCCCAATCCTTCTGATCAACCCAGCTCAAGAGCAGTCCTTCCCTTCAAAATAAAACCCCAGGTGTGAGTACAGTTCTTCTTCCTAGCCGAAAAATGCGAGAGTTATGGAACTATTTTACTTTCAGCACTTGAACGCATAGAGAGGTCAGGTTTGTGAGTAGTCTCCATCCTTGTTTACCAAGCATAGAGAAGTTGAATTGGTAAAAATCCTGAAAACCCATACCCCCCTCCTGACACTTGGGAAGACCAATCTCGGACCACTTCCGTCGATGCATTTTCAGGTGTTCAACATCTCCACCCCCACAAAAACCTAGCCATGGCACTAGTAGTCTTCTTACAAGTAGTTTTGGATAAGAAGAAACAACTCATGGAGAAAGTAGGAATAGCCTGAGGTACATACTTCACATATACCTCCCGCCCCGCCGCACACCACTCAACATTTTCACAGACAAGGCATTGATGATAGAGCCGACCTGGGTAGCAATCTTCTCAAAGACAACAAAAAAACCATGCCCCAACGCCTTCGAGAGGCCGTGATAATATTCCTCGAAAGATTCCGCAGCAATATTGAGCTCCCATCCAACCTCCTCTTTGGCCACAATAGAGCAGTTTTTGCTAAAGAGAATCGCCAATTTGGTTTTACTAACCAGTTGGCCAGAGCTCCTGTAATAAGCATTTTTAGCCGTACAATCTCAAAATTTATAGCCCAAGAAGATATTAAACAATCATCCACAAAAAAGAGATATGATATCCAAGGAGCATGGATACCCACACGAACCAGTTTGGCCAAGATTCGTGGACCTGAGAAGTTCAGAAGGCTGGAAAATCCCTCGATACAAGCAATAATAAATAAGGAGGAGTTGCCCCCTGCCTGATGACCCTAGACGACTTAAAACTTCCAGAAAGCTTTCCATTGACCTTGACATAAAAAATAAAATAATTCACACATCTCATAACTAGATGAACGCAACTAGGAGAAAATGCCAACCTGATCATGACATCTTTCAAGTAGGTCCATCCGACCCTATAATATGCCTTTGCCATATTCACCTTCACAACATAAGCAACCATCTTTCCATTCTTCCTTTTCAAGTAGTGGATGCATTTCTAAGATGCCAAAATATTATTTGATATAAATCTATGGGCACAAAGGCACTCTGCTCAATAGAAATAATCTCATCAAGAAGGACCTATAGGTGGTTAGCAAGCACCTTCGAGCAGATTTTGTAAAAGACATTGCATAAGGAGATGGGCCAAAAGTGACATAGGTCCCAAGGATGCTTAATTTTGGGGATAAGCACTAGGATAGATTTGTTGAAGTCATCTGGCATAGGTCCACCATTTAGGAAGTCTAACACAACAACACAAACATTGTCCTTGAGTAGATCCCAGTGGTTTAAAAAACTAGAGTAAAAGCATCGGGCCTGGGGGAGATATTAGGTTCCATCATAAACAAACCCCTTTTCAGCTCTGAAACAAAGAAGGGCTTGGTAAGTTCCTCATTCATTTGATCAGTGACTTTGGAAGGCACAAATCGAGTCACCACAATGGTCACAAGAGTATCCTGCACGAAGAACCAAATTAAAAAAACTGTGCCAAGTCTTTCCAACTGCTTTTGATCATAACAACATGAATTACCGTCCATGCGCAATGATATGATTTTATTACCTCTCCCTTTGTCCCAACATTTGGCATGAAAGGACCCCATGTTTCTGCCACCCTCCTTAATACACCTCACTCGAGAGCGTTCCCATCATCGTATCCTCCCTAGCCAAGAGTTCTGAGATGGGTATGAGGGTATACCTTTCCTGCCTCCTTGGCCAACAACGAATGGAATTAGCCCTGAGTTCCATGAGCCTCGAGCTAAAGCTTTGAACTCTCCTTTAACTGAACCAAAAACATCTCTACTCCAAGGTTACAGAAACCCCCTAAGAAGCAAAGGGAAGACTAGAGCCCCCAAGAGTATTGGAATTAGGGGTCCAAGCCTCTGTAATCAATTGTTCATAACTATCATCTCTCCCCAACATATTCTCGTAGTTGGAAGGATGTACCTCAAGAAACGCAACATGATCATATTCGGATGTCTTGATATGTTTCACAGACGAGGAGCCAAAATGATATATGAATCTATCATCTGCCAAGGCATAATCAAGTCAGACTTTAACATTCTTGTCGTCATGCTACCGGTTATCCCAGGTATAGGGAAGGCCACCAAACCCAAATCTCTAAATCAACACTACTTCACTAAATCCAGAACCAAACCATTTGACATTGTTCACGCGAGTGCTACTTGTGAGTTGCCTTGGGATTTCCCCAAAGAGGAGAGCAGATCCAGTACAATAGAAGTATTTCCCTTAGTGAGAACCAAGGTTATCGAACCAATAGGAGAACCAAGAAAATTCCTTTCAACAACACCTACACACACAAAACCAAACACTTTCACCCAACGCGGGTAAGAGGGTTGTCAAGCCCTTTGAACTCGTTACTTGCAAGGATTAAATCTTGATGTAACATATATTGCAAATAATAAAGTAAAAACAAATAATAAAATACAACGAGGTAGTTTAGGAGTTTTTGCATTTATGTGTAAGTAGACCTAAGGGCCATAGTGTTTACTACAGGCTTCTATCTTGAAAATAACATACGGTGGGTAGACAAATTAGTGTTGGGCAATTGAATGAATTGCACATAGTTATGACATGTTATTCCCGACAATGATCATGTATATAGGCATCACGTCCACAAACAAGTAGACCGAAATGATTCCACATCTACACTATTACTCCACTTTGAGAGTGCTTCTATGCTTGACTCTCTAGGTATTAAGTTCATAACAAATGGAGTAATGCTTGGAGCAAGGTGACATGATGTAGACAAAATAAGACAAGTAATATGTTCATGTCTTGTCATTTTATCCTTAATGGAAACACTACAAATACGTGTCTTATCCTCTTCTGTCACGAGGATGTAGAGCACCGCAAGATTGAACCACTACAAGGCACCACTCCCATTGAAGATACGCCTGTCTAGTTTGCCAAACCAAACTTATAGATCGGAGAGAAATACGATGCTATAATAATCATGCTAATAGAATCCATAGTACACTCAATTAATTTCAATGAATAAAAACCCACAATTCATCGGATCCCAACAAATATACAACAAAAGAAGATTACATCAGATAGATTCCCCGATGAAATTTGTATTGAAGATCAAAGAGAGAGAAGAAGCCATCTAGGTACCAGATATGCATCCATAGGTCTTTGGTGGACTACTCACGCATCATAGTGGAGGCATAAAGGTTGATGTAGATGGCCTCCATGGTCGATCCCCCTTTCGACAGAGTATCGTAAAAGGTCTATAGATGGCCTCGCGTCAGAACAGAGGCCTGCGGCGGCGGAAATAGTGTTTCAGGTGGCTCTCTGTTGGTTTCGTAATTTTAGAGAATTTATGGACGTGGAATTAGGTTAGACGGAGCCACGATGGGCCAACAAGGCAGTAGGGCGCTCCCTGTTGCATTGTTGTCTCCCTGCGTCGCTTCCGGACTCCCCTCAAAGCTTCTCGGGTCTCTTTTCTCCAGAAAAAAATCATCAAAAGGTTTTGAAGCGTTAGGACTTCGGTTGGTTCAGATTTCTTGGAAAACCAAAAATAGACCAAAACAACAACTGGCACTTGGCACTTGGTTAATACATTAGTTCCCAAAAATGATACAAGATAACATATAATTGCATATAAAGTACCCTAGATTGATAATATAATAACCTGGAATGAACAATGATTATAGATATATTGGAGATGTATCAGCACCCCCAAGCTTAATTCCTGCTCGTTCTCGAGTAGGTAAATGATTGATATGTCTCCAACGTATCTATATTTTTTGATTGTTCCGTGCTATTATATTATCATTCAAGGGTACTTTTTAAGCATTTCCTTGTTGTTTTATATTATTTCTGAGCACTAACCTATTAACATAGTGCCAAGTGCCAGTTGTTGGTTTCTACATGTTTTTGGCCTTTCCGGAAAACTGTACCAAACGAAGTCCAAATACCCCGAAACTTGTTGATGATTTTTTCTGGACAAAGTTAAGACCTAGAAGCTCCGGAGGAAGACCAGAGGGCACACAAGGTGCCTCCAAGCCAACAGGGCGCGTCCGGGGAGGTGGGCGCGTCCTGATGGCTTGGGGCCACCTCCCAGCTCCTCTTGCCCGGGTCTCTTTGCTATAAATTATCGTATATCGCCAAAACCCTAGAGAGCCTCCTGAACACTTTTCCATCGTGTGCACATCTGGAGACCTATTCCGGTGCCTTGCTGGAGGGGGGTCGATCAGGGAGGGCCTCTACATCAACCTTGCTACTCCCATGGTGATGTCTGAGCAGTTCACCATAGACCTACAAGTCCGTAGTTAGTACCTAGATGGCTATCTCTCTCTATATTCTTCATTGCAAAGATCGCCGCGATTCCCATGATGATCTATCTTGTGTAATCAATGTTTGTGGTGTTTCTATTGGGATCCAATGAATTGTGGGATTATGTTCATATTATTCATGAAAATATATTGAATCCTTCCTGGTTATTTATATGCATGATTCCTATAGCTTCTTAATGCCCTTTGATCCATCGGTTTGGTTTGGAAAACTAAATTGATTTATCTTCAAGTGGGAGTGGTGCGTTGTAGTGGGTTTAATCTTGCGGTGCTCAATCCCACTGACAGAAAGGGACACGACACGTATTTTATTGCTGTCACTAAGGGTAAAACGATGGGGTTCATTCATATTGATTTGATTTACTTTGTCTACATCAAGTCATCATCTGTAAAGTGCGTCTAGTGCCACCCTTATTGGTTTTGGAGTATTGAAGACAAATGTGGTTGAGGGACTAATATGTTTGTGAGAGTACACAGGATAACACAGTTAGAAGTCCCTAGAGTTTTGGTTTAGCCGTCAAAGACGACCCCCAAAAATGTCCAAAGACATTGATGACGGCTGAAGCCATTGGTGGTATGCGGAGATATTCGCTTGAAGATAATGAAACACAAAGACAAAGTCTTTTGGTAGTTTTGCTTCTTCTTTCCCGAGTCATAGGAACCACCGTACTATGAAATGGGGTCAATGTGAACGAAGTCAAATGCTGACGTGATGCTCAACCCATACCTATGAGTGAAGACATTGAGAGGAAATCTCTTCCAGAGTTGGTTGAGTCAGCTTTACTTGAAGTCCAAATAACTTGCCGTGTGCATTTGAAATCTGATCGCTGTGACACTTGTCGGTTGGCCATTGACCCATGGTCATATTGTTCATATCAGGTCGGGTTGCCTTCTGGCTATAAAAGCCCACCCCTCCACCATAAACAGGTGGCTTCTCAGAGAGAGATACGACTGTTGTTGTTTTGGAGCTACCCACCTCGAAGACATTGAGAGAGAAATATCCTGCGAGGATAAACCTAAACACCTAGATCTAGTGTGTTGAGCATCACCGAAGTCATTCTGTTCTGAGTGAACTGAAGAATTATTACACTTGAAGACTGTGATCTTCCAGACGGTTAGGCGTTGTGGTCTAGTGCATCCAAGAGTCATTGTGGATTGCTGGGTGACCATGGTCTAGTGCGTCCAAGAGTCATTGTGTACTGCCGGGTGACCAAGTTTGTACAAGTTTGAGAAGTCTCCCCTGAAGACTTACCCGAGTGATTGGGCACTCTCTAAGTGACTTCGGCTCAAGGGGAATAAGGTGAAGACGAGGTCTTTTGAGTTCAGTCTCAGCCTCCCTAACCAGACATACAGTTGTCACAACAACAGGAACTGGTCCAAGAAATCATGTGTCTTCATCAAGCAACTGGTTCTGTCCCTGACTCTTACAATTCTGCATTGCACCATGAAGCCATTGCTTGTTCATCTCATGTGAAGACATTAACCGAAGACATTCCTTCTTGCTGTTTATCTTCATACTGTCTAAGTTAATCTTCGATACTTCTTAGATTTCATGATGATTATGTTGTACCTATCTGAATGTCTTCGTTGTTTTCTTAGCCTTGCATAAATCCTTGATTGATATCCCTACCTGATCCTAAATTGCTTCTGCTTTCTTTGAATACATTTACTGTTTCGAAGCTTTTGATAAAAATCGACTATTCACCCCCTCTAGTCGATAACTAGCACTTCAATTGGTATCAGAGCAAGGTACTCCCTTGTTCTATGTTTCGGTTCAACCACCTAGAGTTTTAGCTATGTCGACTGCAGGGATAATCAAGGTCTCCGCTGTGTGCCCTATCTTCGATGGCACTGCCTACCCCTACTGGAATAACAAGATGCACATGCATCTCGAAGCCATTGACAACGACCTCTGGTATGTTGTCATGGCTGATATTCCCAAGGTTGGAGAAGGTGTCACTGATGACACACAAGTGTAGGGGTCAAACGTAGTCCTTTCGATAAGTAAGAGTGTCGAATTCAACAAGGAGGAGAAGGAAATGACAAGCAGTTTTCAGCAAGGTAATTTCTGCAAGCACTGAAATTGTAGGTAACAAGTAGTTTGATAGCAAGATAATTTGCAACGAGAAAGTAACAATAATGGTAAATAAAGTGCAGAAAGATAGCCCAATCCTTTTGTGGCAAAGGACATCCCAAAACAGTCTCTTATAATAAGCAAAGTGTTCTTGAGGGTACACGGGAATTTCATCTAGTCACTTCCATCATGTTGGTTTGATTCGTGTTCGCTACTTTGATAATTTGATATGTGGGTGGACCGGTGCTTGGGTAGTGCTCTTACTTGAACAACCTCATACTTATGATTAACCCCCTCGCAAGCATCCGCAACTACAAGAAAAGTATTAAGATAAAATCTAACCATAGCATTAAACATGTGGATCCAAATCAGCCCCTTACGAACTAGCGCATAAACTAGGGTTTAAGCTTCTATCACTCTAGCAACCCATCATCTAATAACTACTCCACAATGCATTCTCTTAGGACCAAGGATGGTGAAGTGGCATGTAGTCAACGTTCACATGACACCACTAAGGGAATCACAACAAACATATCATCAAAATATCGAACACATAATAAATTCACATGATTACTTGCAACATGACTTCTCCCGTGACCTCAAGACCAAAGGTAACTACTCACAAATGATATTCATGCTCAAAGTCAGAGGAGTATTAAATAGCATAATGGATCTGACCATATAATCTTCCACCAAATAAACCATATAGTAATCAACTACGTAATGTAATCAACACCACTAGTCACCCACATGAACCAATCTGAGGTTCCGGTACAAAGATTGAACACAAGAGATTAACTAGGGTTTGAGAGGATATGGTGTTGTTGATGATGTTGATGAATAATGGCCACGCAAAGATGAGAGGGTTGTTGGTGATGACGATGGCTTTGATTCCCCCTTCGGGAGAGAAGTTCCCCCGACGGAATCGCTCCGCCGAAGGGCAAAAGTGCTCCTGCCCAAGTTTCGCATCGAGACGGCGGTGTTCCATCTCAAAGGTCCTCCCCTTATTTTTTCAAGGTCAAAACACCTTAAATAACAGAAGATAGACTCCGGAGGCGGGCCCTTCTAAGCACAACTCAAAATAAGGGGAGAATTATCGCTTTGGAGCTATCTAGATTAATAACACCGAAGGTACTAACCCGAAGGTGGTCAATTGACAAAGAATTAAACATTATATCTCAGGTACGCCTATTAATGTTGAAAGCAATGTTATACAAACCATGACACCGGAGGAACAAATAAGAGAAACCTTCCGGAACACTCCAAGATCGTATAAAAGAAGAGGTACGAGATATGGTAAGTAAACAGACTCTGAAAAATCCGCAAAAATATTTTCTGTCAGTTTGGAATATTACAAAAATTAGGAAAAATAAGAAATAAATAGGAAAGCAACCGAGGTGAGCATGATACACCAGGGTCCGCCTGCCCTGGCTCCGAAGGTTGTCATGTGCTTTTTTAATTTGTATGGCAAATCCCTTCGTGAAAAAGAACGTCACATTGTATTGCCCCCTTGTGATAGCAACCTTTATTATGTATTCCATCGCTTTTATTACTTTTCCATCACAAGTTCGTACAACACTCAATTTTCTCTTACACTAATTGATCAAACACATTTAGAAGACATTTTTATTGCCTCAGTGCACCGATGACAACTTACTCGAAGGATCTTATTAATTCCATGGGTAGGTATGGTGGACTCTCAAACATGAGTTTGGGTTTGGGGTTTTTGGATGCACAAGTAGTATCTCTACTTAGTGCGGAATTTTTGGCTAGCAAAGATATTGAGCAAGCTCCACATGTTGAAGGATCTATGACAATATAACTTCTATGTGAATATGAACAAGCACAAATCATTAGGTTGTCTTTCTTGTCCAACGTCAAATATTTTGGCATTTATTATTCAATGGGGGCTCACAATGATAAAAGATGTCCAAGAGATAGTGTATTTGCAAGTGAATCTTCTCTTCCCTAATTAATTCTTTAATGAGTTGCATCATTGACCAATTCTATGTTTGTCAATCTCCAATAAATTTTACCACTTATACTTTTCCTTATGTGATATCATTACTCACCATAAGATTAGCATCTGATCTTTTTTCATTCATTTTCTTTTATTATGATTGTAACAAGAAAGTAAAGAAGCAAAAGCTCAAACTAAACTTTATTGTACAACTCTCACTCGATTACATAGATAGATAGATCACGAAACTAGCACTCGAAAATAGATCATACTAAAATTTTGTTCAACTAAATCACTAAAAGGCTAAGGATCGAAATAAAAATTAAAGGTAAAAAGTGATGGTGATACGATACCAGGGCATCTCCCCCAAGCATGGCTCAAGCCAAGGGTAGTACCCATACCTGTGTACTCAATTCTCCTTTGGTGGTGAAGATGATGAAGGTGGTGGTGATGAAGAAGTAGTAGGTTTGTTCTCCGGCTTCCAGGGCAAGGGTTCACCATCAAAAGTTGATGCACGAGTTCCTTGAGTCCTTCAACTGGCAGCTAAACTCATACCTTTATATCTTGCTTCATACTCAATAACTTGATTTTGAAGATCATAAATTTGACTTTGCAGAAAGTTGATTTGCTCGTTGAAGGTGAAGACGATGTCCTTCATGCATCGGCCATCCACCATGTGATCACGGGAAAATTCCATGATCATGGAGTGATTGGCACTCAGTCCACGCTCCACCATTTGTTGGCACCTGAAGACGTCTTGTTCCACTGGTTCAAGCCTGGCCTCCATGCTTCCCGTCTTCTTGGCCCTTGAACATCTTGGATGTGGAGAACCCCATCACACATAGCAATGGCTTGAGGGTGCTTCATCACCTCCCACAAGTACGGATTGATGACCTTCTGCAAGAACTTGTCCTTGGGGGAACTTGGTGGAGCCATGGAGATCTGGATCTGACAAGAAACAACATGAAGAAAGAACATAGAATATTTCCGCGATGCCGTGGTCAAAAGAATCGGGGATATATAGAGAGAATTTTTATTCTTGGGAAACAATCATATGGAAGGAAAACGGAGTCGGGAATGTTTCCAAGGAGAGCACAACCCACCAGGGCGCGCCAGGGGGGCAGGCGCGCCGTGGTGTATTGATAACCCACAAGTATAGGGGATTAGTTGTAGCATTTCTCGATAGGTAAGAGTGTCGAACCCAACGAGGAGCTAAAGGTAGAACAAATATTCCCTCAAGTTCTATCGACCATCGATACAACTCTACGCATGCTTAACGTTCGCTTTACCTAGAACAAGTATGAAACTAGAAGTACTTTGTAGGTGTGATAGGATAGGTTTGCAAGATAATAAAGAACACGTAAATAAAATCTAGTGGCTTCTTAGATAAAGAAACAACTAAGTTAGTCTTAGTAGAGAGCTTTTTGTCACAAGAAAGTTATTTGTCCCTAGGCAATCGATAACTACATCGATAATCACTATTGCAATTGTATATGAGGGAGAGGCATAAGCTAACATACTTTCTCTACTTGGATCATATGCACTTATTATTAGAACTCTAGCAAGCATCCGCAACTACTAAAGATCATTAAGGTAAAACCCAACCATAGCATTAATATCAAGTCCTCTTTACTTCCATATGCAACCCCCCACCTACTCGGGTTTATGCTTCTGTCACTCAAGAAACCCACCATAGGAAAATCATAAACACATTGCAACACCCTACAACGAGGATCCCTCACACTTGCTTGACATGGAGAGCACCATAGGAAAACACCAATAATAAAACATGCAACTCAAACCAATCATGATCATCAATCAACCCATAGGACAAAACGGATCTACTCAAACATCATAGGATAGCCATACATCATTGGGAAATAATAGATAGTGTTGAGCACCATGTTTAAGTAGAGATTACAGCGGGGAGAAGGAGTGTTACACCGCTGCATAGAGAGGGAGAGAGTTAGTAATGACGGCGGCAAAGTTGTTGGTGTAGATCGCCGTCACGATGATGGCCCCGGTGGCGTTCTGGTGCCACCAGGAGAGAGGGGGAGAGAGCCCCCTCCTCCTTCTTCTTCCTTGGCCTCCCCCTAGATAGGAGGAGGGTATCCCCTCTGGTCCATGGCCTCCATGGCGACGGAGGGGCGAGAGCCTTCCGAGATTGGATCTCTCTCTTTGTTTCCATCTGTTTCTGCGTTCCTAGATTTTGTCCTTTCACCATTTTTGAAATATCCGGAGATCCGTAACTCCGATCGGGCTGAAATTTTGAGGGGATTTTTATTATAAAAATATATTCTCTCCGGCGAAATGAGAGCTCAAACCGACCTAAGGGCTGGCCACAAGCCACCCTGGCACTGCTAGGGGGTAGGTCGCGCCCCTGTGGCTTGTGGCCCCCTTGGGCATCGTCTTGTGTTGATTCTATTTCCCAAAAAATCACATACATTCCAAAAAAATCTCCGTAAGTTTTTATCGTGTTTGGACTTTGTTTGGTATGGATATTCTGCGAAGCAAAAAACACGCAACAAACAGAAACTGGCACTGGGCACTTGATCAATATGTTAGTCCCAAAAATAGTATAAAAAGTTGCCAAAAGTATATGAAAGTTGTAGAATAATGGCATGAAACAATCACAAATTATAAATACGACAGAGACGTATCAGCATCCCTATGCTTAATTCGTGCTCGTCCTTGAGTAGGTAAATGATAAAAAAGCATAATTTTTGATGTGGAATGCTACCTAGCATAATCTTGTTCATACAATCTAATCATGGCATGAATATTAAGACACGAGTGATTCAACGCAATAGTCTATCATTTGACATTAAGACAATAATACTTGAGGCATACTAATAAAGCAATCATGTCTTCTCAAAATATCATGGCTAAAAGAAAGTTATCCCTACAAAATCATATAGTCTGGCTATGCTCCATCTTCCCCACACAAAGTATTTATATCATGCACAACCTCGATGACAAGTCAAGCAATTGTTTCACACCTTCTATGTTCTCAAACCTTTTCAACTTTCACGCAATACATGAGCATGAGCCATGCATATAGCACTATAGGTGTAATAGAGTATGGTGGAGGTCGTAAGGAAAAGGATAAGATAGTCTCACATCAACTAGGCGTATCAGCGTGCTATGGAGATGCCCATTAGTAGATATCAATGTGAGTGAGTAGGGATTTCCATGCAACGGATACACTAGAGCTATAAGTGTATGAAAGCTCAAAAAGAAACTAAGTGGGTGTGCATCCAACTAGCTTGCTCAAGAAGACCTAGGGCAATTTTAGGAAGCCCATCATTGGAATATACAAGATAAGTTATATAATGAAAAATTCCCACTAGTATATGAAAGTGACAAAATAGGAGACTCTCTATCATGAAGATCATGGTGCTACTTTGAAGCACAAGTGTGGAAAAAGGATAGTAGCATTGTCCCTTCTCTCTTTTCTCTCTTTTTCATTTTTTATTTTTGGTGGGCATCTTTGGCCTCATTTTTTTGGAATTTATTGGCCTCTTCTATTATTTTTAAACTCTGGAGTCTCGTCCCAACTTGTGAGGGAATCATAGCTTCCATCATCCTTTCCTCACATGGGGCAATGCTCTAATAATGATGATCATCACACTTTTTTACTTACAGCTCAAGAACGATACCTAGTACAAAATATGACTCTATATGAATGCCTCTGATGGTGTACCGGGATGTGCGACGATATAGCATAGCAAATCACATCAAAAAACGAACAAAGCATGAAAACATCATGCTAGCTATCTTACGATCATGCAAAGCAATATGACAATGATGGTGCGTGTCATAATAAACGGAACGGTGGAAGTTGCATGGCAATATATCTCAGAATGGCTATGGAAATTCCATGATAGGTAGGTATGGTGGCTGTTTTGAGGAAGGGTATATGGTGGGTTTAATACATCGGTGAAAGTTGTGCGGTACTAGAGAGGCTGGCAAAGGTGGAAGGGTGAGAGTGCGTATAATCCATGGACTCACATTAGTCATAAAGAACTCACATACTTATTGCAAAAGTATATTAGTTATCGAAGCAAAGTATTAGACGCATTCTCCTAGGGGATAGGTTGGTAGGAGTTAACCATCGCGCGCTCCCGACCCTCACAGAAAGGATGACAATCATTAAACAAATCATGCTCCGACTTCGTTACATAACGGTTCACCATACATGCATGCTACGGGAATCACAAACCTTTAACACAAATATTTCTACCAATCCACAATTACTCACTAGCATGACTCTAATATCACCATATTTATGTCGCAAAAATTATTGCAAGGAATCAAACATATCATATTCAGTGATCTACAAGTTGTATGTAGGATTTTATGACTAACCATGTGAATTACCAACTCCTGTTAACTCTCTAAGTAGATATAAGTGAAGCATGAGAGTTTAATTGTTTCTACAAAATATATGCCCACGCTCTAACAAATATAAGTGAAGCAAAAGAACATTCTACAAATGGCTGTTTTCTTTGTGTAGAGAAATAGGCAATCCAAACTCCAAATGATATAAGTGAAGCACATGAAGCATTCCATAAAGCCATACTCAAAAGATATAAGTGAGGTGCAAAGAGCCTTCTATAAATCAACCAAGGACTTTCTCATACCAGCATGGTGCATTATTAAAATAAAAATAAAAATCACACGACGCTCCAAGATTTACGCATATCATGTGACGAATAAAAATATAGCTCCAAGTAAAATTACCGATGGTTGTTAGAAGAAAGAGGGGATGCCTTCCGTGGCATCCCCAAGCTCAGTTTCTTGGGAGTCCTTGAATATTACCTTGGGTTGTGTCGGGCATCCCCAAGATTAGTCTCTTTCCACTCCTTATTCCTTCATCCATTGTGGTCTCACCCAAAACTTGAAAACTTCAATCACACAAAACTTAAAAAATCCTTGTGAGATACGTGTAAAGCAAATTACCACTTTAAGTACTGTGGCCACCCAATTCATATTTTGTTTTTGCATTTTAGCTACTACAATATAACTTTTCCATGGCTTATACCAGCGATACAATCGATAGTTTCATCAAACAAGCAAAACAATGCATCAAAAACAGAATCTGTCAAAAACAGGACAATCTGTAGTAATCTGAACATTCACCATACTTCTGTAACTCTAACAATTCTGAACTAGGACTTAGTCAATAATTTGTATAAAAGTATTGTGTGAAAAATTCAGAATTTTTTCATGCTCCAGTCAAATATAGAAATTCAAACACTTCAGCAAAAGTTTCTGTTTTTACAAAACACATATCAAACAAGCAATTTAAACATCCTAAAGGTAATTATTGGCACATTATTTTTATAATAAAAATGGATTTGTACAAGGGGATATTTTTTTGTTGTTGAAAAGTTTCTGTAATCAAGATTCACAAAGTTTCCATGGGCATGAACAAAGTTCAAGGCTAGCCCCCACTTCAATGTTGCTCGTCTTTCTCACTTTCACTTTTCTTTTTGAAAAAGTTTTAAGTTCCCCACTTTTTTGTTTTTTAATTATTTAAAATCACACAACAGAATAAAATGACTCTCTAAAACTTTCGGGTTGTCTCCCTGGCAGCGCTTTTTTAAAGCCATTAAGCTAGGCATAAAGTGCTCAAGTAATGGATCCACCCGGATCCCAAGGTATGTCAAAGCCAATTTTAATTAACAATGATTTTTAATTTAATAGTGAGCACAAAGTAACATATATCATGCAACAACGAAGTCTAGCTTTCGTCCTATGCATCGGCATGTCATAAAAGAACAATTCATGCACACAAAGTAAAGGCCAATGCATAAGATAAACAGTTTCTTGCAATTTTATCGTATTGGAAACATAGAGAGGTGGAGATGTAGTTCCTCTCTCATAATAATTGCAAGTAGGAGCAGCAATCACATGCATATTATATCTATCAAAATCATCATGTGTAATAGTAAAAGGCAACCCATATATATAATGCTTAATAAGTGCAAACTTCTCCGATATAGTGTAGTTGGGAGAATTCAAAAAGATACTAGGACTATCATGTGTGGGTGCAATAGCAAAAAATTCATGTTTAACATAAGAAACTATAGCAAGTTCATCTCCATAAGCATCATTCATATTGGCATCATGGCCACAAGCATAGCAAGCATCAAGTTCATCAAAAAGGGATATTTCAGAAAAATCCAAGGGATCATAGCAATCATCATAGAATTCATCCTTCGGTATGTGCGAAGGGTGATTAAACAATGTATGTGTTGAAGAGTTACTCCTATTAGAAGGTGGACACAGGTAGCTAATTCGCTCTTCCTCCTTTTGTTCTTCGTTCTCCTCCTCATCTTTTTCATCTAATGAGCCTACAATTTTAGCAACTTCCTCTTCCATAGATTCATGCAAAATATTAGTCTCTACCAAGGCAGTGGTCATTCTTTCAATAAACTCTTTAACATAAGCATTAGAAGCATAGTTTTCATAGCAATATTGAACTATGACAAAATTTCTAGATTTGTAAAGAGTAGCATCCAACTTTTCAATGAAAGAAGCAATTTCATAGGCACCCTTGAAAGCAACAAATTCTTCAATTTGTTCAACATCATTATAGCAATAGGCCTTCTTGGCATAAGGGGATAATATTTCATTATCATTAAACATACATTGGTAGGGAAGGTGTTTTTTAGCTTCTTTAGAACAACAAGTAAAATCATGCAATTCACACAAGTTCCAAGCATAACAACACAAAGTATTAATTTGATGCAAAAGAGTTTCCCTTTTTGAGATATTAGGTGTCTCACATAATGAGCATGCTCATTTAATGACTTTCCCTCAACTAAGTTAGTTTGGTTTTCAGCACAAGCACAAGTGGATCGAAGATGACCCAAGTAATATTCTTCGATGGTACGAAACACTAGTGGTTCCTCGACTTTTGGAGCTGCAAGTACAACTACTTTTTTTGGTATTTTAGGTTTCCCACCCATATCTAAAGATATAAAACAACTTAGAAAATAAAATAAAAATTACTTAGTGATAAAGCAAACAAGCACACACGAGAATATTCACCCCACGCTATTGCTCCTCGGCAACGACACCAGAAAGAGGTCTTGATAACCCACAAGCAGGGATCAGTTGTAGCCTTTCTCGATAAGTAATAGCGTCGAACCCAATGAGGAGATAAAGGTAGAACAAATATTCCCCTCAAGGTCTATCAACCACCGATACAACTCTACGTATGCTTAACATTCGCTTTACCTAGAACAAGTATGAAACTAGAAGTACTTTGTAGGTGCGATAGGATAGGTTTGCAAGATAATAAAGAACACGTAAATAAAATCTAGGGGCTTCTTAAATAAATAAACAACTAAGTTAGTCTTAGTAGAGACCTTTTTGTCACAAGAAAGGTATTTGTCCCTTGGCAATCGATAGCTAGACCGATAATCACTATTGCAATTTTATATGAGGGAGAGGCATGAGCTAAGATACTTTCTCTACTCGGATCATATGCATTTATGATTGGAACTCTAGCAAGCATCCACAAATACTAAAGATAATTAAGGTAAAACCCAACCATATCATTAAGTATCAAGTCCTCCTTACTCTCATATGCAACAAGCCACCTACTCGGGTTTATGCTTCCGTCACTCAAGCAACCCACCATAGGCAAATCATGAACACATTGCAATACCCTACAACAAGGATCCCTCTCGCTTGCGTGACATGGAGATCACCATAGGAAAACACCATTAATAAACATGCAACTCAAACAAATCATGATCATCAATCAACCCATAGGACAAAACGGATCTACTCAAACATCATAGGATAGCCATACATCATTGGGAAATAATATATAGCGTTGAGCACCATGTATAAGTAGAGATTACAACAGGGAGGTGGGGTGTTACACCGCTGCATAGAGGGGGAGAGAGTTGGTGATGACGACGGCGAAGTTGTTGGTGTTGATTTCCGTCACGATGATGGCTAATAACCCACAAGTATAGGGGATCGCAATAGCTTTCTAGGGTAGAGTATTCAACCCAAATTTATTGATTCGACACAAGGGGAGCCAAAGAATATTCTCAAGTATTAACAGCTGAGTTGTCAATTCAACCACACCTGAAAGTCTTAATATCTGCAGCAAAGTATTCAGTAGCAAAGTAATATGGAAGTAACGGTAACGGTGGCAAAGTGATAGTAGCAGTTTTGTAGTGATTGTAACAGTAGCAACAGAAAAGTAACTTAGCAAAGACCAATATGTGAAAAGCTCGTAGGAAATGGATTGTTGATGGATAATTATGTCGGATGGAATTCATCATGCAACGGTTATAAAATAGGGTGACACAGAACTAGCTCCAATTCATCAATGTACTGCAGGCATGTATTCCATGTATAGTCATACGTGCTTATGGAAAAGAACTTACATGACATCTTCTGTCCTACCCTCCCGTGGAAGCAGGGTCCTAATGGAAACTAAGGGATATTAAGATCTCCTTTTAATAGAGAATCAGACCAAAGCATTAGCACTTAGTGAATCCATGAACTCCTCAAACTACGGTAATCACCGGAAAGAATCCCAGTTATTGTCACCCTGGGGGATGCGGATCATAACTCGTAATAGGTGTCTACAACTTGCAAGATAGGATCAAGAACACACATGTATATTCATGAAAACATAATAGGTTCAGATCTGAAATCATGGCACTCGGGCCCTAGTGACAAGCATTAAGCATAGCAAAGTCATAGCAACATCAATCTTAGAACATAGTGGATACTAGGGATCAAACCCTAACAAAACTAACTCGATTACATGGTAAATCTCATCCAACCCATCATCATCCAGCAAGCCTACGATGGAGTTACTCATGAACGACATAGAGCATCATGAAATCGGTGATGAAGGATGGTTGGTGATGACGACAGTGTCGATTTCCCCTCTCCGGAGCCCAAATCAAACTCCAGATCTACCCTCCCGACGAAGAACAGGAGGTGGCGGCGGCTCCGAGTCGTAAAATGCATTGAACTCTTCTCCTTGATTTTGCCTCCCCGAATAGGAATATATAGAAGTGGAAACGAGGTCAAAGAAGCGACAGGGGGCCCACAAGCCACAGGGGCGCTCCCTAGGGGGGTGGGCACGCCCCTGGCTTGTGGCCAGGTGCTTGGCCACCTACAGTTGATTCTTTCGCCAATATTTTTCATTAATTCCAAAAGTATTCTCCATAAATTTTCAGGTCAATCCGAGAACTTTTATTTCTGCACAAAAATAACACCAAGGCAATTCTGCTGAAAATAGCGTTAGTCCGGGTTAGTTCCATTGAAATCATGCAAACTAGAGTCCAAAACAAGGGCAAAAGAGTTTGGAAAAGTCGATACGTTGGAGACATATCAACTCCCCAAGCTTAAACCTTTGCTTGTCCTCAAGCAATCCAGTTGATAAACTGAAAGTGATAAAGAAAAACTTTTACAAACTCCATTTGATCTTGCTGTTGTAAATATGTCTAACTTATGTTCAGATTTTCAGCAAAGATTACGAAGTAACCACATTCACAATAACATTTAGGTCTCACATTTACTCATATCAATGGCATAATTAACTAGCGAGCAATAACAATAAGTCTCGGATGACAACAATTTTATCAAAACAATCATGATACAATATGACATAATGGTATCTCGCTAGCCCTTTCTAAGACCGCAAAACATAAGTGTAGAGCACCTCTGGAGAAAAAGGACTGACTAGACATTGTAATTCATGGTAAAAGAGATCCGGTCACATTCATACTCAACATCAATTAATAGCAAAACATAGAAACGATGATGGTGCTCTCTAACTGGTGCCTTTTATAAGAGGATGATGACTCGACAATAAAGTAAAATAGATAGGCCCTTCACAGAGTGAAGCATTGATTTGCAGAGGTGCCAGAGCTCGAATTTTTAAAATAGAAATGAATAATAATTTTGAGCGGTATGCTTTCATTGCCAACATAACAACTAAGAGATCTTGATATCTTGCATGCTAGATACATTATAGGCGGTTCCCAAATAGAATAGTAACATTTTTACTCCCCCTCCACCAAATCAATCACACTCCACGGCGGGCCGAATCCACGGGTACCGTACATACAAACACAATCCTGGGGGAGTTTTGTTTATTATAACTTGATTTTATTTTTGAGCATGGGACTGGGCATCCCGAATACTAGCCACTTCCTTGTGAATGATAGTGAATCAACACGTATCGTGAGAATAACCCACCTACCATGGAAGATAGTGACAACCCCCAGTCACTACATGAGCGATTTGGGCATACAAAATAGAATATTTATTTGAAGGTTTGGAGAGTGGCACATGCAAATTTAGTTGGGACGACAGGTAAATACCGCATATAGGTATGTGTGATGGACTCATATGGAACAACTTTGGGTTTATGGAGATGGATGCACAAGGAGTATTCCCGCTTAGTACAAGTGAAGACTAGCAAAAGACTGCGAAGCGACCAACTAGAGAGCGACAACAGTCATAAACATGCTTTGAGATTAACCAACGTTGAATACAAGCATGAGTAGGATATAAATCACCATGAACATAAACATCGTAGAGGTTGTGTTGGGTTTTTTTCAACTACATGCATGAACATGTGCCAAGTCAAGCCACTCGAATCATTCAGAGGAGGATACCATTCTATCATACTACATCACACCTATTTTAATATGCATGTTGGCACTCAAAACTAACCATTATTAACGGTTAGCTAATTAAGCATGGCATGAATAACTATAATCTCTAATTGTCATTGCAAACATGTTCAACCCATAATGAGCTGAATCCCGAACGACGAGCTAATCATATTTACAAAAACAATATAGTTAGAGTTCTTACCAGCTTTTCTCCATCTTCGTCATTTCATCATATATCGTCATTATTGCCTTTCACTTGCATGATCGAACGATGTGAATAATAAGAGTGCACGTGCATTGGACTAAGCTAGAATCTGCAAGCAGTAACTCAAAGGAGAAGGCGAGGCAGTGGGCTCTATGTAAGGTAAACAATAATGCATATGAGAGCCACTCAACATTTCATCGTGATCTTCTCCTTGCGACCCAAATAAAAGAAGTTTCAAAGCAAGAACAAGAAAAACTATTTACACGGGAAAACTCCCAACAAGCAAAAGAAGAACGAGAAATCTTTTTGGGTTTTCTTTTAATGCTACAACTAAACAAACTAGAAGGTAAAGCTAGAACTAATTTTTTTTTGATTTTCTTAAAGGTTAATCAAACACACAAGAAGAAAACATAAAGAAGAAATAAACTACCATGGATAGTACAATGAAAAAGTATGAACACCGACAACTGAAATGATGTGTGAACATGAATGTAATGTCGGTGAGAAATACGTACTCCCCAAGCTTAGGCTTTTGGCCTAAGTTGGTCTAGGGCCACGGTTGGAAATAACCATCTCCAAGATACTCCAGAGGACACCGAGGGTTCCACTGATTAGCGACCTCCTGTGGCTCCCACTGAAAAACTAGGGCCTGATATGGATCAAGGGCCGGTGCCGGATCAGGTGCTAGAGGTTGTGACAAACCCCAATATCAGTAGATGTCACCGGTCATAACAGTGTACCTACCTGAATGAATATTGAACAAGGAAGAAGTAGGCAGAGTAATAATCTCACAAGTACCCTGACTAAATACTATGTTTTAACGTACCCTCCTATCCTTATCTTTTCTAATAAAATCATGTGCTACCATACTATCATAGTCTAAATACCTCTTTGGTAGCAACAATTCCTCTTCCTTGTAAAGCCTAATGGGTATCTCAAAATGTTTAGCTAAGCGATATGCATAGATACCTCCAAATATGGGACCCTTTGAACGGTTTAAATTGAACTGTTTTGCCACGATGACGTCCAGGCTAAAAGTTCTATCACTAAGTAAAGCACGACACAAAATAGCAAGGTCGAGAGCACTAAGGCTTCCACTCTCACCTCAACCAAGTAGACATTTACCCGCAAATAATGAATAATAGCATAAAACAGGAAAATGTACACTAGCTGCTCTGGCCTTCGACACCCCTCTCTCTTCACCCACAGTGATTCAGGCAATAAAATCCTCCATGTCTCTAGGACGTGGTTCACAAATGCTGCCCTCAAAAGGTATTTTGCAAACATTTCAAAATTCGTAAAGTGACATTTCCTTAGGCACATCATATAAATGAAATTCTACCATGGGAGGATTTTTCCTAGGATAAAAGTGAAAATTTTGCACGAAAGTATTAGCGACTAAGAGGTATTGGTCACACTTATCGTGGAGGAAGTCGGTGATGCCTACATTCTCTGCTAAATAATAGAAATCTTCATAAATTCTGGCTGCTCTCAAGAATGCTTCACTTGGCCATTCACATGGACGAACCTCCGCGGTACGAGGGATATTGTATTTAGGCTTCTCACTTTCTTTATCTTTAAAACCCTGGCTTGAAGAGCCTCTTAACAATATCCTCATCATCTCTTTTGCTGAAAAGTAATTCTGAAATTTTTAGTGACTCTAAATAAAGTGAACAAAACTCAACAAAACTCATAGCCACTACTCCCACAAGTGCCTACAAGCTATATGATGCATCAAAACTACTTGGGACCATACAAATTTGACATGCAAGCCCAAGAACAAGGTCACCAAAACAACGAAAAATTGCAATATATAAGGAACTATAACAAGAACTAATTGGACCATTGGCGGAGTCACATACCGATAAGCAATCCCCTAAAATAATTTTGCAAATGGAGTTTTTTTGCAAGGAGATCAAAAATGACAGCAAAATGAGCTAAAACACGGGTTTGAGCAATGGTGGGATTTTTTCTCGAGGAAGACGAAGTGGCTGGGTGCTGGAATAAGTGAGGGGGCCCCACGTGGGACCCATAAGCCACCAGGGCGCGCCTAGGGGGTGGGCGCGCCCTGCAGGCTTGTGGCCCACTGGTGCAGCCCCCTGATACATACTCAGTGCCAAAAAAATTTAAATAATCCAAAAAAAATCATACTAAATTTTCAAGGCATTCTGGGGACTTTTATTTTTGGGTCATTTTTATAATGCACGGATAAAATAGAAAATAGGAAAATATAGTATTTTACTAGAATGAAACTAAGGAACAGAGAATAAAAGTTGGGTACAGAAGGTAGTGCTTTCGAAATTCATCCATCCCATGTTTCATCAAAAAGAATCCATAAATAAGGTTGATCAAGTCTTATTGACAAAGTTTTTTCGAATGACACAGAACTGGAGACCTTTCGAATAACACTACGTTACCTCAATGGGGATATGCATGCCCCCAACAATAAGTATATCATATTTCTTCCTAACAGTAGAAAGAGGGAATTCAAAGCCTCCGATAATAATCGTGGAAACCTTTTCAATGGATTTGACACTATGAACTGGAGGTTGTTTCTTCGGAAAATGTACCGTATGCTCATTACCATTAACATGAAAAGTGACACTGCCCTTGTTGCAATCAATAACAGTCCCTGCAATATTCAAAAAGGGTCTACCAAGGATGATAGACATACTGTCATCCTCGGGAATATCAAGGATAACAAAATCTGTTAAGATAGTAACGTTTGCAACTACAACAGGTACATCTTCACAATACCGATGGGTAAAGCAGTTGATTTATCAGCCATTTGCAAGGAGTTTTCAGTAGGTGTCAACTTATTCAAACCAAGTCCATGATATAAAGAGAAAAGCATAACACTAGCACCAGCTCCAAGGTCACATAAAGAAGTTTTAACATTATTTCCTTTAATAGAGCATGGTATAGTAGGTTCTCCGGGGTCTCCTAGTTTCTTTAGTATTCCACCCTTACAAGTAAAATTAGCAAGCATGGTGGACATCTCAGCTTCGGTATTTTTCTTTTATTTGTCACAATATCTTTCATATACTTAGCATAAGGAGACATTTTCAGAATATCAGTTAAACGCATACGTAAAATGACAGGTCTAAGCATTGCAACAAAGCGTGCAAAATCTTCATCATCCTTTTTCTTGGATGGCTTAGGGGGAAAGGGCATGGGTTTCTGAACCCATGGTTCTCTTTGTCTACCATGTTTCCTAGCAACAAAGTGTCTTTTATTATATCTCTTATTCTTAGGTTGTGGGTTATCAAGATCAAGAGCAGGTTCAATCTCCACATCATTATCATTACTAGGTTGAGCATCAATATGAACATCGCCATTAATATTATCACTAGGCTCATGTTCATCACCAGATTGTGTCTCAACATCAGAAACAGAAAGATCATTTGGGTTCTCAGGTGTATCTATAATAGGTTCACTAGCAACATGCAAAGTACTAACATCATTCGTTTTCCTACTCTTACTAGAACGAATAGGTGCATCAGTATTAACTCTCTGAGAATCTTGCTCAATTCTATTAGGGTGGCCCTCAAGATACAAAGGTTCCTGAGTCATTCTACCACCTCTAGTCACAACTTCAATAGAATGATCATTGTTCTTACTATTCATCTCATTAAGTAAATCATTCTGCGCCTTTAGTACTTGTTCTACTTGAGTAGTTTCCATGGAAGCATGTTTACTAATAATCTTAAGATCATTGATAGTTCTACTCAAATAATCGCTTAAGCGATCAAGCATATAAGCATTATGTTTCAATTTTCTACTAACATAAGCATTAAAATTTTCTTGCTTGACTACAAAGTTATTAAATTCATCCAACCATTGGCTAGCAGGCTTATTATGAGGAATATCTCCTTCATCAAATCTACGGATATAATTTACCTCTACTTCCTATGTCGGGTTATCAAGACCATGTATTTTGTCAATAGGTGGTAGATTCTTAACATCTTCAGCTTTAATACCTTTTTCTTTCATAGATTTCTTTGCCTCTTGCATATCTTTAGGACTGAGAAATAGAATACCTCTTTTCTTCGGAGTTGGATTTGGAGGTGGCTCGAGAATAGTCCAATCATTATCATTGCTCAATATATTGTTCAATAGGAGCTCAGCTTGTTCAATAGTTTGTTCCCTGAAAACACAACCAGCACAACTATCTAGGTGGTCCCTAGAAGCATCGGTTAGTCCACTATCAAAGATATCAAGTATTTCATTTTTCTTGAGAGGATGATCAGGCAAAGCATTAACTAACTGGAGAAGCCTCCCCCAAGCTTGTGGGAGATTCTCTTCTTCAATATGCACAAAGTTAAATATTTCCTGCAAGGCAACTTGTTTCTTATGGGCAGGAAAATATTTTTCAGAGAAGTAATATATCATATCCTACGAACTACACACGCAACCAGGAGCAAGAGAATTAAACCATATCTTAGCATCACCCTTTAATGAGAAAGGAAAGAACTTAAGAATACAGTAATAGCGAATGTTTTCCTCATGAGTAAATAGGGTGGCTAGATCATTCAATTTAGTAAGATGTGCCACAACAGTTTCAGATTCATAACCATGGAAAGGGTCAGATTCAACCAAAGTAATTAACTTAGGATCGACAGAGAATTCATAATCCTTATCAGTAACAAAGATAAGTGAAGTAGCAAACTTAGGATCATATTGCATTCTAGCATTCAAAGATTTTTTCCTTCCACTTGCGAAGCAATTTCTTAAGATCATCTCTATACTTACAAGCAAGAAAGTCCCTAGATACCTCTGCTTCCATAACATAACCCTGAGGTATATCAGGCAATTCATATCGAGGAGAGCTAGACCTAGCAGGTGTCTCATAGTGTTCTGTTTCAATAATTTCATCAGATTCAGAAATATCATCGGTTTCAGTATTGACTGTAGCAATTTGTTCATCAAGAAAGTCACCCAGTGGCACAGTGGTATCAAGCAAAGTATCATCATAAGCATCATGCATAGTAGAAGTAGCATCATCAATTACTTGCGACATATCAGAATTACTAGCAGGTGGTGGTGTCGCAAATTTACTCATAACAGAACGTGAATCAAATGCAGAGCTAGATGGTAGTTCCTTACCTGTCCTTGTAGTTGAGGGGTAGATCTTAGTCTTAGCATCTTTCAGATTCTTCATAGTGATCAACAGATATATATATCCCAAGTGACTCAGAGAACATAACTATGCTCCCCGACAACGGCGCTAGAAAAAGGTCTTGATAACCCACAAGTATAAGGGATCGCAACAGTTTTTGAGGGTAGAGTATTCAGCCCAAATTTATTGATTCGACACCAGGGGAGCCAAAGAATATTCTCGAGTATTAGCAGCTAAGTTGTCAATTGAACCAGACCTGAAAGACTTTATATCTGCAGCAAAGTAATATGGAAGTAACGGTAACAGTGGCAAAGTGATAGTAGCAGTTTTGTAGTGATTGTAACAGTAGCAACGGAAAAGTAACTTAGCAAAGATCAATATGTGAAAACATCATAGGCAATGGATTACTGATGGATAATTATGTCGGATGGAATTCATCATGCAACGGTTATAAAATAGGGTGACACGGAACTAGCTCCGATCCATCAATGTAATGTAGGCATGTATTCCATGTATAGTCATACATGCTTATGGAACAGAACTTGCATGACATATTTTGTCCTACCCTACCGTGGCAGCGGGGTCCTAATGGAAACTAAGGGATATTAAGGCAACCTTTTAATAGAGAACCGGACCAAAGCATTAGCACTTAGTGAATACATGAACTCCTCAAACTACGGTAATCACCGGGAAGAATCCCAGTTATTGTCACCTTGTGGGATGCGGATCATAACTCGTAATAGGTGTCTACAACTTGCAATATAGGATGAATAACACATATATATTCATGAAAACATAATAGGTTAAGATCTCAAATCATGGCACTCGGGCCCTAGTGACAAGCATTAAGCATAGCAAAGTCATAGCAACATCAATCTCAAAACATAGTGGATACTAGGGATCAAACCCTAACAAAACTAATTCGATTACATGGTAAATCTCATCCAACCCATCACTGTCCAGCAAGCCTACTATGGAATTACTCACAAACGGCAGAGAACATCATGAAATTGGTGAGGAAGGATGGTTGGTGATGACGACGGTGTCGTTTTCTCCTCTCCGGAGCACAAATCAGACTCCAGATATGCCCTCCCGATGAAGAACATGAGGTGGCGGTGGCTCCGTATTGTAAAATGCGATGAACTCTTATCCTTGATGTTTTCTTCCCCGAATAGGAATATATAGAAGTGGAAACAAGGTCGGAGGAGCAACAGGGGGCCCACAAGCCATAGGGGCGTGCCTTAGGGGGGTGGGCGTGCCCCTGGCTTGTGGCCAGGTGGTGGCCCCCCTGCATTTGATTCTTTCGCCAATATTTTTCATTAATTCCAAAAATATTCTCAGTAAATTTTTAGGTCAATCCGAGAACTTCTATTTCTACACAAAAATAACACCAAGGCAATTCTACTGAAAACAACGTCAGTCCGGGTTAGTTCCATTCAAATCATGCAAATTAGAGTCCAAAACAAGGGCAAAAGAGTTTGGAAAAGTAGATACATTTGAGACGTATCAATGGCCCCGGTGGCATTCCGGTGGCACCGGTAGAGAGGGGAAGAGAGCCCCCCTTCTTCTTCTTCCTTGGCCTCCCCCTAGATGGGAGGAGGGTTTCCCCTCTGGTCCATGGCCTCCATGGTGGCATAGGGGCGAGAGCCCCTTCGAGATTAGATCTCTCTCTCTGTTTCCATCTATTTCTACGTTCCCAGATTCTGGCCTTTCACCATTTCTTAAATATCCGGAGATGCGTAACTCCATCGGGCTGAATTTTTGAGGGGATTTTTATTATGAAAATATCTTCCTTGTGGAAAAAGGAGATCTCCAACCGACCTAAGGGATGGCCACAAGCCACCCGGGCGCGGCCAGGGGGGTAGGTCGCGCTCCTATGGCTTGTGGGCCCCTCGGGCATGGCCTCATGTTGATTATTTTTCCCAAAAATCACATATATTCCAAAAAATCTCCGTAAGTTTTTATCGGGTTTGGTCTTCGTTTGGTATGGATATTCCGCGGAACAAAAAACATGCAACAAACAAGAACTGGCACTAGGCATTGGATCAATATGTTAGTCCCAAAAATAGTATAAAAAGTTGCCAAAAGTATATGAAAGTTGTAGAAGACTGGCATGAAACAATAAAAAAATTAGATACGACAAAGACGTGTCATGTATCATGCTCACCTCGGTTGCTTTCCTTTTTATTTCTAATTTTCCTATGTTTTTAATATTCCAAAACTGACAGAAAATATTTTTTTGGATTTTTTGGAGTCCGTTTACTTAACATATCATGTAGCTCTTCTTTTTCACGATTTTGGAGTGTTCCGGAAGGTTTCTCTTATGTGTTCCTCCAGTGTCAATAGTAATAGGCGTACCTGAGATATAATGTTTAATTCTTTGTCCATTGACCACCTTCGGCATTATTGATCTGGATAGCTCCAGAGCGATAAACCTCTTCGATAACATATGGTCCTTCCCATTTGGAAAGAAGTTTTCCCGAAAAAATATATAATGAGAGTTGTACAAAAGAACATATTCTCCAACTTTGAATTCCCACTTTTGGATTCTTTTATCATGCTATCTTGTAATAGTTTTTTTGAATAGTTTGGCATTTTCATAAGCTTGGGTTCTCCATTCATCTAGTGAGCTAATATCGAATAACCTCTTTTCACCAGCAAGTTTGAGGTCATAATTGAGTTCTTTAATTGCCCAAAATGCTTTGTGTTCTAACTCTAGAGGCAAATGACAAGCTTTCCCATATACCATTCTTTATGGAGACACACCCATATGATTTTTATTCGTTGTTCTATAGGCCCAAAGTGCATCATCTAGTTTCTTAGACCAATTCTTTCGGGACCTATTGACAATTTTTTTGTAATATTAGTTTTATTTCTCTATTACTAAGTTTAACTTTACCAATAGATTGAGGATGATAGGGTGATGAAATTCTATGGTTAACATCGTATTTAGCAAGCATTTTACAAAAAGCACCATGTATGAAGTGTGAACCACCATCAGTCATTAAATATCTATGGGCTCCAAACCTCAGGAAAATAACTTCTTTAAGCATTTTAATGGAGGTGTTATGATCAGCACTACTAGTTGGAATAGCTTCTACTCACTTAGTAACATAATCAACAACAACCAAAATATGAGTATAGTCATTAGAGGAAGGAAAATGTCCCATATAATCAAAACCCCAAACATAAAATGGTTCAAAAACAAGTGAATAATCCATAGGCATTTCCTGACGCTCACCAATATTACCAATTCTTTGACATTCATCACAAGACAAGACAAACTTACGGGCATCCTTGAAGAGAGTAGGCCAATAAAAACCAGATTGCAATACCTTGTGAGAAGTTCTATCTCCCACATGATGTCCTCCATAGACTTCGGAATGACATTTCCATAGGATTTGTTCTTGTTCATGCTCAGGTACACAATGTCTAATAATACCATCTACTTCTTCTTTATAAATATGTGGGTCATCCCAAAAGTAATGTCTTAAATCATAAATTATTTTTTTATTTTGTTGGCATGTGAAACTAGGTGGTATATATTTAGCAACAATGTAGTTAGCATAATCAGCATACCAAGGAGTGTTTTGAGAAACATTTATCGCAGCTAACTATTCATCAGGAAAACTATCATCAATAGGTAGTGGGTCATCAAGAATACTTTCTAACCTAGACAAGTTATTAGCGACGGGGTTCTTAGCCCCTTTCCTATTAGTGATCTGTAAATAAAATTCTTGAAGCAAGAGAACCCACCTAATGAGTCTAAGTTTAGCATCTTTCTCTTCCATAAGATATTTTATAGTAGCATAATCAGTGTGAACAATAACTTTGGAATAAACGCTGTAAGATATAAATTTATCACAAGCAAACACAACCGCTAAAATTCCTTTTCAGTAGTAGCATAATTTCTTTGGGTACAGACTAGAGTTTTGCTAGGATAATGGATAACATTTAATTTCTTATCAAATATTTGTCCCAGAACAACACCAATAACATAATCACTAGCATCACACATATTCTCTAAAGGCAAGTTCCAATCAGGTGGTTGAATAATAAGTGCAGAAGTTCAGGCTTTCTTAAGAGTTTCAAAGGCTTCTACACAATCATCACTAAGAAAGGGAATATCCTTTTGTAAAATATTAGTGAGAGGCCTAGAAAGTTTGGAGAAGTCTTTAATAAACCTCCTATAGAAACTAGCATGACCAAGGAAACTCTGAATACCTTTAATATCTTTAGGACATGGCATTTTCACAATTGCATCAACTTTAGCTTGATCCACCTCAATACCTCGTTTGGAGATTTTATGCCCCAAGACAATAACTTCATGAACCATAAAGTGGCACTTCTCCCAATTGAAGACAAGGTTAGTTTGTTCACATCTCTGCAAAACTCGATCAAGGTTGCTTAAGCAATCATCGGTAGACGAAAAAATCATCCATGAAAACCTCCACAATCTTTTCACAAAATTCAGATAATATAGCAGTCATACATC
This sequence comes from Hordeum marinum, assembly GCA_022496015.1. Taxonomy (NCBI): domain Eukaryota; kingdom Viridiplantae; phylum Streptophyta; class Magnoliopsida; order Poales; family Poaceae; genus Hordeum; species Hordeum marinum. The sequence goes on along the minus strand of CM039674.1, from coordinate 275,364,481 downwards.
TTTGAAAGGTAGCATGTGTATTGTATAAACCAAAAGGCATACGTCTATAAGCATAGGTTCCAAAAGGACAAGTGAAGGTGGTTTTCTCTTGATCAGATTATGACACATGTATTTCAGAGAAACCAGAATGTCCATCTAGAAAACAAAAGTGTGTGTGCTTATATAATCTCTCTCGCATTTGATCAATGAAAGAAAGATGGTAATGATCTTTTCATTAGCTTTATTTAGTTTTATAAAATCATTAACATTCTATACCTAGTGACAATTCTCCGTGGGATAAGTTCATTTTTATCATTAGGAACAACATTAATACCTCCCTTCTTAGGGACACAATGAAGGGTATGTACCAGTAGCTATGTGTTTGATCTCTCTCTCTCTCTCTCGTGTTCTTGAGATGGCACGATCTTGATGTACCGTGATCTTTATTGATATAGATGAATCATATGGAGTTTTCTCCTCTCTTTCTTCTTGTGATGAATTGAGTTTTCCCTTTGAAGTTTTCTTATCGGATTGAGTCTTTAAGGATCTGAGAATTCTTGACGTATGTCTTGCGATGGGATATCCGTGGTGACAATGGGATGTTCTATTAATCCACTTGATGTATGTTTTGGTGATCAACTTGCGGGTTCCATTACCTTGGGAATCTATGCATAGGGGTTGGCACATGTTTACGTCTTGAATCTCCGGTAGAAACTTTGGGGAACTCTTTGAAGTTCTTTGTGTTGGATTGAACATGATGAATCTGAAATTATGTGATGCATATCTTATAATCAAGCCCATGGGTACTTTTGGTGACATCGGAGTATGTAGGTGACATTAGGGTTTTGGTTGATGTGTGTCTTAAGGTGTTATTTTAGTACGAACTCTAGGGATGTTCGTGACCCTTATAGGGATAGCTCATAAGATTGATCAGAAAATATAACTTTGAGGTGGTTTCATACCCTACAATAATTTCTTCGTTAGTTCTTTGCTATTTGTGACTTTGGAGTAAACTCTTTGTCGCACGAGAGGTGTTTACACATGATTCAACTATGTCAGTATTGTTGAGAGAACTTGCACTAGTGAAAGTATGGACCCTAGGCCTTGTTTTCAAACATTGCAATACCATTTTTGCTCACTTTTGTTACTTGTTACCTTGCTGTTTTTGTATTTTCAGATTACAAAAACCTATATCTACCATCCATATTGCACTTGTATCACCATCTCTTCGCCAAACGAGTGCACCTATACAATTCGCCATTTTATTGGGTGTGTTTGGGACACAAGAGACTCTTTGTTATTTGGTTGCAGGGTTGTTTGAGAGATACCATCTTCATCCTACACCTCCCACGGATTGATAAACCTTAGGTCATCCACTTGAGGGAAAATTGCCGCTGTCCTACAAAACTCTACGCTTGGAGGCCCAACACGAGTCTACAAGAAGAAGGTTGTGTAGTAGACATCGAGCTCTTTTCTGGTGCCATAGCCGAGGAGGTGAGTGCTTGAAGGTATATATTTAGATCTTGCAATCAAATCTTTTAGTTTCTTGTTCTTCACTAGTTTGGTTTTATAAAACAAAACCACAAAAAATGGAATTGAGGTTGCCTCATATGCTTCATCTTTTTAATGTCTTTCGTGAAAATTATGGAAAGGAAAATTGTGCTCAAGTGTTAGAATAAGAAGTTATTAAAATGTTTGGCACTAAATCTTTGAGTTATTATCATGATTGCAATGTTGTTAGTATGAATTCTCTGGATATTCATGATGCTAATGATATGCAAAGCCACAAGCTTGGGGATGCTATGTTTGATGAGGAAGATATTTTTAGTCCCCCAAGTTTTGATGAGCAAAACTATTATGATTATGACATGCCTCCTATATTTGATGATTATTGTGATGACACATATGCTATAAAGAGTAATGACAACCATGAAACTTGTCATCATGATTTTAATATTCAAAGTGGTTATGTCAATCAAGTGTCACATGATAGTTATTTTGTTGAATTTTCTCCCACTATTATGAATGAGAAGAAATTTTCTTTATGTGTTGGCTATATTGTGTAATTACTTCATGATCCTACTGAAAATTATTATGAGGGAGAACATATGTTTGTAGGAATTGCAATAATAGCAAGTTTCCTCTCTATGTGTTCAAGGTTTTGAAGTTATGCTTGTTTTGCCTTCCTATGCTAGTTGATTCTTGATCCCATAAATTTTTTTCTCACAAAATCCCTACGCATAGGAAGTGGGTTAGCCTTAAATTTTCTTGTCATGAGATTCATTATTCTCTTTTGCATATTTCAATTACTATTCCTATACGAGCATCATTGAAATCATCATGCCTAGCTAAAAGCCATTAAAGAAAAGCGCTTGTTGGGAGACAACCCAACACTTTTACTTTATGTTTTGATGTATTCACATGATTAATCTACTGTATTATTCCTGTTTTGTGCCTTTTATCTCAATAAAGTTCCAAGTAAATCCTTTGGGATAGTATGGACACTTGCTTGTTTGATTCTGTGCAAAAACATAAAGTTTTGCATCCAGTATATGAATTATCTGATTATATTGGAGCGTCAAAAAATTCTGAAATTTTTGCAAAACATTTATATGGAAATTAATTGAGTTTTCATATTTTTCATAATTGTTAGAGTCACGGAAGTATGGTGAGCATTCAGATCTTTATTGACTGTTCTGTTTTTGACAGATTCTGTTTTGCATGCATAGTTTGCTTGTTTCAAGTGTTCCTATAGCTTATATTGAGTAATACAAATTGTGGGAATGATGGAATAAATTATTTAACATGTGGTAATAATTATGAATCTTGTCTTGCCAGTACCTAAGTGAATGATTTATCTTTACTACACTAACCCTTCTCATGAAGTTCCGTTAAGTTTTGTGTGATTGAAGTTTTCAAGTTTTGGGTGAGACACGGATATGGGGAGAACAAGGAGTGACAATAAACTAATCTTGTGTATTAACAATTCACCCACAAGGTAATATCCAAGGAATACTCAAGTGCCTAAGCTTGGGGATGCCCCATAAGGCATCCCCTCTTTCGTCTTCAACATTATCGGTATATCTTACTTAGAGCTATATTTTTATTCATCACATAATATGTGTTTTGCTTGGAGCGTCATTATATTTTATTATTTGATTTTAGGTGTTATTTATAATCTAGTTTTTCAATAAAAAGTTCCAAGAATTGCCTTAGGATTCTTGCATTGCATGTTTTGATATGTTTTGGGTAAAAACAGAAACTTCTGTTGTAGTGATTGAATTTTCATATTTTACTGGAACATGGAATGTTTCTGAAAATTTTACAAGGTGTTTAAATATAAATTTAATAGCATATATTAAATTTTTATAATTTTTTGAGTAAGATAAGTACACTGTTTTCATAAATTTTTGCAGACTGTTCTGTTTGGACATATTGCTGTCATAGTTCTGTTATCTACTTATCCTATAGTTTCCATAGCCTATATTCGTAAATATAAATTTTGGAAATGATAGTATACAGTACCTAATGTTTGAAAATTATTGTACAACTTATCTTGGCAGTACATAAAGAGTTGATTTATTATTATGTGTACTAACCTATCTCACGAATTCTTTTCGAGTTTTGTGTGGATGAAGTTTCTGAGAATAGGTGAAACCATGATATGAGAGGATTGAACGAGATACAAAAGCTCAAGCTTGGGATTCCCAAGGCACCCAAGTAAATATTTCAAGAAGTCTCAAGCATATAAGCTTGGGTATGCTACGCATCCCTTCTGTCTTCATCAACAATTATCGCTTAGCCTATGTTGAGCCTAAATTTTAATTCGTTCACATGATGCATGCTATTCTTGGAGTGCTATTTTTATTTTGCTTACTGTTGAATACAATAGTAAAATCTGAAAAAAATTATTTAGAGAGAGAGAGAGAGAAAGTCCTCACATAGCTACTTAATTGTTTGACTACTCATTGATCTTCACTTATATGTTTTGGAGTTTTGTCATTCACTCTCGTGCTTCACTTATATCCTATGATTAAATGGTTGAATGAATTGAATATCATAAATATGAATTATATATGCATTGTATGCTTATCCCATGGGGAGTAATGACTTCACATATAAGAAGTATATGTGTTAAAATTTATTGAAAGTTAGCAAACACCGCAGTGGTCACTTGAACAATTCATGAAAGAATATTGAAGGAAGAGAGATTTCACATATAAATATACTATGTTGGACATCTTTTATGATTGTGAGCCACATTAATTATTTTTAAACTTGATCAAATTAGTTGAAGTTGGACAAGGCAGACAGCATAATGAGTTATGTTTGGGTTTATTTGTGTAGAAGTTATATTGTTATGGATCCTCCAACATGTGGTGCTTGCTTCCACATCATACTAGACAAAACTTCCGCACCAAGTAGAAATACTACTTGTGCATCCAAACACCCTCAAAGCCAAAGCTGTTCCATATGAGTCCACCATACGTACCTATATGCGGTATTTACCTACCGTTCCAAGTAAATTTGCATGTGCCAAAATCTAAACCTTCAAATAATATTCTGTTTTGTATGCCCAAATCGCTAATATAGTGACTAGGGGTTGTCAGTATCTTCCTTGCTAGGTGGATTATTCTCACGATATGCGTTGATTCACTATCATTCATGAGAAAGTGGCTGGTATTCGGGATGCCCAGATCCATGCTCAAAAATCAAATCAAAATATAATGAAACAAAACTCCCCCAGGATTGTTGTTTATATGGATTGTACCCGTGGATTCACCTCGCTGTGGAGTGTGATTGATTGGTGGAGGGGGAGTAAAAACTTTACCATTCTGTTTGGGAATCGCCTATAATGTATCTAGCATGGAAGATACCGATATCTCTCGGTTGTTATGTTAACAATGAAAGCATACCACTCAAAATTATTATTCATCTATATTTTAAAAGCTCGAGCTCTGGCACCTCTTCAAATCAATGCTTCCCTCTGCGAAGGTCCTATCTTTTAGTTTCTGGTACTTACCTTCATGCAAGAGTCGTGGTGATCTTCACCACTTCCTATATTTTGCTTTTTTGTTTTGGCAAGCGTCATGTGTTGGGGAATGATCTAGGCATACATGGCCATTCAAATATATTTGATCATGAATTATTATTGTTGACAATTATCTATATGATAAATAAGTTGGGAGGCAAAACTTTAAGCCCACATATTAGTCTGTGTTCGACGGATGCCGTTTGCTCTAAAAATATGCTCTGAGTGTTAGCAATCATGGAAGACTATATGATAGTTGAGTAAGTGGAATTTCCTAACTCAAAGCTCTTACATAGACCCTTCCTGAAAATCAGATGAATTGCAATTGTTTGGTGACTGAAAGCATAGTTTGTTAGTTTTCAAGAAACTTTATGGTCTATACCTTAACATGTGAATAGCTCGTTACTTCATCATGATAAGTTTTATGAGATGAGCTGCTATTTATGATAAATAATGATGCTAGAAAAAATGTTTGGAACTATCATTGATCAAATTTACGCAATATGCTAGCATTCACACTTCATAAATTATTTCTTTTATCATTTACCTACTCGAGGACGAGCAGGAATTAAGCTTGGGGATGCTGATGTTGGAAATATGCCCTGGAGGCAATAATAAATTAGTTATTATCATATTTCCTTCTTCATGATAATCGTTTATTATCCATGCTATAATTGTATTGATCGGAGACTTAGATGCATGTGTGGATACATAGACAAAACCATGTCCCTAGTATGCCTCTAATATAGACTAGCTCGTTGATCAAAGATGGTTAAGGTTTCCTAGCCATGGACATGAGATGTCATTTGATAACGGGATCACATCATTAGGAGAATGGTGTGATGGACAAGACCCAAACTACGAACGTAGCATATGATCATGTCAATTTAATGCTACTGTTTCCTGCATGTCAAGTATCTGTTCCTATGACCATGAGATCATGCAACTCACTGACATCGGAGGAGTGCCTTGTGTGTATCAAATGCCGCAACGTAACTAGGTGACTATAAAGGTGCTCTACAGGTATCTTCGAGGGTGTCTGTTGGGTTGGCATGGATCAAGACTGGGATTTGTTACTCAAGGCCCACTCGGTAATACAACATCACAACAAGCCTTGTAAGCAATGTGACTAAGTGTTAGTCACGCGATCTTGTATTACGGAACGAGTAAAGAGACTTGCCGGTAACGAGGTTGAACTAGGTATGGACATACTGACGATCGAATCTCGGGCAAGTAACATACCAAAGAACAAAGGGAACATCATACGGGATTAATTGAATCCTTGACATAGAGGTTCGACCAATAAAGATCTTCATAGAATATGTAGGAACCAATATGGGCATCTAGGTCCCGCTATTGGTTATTAACCGTAGAGGTGTCTCGGTCATGTCTACATAGTTCTCGAACCCGCAGGGTCTGCACACTTAAGGTTTGGCGACGTTTCGGTAGTATAGAGTTATGCATGGTGGTGAACGAAGGTTCATATATAGGAAGTCCTATTTTGGTCGCCAGAAAAGTTTCGGGCTCATCGGTAGTGTACCGGGAGTGCCGGTAGTGTACCGGGAGACCATCGGGAGGCTACATGGGCTGTGGGAGAGTAAATACTAGCCCTTAGTGGGCTGGTGGAAGTCCCGCACAAGGCCCTTGCGGCTGGGAGACAAAACCCAAAGAGAAAAAGGTGGAAAAAGGCAAAATAGGGAGGAATCCTAGTCCTACTAGAATTGGAGGAGGAGTCCTCCTCTCCTCCTTGATTCGGCCGAACCAAGCGCTAGACCCTTGCGGGACAAGCCTCCTCCTCTCTTCCTCCTATATATACTAGAGGTTTTAGGGTTTTTCCGCTAGTTTTTTCAGCCACGTGCTACCCTATTCTCTAGGGCATAGTTTCTCCTCTAGATTGGTTTTCTTCAGTGCTTAGGCGAAGCCCTGCCGGAATTGCTCCACCACCATCGCCACGGCGCCATCACGCTGTTGGAGAACTTGTCTACCTCTCCGCTCCCTCTTGCTGGATCAAGAAGGCGGAGATCGTCATCGAGTTGTACATGTGCTGAACGCGGAGGTGCCGTCCGTTCAGTGCTAGATCGGAAGGACCGTGATCAAGATCGCGAGATGGATCGTGATGAGATCGCGGGACGGATCGTGATGAGTTCGCGGGACGGATTGTGATTGGATCGCGGGGCGGATCGTGATGAGATCGCGGGATGCTCAGCGATTTGGATCGCTAAGACGTTCGACTACATCAACCGCGTTTCTTAACGCTTCCCTCTTAGCGATCTACAAGGGTATGTAGATCCACTCTCCCTCTCGTAGATGCTCATCACCATGGATAGATCTTGCATGTGCGTAGGAATTTTTTTGTTTCCCATGCAACGTTCCTCATCAGCTGATGCGTCTCCAACGTATCTATAATTTATAAAGTATTCATGCCATGTTTACAATAATTCTATATGGTTTTGGTATAGTTTTATTAGAACTAAGCCGGACTGACGCTGTTTTCAGCAGAACTACCATGGTGTCGTTTTTGTGCAGAAATTAAAGTTCTCGGAATGGGCTGAAAATTTACGGAGAATATTTTTGGAAAATATAAAAAATACTGGAGTGAAAAGATACCGGAGAAGAGACCCTAGGGAGTCACAAGCCTGCTAGGTGCGGCCACCCCCTAGCCACGCCTAGCGAGCTTGTGACCTCCTCGGGAACCTTCTGGACGTCGGACTGACACCAAAAATTCCTATAAATACAGAAACGTCTGAAAAGAAACCTAGATCAGGAGTTTTGCCGCCGCAATCCGCCAAAGCCATGAAAAACCAATCGGGAGCCCGTTCCGGCACCAGGCCGAAGGGGGAAATCATCACCGGAGGCCATCCTCATCATCCCGACGGTCTCCATGACGAGGAGGGCGTAGTTCACCCTCAAGGCTAAGGGTATGTACCAGTAGCTATGTGTTTGATCTCTCTCTCTCTCTCTCATGTTCTTGACATGGCACGATCTTGATGTATGGCGAGCTTTATTGATATAGATGAATCATATGGAGTTTCCCCCTCTCTATCTTCTTGTGATGAATTGAGTTTTCCCTTTGAAGTTTTCTTATCGGATTGAGTCTTTAAGGATTTGAGAACACTTGATGTTTGTCTTGCGATGGGATATCCATGGTGACAGTGGGATGTTCTATTGATCCACTTGATGTATGTTTTGGTGATCAACTTGCAGGTTCTGTGTCCTTGGGAATCTATGCATAGGGGTTGGCACATGTTTTTGTCTTGAATATAAGAGTAGAAACTTTGGGGCACTCTTTGAAGTTCTTTGTGTTGGATTGAACATGATGAATCTGAAATTATGTGATGCATATCTTATAATCAAGCCCATGGGTACTTGTGGTGACATTGGAGTATGTAGGTGACATTAGGGTTTTGCTTGATGTGTGTCTTGAGGTGTTATTTTAGTATGGACTCTAGGGCTGTTCGTGACACTTATAGGGATAGCACACAAGATTGATCAGAAAATATAACTTTGAGGTGGTTTCATACCCTACAATAATTTCTTCGTTAGTTCTCTGCTATTTGTGACTTTGGAGTGAACTCTTTGTCGCACGAGAGGTATTTACGTATGATTCAACTATGTCAGTATTGTTGAGAGAACTTGCACTAGTGAAACTATGGACCCTAGGCCTTGTTTTGAAGCATTGCAATACCGTTTTTGCTCACTTTTGTTACTTCTTACCTTGCTGTTTTTATATTTTTAGAGTACAAAAACCTATATCTACCATCCATATTGCACTTGTATCACCATCTCTTCGCCGAACTAGTGCACCTATACAATTTGCCATTGTATCGAGTGTGTTGGGGACACAAGAGACTCTTTGTTATTTGGTTGCAGGGTTGTTTGAGAGAGACCATTCTCATCCTACACCTCCCATGGATTGATAAACCTTAGGTCACCCACTTGAGGGAAAAGTGCCGCTCTCCTACAAAACTCTGTGCTTGGAGGCCCGACATGAGTCTACAAGAAGAAGGTTGTGTAGTAGACATCAATATATTTCTCATCAAGATAAGCATACTTCAAAGTGTCAGGCAGGTGTTTTAATTCAAACACAGGATCACCTTTAGGTGGAGGAGGACCTCCTAGAGTTTAAATGGGTAAGTTGTGTTTTAGTAGAGGTTGTTGTTCATTGAAAATTTTATCTATTTCATTTCTTTCACGCAAGTGCATATCATTTTCATCTTCTAGATGATATTGTTCTAGTGGATCAGTAGAAGGAACGACAATAGTAGCAAGACCAATTATTTCATCCTTACTAGATAATTCTTTATTATGAGGTTGTCTACTAAACTTGGAAAAGTTAAACTCATGAGACACATCACCAAACTCAACACTGATGGTTTCTTTTTGGCAATCTACCTTAGCATTAAACATGTTCAAGATAGGTTTACCAAAGATAATGAGACAAAAGTCATCTTGTGGGGAACCAAGAACTAGAAAATCAGCAGGATATTTTATTTTCCCACACAAGACTTCAACATCTCTAACAATCCCAAGTGGTGTGATGGTGACAACAAGTTTAATAGTAACATCAATGTCTTCTATTTCAGCAGGTGCTATGTCATTCATAATTTCTTGGTATAAAGTAAAAGGAATAACGCTCACACTAGCACCAATATCACATAAACCATGATAGCAATGATCTACTATTTTAATTGAGACAATAGGCATGCCAACTACAGGTCTATGTTTATCTTTCTCATCGGGTTTGTCAATTCTAGCAGGTTCACCACAGAAGTAAATAACATGCCCATCAATATTTTCTACCAAGAGATCTTTAACAATAACAACACTAGGTTCTACTTTAATTTGTTTAGAGGCCTTAGGTGCTTTAATATTACTTTTGCGAACCATGGTTGATACCGTAGCATGTTCCTTTAGCCTAACAGGGAAAGGTAGTTTTCAATATAAGCAGTATGCATGACTAGATCAACATTGTAAATGATAGTTTCCTCTTTAGCTATTACCTGTTCTTTGATTTTTTTTCTTATTAGGGGGATGATATTTAAACCACTTATCCTTAGGGAGATCAACATGGGTAGAAAATGATTCACAAAAAGAGGCTACTATCTCAGAGTCAAGTCCATATTTAGTGTTAAACTTGTGAAAAGCATCGGTATTCATAAAAGATTTAACACAATCAAACTCAAGCTTAATACCTGACTCATTACCTTCGTCGATTTCCCAATCTTCAGAGTTGCAATTAATTCTTTCTAAAAGATCCCACTTGAATTCAATAGTCTTCTCCATAAAGGAACCAGTACAAGAAGTATCGAGCATGGATTGATCATTATGAGAAAGCCGAGCATAAAAATTTTGAATAACAAATTCTCTCGAAAGATCATGATTGAGGCATGAATATAACATTGACTTAAGCCTCCCCGGTATAGAGCGATGCTTTCTCCTTCACGAGGCCAAAAATTATATATATAATTCCGACCACGATGAACTAAATGCATAGGATAAAACTTTTGGTGGAATTCCAATTTCAATCGATTCCAGTTCCATGATCAAATATCATCACATAGCCTATACCATGTCAATTATTTTCCCTTCAAAGATAAAGGGAAATCTGCTTCTTAAATTCATCTTCGGATAAACCTTCAAGCTTAAATAATCCACACATTTCATCCACATGTATTAGGTGCATATGAGGATGTTCAGTTCTGTCTCCTGCATAAGGATTAGCTAGCAGTTGTTCTATTACACCCAAAGGAATTTCATAACCAATATTTTCAGTAGGTACAGTAGGTTGAGGGGCAACTGATTGTGGTTCCGGTCGAGGTGAAGATACCGCGAACAAACCCCTCAAAAGATTGTTCTCAATAGTAACAAGTGACAATAAATTTCGGCATGTAGTATTAGTTTTTTCCTTACCGATTTCCACTTACCCAAAGTGCTTCAGTCCTCGAAAATGACGCCATAAAAGAGTCTTGACGACCCACAAGTGTAGGGGGTTAAAAGTAGTAATTTCGATAAGTAAGAGTGTCGAACCCAACAAGGAGTAGAAGGAAATGACAAGCGGTTTTCAGCAAGGTAGTTTCTGGAAGCACTGAAATTATAGGTAACAAGTAGTTTGGTAGCAAGATAATTGGTAACGAGCAAGTAACGGTAAAGGTAAATAAAGTGCAAAAAGGTATCCCAATCCTTTTGTGGCAAAAGACATCCCAAAACGGTGTCTCATAATAAGAAAAGCATTCTTGAGGGTACACGGGAATTTCATCTAGTCACTTTCATCACGTTGGTTTGATTCACGTTTGCTACTTTGATAATTTGATATGTGGGATGACCGGTGTTTGGGTGTTGTTCTTCCTTGAACAACCTCCCACTTATGATTAACCCCCTCGCAAGAATTCGCAACTACGAGAAAAGTATTAAGATAAATTCTAACCATAGCATTAAACATGTGGATCCAAATCAGCCCCTAGCGAAGTAGCGCATAAACTAGGGTTTAAGCTTTTGTCACTCTAGCAACCCATCATCTAATAAATAATCCACAATGCATTCCCTTAGGCCCAAGGATGGTTAAGTGTCATGTAGTTGACGTTCACATGACACCACTAAGGGAATCACAACATACATATCATTAAAATATCGAAGAGATATCAAATTCACATGATTACTGGCAACATGACTTCTCCCGTGACCTCAAGAACAAAGGTAACTACTCACAAATGATATTCATGCTCAAGATCAGAGGGGTATTAAATAGAATAATGGATCTAAACATATAATCTTCCACCAAATAGACCATGTAGTAATCAACTACGTAATGTAATCAACACTAGTAGTCACCCACAAGTACCAATTTGAGGTTTCGGTACAAGGATTGAACACAAGGGATGAACTAGGGTTTGAGAGGAGATGGTGCTGTTGAAGATGTTGATTAAGATTGGCCTCCCCAAGATGAGAGGGTTTTTGGTGATGATGATGGCTTCAATCCCCCGGGGAGGGAAGTTCCCCCGATGGAATCACTCCGCCAGAGGGCAAAAGTGCTCCTGCCCAAGTTCCGCCTCGAGACGACAGTGGTCCATCCCGAAAGTCCCCTCTTGATTTTTTCTAGGTCAAAACACCTTAAATATGAGAAGATGGGCACCGAAGGTAAGCCGGGCTAATCACAACCCACCAGGGCACGCCATGGGGGGAGGGGGCTGGCGCACCCTGGTGTCTTGTGCTCACCAAGTGGGACCCCTCCGGTAGTTATTTGCTCTACTATTTTTTATATATTCCAAAATGAGTCTCCAGAAAGTTTCAGCTGATTTGAAGATGTGTAGAATAGGTATCTCTGATATGCTTTTTCAGGTCCAGATTTCCAGCTGCCGGCATTCTCCCTCTTTGTGCCAACCTTGCATATTATGAGAGAAAAGGCATTAGAATTACTCCATAAAGCATTATTATGCATAAAAATATTATAAATAACAGTAGGAAATCATGATGCAAAATGGACGTATCAGGCACCTAACGCCTCATTTGAGGAAGCCACTCCTATCATTGATGACAAAGACATGTTGAAGACATTGCTTGAAACAGGCATGTACAAGATTCTGAAGGGACATCATATTCTTTGTGATGTCCCGAAGAAGAAAATCCTGAACAAAAACCCTAGGAAAGAGGGTGTGGGCTTCGAAAGAAACATCAATGTTGATAGATCTTACTGGACACCTGAGAAGTATCCCAAAACCACATGGGTTGCTGCAAAAGTTCCTTCAGTTGATCCTTCCACATTATCTGGCTTTAAGTGTGAAAATCCTATCATTACTGATGAATCTTTCGATTCCAATTATAAATTGTTCACATGCAAAAGTGGTGAAGTGTTTGCTAGGTTTATTGGCACTAACTACAGGAATGATTCACCCATGAAGAAGATCCGGGTTCCCAAAAGTCTTCTTGACAAGCTTCCGGTGAATGTCTTGACGACATCTCTCAAGAAGAAGACAAACCCTAGATCAATGTCTTAAAGAATACAAAGGTCTTCACATGATCGCACTAACCATTCTGTTTTGCAGGGAAGGACTCAAATGACTCATGAATATGTGCACTATGGAGTGAACCACTATGTTCATCCTACCAAGATTTTTTTTGCTTATTCGTTTGAGTATACTAATCCTCTTGTGAAACATGCTATTAGGGCAAAAACTCCTAAATTCTCTGATGCTGCTTTATGTCTCATTGCTTCTAAGCCACCCCTTCAGATGTGGGTGGTTAAGAAGAACTAACGCTTCATGCAGCATCGGGTCTCCAAAGGAGATGAAGCCTAACTCTAAGATTATCTCTAGAGACCCAAAAACTATCTTGCCTAGATGCAAGATAACTAATGCAAATGGATCTCTCCATTTATATCATTCTGAATAATTACCACTGTGTACTGCTACATCTTCATCTTAGCATGTTACACTTGCATATTTTGGTGAACACGACTAATTCTCAAATGCAAGAAGATAAATCTGGAACCACAGAATGGATCATGGACAGTGGGTGCACTAGTCACATGACCGGTGATTGAAGCCTATTGATGGAGTCAACTCTTCGACCTCCAACTAAAGATGACATCCTCTTTGCCGACAAAAGCATCATCAAAGTCTTGGGTCTAGGTAGAGTTACTATCACAAGGGATCGACACATGGACATTGTCAAGCTTGTAGAATCCCTTGGTTACAACTTGATGTCCGTTTATATGTTGTGCGATCTAGACATGCGTGTCATCTTTGGAAAATTTTGATGTGTTGTACTAATGGCCTCTAACAAAACGAAATTCTTCGAAGGTTTTTGCAGAGGTGATCTACACATGGTAGATTTCTCTACAGGACCAGAGGTTGGCACATGTATTCTAGTGAAGGCTTCAGAATGCTGGATTTGGCATCGAAGGGTAGGACATGCAGGCATGATGAACTTGCATACTCTTGCCAAGAAGAGCCTAGTCATTGGCATCAAAGGAGTTAAGTTCAAGAAAGATCATCTATGTGGTGCCTGTGAAGCCGGGAATATGACAAGGGCCAAGCAACCCTCGAAGACAATCATGACTACGACACGACCCTTTGAGCTGCTCCACATGGATTTATTTGGCCTTGCTCATTATTCCACTTTCTCTACCACTTCAAATCTTTATGGCTTCATGATTGTTGATGATTACTCTAGATACACTTGAGTGCACATCTTACTCTATAAGACTAAAGTGCCCTATATCTTCAGGCGTTGTGTCAATAGGTGCATGACCAACTATGACGTCAAGTTCAAGCACATAAGGAGCGACAACGGCACCGAGTTCAAGAACACGAGTCTTGACACTTACCTTGACACCTTGGGTGTCACTCATGAGTTCTCTGCTCCTTATACACCATAGCAGAATGGTGTCATCGAGCGCACAAACAAGACTCTCATAGAGATGGCTCGCACCATGCTTGATGAATACAAGACACCTCAAATATTTTGGCCTGAAGCCCTTGAGACTGCCCGCCACATCATCAATAGAGTTTATCTTCACTAGTTCTTCAAGAAAACATCAGATGAGCTTCTGACTGGTAAGAAATCCAATGTATGTTATTTCAAAGTCTTCGGTGCAAAATGCTGGATTAGGGATGCACAACACACTTCAAAACTTGCACCAAAAGCACATGGGGGTTTCATGCTTAGTTATGGAAAGGAATCGCATGCCTACAGAGTCTTTAACACTTTTCACCACAAGATTTTTGAAACTATAGATGTGCTATTTGACGAAAGTAATGGCTCGCAATGAGAGCACCTGCCTCCTATGCTAGTTGAACTTCCACCTAAAGAAGCAATCAGGCTGATGGGCACTGGTGAGATCATGCCTGAGGAGTCAGTGATTGAAGAAGTCATCATTCCTCCATTCACTCATCACGAAGACAATGAGGCACATGACGACAATGCTACTGACGAAGACAATGCTCAACAGACAACTCAAAGTCTCCGACCAGCTCATCCCCACGTGACAAATAAAGTGCATATTGGGAAGATGCTCATTAGAATCAATGAACCAAGTCCTCTCACTCACTCAAGAGCTAACCAATTGGATAAATTTTGTGGGCATTTCGCTTTTTTTCTCTGCCACAGAACCCACCAAAGTTTATGAAGCCTTCAAGGAACTTGAATGGATTCAAGCCATGCAAGAAGAACTACATCAATTCAAGATCAGCAACATATGGGAACTTTTCAAGCGACCAGATCCATGCAAGCACAACATCATTGGCACAAAGTGGATCTACCGCAACAAACAAGATGCCTCTGGCCAAGTTGTCAGAAACAAGGCTAGACTTGTAGCCCAAGGCTACACCCAGGTTGAGGGTATCGATTTTGGTGAAACCTTTGCACCTGTTGCTAGACTCGAAGCCATATGTATACTGCTTGCATATGCTAACCACTATGATATATGCCTATATCAAATGGATGTCAAAAGTGCATTCCTCAATGGTAAGATTGAGGAAGAAGTATATGTTGCTCAACCTCCAGGGTTTGAAGATCCAAAGCATCTAGACATATTATACCAGCTCAACAAGGCTCTGTATGGCCTCAAGCAAGCACCAAGAGCTTGGTACGAAACACTCAAGGAATTCCTCAAGGATAAAGGCTTCAAACCTGGTTCACTCGATCCTACTCTCTTCACAAAATCATATGATAGTGACTTGTTCATATGTCAAATCTATGTTGCTGACATTATGTTTGGCTGCACTAACAACAAATATAGTGACAAGTTTAGCTTCATGATGCAAGAGCAATATCAGATGTCAATGATGGGAGAGCTAAAGTTCTTCCTAGGGCTTCAGATTCGACAACAACCAAATGACATCTTCATATCCCGGCACAAGTAGCTTAAGGATTGCCTCAAGGAGTTTGGCATGAATGAAGCAAAAGGCTACAAAAGGCCCATGCCGACAAACGGCTACCTCTACACTGACGAAAATGGTAAATATTTCGATCAAAAGGTATATTGCTGCATGTTTGGATCATTTTTGTACTTGCGTGCATCTAGGCCAGATATAATTCTTAGCGTCTACATGTGTGCCTGATTTCAAGCGGCACCAATGGAGTCACATCACCTCGCGGTGAAGCGAATACTTTGATATTTGGCTCAGACCCCAACACTAGGATTATGGTATCCAAAGGGCTCCAAGTTTGACCTCATTGGGTACTAACACTCAGATTTTGTCGGCGACAGAGTTGATCGCAAGTCTACATCAGAAACTTGTCACTTTCTGGGATTATCACTTGTATGTTGGTCTTCGAATAAGCATAATTGTGTCTCACTCTCCACTACTGAAGCCGAATACATTGCTACTGGCACCTGCTGCACTCAGCTTCTCTGGATGAAGGAAACTCCCAAGGAGTACGATGTCAACAAGAAGAAGTACCTCTCTATCGCGACAATGAGAGTGCTATCAAGATTGCCTACAACCCAGTACAACATTCGAAGACAAATCACATTTAGATATGACATCATTCCCTCCATGATCATGTGTTGAAGGGCGACATTGTCATCAAGCTAGTGAAGTCAGAAGAGCAATTGGCTGATATGTTCACGAAGCCTTTGCATAAGAAGAGGTTTTGCAGGTTGCGGTGTGAGCTAAATATCTTAGAATCCTCAAACGTCCTTTGAATGGACATATATTCAAACGCTTAATGCTTATTGAAGACTTCGATGCACAACGCATAAAGTAACGTATGTTTTCAACTCATGAAGACTTACAATCTGAGTGTGAATACACTAACGAAGAATATGACTTCAGAGCTCCACGATAATTGTGCACCGTGTCTGGGTCAAATATGCTTATACGGTGGGTAACGCCACCAACCACACTCGCTTATTTCTATGTCTTAGAGATACCTAGTTTATCTTCGAATAAAAAACTTTCCTTCAAGTGTGCACGTGCTTTAAGTTGAATATTACTTGCATATCTATATAGATTTGGAGTTTTGTCCTATACAACATTTGTCATATAGCTATATCTTTGAGTTTTTCCTAGGCAAATGTGGTCGGACCCGACATTCCCATCTTTTCTTACCTCTTCTAACTCTGTTTAACTCTAGTCGTATGCATTCTAAATTGACATGTGTTGGATTACCTTCACTGCATCCTTGTCAGTCGAAGGAAAATGCAACCAAACATTTAAAATATCAAAATCTTATCTTTTAGTGCCCTTTTCGCAACAACTCCCGCACCACCGCTTTGGATAATTGTAGTGGGCTGTCAGGCATGTTGCATGTGCGCCACGTGTCCCATTAGAGCCAAAGAGACCGGGGCATATACGTACAATATTTTTGGATGTCCTTGTCCTTATAAATATATGTGCTCCAACTCAATAATTACCCTTCTACTTCCTCCACCACCTCCAAGCTACAAACCATAGCACCATTGCTGGATTCCATCACCGTCGGAGAAGAAGCGCTTTGTTGTCGTGACTCCTCCATCGACGTACTCATGCCGGACACGGACATCTTCGTCCGCCGCCACCATATGTGTCTACCAACACCAAGCTAGGTGTGGAAGATTGAACTACTCAACTTGTCCGCCTCGTCGACTAGTTCATCGTGTTCTTCACCGTGCTAATTAAAGCTGAGTTTTTACCACGCGTTTGATGTTTGCAAATTACCAAATGTCTTTGAGATATGTTTTTCCACCTTGCTTCCAATAGATCTCAAACTTGTATCCCTATTTGCTAAATTCTTTTGCTTATGTTGCAAATCTAGGTTGATTTCTCACTTCTGCGAATTATCAAACTTGCAGAAATGTGAAACCACCTTATCTTGAGCAAAAGTGAAAGTCTTCGGCGAATGAGGTCAATATCTTCATACCACGATACCTTGCTTTCAAATCTTCTAAGAATGCATATGACCTCTTCCACTCCATTGCATCTCTAAATCTTTCAAAGGTAGATGTCCGCAGCAGAATCGCTTGGATCTCACAGTCTGAATTCATTTGCAGACTACTTGTAGTTTCATGTGAACTCACCAGGGGCAAGCTCTCACCTGAATTTGTCTTCGAAGAATTTACATAGCTCGAAGCCTTTGAAGACAATGGCTAAAGATGGTACTCCCAAGAAGGGTGGAAGACAAAGACCCAGTGACACAACAAAGGATCTACCCCCAGATCTATATGAGCACTACAAGTCTAAGTCGGAAGAAACATATCATCAGCGCAAGACTCGAACCCAATGGATTCGAAGATATTGGACAATGTAGTGGTTTAACTAGCGGTTCATAACTGGTGAGTATGCAGAAAAGTATGCTGAGAAGGCCCCATGGACCAACATCACCTACAAAAATCTTCATCCGAAGACAAGGGTTGATGCTATTAGGATCAGATTCTACCCATGCATGTTTAGGCCACCAATGACCAAGAATCTGCACCCCTCTAGAATACTTGGGCACACTTCTGAAGATGCTCATAAAGATGATGATCTTCCCCATGCTACAAACCAGAAGACTAAGCACACCACAAAGGTCTCGAAGTCCTCAGAGCCTTCAAGGCGTAAGGCTTCAAAGGCTACCAAGGCTTCTGGCACAACATCTCGGGCTTCACGATCACCGACTACTGATTCAGAAGACACCAAAGATGAGTCTCGCCTGGTTAGGCAGATGAAAAGGAAAGATGCTGCTTCGCGAGGACTGAAGCTACCTGTCTCCCTGATTGATGCTGCAAATATGATTGAGCTCTTTGATGATGAGTTTGATGATGAAGCGTTGGCGAAGCTTATCCAGCAAAAAGCAGAGGAGGCTAAACGTCTTGAAGACTTACCTCTCTTTAACCCAACAATCCTCGACCACTTGATTGACGAGTGGTTTGGTGATCCCTCCCTCACCATCAACGACCTATAGCTACCCATTGGGCTAGTGTCACCTTTCAAGGGCTTCTGAATGAGTAGCTTACTGTGGCACAAAAGGCCATACAACTCAAGGCTAAGATTAGCCATGAGAAGACACTCTTCAAGGACAACGACCATAAACTTAATGTTCATCAGATTCAGGGCTATCAGCTTATGATGAAATACCTCAAGGCTGTGTTTGACAAGAGATGTGAAGCTATCAAAGGAGCCCTAGTGTGTCTCAAGAAAAAGGCTCCCACCATGGTTAAAGCACAAAATGGCATGCTAAAGCGAAAAGCTCTTGGCCAGCCTACTCTTGATCCACAGATCATTGAGAGATCTAGACAGGCTTCAATGTCTTCGAGCCAAATTGCTCCATCATGGCCTGAACCTTGAGGCATTGTCTCCCCAGCTGGCTTTACTAGCACTCGATCACCTCCGCCTTCCTCTGCTGTAACAAGCAAGAAGACCAAACAAGCCGAAGCTAAAGACAAGAAATGCAAGGCTGCTACTACCTCTGAAGCCCAACCTATGAAGAGGTAGAAGACAAAGAAGTTGAAGCCATCTGAATCGGCCCAAGTACCTCAACCCACTCCTCCTTCAACATCCACACATGCTGCTCAACAGGAGCCACTTCAAGTGATGCCTATCTTGATGGCTTCGTCGACCTCTGAGAACCAAGAGATGCAAGTAATACTTCATGAGTCTGCTACCACAAAGACTCCCACTGCTGAACACATTCCAACTCTTGACTCCAATGCAGCTAAAGACATTGCTCCCAAAGCTCTTGGTGACGAAGCTAATGTAGAAAGAAATCACCCTATGCCACAAGATTATGCACCTCATGTCCAAACGCCACCACGTCAAGACAGTGAATATGTGTACATTGGCACCCCTCTCAGGCCGAATGTGTCCGACAACATTCTGTGCACTCCACCGTCTAGCTTCGCCACTCCTGTGCCTAAAAGCCCAGAATCTCCATTTGTGGCAAAGGAAGTCAAAGCCACTAAACATGCGCCGCATCTCAAAAGGCTTCACCATGTACCAAGACTAGACATACCCTCCATGCAAAGCATACTTGAAGACGAAGTCCGCATGTCTACGACTACACAAGTCGATGAAGTTCTCAGGATAAGATATGTTGCTCACAATTTTCCCGAGACTAAAGCTCAAGCCGGCAAAGACAATGCTGCTGAAAACATTATGGGCGAAGCCATTGCCCCATCCCCAGATGGTCCTCCAATTCCTACAATGCCACCCTTCGACGATAATGGTGACAACATTGTCCTGGCTCGCAACAGAGAAGGGGAAATGGTTCCCAACAAATGGCCCTGGCTGGTTTCTCCACCAAGGACGGTCCCGCAATTTGAATTCAACATTCATCGGCGCCCAAATGTTCTGAACCCGATGCCAAGGCTCCCTATGCTTCACCAACAAGGACCTGCTCGTCCTCTTCTCTTCAGTGTCAGAGACTTCAGGCTCCACAACACTTTCTTCGACTCAAACTGCAATAAATATGCTTGTTCGAATATTCAGTCTGATAGGTTCCGGAGAAACCCTCAACGACAATACTATACATGCGTGCTCTATGGTTGGAACCGAATCTTCCCACACAAGCGGCTTATTCTTGAAGCTATGAAAGGAATGCCATGTTTTGATCAAGCACTTGATTGACTTCAGGATGTTGGAATTTTGGCTTTTATCACTAATCATGAAGACTGGAATGAAGAGATCATTCTTCAGTTCTACGCAACCCTCCACATCTCTGGCTTCGGCCGAGACCCAAATACATGGAAGATGCACTTTATGATATGAGATGATTATGTCACTCCTGATGTCTCAGAATTCTTTCCAACAACACCTCTTGCAGCCTCTGACGACAATGAAGCCACACCAAGTATCTTCCAATTGCCCAAGCCCAACATGACTGCCATGCTCACTATGATGAAGCCCTTGGCCCGTGAAGTATATTTGCCAACTTCATTCTTTCTTGAAGATCTTCAATATCTACCAATGACTATCTATCATATCCTTAGCCACACCATTTGACCAATCAAGGGGCATTCATATTCACACAAGCTGGAAGGGGCTTTGAAGACTTTGGTCTACAACAGAGTCTATGGCATCAGGTTCAATCTTCAAGACCTCTTTCTACGAAATTTAGCTGCCAATGAAATCGCCTTGTTTGAACCAAAGATCTATGCACCATGGATCATGCGCCTCATCAAGTGTAGAACCAACACTAGGTTCTTGCCCTGTGCTCGTAATCATGGGATTTGTCTTCCAGATGTCGAAGTCATTCCTACTGAAATCTATCCTTCCAAGAGAAACAATTCACTCATGCAAGGCACTAGTGGTACAGCTGATCAGGAAGGACTTCATATTCCATCTGATCCCACTATTGCACGGCTGATTGGCTCTATTCGACAACCTCAACCAAGTGTAAAAGCTACTGAAGCCACTGCCAGCACCTTGCCTCAACTGGAACGCATCAGGACTGAGTGCGCCTTGAGAGATAGAGAGCTTCTTGTCTATCTCATTCAAAAACAAGATCGTCACCATGAGTGGACTCGAAGACAAATGCATTCCATGGTACATGACATCAACATGATCCACAATCTCACCACCAAGAATGCCTTCATTGCTCATGAGACAAGCTATCGTGCCTGGAAGACATTGACAATGGTCGCACCAGAGGATGATCTTCGTGAGGATGGCTACAGGAAACACTTCCATTTCAGTGCTCCACCACCTCGCACAAAGAAATTGCGTCAAACAACTTCTCTCGAAGACAATGACTTCTCCTCTGAAGCCCCATCCATAAATGTGCGTCTTGCCAATGACGAAGCTGAAGACGTCATCCCTCCTCCAACACAAACTGTACGTTGCGGCACTGCACCAAGCTCTCCTGCACCAACCTCCGCTGACCCTACTGCACCATCGTCTTCAACTCCTGCTGGGGACACGTAGTGCTCGATGTCCTCACCCTTTTTTGTCATTCGATGACAAATGGGGAGAAGCATTGGCTGATAGTCTTCAAACGGGTCACTATATCGGTTGGGTGCCTTATTTTGTTAAGTTTACAACTCACTCTCTTGAACATTTGCTATTTGGGTTGTAAAACTAAAGTCCTGATGGACATCTACACACTTCTGTTTTACCATACATTTCGCACTATCTTCAAGTTTATGATAAGCGCCCGAAGCCATACCATAGATGCCCATTTTTTATTATGCATTTCATTATCTTCAAAATATAGTAATATGCATAGTGATTGAGATTCCAAGATATAGGGAGAGATCTCCATAAACTAAAACCCACCACGTGATTTTGCATTCCAAGCAAAATTTTCATAAGGACATCTATAGGGAGAGCTCCCTATATCTTGCAATCATAATCTTCAAATCCTTATCTTCACATATTTTTATCCCCATTGAAAAATTCAACCAGATTTTCATCAATCACCAAAAAGGGGAGATTGTATGTGTATCTAGTGCCACCCTTATTGATTTTGGAGTATTGAAGACAAACGTGGTTGAGGGACTAATGTGTTTGTGAGAGTTCACATGATAAAACAAATAGAAGTCCCTAGAGTTTTGTTTAGCCGTCGAAGATGACCCCCACAAATGTTCGAAGACACTGCTGACAGCTAAAGCCATTGGTGGTATGAAACACGAAGACGAAGTCTTTTGGTAGTTTTGTTTGTTCTTTCCCGAGTCATAGGAACCACCATACTATTAAGTGGGGTCAATGTGATTGAAGTCAGATGCTGACGTGATGCTCAACCCATATCTATGTCTTCGAGTGAAGACGTTGAGAGGAAATCTCTACTAGAGTTGATTGAGTTAGCTTTACTTAGAGCCCAAGTAAAGTTGTCGTGTGCGTTGAAATCCGACCGTTGTGACACATGTCGGTTGGCCATTGACCCAGGGTCATATTGGTCATATCAGGTCAGGTTGCCTTCCAAATACAAATTAGCCACCCCCTCGACCATAAACAAGTGGTTGCTCAGAGAGATATACGACTATTGTTGTTTTGGAGCAACCCACCTCGAAGACATTGAGAGAGAAATATCCTGCAAGGATAAACCTAAACACCTAGAGCTAGTGTGTTGAGCATCACCAAAGTCATTCTATTCTGAGTGAACTGAGGACTTATTACACTTGAAGACTGTGATCTTCCAAACGGTTAGATGTCATGGTCTAGTGCATCCAAGAGTCATTGTGGATTGCCGGGTTACCATGGTCTAGTGCGTCCAAGAGTCATTGTGGACTGCCGAGTGACCATGTTTGTACGTGTTTCAGAAGTCCACCCTGATGACTTACCTGAATGATTGGGCGCTGTCTAAGTGACTTTGGCTCAAGGGGATAAGGTGAGGATGAGGTCTTCTGACTTCAATTTCAGTCTTCCTGACCAGATGTACAGTTTTCACAACAACTGGAAGTGGTCCAACAAATCCCGTGTCTTCATCAAGCAACTGGTTTTATCCCTCACTCTTACAATTCTACATTGCACTGTGAATCCATTGCTTGTTCACCTCACCTGAAGACATTCACCGAAGACATTCTTTCTTGCTATTTATCTTCATACTATCTAAGTTTATGTTTGACAATTCTTAGCTTGCATGATGATTATTTTGTACCTGTCTGAATGTCTTTGTTATTTTCTTAATCTTGCATAAATCCTTGATTTATATCCCTACCTGATCCTGAATCGCTTCCGCTTTCTTTGAATAATTTACTGTTTCAAAGCCTTTGATAAAAATCGCCTATTTACCCCCCTCTAGTCGATAACCAGCACTTTAATCCTCCTCCAAGCATTACTCTATTTTTACTTAATACTCTAGATGCATGGGGATAGCGGTCGATGGGTGGAGTAATAGCAGTAGATGCAGGCAAGAGTGAGTCTAATTGTTTATGGATGTTTTGCATATATACATGACCATTCCCGTGAATAAATATTTCATAACTATGCGCCTTTCTATCAATTGCCTAATAGTAATTCATTTACCCACCGTATGCTTTCTTCGAGAGAGAAGCCTCTAGCGAACACTATGCCCCCCGGGTTTGCTCACAAATATATTTACAAAAACTCTAAATACCTTGCTGCCATTATTTACTTCATTTTTTTCAGTTTATATTTATAAAATTATCTATCTATCACTACTTATCGCTTGCAAGTAATGAGTGCAAGGGGATTGACAATCCTCTTGTCCGTGTTGGGTGAAAGTGTTTGCTCTTTTGTGTGTAGGCGCTGAAGATGGGAGTTTGCATGGTTCTCCTATTGGTTCAATAACCTTGGTTCTCACTGAGGGAAATATTTACCTGTACTATGTTGCATCATCCCCTCCTCTCCGGGGAAAATCCCAACGCAATTTACAAGTATCAGTAAGGATTTGTGGTGCCGTCGCGAGGGAGTATCACCAAATTCTTATCACGTACATTCACACAAATTATCATTCACTTGTTATACTTTTTACTTGCCTAGTTATGTTATATTTATCTTTTTCATGCCAAAACAGAAAGTAAATGCAAAATTTTAAGATAAATGGATCCTCATCCACATCGTAATCTTTTCAAAAGACCCAATTATGTTGGAACATTGCTACTGAGAGTGCACTAGATTATCTTATGATGTTTTACTTGAAAATCGTGAATCTAGAATTGTGATGAAGTGTTAAAAGAAATTTATAAAGTGATTCATGATAGTTCCTTGAATGGAAATCATGATTGCAATTTTATTAGTATCAATTCTATGAATGGCAGTTGTGCTAATGATCATGATTGGGGTGATAATTGATAACCCACAACTATAGGGGATCACAACAGTTTTTGAGGGTAGAGTATTCAACCCAAATTTATAAATTCGACACAAGGGGAGCAAAAGAATATTTGAGAGTATTACCAGTTGAGTGGTCAATTCAACCACACCTAGAGATAAATATCTGCAACAAAGTGATCAGTAGCACAGTAATATGGTAGGTTGATAGCAGTAGTAACAACAACATTAGCGGTAACAGTAGCAGTGCTAGTTTTGTAGCAAGTGCAACAGTAACAACAATAGTATAACTTAACAAGAACAATAAGTGGAAAGCTCGTAGGCGCTGGATCGGTGTATTCGTTGGATGATATTCATCATATAACAGTCATAACCTAGGGTGACACAGAACTAGCTCTAGTTCATCAATGTAATGTTGGCATGTATTCTGTATATAGTCATACATGCTTATGGAAAAGTACTTGCATGACATCTTTTGTCCTACCCTCCTGTGGCAGCAGGGTCCATAAGGAAACTAACGGATACTAATGCCTCCTTTTAATAGAGAACCGGAACAAAGAATTAACACTTAGTGAATACATGGTCTCCTCAAACTACGATCATCACCGTGAAGTATCCCAAATATTGTCCCTATGGGGTTGACCGATCATAACTTGTAATACGTGCATATAACTAGGCAAGATCGGAACAAGAACATATATATAATGATGATAACATAATCGGTTCAGATCTGAAATCATGGCACTCGGGCCGTAGTGACAAGCATTAAGCATGGCAAAGTCATAGCAACATCAACATTAAGCATGGCCATAGTGACAAACATAGTGGATAGTAGGGGTCAAGCCCTAACAAAGCTAACTCTATTACGTGATGAATCTCATCCAACTCCTCACGGACCAGCAAGCCTACAAAGGAATTACTCACTCTCGGTGGGGAGCATCATGAAATTGGATAAGGGTTGGTGATGACAAAGACCGAAGATTCCCCTCTCTAGAGCCCCAAATAGGCTCCAAATCTGGCCTCCTGATGAAGAACACGAGGTGGTGGCGGCTCCGTATCGTGAAACGCAATAAAACTTTCTCTCTGATTTTTTGCTAGAAATTTAGGATTTTATAGTGCTAGAATTAGGGTCGGAGGGCCCACGAGGTGGACACGCTCCACGAGGTCGCACCAGGGGGGTATGGCGTGCCCTGGTGAAGGGTGGACACTCTGGGCCCCCTCTCTGGTGGCTTATAGCTCTAATATTCCACATATATTCCAAACTAATTCTCCCAAAAGTTTCATTCCATTCCGAGATCTTTTATTTCTACACAAAAAACAACACCATGGTAGTTCTGCTGAAAATAACATTAGTCCAGGTTAGTTTCATTCAATCATGCAAATTAGGGTCCAAAACAAGAGCAAAAGTGTTAGGAAAAGTAGATACGTTGGAGACGTATCAACTCCCCCAAGATTTAACCCTTGCTTGTCCTCAAGCAATTCAGTTGACAAACTGAAAGTGAGAAAGAAAAACCTTTACGAACTCTTTTGTTCTTGTTTACATACATATGCTTAAGTAGCACCCAAGTTTTAAGCAAATATTATGACTAAACATGTCAACAATAACTCTTAAAGATTATATTCACTCATATCAATGACACAAGCAACTAGCGAGCAATAATAAGATATCTCAAGTGCAAACATTTTTCAAAACAATCATGATATAATATGACAATTGGTGTATCTCCCTAGCCCTTTCTGAGACCGCAAAACATAAATGGAGAGCACCTCCAAAGTTTGAGAAGCGACTAAAGATTGTCATCCATGGTAGAAAAGATCCAATCATGATGCATCGAACATCCACTATACACAATGCATGAGGATGACAATAGTGCTCTCAGATCTGGCACTTATTTTAGAAGGTGATGGCTCAACATTAAAATAAATAGATAGTCCGTTGACAAAGGGAAGCAGGGATTTAAATAAGAGATACGTATAATTTTGAGAGGTACACCCTTTTTGTCAATGTTATGACCAAGAGCTATCAATACCTTCCATGTTAAACAAATTATCGGCGGTTCCAAAGGAGTAAAAGTAAATGTTTACCCCCCCCCACCACCAATAAACACACTCGAAGGCGAGCTGAATCCGCGGGTACCATCCAAACCAACAACATTACTGGGGGAGTTTTGTTTATTTTTTTGCATTTCTTTTGATTTTGGGACTAGGAATCCCTATTACCGCCCTTCTCATTCAAGGACGATCGAATATACACTAATCATGAAAGTAACCCGCTTAACATGGAAGATACTGACCACACCTTGTTGCTCCATGAGCGGTCCAGGCACACAAAATAGATGTTCATTTGAAATTTGAGAGGTGGCACATGCAAATTTACTTGGAACGAAAGGGTAATACCACATATAGGTAGATATAGTGGACTCATCTGGAATAACTTTGGTTTAAGGATTTTGATGCACAAGCATAATCCCACTTAGTACAGGTGAAGGCTAGCAAATAGATTGAGAACTGGCCAGCAAGAGAGTGAATACGGTCACAAACATACATTACAAATAATAAACATTGACTACTATCGCGAGTAGGATATTGACACCATGAACATAAATATCATGAAGGCTATGTTGGTTTTGATTCAATTACATGTGTGAACATGCACCAAGTCAAGCCACTTGAAAAACTTCAAAGGAGGATATTGTATCATCATACTACATCACAACCATTTTAACGCACGTTGACATCTAAGATAATTTATTATCCACTCCTAGCTACTTGAGCATGGCATGAGCAACTACAATCTATAATTGTCATTGCACACATGTTCAATCATAATATGCTAAATCATGGATACTAGGTTAAACACATTTACAAAACAAGAACAAGTTGAGTTCATACCTGCTTCTCTCTGCCACAACCAATTCATCATATATCGTCATTATTGCCTTTCACTTGCACAATCGAATGATATGTAAATAATAATAGTGCAAGAGTTCCATGGACTAAGCTGGAATTTGCAAACATTTTATTCAAGTGGAGAAGACAAGGTAATATGGGCTCTATGTTAGACAATAAAGCATATGAGAACCACTCAACATTTTCATCATGGTATTCTCCTAGGTATGACTTGATAAAAGAAAAAGAATTCTAGAGAAACACACTGAAATATTTTTGGAGTTTTTAGTTTTTTCTGTGAAGAAGCAAATAAGAAAAGGAAAAAACAAAAACGAGAAAAATTATTTACACGGGAGAACTGCCAACAAGCAAAAGAAGAAATGAGATATCTTTTTGGGTTTTCTTTCAATACTATAACTAACTAAACCGAAAAGAAAAAACGAAAATAAACAAGAACTATTTTTGGATTTTCTCTAAGTTTTTCAAACACACAAGAAGAAAGCAAGAAAATAAATCTAACATGGATAGTACAACGAAAAGTATAAACATCGACAACTAAAATGAAATGTGTGAACATGAATGTAATGTCGGTGGAAATACGTACTCCCCCAAGCTTAGGCTTTTGGCCTAGCTTGGTAATCACCATCCGTAGCTCAGATAATGGCCCGAGTGATAGCCTACCGAGGCTCTTGGTGCAACCACCTCAACCCTCTTGGTAGATTCAACCACTACATTGTGCGCACGGGTCTCGCTCTCAAGGACGTAGTATCTTCCCTTGCTGTTAAAACCAAAGAGAGCAGGAGTAGGCAATACAATCGGCACAATGGGACCATTACTGAACCTCAAGTTGTAAGTATAGTAATTGACTGTGGCATTAAGAAATCTATGGCATTTCATGGCATCAAAGTCTAAGTACTGGTAAGGTAAGATAGGATCATTAGGTCAATGGGACACTCCCAACCTCGTAGCGAGGCGAGAGGCATAAATCCTGACATAGAAATTACCGTTAGAAGCATTGAGAGTCAGTCTCCATGCAATAATTGATCCTAAATTGTAGTATTTAATTCCCGTTAAAGTAGTATATATAAGACTCAAATCATAGGCACACAGCATGCCAGAATCCTGCTTGCCAACAATGCATTTTCCATTAAAGAGGGCAAGGTACTGAATAGATGGAAAATGGATGCTTTTTATTCTGCCTTGTGTCACCCCTCTAATTTCACCGCAACAAAGGTTTCTCAATAATGACTCATACTCAGATTTTGTTGGTTTGTCTAGCAAACCCCAGTATGGAATTTTGCACGCTTCGCAGAATGCATCTAAAGGCATGATGAAAGCATTATTATAAAGACTAAATGAAACTCTAGACTCACGGGGGGAATATTTAAATTTCTTGGTAAATGTATCTGTGAGAGTGAGATGTTGAGTGCACTTATCTTCGATGAAGGGAACCAGATCGGAGTTGCGAACATACTGCTGAAATTCTTTCTTAATACCCGCACTTTCCATGAAGGTATTACACAGTCAAAGGCATGATTTGGTTTCGGCATCTCGTATTGACCTTCTAGTTGGCTCAACATAAGATTGTCGTATGGAACTTTCACTTGATGATGCCCCCGAGGATCTTCTCCTCGAAGAACTCCTGAAGAATTGCATTTTATTTGTGAACATTTTTTGGAAAATTTTGTGACACAAAATTTTGTTAAAAAGACTAAACAAGATTGATAGCAACTACTCCTAGGGATGCATAGAGGCCATATCAAGCATTCAAACTACTTAGAACTCCAAGAATTCAACATGCAAGCTCAGCTACAGCAGCACCAAGAGTAGCTAATTATTTTGAAAATAAAGCACTAAATCAAAAACTAATTGGAGCAATGGGGGGATTACATACCAAGATAGAATATCCTAAAACAATTTCGGAAATGGAGCTTCGAGCAAAGAGATCGAAATCCATGGGTTCTTGAGCAAGAACACAAGGAAGAGAGCAATGGTAAATTTTTGGTGGAGGTAGGAGATGACATGGGCTAAAGGTATAAGTGAGGGGACCCACCCGAGGCCCACCCTCTAGTGTTATTTGTTCCAAAAATTCAGAAAAGAATTCGTGTTAAATTTCAGGATATTCTAAGAACTTGTATTTCTAATCATTTTTTATTGCATGGCAAATTCAGAAAACAGGATAAACATGACATTTAATTTTATTTGACTAAGAAAAATAGAAAATAGGGGACCCACCTGGTGGTGAAGGTAAGTACTTCATCAACTCAAGTGGAAGCCCCCACTTCACGTCAAGGTGAACCTCAACACGACATGGAGGCATACTTAAGCGGTACACGATGAGATGATGAAGAAGAGGAAGTGCATCATGAAGATCCACCACAACCACCTTCACCACCACCTCAAGGGAACGACACCTTCAACAACAACGAAGATGAATGAGATGATGACGAAGAAGAAGAAGCTCCACCATCCAACAATCCGAAGCTGACCCGAGTTCGAGCTCAAGTGACCAAGAACCATCCCCTAAACCAAATCTTTGGTGATATATAAACAGGGAGAATCACTCGCTCTAAAACCCGTCTAGCTAACTTTTGTGAGCATTTTTATTTCATCTCTAGCATTGAAGGTAGAACAAGCTCTTGAAGACGAGGATTGGGTGAATGCTATGCATGATGAGCTTCACAACTTCGAAAGGAACGAAGTGTGGACACTCGTGGAGAAGCCCGAAGATGAGCACAACATCATCGGAACCAAATGGGTATTTCGAAACAAACAATATGAAGACGGTCAAGTCGTGCACAACAAGGCTCGTCTCGTAGCCCAAGGATATACGCAAGTCGAAGGTATGCACTAAGGTGAGACTTATGCCCCCTTCACTAGACTTGAAGCTATCTGTATTCTTCTTACTTATGCTAATCACCATGATATCATACTTTATCAAATGGACATCAAAAGTGCATTATTAAATGGTGAAATTGAAGAAGAGGTTTATGTTAAGCAACCACCAGGTTTCGTGAATCCTAAGAAACCTAATCATGTTTACAAGCTTCGTAAAGCTCTTTATGAACTTAAGCAAGCCCCTCGTGCTTGGTATAAATGTTTAACGAAGTTTCTCATTGGAAAAAGGTTTTGAAATTGGTAAAATTTATGCAACCTTGTTCACTAAGAGAGTTAATGGAGAATTATTTGTGTGCCAAATCTATGTGGATGATATTAGCTTTGGCTCCACTAACCCTCAATTTATTGAAAGATTTCGAAGGTTGATGTCCGAGAAGTATGAGATGTCTATGATGTGTGAGATGAAATTCTTTATTGGATTGCAAATCAAGCAATCAAGAGAAGGAACTTTCATCTCTCAAACTAAGTATACCAAGGACTTGATCAAGAAATTCAACATGCAGGATTACAAAGGTATGAAAACTCCTATGCCCACTAGTGGACATGTTGACCTTACCAGGGAGGATGAATCGGTTGATCAAAAGGTTTATCGATCTATGATTGGTTCATTGTTATATCTATGTACATCTTGTCCTGATATTATGCTTAGTGTTTGCATGTGTTCTAGATATCAAGATGCACCTAAAGAGTGTCATCTTTTGGCCGTGAAACGTATTGTGAGGTACTTGATACAAACACCAAACTTTGGCATTTGGTATCCCAAGGGATCTTCTTTTGATCTTGTTGGCTATTCCGATTCGGACTATACCGGTGACAAGGTTGATAGAAAATCCACCTCGGGTACTTGTCAATTTTTAGGTAGATCTCTTGTGTCTTGGTCCTCCAAGAAACAAAAGTCGGTATCTCTATCTACTGCCAAAGCTGAGTATATTGATGTTGGATCTTGTTGTGCGCAATTACTATGGATGACACAAATGCTTAAGGATTATGGAATTTATGTTAAAAATGTTCCATTACTTTGTGACAATGAAAGTGATATTAAAATTGGACATAATCCTGTGCAACATTCTTAAACCAAGCATATTCAAGTTCGACATCATTTCATTCGTGATCATGTTGCCAAAGGAGATATCAATCTTAATCATGTACGTACTAACAAACAATTGGCCGATATCTTTACTAAGATACTTGATGAGAAAACATTTTGTCATTTGAGGAGTGCATTGAACATCATTGATGCTTCAAATTTGAGCTAGACTCACTCGGTTGCAAGCAAGGGCATGAGCTTTCTTGTTTTCTCCATGTTCCCATAAGTCGTTATCTTATGCCATGGAATTCCATGCTCCCTTGTATTGCATCTGACCTTTGCAGGTACTTGGAAGAACTTCATTCCGAAAGATTGCCATCAACTCCAATCATAAGCAATCTTGTCGTTACCAAGTATCCACAACCCCATTTGATGATGGAAGGAAGAAGACAACAAAAACATATCCTTGACATATGCCTGATCTTAGTTGTAAAATCTTAAGTAGTATCATGTCAATTGGATATATCCATTGTTCTTCCTTGCATGACTAACCTTTGTAGGTGGATAGTGTACTAGAAAGAGAAGGATTGCTCCAAATTCAAGATGATCTTCATCAACCTCGAGCATCCTCAACAAGTTCACCTACGAGCAACGTCATCAACATCACTCAAAGGTATGTACTCATATCCTTGAAAAGGCTTTACTCCAAGTCACGGGCTAAAGCAACTCAAATGATATGAAGACATCAAAATGCTTAATCGAAAAATGGTAACCCCATTTTGAGCTTAAATGATGAATATGACCTATGATCAAGTATTCTTGCTTGGCTCCTAAGTCAATATACTCTAATATAGGTGAACTAGTCACCGCCCATCATTTAGTTAAGAATCTTGCGTGGTTTGCTCTCTATTTGCATGATCTTGCGTAACCACTCAAGTCTTATCTATTTGATGTCCTTTGTAAAACTTTCACATTTTTCTTTTTGAAACTATTTCATTTGTCTCTATGAAAATAGAAACTTGGTCTCTCAGTCGGAGTCACCGATATAAATAACTCGGTTCTACCGAATTTGCAGATGAGCTGCACTGCACAATCTCGGTACCACCGATTTATTTATCCTCGAGTCGCCGATTTTCTTTGTTTTCGAACTCTGTGTTTCTTTAATATTGTTTATTTGTTTCTATTCTTGTGATATTCTTGTAACATCGATGACCCCTTCATTAAAAATTTAGGGGGAGAAGAACAAACAACACTTCGGGGGAGAAATTCTTTATTCAAGGATCCCTACCTCCAAGGAGAAGAAAACTAAAATTTGCAAAAGGGAGAGAAGTTACATTCAATGAACCCAACTTTCAATGACCCTTGTTCTCTAGGATCCCTTCCTTGCCAATGATCCCTGTCACCACTTCCAAGTTTAACCTTTTTGGTATTTTATGCCAAAGGGGGGGAACATCAAAGCTTCGTGCTAAAGGGAGAGCTACATGCTTATGCAAAGGGGGAGATATGACTTAGGGGGAGAGGAAAATATCAAAAGTTCACACTTATATAAACAAGGGGATAACAACAATGTAGGGGAGAAAACTACTTTTGGAGAAAACTCACAAGTGAACAAATGATTCCTTTTCTCACCCTATCCAATCCCAATATCTACATGCTGAGATTCAGGGGGAGAGGATGTACTACCATTTTCATATCTAAGGGGAGACAATATATAATAGATTAATGCTAAAGGTGGAGACATATCAATCTTAATGATTATCATATTTTATATGTTCTCCATATCTTGGTATTCGCTGAGTTCTATTGCTTTTGTTTAGTAGAATACTCTTGTGTTTCCTAACATTGTTTTCTCAAGTGTGTCTATACTACTACAATGCTCAAGAACTCAAGGTAAGTATATGCATCATATCTTTGATCAACATGATCTTTTGCTTCTTGCACATAATGTTTGCAAGAGTGAAGTCTTGATCAAGGATATACATTTCATTCACATATATTGACGCATATAGCCAAGATACACATGACTCTTATATCCCTTTCATCCATAGATGTGTCCATGCATTCCAAAGCAACTATCCTTTAAAGGACTGCACGCATTTAGGGGGAGCAAATCTAGGTCATGTGTTTCTCAAAGTCTTCATTGCATCCATGCATATATTTATTTGAAGCTTTGATTGTATGTTGTCATCAATTACCAAAAAGGGGGAGATTGAAAGCACAACATGCTCCCTTGGTGGTTTTGATAATTCATGACAACATGCATTGCCTCTTGTACTAACACCTCTATCTAGTGTATTTCAGATAATAGTCCATGGAGAGTTGAGTTGGCAAAAGGATTGAGGAGATTGTTGAATTAGCCCAAGATTCAAGGAAATAGGTTGGACAAGCTTCAAGCAAGAGGACATTTTATATTTGTGAGAAATCACTTTGAGTACATAGGAAAGCCAATACTATTAAAAGGGGGTAAGGTTTTGTTGGTGAACGAAATGCTCATACGTGCATAAGTGATAGTCACCAAAAACATTCACCAGATATCCCACCAAAGATTGTCTCTAGACAAACATGCAAAATCGATGCAACCAAAATTCCTATCCCGGTGCCACCGATTCCAAACCCTAGACAGACTCAGCCAAACCCTAGCCACTTCGGTGCAACCGATTCCATACCGGTGCCACCGAGTTTAGGTTGCAAACTTTCTGTTATGCAAATTCACATTTTCGGTCCGACCGAGAATGTTGGGTCGGCGTCACCGAGATTGGAAATCTGACCGTTGGTCACCTTATCGGTGTAACCGAGATTCGTATATGGGTCCCTCCGAGATTCAAAAGTTGCCACATTTTGGTCACTTCGGTACCATCGAGATTAACACATCGGTGTCATCGAGTTGGTCATTTTGTGTGTAACGGTTGGATTTTTGGGGATGCCTATATATACCCCTTCACCATCACCCACTCGAAAAAGCACTCAGAACTATTCCATACCTATCCTACTGAGTTTTCTGAGAGAGAGAGAGAGCCACCTACCCTTGTGTTGAGGTCAAGATCTTCCACTCCAACCATATGGATCTTGATTTCTAGCCTCCCCAAGTTGCTTTCCACCAATCCCATCTCTTCTACCAAGCCAAATCTGTGAGAAAGTGATTGTGTGTTGAGGAGTCTATCATCTTGAAGCACAAGAGCAAGGAGTTCATCGTCACTACCGAGCCCATTACCTTTTGGATGGTGGTGCCTCCTAGATTGGTTAGGTGTCGCTTGGGAGCCTCCTACTTCGTGTTGTGGAGTGAACCAAGAAGTTTGTAAGGGCAAGGAGATAGCCTACTTCGTGAAGATCTACCCACGATGAGGCTAGTCCTTCGTGGACGGAAGCCATATGGAATAGTCAAGGTTGCTACTTCATGGACCCTTATGGGTGGAGCCTCCGTGGACTCTCGCGACCGGTACCCTCCGTGGGTTGAAGACTCCATAAATGTGGACGTACGATAGCACCACCTATCGGAACAACGGGAAAAATCCTTGCGTCTCCTATTGCGTTTGATCTTCCTATCCTATCTCTTTACTTACATATGCAATGTCCTTACTTTCCGCTGCCATACTTGTAGACATGCATGTGTAGGGCTGTTAGACTTGCTAGACTTGCTAGAATAGTTAAAATCTTCCAACCAATTTACTTGGGAAAAGTTTAGGTTTTAAATTCCTTCTAGTAGTCTATTCACCCCTCTAGACACTCTTCTATCGATCCTCCATTTGCCTCTTGCATATCTTCAAGACTGAGAAATAATAAACTCCTCTTCTTTGGAGTGGGTTCAATTGGTGGTTTAGGCTGAGTCCAATCATCATAATTCTTCAATATATTATTTAATAGTTCCTCAGTTTGTTCAATAGTTCATTCCCTGAAAACACAACCAGCACAACTATCTAGGAAGTCCCTAGAAGCATCAGTTAGTCCATTATAGAAGATATCAAGTATTTAATTTTTCTTAATAGGATGATCAGGCAAAGCATTAAGTAATTGGAGAAGCCTCCCCCAATCTTGTGGGAGACTCTCTTCTTCAATTTGCACAAAGTTAAATATTTCTGTAAGGTAGCTTGTTTCTTATGAGTAGGAAAATGTTTTTCAAAGAAGTAGTAAAGAATATCCTGGGAGCTACGCACACAACCAGGAGTAAGAGTATTGTACCATATCTTAGCATCACCCTTTAATGAGAACGGGAATAATTTGAGAATATAATAGTAGCGAATCTTCTCATCATGAGCAAATAGGGTGGCTATATCATTCAGCATAGTAACATGTGCTACCACAGTTTCAGTTTCATAGCTATGAAAAGGACCAGATTCAACCAAAGTAATTAACTCTAGATCGACAGCGAATTCATAATCCTTATCAGTAACAAAGATAGGTGAAGTAGCAAACTTAGGATCACATTTCATTTTAGCATTCAAATTCTTTTCCTTATACTTGCGCATAGTACTTTCTTATGATCATTTCTATCCTTACACACACGAATCTCTCTAGATATTTCTTCCTAAAGCATAACCTTTAGGTATCTTAGGCATTTCAAATCTAGGAGAGCTAGGCCTAATAGGTGTTTCATAATCATCAGTTTCAAAGATCTCATCAGTTTTAGGAGTTTCATTAGTTTCAATTATTTCATTATCTCTAGCCCTAGCAATTTTTTCATCAAGAAATTCACCTAATGGAACAATATCATCAAGCATGGTACTAGTATCATCATAAGCATCATTCATAGAAGAAGTAGAATCATCAATATCATGATTAATAGCATGTGGTGGTGTTGCAACCTTACTCATAACACAAGGTGAATCAAGTGCAGAGCTAGATGGCACTTCCTTACCTCCCCTCATAGTAGAGGGAAAAATCTTGGTTTTAGTATCCTTCAGATTCTTCATAGCGATAGATTGATAAATGCCAAGTGACTCAAAATATATAGCTATGCTCCCCGGCAACGGCGCCAAAAAAAGGTCTTGATAACCCACAAGTATAGGGGATCGCAACAGTTTTCGAGGGTAGAGTATTCAACCCAAATTTATAGATTCGACACAAGGGGAGCCAAAGAATATTTGAGAGTATTAGCAGTTGAGTTGTCAATTCAACCACACCTGAAGATAAATATCTGCAGCAAAGTGATCAATAGCACAGTAATATAATAGGTTGATAGCAGTAGTAACAACAACAATAGCGGTAATAGTAGGGGTGATAGTTTTGTAGCAAGTGCAATAGTAAAAACAGCAGTAGTAACTTAGCAAGAACAATAAGTGGAAAGCTCGTAGGCACCTAATCGGTGTATTTGTTGGATGATATTCATCATATAACAGTCATAACCCAGGGCGACACAAAACTAGCTCCAGTTTGCCAATGTAATGTAGTCAGTATGTAGTCCTACATGCTTATGGAAAATTACTTGCATCAAATATTTTGTCCTTCCCTCCCATGACAGCGGGGTCCATAAGGAAACTAAGGGATATTAAGGCCTCCTTTTAATAGAGAACCGGAACAAAGCATTAACACTTAGTGAATACATGAACTCCTCAAACTACGGTCATCACCGTGACGTATTCCAAATATTGTCACTATGGGGTTGACAGATCATAACATGTAATAGGTGCTTATAACTAGGATAGATCATATCAAGAACATAGATATAATGATGATCACATAAAAGGTTCAGATCTAAAATCATGGCACTCGGGCCCTAGTGACAAGCCTCAAGCATTAAGCGTCGAAGGGACCACGAGGTGGGCAGGCTCCACCAGGCCGCGCCAGGGGGATCTAGCGCGCCCTGGTGGAGGTTGGACACCCTCGGCCCCCTCTCTGGTGGCTTATGGATCGAATATTTCTCATATATTCCAAAATAATTCTCCAATAAGTTTCGTTCCATTCCGAGAACTTTTATTTCTGCACAAAAAACAACACCATGGTAGTTTTGCTGAAAACAGCGTCACTCCAGGTTAGTTTCATTTAAATCATGCAAACTAGAGTCCAAAACAAGAGCAAAAGTGTTAGGAAAAGTAGATACGTTGGAGACGTATCAATAATCATGATATTTCTTATGATCTTGATAATTCTAAGCTTCATGATGAATTGGTTATTCATAATGATATTTGCAATGCTACTAAATGTTGGTTTGGCAGAGCGTTAACTTTAGGTAACAATGGTCCCACTATTTTCGAGAATGATCAATCTTATGATATTTTTTTTGATAGAAGTTGGTTTGTAGAGGTCATGACTTTAGTTGATGTTAATCCCATTATCTTGGAAGATTGTAAAGCTTTTGTGCATGTGGATCATGGATAAAATATTTGATAAGATAGATATATTGTTGCATTTGAATATGATCCGGCATATAATTATTACGGGAGAGGCAAATTTTGTTATAGAAATTTCATGTTACTCACCTACCTCTCTTGATATTCAAATCGTTAATGCTTTATTCTTCCTACTTGCATATGCTAGACCCTTCTTGTATTGATAAATTGTTTTCTTATAAAATGCCTACGGATAGGAAGTATGTTAGACATAAATGAGCTTGTCACATGTTTTACGATGCTCTCTTTGTGCTTCAATTCTTGTCCTTTATGTGAGCAACATTATTATCCCAAGCCTATCTTAATAGCTATAAAGAAAGAGCTTGTTGGGAGACAACGCAATAGTTTCTATCATGTGATAACATGACTACTGATACTATAATGCTTGTGTTTTTATGTTTAAATTAGTGTTTTTCCAAGTAAATCCTTTGGTATGACTTGAATGATAAGTAGAATCGCTACGGTGCAAAAACAGAAACTTTTTCGTCCAATACATAATTTCTCTGATTTCACTTGAACGTCTTTTTCATCCGAATTGTTTACACTATATTGGTATACAAATTCCCTAGGGTTTCCTAATTTTTCGGAATTTTGGAGTTAAAAAAGTATGGTGTTTGCGCAGATCATTACAATATGGTCTATTTTAGACATATTATGTTTTTGCTTACATAGTTTGCTTGTTTTGATGATGCTACGGGTTGTATCGAGGATATAAGCCATGAGAAGTTAGAATATAGTACCTTATGCAATAATAAAATATGAATCAAGTTATAATAGTAACTAAAGTTTTTGATTTACCTATCACGCTAACGGAGCTCACGAGTTTTCTATTGAGTTTTGTGTGCCAAAGTTTTCAAGTTTTGGGTGTGATCACAATGGATCAAGGAATAAGGAAGGTGAAAGAGCCTAAGATTGGGGATGCCCAAGGCATGCAAGGTAAAATAGGAAGACTCAAGCGTCTAATCTTGGGGATGCCCCTGAAGACATCCCCTCTTTCGTCTCAAACCATTAGTATGTCACTTGGAGCTACATTTTTATTCATCACATGATATGTGTTTTGCTTGGAGCGCAATGTGTTATAAATTTTTTAGTATTCACAATCATTGTTTGATGGGCACATTTACTTGAGAGAGACACATGTTCACCATGATTTGTTAGAATGCTCTATGTGCTTCACTTGTATCTTTTGAGCTAAGCAGTTGCTCTAGTGCTTCATTTATTTCGGCCCTAGGCATGACCCGACCAAAGGCCTAGAGGAGTTGTGGGTTTACTCATAGCCGGTCAAGTAGGTGTGGGTGGCACATCAACATCTTGATAGGCCGGCACAAGGAGAAGTCCCACGGGCCGACTCATGGGAAAAACACATATGAGAAGTTTCCTACCTTGGGGGACAAGATAAGTAGGAATTGGATTAGGAAACAGGTTGGCAGTACAACTCGGGTCTCTTTGTAACCCTAGGGACTCAACCTATTATATAAATGGTAGCCCCTTAGACGGAAAGACTAAAAAAAGAAACCCTCGAGAGCTAGGTTAGTGATTCCGCACCCTTGTAATTGAGATCATCATCAATAAACACACAAAGCAAAACACAGGCTTTTACCTCCATCGGAGTGGTCGGACGTGGATAAATCCTCGTCTCTCTTTCTAGATCAACCCCATCCAATCAACCACCTAGTTGCTATGGCTGCGAGACTTATTCCTTCCGCAAGGACATCTGCCATGACAAAACCACGACAATACCTAGATCTCCCACCTACTTAGGCACTCCACCATCAAAAGAATAATTAGCAAGCATGGCACCAATTTCAATTTCAGGTATCTTTCTTTTGTTGGTAATAATATCCTTCATATATTTAGCATATCGGGGCATCTTCAAAATGTTAGTCAAGCGAGTGCATAAAAAGACTGGTCTAATCATTTCTTCAAAGCGTTCAAATTCCTCCTCGTCCTTAATCTTGGAAGCCTTATGAGGGAATGGCATGGGTTTTGAACCCATGGCTCTCTTTCTTTACTATGTTTTCTAGCAACAAAGTATTTCTCATCATAACGTTTATTTTTAGGATGTGGGTTATCAAGATTTTCAACAGGTACTATTTCCACTTCATTATAAGGTTCTTTATTACTATCTGGTTAAGCATCTATGTGAAGATCATCATTATCATTATCATGAGGTGAATGTTCACTACTAGATTTGTCTCGACATCATAAATAGAAACATCATTATGATTCTCCGCAAGTTTTTCTACAACAGGTTCACTGGAAGCATGCAAAGTCCTATCATTTTTCTTTTCTTTTTTCCTTTTAGATGGACTAAGTGCATCATCATTAACTTTTCGAGAATCTTGTTCAATTCTTTTGGGATGACCTTCAGGATAAAGAGGTTTCCGAATCATTCTGCCTCCTCTAGTCATTACTCTAACAACATGGTCATTCATGTTCTCATTTGATTCAGCAAGCAAATCATTTTGTGACTTAAAAACTTGGTCTAATTGAGTATGAGCCA
This sequence comes from Hordeum marinum, assembly GCA_022496015.1. Taxonomy (NCBI): domain Eukaryota; kingdom Viridiplantae; phylum Streptophyta; class Magnoliopsida; order Poales; family Poaceae; genus Hordeum; species Hordeum marinum. The sequence goes on along the minus strand of CM039674.1, from coordinate 275,324,202 downwards.
TGGCATGTTTACCCAGACCTTTAACATCACTTGCAATTCAAAACATTAAGTCACTCAAGCGATCTATCATCATAGCATTATGTTGTAATTGATCTTTGACATAATTATTGAAGTGCTCTTGCTTGACAATATAATTATCAAATTAATCCATGCATTGACTAGAAGTTTTAGTGTAAGGTATATCACTTGAATCGAATCTACGGAGAGAATTTAACTCTACTACGTGTGTAGGGATATTGAGTCCTTGTATTTCTTCAATTGGTGGTAGGTAGATTCTTGACATCTTCAGATTTAATACCTTTTTATTTCATAGTTCTCTTAGTTTCTTGCATATCTTCTGGATTAAGTAATAGAATACCTCTCTTCTTTTGGATAGGTTCCGGTAGTGGTTCAGGTAGTGTCCAATTATCAGCATTTTGCAACATGTTATTCAATAATTCTTCAGCTTGTCCAATAGTTCGTTCTCTGAAAACACAACTAGCACAACTATCTAGGTAGTCCCTAGAAGCATCGGTTAGTCCATTATAAATGATATAAAGTATTTCATTTTTCTCAAGAGGATGATCAGGCAAAGCTCTAAGTAGCTCAAGAATCTTCCCCCAAGCTTGAGGGATATTCTCTTCTTCAATTTGCACAAAGTTAAACATTTCCTGTAAAGCAGTTTGTTTTTTATGAGTAGGAAATTAAGTTTCAGAGATGTAATATATCATATCCTGAGGGCTATGCTCACAACCAGGAGCAAGTGTGAGAAACCACTCCTTAGCATCGCCTTTTAGCGAAAAAGGAAAAATCTTAAGTATACAGTAATAACACATCTTTTCCTCATGAGAAAACAAGGTGGCAATATCATTTAATTTAGTAAGGTGTGCCACAATAGTTTTAGTTTTGGTAGCCATGAAGAGGACCAGATTCTACTATGGCGATTAACTCAGGATCAACAAAGAATTCATAATCCTTATCAGTAACACATATATGAAAAGTAGAAAATTTAGGATCATGTTTCATTTTCTCCATCATAGTTGTTTCTTTTAGTTTCCATATCCATTTTCTCAAATCATCTCTATCATTACAAGCAAGAAAGTATCTAGTTATCTTCCTCCATAACATAACCCTTAGGTACATCAAGCAATTCATATCTATTAGGAGAGCTAGGTATAATAGGTGATTCATAATCTTCATCAATTTCAACATTTTCAAGTTCTCTAGCTTTAGCAATATGAGCATCAAGTAATTCATTCAGTGGCATAGTTTCAGCTTCATCAAGCATAGCATTAGTATCATCATTAATTTTAGAAGTGGCATCATCAAGTACTCGGGACATATCAGAACGAGCAACAAGTGGTGGTGTCATAAGCCGATTCAAACAGTAGGCGAATCAGAAGCAGAGCTAGGTCGCAGTTCCTTACCTCCCCTAGTCTTAGAGGGTATGATCTCACTTCTTGTGCCTTTCAGATTCTTCATAGTGGCAATTGGATATCCTCAAGTGAACATAATAAATAGATATATGCTCCCCAACAACAACACTTGGAAAATGTCTTGATAACCCACAAGTATAGGGGATTACAACAGCCTTCGCGGGTAATATTACACCCTGATTTATTGATTTGACAAAAGTGGAGCCAAAGAATATTTATTGGTCTTAGCATTTGAGTTGTCAATTCAACCACACCGGGGATATCCCTCGGCAACAAAAGATTTAGTAGCATAGAAAAGTAGTAGTAGCAATGGTAACTGCAGCAGTTTTGTAGTGATTCTAACAGTAGCAACAACATAGTAACATAGCAAGATTCAGCATATGAAAAGTGTAGGCACATGGACCGGTGATGTATAATGATTTAGATGACATCAATCATGTAACAGCTACACACTAGAGTGACACAGAACTAGCTCGAATTAAACAATGTATTGTAGGCATGTATTCCGTATATTGTCATACGTGCTTGCGATAAAAACTTGTATGACATATTTGTCCTACCCTCCCGTTGTCGGTGTCAAAACCGGCGGATCTCGGGTAGGGGGTCCTGAGCTATGAGACTAGAATCGATGGTATCAGGAGACGAAGGAGACGATGTTTACCTAGGTTCGGGCCCTCCTATTGAGGTAATACCCTACGCCCTGCTTAATTGTATTGATGATATGTAGGTTACAGTGTTGATCTACCTCGAGATCGAATAGCTAAACCCTAGATTAGTTGTCCTTTCTACAACCTAAAACCCTCCGGCTTATATAGTCGCCGAGGACACCTAGGGTTTACACATGGTTGGTTACACGTCGAAGGGATAAGCATGCCTATTCACTACTCCAAACGTGGAGGATACGTCACGATTCCTGAAGTTTCTTTCCTGGAGACGAGGCCTTCGCTCAATCCAATGTTCAATGATCGGCCCATATAGTCCGACCCATAAGAAACAGGTCGGCTCCCCGAGGACCCCTGAAACCAGGACTCCCTCGATAGCCCCTGAACTAGCCTCCAACGCGAAGGGTCTTAGCTCCAGCTTTGCTTGCTCAGAGTCTTCGGCTTGCGAGGCGAATTCTTCTCCTCAATCAGTGATCGGCTAGGTTTAGTTCGGCCTCTGATGACATGTAGTTCTTTCCGATCTGTGAATCACCCGAACACCATGAATAGCTTAGTCCCGAAGGCCAAGCGTCAAGGAGCAAACATAATTCCCTGACAACCTTTCCGACGAAAGGTCGCAGCCCACCACGACCATTGGACCAGTTGCAAAAAATCGAACCGTGGTAGGAGGCCGTTTTCATCCGCACGATCCATCAATGCACAGATCGTGCTCCATTTCACACGGGATATGTTTAATCATGGGCGCAAAATGGCACGCACATGGAGCGATACGCAGCGCAGCAGAGGGAGGTTAACCAGTGACCAGCCCCATAAGAAGGGAAAAAACCCGAAGGCAAAACCATGCCTTCCATTTGCATTCCTTGCTTCCCCAATCTCCTAAGCTTTCAGAGCCCAGATCTAGTTTCCCCACTCCTTCCTCCTCCAAGATTGACCATGGCGGGTTCTGGTTCCAACGGCAAGTGGGAGGCATCCACGGTCACCAACCGGGACACCCCTCACCTCAAGGACGTCGAGTACGTCCCTGCCAACGTCTACCACCGTGCGCTGGAGTAGGGCCAAGTGATTCCTACTCCCAAGCCGGGCGAGAGGGTCGTCTTCATCCCTCACTTCATCCAAGGACTGAGCTTCCCGCTCCACCCCTTCGTGAGGGGACTCATGTTCTTCTACGGCCTCGACTTCCATGACCTCCTGCCGAACTCCTTCATGCACATATCGGCCTTCATCATCGTCTGCGAGCCCTTCTTGCGGGTCGAGCCGCACTTCGGACTGTGGCTCAAGATATTCAATATCAAGACGAAGTGTGTCGCAGGAGAACACGCAGACTGTGGCGGGGCATTCATCATCAAGTTCCCCCACGTCAGATGGTCGTCTGGCACCTTCATCGACACCATCAAGACATGGCAAAAAGAGTGATTTTATATCACCGAGCCAAGAGAGGAAGACCGAGCTACTCCTGCCGAATTTAGATTTGGCACCCCCACTAGATTGACATCATGGCTCCGAAAGGGCCTCGACTGGGGGTTGGATACAGAGGTGGACAACCTGCAGAGGCGCATGGCCTCCATGATCAGAAACAATATCGAGTTGGCCAACATGGTCCAGATTATGCTCTGGCGGCGCATCCTCCCTTGCCAGTGCCGGGACTCTCCCATGTGGGCTTGTCGGCTTGACGATGAGCCTACTATTTGTCCGCTCTTCCGTACTACTCGGGAGAAGCTGTGGAAGGCGTTGTTCAAGGCGCATGAGAACTGGGCTAGACGAGGAGGAGGGTCAGGGTCTACATGCCGATAAGCCTCCTACCTAGGTATAACATAGCTTTGTTTAATCGGTTGTGTTTTTCCGAAAGAAAATCTAAGCACCTTTCGACCACTTCTCCAGAAATGGTTGAGCAAGGCCACGGGTATCAACTGCCCGACGCCTCAGCCCGAGGACATCAGGTCCAGGCTGTTGTCGGAGATGCGCGTCATGGTGCCTTACAAGGTGCCAGAAAAGAAAGAGAAGAAGAAGAAGAATAAGAACCGAGGAGGTGTTCACATCAGGGACCAACCGGACGCTGTGTCCGATGATACCCATGCCTCCTCGAAGCAAGAGTAGGAGCATGAACACGAGGGGAAAGGTGATTCCCCCCTCGGAAGAAAGAGGGCGGCGTCATCGGACCCCACGAAGGATGTACCTCCTCCTTCCCCGAAGAAAGCTCGTCAAACACAAGTGATTCTGTCTGATGATAGTTTGGACTCAGATACCAAGTCCGATGACTTCGAGAGGGTTCCATGAAGGAACCCAAGGGTCAAGCCCCCGGATCGACGGTAAGTATCTAAAGAATTCCTACGCGGTTAATGCTAAGTTTTTGAATGTTAAAATCATGTGAGCGCTCATTGATTTGCAGCCCACCACGTGTCCTCCCCACCGACCAAGTTTGAGACGGGGAGACCCCGCCCGCTGAGCTAGTGGAGAGCGGGACTACATCTCACCCCACTCCTCCGGGCGCCGCGAAGGATACCGTGGAGGTATCATCCCAGCAGGCTCCTATGGAGCCGAACAACTGCGATGCGGGAGACGACGTCATGGTCGAGGCTAACGCCTCGGCCACCGAAGACCGGGGGAAGACTCCCGCCCGGATACTGAGGAGATTGGATGAGGGTATGTTCAGTCCCCTCCAAGGACATCTCCGGAGCGCACCATGCCTCTAGAGGCACCGGTTCAATCCCCTGTTGGAGATCGGGTTAATCGATCACCACCGGCACCACTGACCAATGGGTGGCCGGCTATGGGGGAAGCTCTATCGAGCGCCTCCATCTCCAAGGAGAACCGCACCATTATGGGTGCGGTACTATAGAGCACTCAGTCCATTGATAGCGGACTGAAGGAGGCCTTCAACAGTCCCCTGACGGGATTTCAGGTGAGTTACATAAAGCTCTATTTGTGAAATATTAATTTCTTTGTGTTATCATTATATACATGGCAGCCCGCGAGCCCTAGGTGAGTTTGGAAGAAAAAACTCACCTGGGGGTCAATTGTAGATCATCATCCGAACTATGTACGAGATCATATTTATGACAGTTTGGAAGTTTTGAATCCATGTAACCTAATGGGATTTGTTTTTTACAGGCTTCGTCGTCGGTGGCGACTGTGAATGCCGTCGAGCTAGACGAGCTGAATCGGAAGCTTAAGAGATTCGAAGACGAGCTTGATGCTCTGAACAAGAGATTCAACGAGGCGCAAGGTAAGCGTGATTCAATAAATTTTGTCATCATACTGTCGATGTCGTTTTTCATACTTTTCATGCTTACGTAGCCTCGACGAAGAAAATTGAGAAGCTCAAGGCCAAGTTGGAGCATGCGAAGCATGAGGCTGCGGTCGAGAGGGCGGCGTCTGAACAAGCGGCTACCACGCTTTCCGCCTTAAGAGCCACCAGCGACAAGCATGAGGCTCGGGTGGAGGAAATCCAACAGGAGCTCAAAGATGCTGGCCAAAAGTACGAGGACCTCGAGCAGAAAGGCAAGGAGCAGGCCGCTGAACTATCCACCCTGAAAACCAATCTCCAAAAGGAGCGGGCGGATAGGTGGTTGTTTGAGAAGCAAATCCATCAAGCGAAGGTTATCATGGATGGTAAAGCCATACTTATTGCACTGTGTCTTCGGGAATAGCAAGTTCGAGTTGCTTACCTAGGTGTGGCGTTCCTCAGACGCCTGCTCGGACCTCCTGAAGAGCATAGCGAACACGAACCAATTCTATGATTCACATAATTCCAGATTCATCATGTTCAATCCAAAACAAAGAACTTCAAAGAGTGCCCCAAAATTTCTACCGGAAAGTCAAGACTAAAACGTGTGCCAACCCCTATGCATAGATTCACAAGGTCATGAAACCCACAAGTTGATCACCAAAACATACATCAAGTGGATCAATAGAACATCCCATTGTCATCACGGATATCCCATCGCAAGACATACATCAAGTGTTCTCAAATTCTTAAAGACTCTATCCGATAAGAAAATTTCAGAGGGAAAACTCAATTCATCATAATAAGATAGAGAGGGAAAAACTCCATATGATTCATCTATATCAATAAAGCTCGCGGTACATCAAAATCATGCCATCTCAAGAACACGAGAGAGAGAGAGAGATCAAACACATAGCTACTGGTATATACCCTCAGCCTCGAGGGTGAACTACTCCCTCGTCATGGAAAGCGCGAGATAATGAAGATGGCCTCTGGTGATGGTTTCCCCCTTCGGCAGGGTGCCGGTACGGGCTCCCGATTGGTTTTTCGTGGCTCTGGAGGTTTGCTACGACGGAATTCCCGATCTAAGTTTGTTTCTAGGGTTTTTGGTATTTATAGTTGGCGTCGGTCTCATGTCAAGGGGGTGCTCGAGGAGTCCACAAGCCAGGAGCACCCTCCGAGGGAGGATAGGGCGCACCCTCCTAGCTTATGGCCTCCTCGGTCACTTCCTGGCCCAGCTCCGATGCTTCGGGGTCTCTTTTGGTCCATAAAAATCACCGTAAATTTTCAACCCATTCCGAGAACTTCTATTTCTGTACAAAAACGACAACATGATAGTTCTGCTGAAAACAGCGTCAGTCCGGATTAGTTCTAATAAAATCATACCAAAATCATATAGAATTATTATGAACATGACATGAATACTTCATAAATTATAGATACGTTGAAGACGTATCATTAGCCTTCACCAAGATTTTATCCGGGTTAGTTCATGGCTGATTGTCCCTCGACTCCATGAACTGAGCACCCCTTATCTTTACTAATTTTCAAAGGTCTTTATACTTCGCTATCAAGAGGTTTCTTTTCCATAGAGGTTCTCCCCAAGGCCCTTCTCTAGAATAATAGATGGGAGCATCTGGAACTCATTCGAATGAGAAACAAAGTGGTCTCATTCACATGACGTGGCGGCTGACATCAGACAAAGAAAACATCCCGGTCGAACCAGAGCTCCCTTTTCTCCCCCAACAGAAAACAAAGCCCAATTATCGGTTCCTTTTTGTCTTGTCTTTTTTTTGTGTTGTCTTTTGGTTTGCTTGTCCTGGTTGTGGGCCTTTTGTCCTGGGTTTCATGGCTTTTTGGGGTTGTGGGTTTGTCAGCCATGTGCCTCTTCTCTCTACTGATCAAAAAAGAGGACAAAGAAAAAGAGGGCCCGGTGAGGGCTCGGTGGACACAGAACATCAAAGTTGCTCTTAAAGAGGACAAAAAAAGGAAAAAGAGGGCAACAGAAAAGCTGATAGAATCTTCGACGACCCGGTGCCCGTGTTGAGCCTTCTCTCGTCCCTCCCCTCTGTTTCTGTGTTTTGTCCCTAATTTGAAACAGTAACGTAAAGAGAGATAAATGCTCCTCCCTCCCACCGCCCCAACATGATTTTTTGGTCTGTGAGTGAGGGCTCACCCGCTACATAACTGAGAAAAAAAAGAATAAGAAGAAAACAAAAACAAACTGTACCCCCAATTTTACAGAAAATATAAAAGAAAATGATTATTTGTGTTGGAAATAAATGTGACTATGATATATCAAAAAATATCTACGGGTTTTTTGGAAAAAATGGTGACTATTATATATAAAAAAACTATACTCGGTTTTTAAGGTGACACTACTGCCGACGCCTGCACCGACAAAAATAATGAAGTTGCACGACCACGAACGACCATGCAACGCGCCCCCTTCTCTCTCTATGTCGCCGCCTTCTCTGACAAAACAATGGCCCCAATTGCGACCATGCGGGAAAGACATGCGGTTGCATGCCCTCTCTATTGTCGTCGTCCCCGTGTCAGGTCGGTTGCAGCTACAAACAAAAGAAAACGGAAAAGCTAAAAAAAGAGAGAAAGAAGGCCCTCCAACACACCCTGGTTGCGGTTGTGCCATACATCTTGCAGTTGTGGTTAGGTGTGTTGGGATGCAGTTGCAGTCGTGTCTGGTCGGTTGCAACTACGACAAATAAAGGACGTCATTCCATTCCGCCCCCTCCGATTGCGGTCGTACCTTACGTCATGCGTTTGCGGGCGGTTGTGCTGGGTTGCAGTTGCGGCCGTGTCATGTCGGTTGCAACTAGTACAAAATAAAAAAGGAAAATGCTAAAAAAAGATAAAGGACGTCGTTCCATTCCGCCCCTCTCCAGTTGCGGTCGTACCTTACGTCATGCGGTTGCGGGTGGTTGTGCTAGGTTGCAGTTGCGGTCGTGTCAGGTCGCTTGCAACTAGTACAAATAAAAAGGAAAATGCTAAAAAAAGATAAAGGATGCCGTTCCATTCCTCCCCCCTCCTCGCCAGTTGCGGTCGTGCCTTACGTCATGCGGTTGCGGGTGGTTGTGTTGGGTTGCAGTTGCGGCCGTGTCAGGTCAGTTGCAACTGTTACAAAATAAAAAATAAAATGCTAAAAAAAGATACAGGATGTTGTTCCATTCCCCCCCCCCCCGGTTGCGGTCGTGCCTTACGTCATGCGGTTGCGGGTGGTTGTGCTGGGTTGCAGTTGCGGTCGTGTCAGGTCAGTTGCAACTGTTACAAATATAAAAAGGAAAATGCTAAAAAAATATAAAGGATGTCGTTCCATTCCGCCCCCTCCGGTTGCGGTCGTACCTTACGTCATGCGGTTGCGGGTGGTTGTGTTGGGTTGCAGTTGCGGTCGTGTCATGCCGGTTGCAACTAGTACAAATAAAAAGGAAAATGCTAAAAAAAGATAAAGCATGACGTTCCATCCCCCCCCGGTTGCGGTCATGCCTTACGTCATGCGGTTGCGGGTGGTTGTACTGGGTTGTAGTTGCGGTCGTGTCAGGTTGGTTGCAACTAGTACAAATAAGAAGGAAAATGCTAAAAAAAGAAAAAGGACGTCGTTCCATTCCGCCCCCCCCCCCTCCGGTTGCGGTCGTGCCTTACGTCATGCGGTTGCGGGTGGTTGTGCTGGGTTGGAGTTGCGGTCGTGTCAGGTCGGTTGTAACTAGTACAAAATAAAAAAGGAAAAGGCTAAAAAAGATAAAGGACACCGTTCCATTCCGCCCCCTCCGGTTGCGGTCGTGCCTTACGTCATGCGGTTGCGGGTGGTTGTGCTGGTTTGTAGTTGCGGCCGTGTCAGGTCGGTTGCAACAAGTACAAAATAAAAAGGAAAATGCTAAAAAAGATACAGGATGCCGATCCATTCCCTCCCTCCGGTTGCGGTCGTGCCTTATGTCATGCGGTCGCGGGTGGTTGTGTTGGGTTGCAGTTGCGGCCGTGTCAGGTTGATTGCAACTGTTACAAATATAAAAAGGAAAATGCTAAAAAATATAAAGGACGCCGTTCCATTCCGCCCCCTCCGGTTACGGGCGTGCCTTACGTCATGCGATTGCGGGTGGTTGTGCTGGGTTGTAGTTGCGGCCGTGTCACGTCGTTTGCAACTTGTACAAAATAAAAAGGAAAATGCTAAAAAAAGATAAAGGATGTCGTTCCATTCCTCCCCTCCGGTTGCGGTCGTGCCTTACGTCATGCGTTTGCGGGTGGTTGTGCTGGGTTGCAGTTGCGGCCATGTCAGGTGAGTTGCAACTGTTACAAAATAAAAAAGAAAATGCTAAAAAAAGATAAAGGATGTTGTTCCATCCCCCCCCCCTTCAGTTGCGGTCGTGCCTTACGTCATGCGGTTGCGGGTGGTTGTGCTGGGTTGCAGTTGCGGTCGTGTCAGGTCGGTTGCAACTAGTACAAAATAAAAAAGGAAAATGCTAAAAAAAGATAAAGGACGTCGTTCCATTCCGCCCCCTCCGGTTGCGGTCGTGCCTTACGTCATGCGGTTGCGGGTGGTTGTGTTGGGTTGAAGTGGCGGTCATGTCAGGTCGATTGCAACTAGTACAAAATAAAAAAGGAAAATACTAAAAAAGATAAAGGATGTCGTTCCATTCCCCCTCCCCTCCGGTTGCGGTCATGCCTTACGTCATGCGGTTGCAGGTGGTTGTGCTGGGTTGTAGTTGCGGTCGTGTCAGGTCGGTTAAAACTTGTACAAAATAAAAAGGAAAATGCTAAGAAAAGATAAAGGATGCCATTCCATTCCCCCCTCCGGTTGTGGTCGTACCTTACGTCATGCGGTTGTGGGTGGTTGTGCTGGGTTGCAGTTGCGGCCGTGTCAGGTCGGTTGCAACTGTTACAAATATAAAAAGGAAAATGCTAAAAAAAGATAAAGGATGCCATTCCATTCTCTCCCTCCGGTTGCGGTCGTACCTTACATCATGCGGTTGCGGGTGGTTGTGCTGGGTTGCAGTTGCGGTCGTGTCATGTCGGTTGAACTAGTACAAATAAAAAGGAAAATGCTAAAAAAAGATAAAGGATGACGTTCCATTCCCCCCCCCCCTCCGGTTGCGGTCGTGTCTTACGTCATGCGGTTGTGGGTGGTTATGCTGGGTTGCAGTTGCGGCCATGTCAGGTCGGTTGCAACTAGTACAAATAAAACGGAAAATGCTAAAAAAGATAAAGTATGTCGTTCCGTCCCCCCCTCCGGTTGCGGTCATGCCTTACGTCATGCGGTTGCGGGTGGTTGTGCTGGGTTGGAGTTGTGGCCGTGTCAGGTCGGTTGCAACTAGTACAACCCTCTCCCCTTACCCTCAATTACGGTCACGTTGCAATTGTATGTGATTGCATTTCGTTGTGATGAGCTGTAGTTGACACTCTAGTTGGGTCGGTTGCAGCTACAAAAAAACCCGAGAAAACCCAAGAGGGTGCCAAGAACCTTCTCCCGTAAAATCCCGGATTGCGGTTGGATTTGGGGAGGTTGAAACTAGAAAATAATAACTAATAACAAAAATTAAATGATTTCATCGGCGCTGACAATCCTCCCCAATAACCTCAACTATGCAACTTTTTCTAGAAAGCATTTATCGAGAAAGACACTAAAGTTGCGCCTCCCTTAATAATAAGAAAATCTCTAGCTGAAAATATGCATACTGCCAACAATACACCTAAAAAATCTTGACAAAGAAATATAAAAAATAAACTAAACAACTTGAGAATAGCATGCTTCTGCCATCACTTCATTACATAAGAAACCACATGGGGGCTGGGAGGGGCACCAAAAAAGGTTTTGTTGGGAAAAGGTACATGCAAGACCGAAGAACACAAAACATTTCAGTGCTTACATACTTCGGAGACTCAAGAAAAAATATATAGAAAAACTGTAGCTGGATAACCTAAGTCACCAAAATGGGAACAATTAGGGGATTCTAGCACACTGTCTCCAACTACAAACTTTTATGCCTCTGCCAGCCTCAAACCAAAGACAATGCATGTTATGTTGATGCCCTGTGCATTGCTCTCCTTGAAGTTTAACACAACAGCGTCGTCCACTTGGAGGTGGTAATGGGTTGTGAAAACACCCCAATCTTTGTCGAAGACCATCCGTCCATCACAATCCGTGTGATATCCAACGTGCATGACATCTCCTACACCCATACAAAGGCCAGCAACACCTTTTGGAGCCAAGTTCAGTTGTTGAAATATTTTCTTGGGGATTTTCTATGTGATGTCAACAAAATGAACAAAACAAAAATTGTGTTAGGGTAAAAAACAGAAAAAAAAACGAAAAGAACTTGTAGTTTGAGAGTATATACCATCAGCTTGCTTCTGATGTTCGTGGGTGTGAGACGATGCACAAAATGCGATCCTATGTATCCATCTTTACTGGTTACTACCAGTCCCAACATTTGTTCTTCGTCGTCACTGAGAACAACACCCCTTGTATAAATAATGTCTAGCGCAGCTCCAATGGCATGGCCAGCATTGATCACCTCTTCCTCTCCCTCAACAGCAAATGCACGAACTCCCCCTTCTTCTACAACGCCACCTCCAACCATGTCCTGTTCTGGTGCCCCGTGATCCGATGCAAGGCGACTTCCAACGAAATTCACATATGCCTGGGCCATCCTTCCAGACATATCAAAAACCACTACTTGGCCCTCATCCAGGTTGAAGTCACGCATGAACTTCGCCCAGTCATCACCTCCAATGAGTGTAGTTGAGTGCCCCCTGAACACATCAACAACATACGTACGCCTATGTGCTTTGAACTTTAGACCGCTCATCTGGTTGAACTGGTTCCTTGCAGTGCATGGTATATTCTATACACAAAAAGAATGTAAAAAACAATAAACCAGAAAAAGGTCAAACAATTAGCATGAAAAAGAAAAATGCTTCACAAAATATATAAATAAAGAGAAAAGGCATTGCAACATAAAAAATACATCAAGCAGAAAAGAGAAAAGAGAAAAGATGAAATTACCACTAAATCTCCAGACCCATTGTGAATGAAAATGCCAAACCTCTGCTCGTTGTCATTCTCACAATACGAATGACAGACTGGGCACGACATCCTGCAAGGTACGGACTCGCGTTAGAAAAAATGTTCCATCAAGACTTTGTGCAAAAAAACACAAAACAAATTGAATTGAATGAAAAAACATGAAAAAACTGCTATATATATTTCGGTTAAAAAAACACACACAACAAAATTCAATTCAGACCCCTAACTGACAATTCAAGCAAACGTGGCGACGGGCTGGTTAGCCGACCAATGATCTACATTTTAATGAAAGTCCGGAAAGAATCACTACATTCACAACATTTCTCTCAAAAAATTCAGTTGACACACTGAATTCCACAAACAAAAAAGCATTCCAGTTCAGGCTCACATTCACCACATTTCTCTCAAAAATTCAGTTAACACACTCCATTCCCACAAAACACAAAAGCATGCCAGTTCAGGCTCACATTCACCACATTTCTCTCAAAATTTCAGTTAAACACATTGATTCCCACAAACAAAAAAGCATGCCAGTTCAAGCTCACATTCACCACATTCCTCTCAAAAATTCAGTTAACACACTGATTCCCACAAAACAAAAAAGCATTACAACTGAGGCTCACATTCACCACATTTCTCTCAAAAATTCAGTTAACACACTGCATTCCCACAAACAAAAAATCATGCCAGTTCAGGCTCAAATTCAGGCACAAAAAATGTAAAATTCAGGAACATATGTGACACAACACTAAGAATTCTTCTTACTGCGCTTAGATTCAGCACGTACAATCAAAAAACGTAAGAAACTGTGCCTGGAATACACATCCATCTTCATCCCATGAAAGGGAACACATGATTTCAGAAAAATAAAACTGAAATAAAATTGAATCCTACACTACTCCACATACATTTCTCCTGTTTTGGTGGGTGAACCCCCCAAAAATACTAGCATTCCTACGGATCTGGCCAGAAAAATAAAGAACAACACTACAAGAAAATCCTAGAACACCAAACTCTACAAAAAGAATGTGCGTGAAGCAGAGGCAACGCCAGCTGCTTCCGGCGCTGCGGCGCGCAGACGAGGTGATGTAGGGGCGAGGCCAGGGGATGAACAACGTGATAGAGAGGTGGCCAGAGGAGGCGGATCAGGTGGTCCTTGGGCAGGGGCATGACGAGGTGATGCCGTGGCGTCGGATCCATGCGGGCGACGACAGCAGGGAGCTCGCACGCGCGTCCATGGATAAAAGGACACCGGGAAAGACAATTTACTTTCAAGCCAACAGCCGTCGCCGTCGCCGATCTTCTTCCACCAGTAGCCGTCGCCGTCGCCGTCGCCGTCGCCATCGTCGCTGCCCGATCTCCCGCACCGGGTTGTCTCTGTCGCCAGCCAAAAAACAAGATAAGAAAAAACAGGGGAGGGAGGGCGTAAGAGGAAAAAAACAAAATGGGCTGCGAGCAGGACAACAGATGGGCCGCACGTCGCCTCTCCACGTGGGCAAAAACACGAATCGCGGCGCTGCTCGATCCAACGGCTGGAAAACTGAATGAGACCAATCTATTTCTCATTCGACTGAGTTTCAGCAAAACCGATAATAGATACCTCGAGGGCCCGACCTCTAGTCCATCTTGCTGGAGCTTGCAACACCTACACTTTTAGCAGTTTGGCTAAAACTCAAAGGGATTTTTTCTGCACGTTTTTCTTTAGGGGCCCGAGAATGCACGCCAACATGGATTGTTAAGCACGCACGGTGTGACAGCAAAACCAAACGCCGGCCCCTCCCTCTTGCCGTTCTAGCGTATCAAGGCCATTTAGTCGTTCAGTGTTGGCAGTGAAATGGGTGGGGGTCTTGACCTCTCGGGTTGTTCGGAGGTTTCTACAGATGTTGCCTACCATGCTTCACCTATAAGCTAGGCTTGACGATGCACGGGAAGAGAGGCACCGATGCTCGCATCGCACCATAGAGGCGGTGACACATGGAAATCGGTGAAAAATGGACGAGACGGATGTGCGCCGACGAGTGTTCGGGCGGGAACACAACTAGTCCAGTCCAGTCCATGCCTGTCCTTGCCACAGGGGCGATTGATTTGACACAACGTGTGGGATGACACTAGTTCTTATCCATCCACTCATGTACAATTTTGCAACAGTGCGCGCGAACTATTTGGTATTACCAAAAACAAAATCGCACACAACTAGCGAACGAACAATGTGTGATGATTGAAATCATCGCAAATAGTTTATTTATTTAAAAGGTTTGCAATGCATTGTCCACAAGTCCTACAATTCAACCATGCCGGATGAGGAAATATTTACACACATTTAGTTTACACGAACCGTGTCCAACGAATCGCAAACAGGTTTGTACAAATAGGTGCGTGATGAGTCCAACTTTGCAGAAATTCAATTATATTTTTATATTGTGTACAATGTATTCCTCACACATGTTTTTTATTTATTGTGTCCGAACGTGGGGACTTCATAGCACGGATGTGTACTAGTGAGTAGTAGAAACTAGAAAGCTAGAAACATGGGCATGAGCATCTTTCTTGTAATATATATAGATATGAACAAGAATATCATTCATGTAATATATATATACATCCTATTATCGAGTGTAGTTACTCTTATGTCTTATTTATCATGTGATAGTATATATATTAATTTCTTATTTTGAGTATGTTCATATACTATATATAAAATACTCCAAGGTGTGTTACATGAAAAAAATATAGTTGAATCATAATTTTTATCATATTATCTAAAAAATAATAGATATACTACCTAAATATTTTTATATACTACATACTACACATATATACTTTTCAATACGTCAGATACACCTACAACATACCAAACAAAAATGAGAGTAACTACATCCGGTCATACGAAACATGTGTCCTATATATATACTCCTTCCGTTCCTAAATATAAGTCTTTTAAGATATTTCTAAAGGTGACTACATATGAAACAAAATGAATGAATCTACACTCGTGTGTGCGTGTGCGTGTGCGTGTGAAAACACTAAGAGTGAGCTCATAAAAATGTCCAAGAAATTCAGCCATTTTCTTAGCATTGTCCCGGTCACTATCAACATAGTACCAAAAGCTTTCTCATGGTTTAAATCCAACGTTTAAGTGAGTGGGATGCGGATCGCTTCAAGGAGATTCCTCACTTTGGCCCCATGCGGGTCGCTCAGGATCTCGTTTTTCTTGTCTAGCAAAAACATAAGCGGAGGAGGCTGCGCAGGTGGCTGAGGACCTATCTCTCGATGTCCATCACATGCAGTCTCGCCGAAGGAAAACAGACGACGAGCTAGCCGAAGAGTTTTGGGCCGACATATGATACCCAACGCCGGCATCCAGGGTGTGGGAGAAACTATCGGCTCGTCAAGCAGGTCAGGTTCTCTGTGTGTGCAGGTTGGACGCGGTTGCAGGCTGTTCGCCGGAGGATGACACGGGTTTAGATAAGACGAAGTCGGATGAGGCAGGTCGTCGGAGGTCTCGTCCTCCGGCCACGCGTGACGTTGATACATTTTCATCGTATCTATATCTTTTGATTTTTTTCATACCAATACTTTACAATTTTTATACATTTTTGGCAACATCATATAATATTTTTGGGACTAACTTACTAGTCCAGTGCCCAGTGCCAGTTCCTATTGTTTTTGCATGTTTTGCGGAAAATCCAACGGAGTCCAAATATAAAAAATATTACGAATATTTTTTTGGAAGAAACATGAATTTTGGGAAGAAGAATCAACACAACACGGTGCCTGAGGTGATCCCAAGACAACATGACACGACCGGGGGGTGGCTGCGCCCTGATATCTTTGGACCACCCTATAAGTCATTTGTGCCCTTAGTTCTTCGTAATAAAGATAATTTCTAGATAAAAATCCCCTCAATATTTCAGCCCAATCGGAATTACGGATCTCCGGATATTTAAGAAACAGAGAGAGGGATCCAATATCGGAGGGGCTCTTGCCCTCTAGGAGCCATAACGGTCATGGACCAGAGGGAAAACCTCCTCCCATCTAGGGGGAGACCAAGGAAGAATAAGAATGAGGGGGGCTCTCCCTTCTCTCCCGGTGGCGCTGGAACGCCGCTGGGGCAACCATCGTGACGGCGATCTACACCAATAACTTGGACGTCGTCACCATCAACTCTCTCCCCCTCTATGCAGCGGTGTAACTTCTGTTTCCCCCGCTATAATCTCCACTTAAACATGGTGTTTAATTTTATATATTATTATCCAATGATGTGTGGCTATCATATTATGTTTGAGTACATTTCTTTTGTCCTACGGGTTAATTATGGTATGGTGTGATTGATATGAGTTGTATGATAATATGGTGCTATCCTAAGGTGCATTTCGTGTCGTGCGCACGTGAGGTATTCCTGCTGGGAGATGTTGCAATACATTCATAATTCCCTTATAATGGGTGGCTAGAGTGACAAAAGCTTACACCTGAATAAGGGGGTTGTTGCATATGGGAGTAAAGAGGACTTGATGTGTTAATGCTATGGTTGAGTTTTACCTTAATGATCATTACTACTTGCGGATGCTTGCTAGAGTTCCAATCATAAGTGCATGTCATCCAAGTACGGAAAGTATGTTAGCGTATGCCTCTCCCTCATTGCATATGGTAAGTATTGACCGTGTTATATTCAACTGCCTATGGACAATGTTTATCTTGTGTTACAAAAGGATTTCTACTAAACAACTAACTTTTATTATCTTGCAAATTTTCCATAGTTTTATTCTCGCAAAGTACTTCTAGTTTTATTGCCGTTTAGCAGTTTCATACTTGTTCTAGATAAAGTACGCATTAGCGTGCGTAGAGTTATATCGGTGGTTGATAGAACTTGGGTGAATATTAATTCTACCTTTAGCTCCTCGTTGGGTTTGACAGTCTTACTTATCGAAAAAAGGCTACAAATGATCCCCAACACTTGTGGGTTATTAGGCGCCCACGGGGTTCCTGGATTGGCTAGGGCTCTCATCAAGCCATGGGTCGGACCTATCCCGCCACCTCGGATGTCGCCGCCGAGGATGCTTGGACAACTTGTTCCGCCGTGGTGGCTCGTTGATGGAGTGACCTCATCACAGTCCAGTGTTGCGCCGCAATGTTGGGCTTTTTACAGTCCACCGCATCTACTGCGGATCAAAGCTACAATTCAACTTCTTCGGCGGCTCCAAGTTAGGCTCGTGATCCGATGCCTCCTGAACATTCACTTCGGATAGTCAATCTCGGACGTTTGTTAGGCAACATGTGGAAACGGGTGTAGCCAGCAAAGAACCCTAATCCCAGTCGTTCGTTCGTGGTCATCTTCCACTCTCCTGCGATGTCACGTCGGGATGCCTCCTCTACGCCGTCAGGGGCCGCCACCGGCTGCCAACCCTCCTCTACGTCGTCGGTGGCCGTCACTGGCAGCCAGCCTCCAAATTTTGTGACGCAGCCGATCGCCCTCTCTCCCTTAGGTGGGGCTCCCGGTTTTACACCAGCCATGTACCGCCCAATACACGCTGCCCAAACGGCCATGCCGTCGGCTACGATCACGTCGTCACAGTCCGCGCTAGCGCATCCACCACCACCATTGCAGTTCGTCCAGGCCGCAAAACCACACCACTACGCTCTCTATGATCAGCATCAACTGCAGCTTCTCCTTCAAACTGGTGGTGGATACGTGCAGCAGCATCAACAAATGGTGGCTCCTCCACAATTCCATGCAACGCCCGCTATGATGCAGTAACAGTTTCAACACCTGGCCGCCAGTCCGCCGGTATACAACAATGCAGCCACCGGGGTTCCTGCTGCAGCCTGACTGTGCAAGCAGAAGGGTGGTAAGGGCGGCCATCTCAAGTCCGCCAGGGTGTGGTGACTCAACATCCTGCTCCCTCGCAAGTCGTCACACCTCCTCCTAATTTTGCTATTTCTCAACCGAGGCAATCCATGGCTCAATTGCCCAGCTCATCCACTTCATCTGCAATGACAACAACACAGATGGAGTTCGCAACTTTGTCATTGGACGCCCCAACATATCAAGTCTACAAGTGCGGTTCTAGAGGCAATAATACCTATTTTTTTGGGTGTTCCAAATGCCAATCTGCTGGACACAAGGCGAATGATTACAAGACACAACAATATTGCTTTATTTGTAACAAGGCCAATCACCCGATGACCATGCGATGTTGCCTAACCCTAAAGCTACCAAAGCCGGTGGCAATGCATTGTGGTTATGGAACTAAAAACATGGTGTTTTTTCATATGCGTGATAATGTTTGTAGCGAGAATCTCTCACCACAGGACTCATTGACCACTTTGGTATCGCTTTCTAGGGGTTCATTTTCTGCCGACATTGTGGAGGTAGAGGTGGCGAAGATTGCTCAGTTTCCACACAAGTGGACTTGGGAGGCTTTACCTCATGGTGAGGATGCATTTCTGATGTCCTTTCCTAGTGAGGAGGTTTTGAAGTGGGTGACCAGTTTTGTAGTTTTCCTGAAGTCTCACAATGTCAACATCGAGTTCAAGCCCTGGAAGTTAGAGGAGATACCACATGTTTCAAGCTTATTCCTATTTGGGTACATGTGCATGGTGTGCCTCATGCTCATCGTCAGTTCTTAGGTCTTTGGGCTGTCGGATCAATGATTGGAGCTACTTTAGATGTTGATCTTCTATGTTTGTGTCGTAGAGGAATTGTTCTTATTCCGATAGCGGTGTTGAACCTTGATTCTTACAAGAGAACCACAATTGATTCTCTTTCTTTTGATGTGGTCATGCATAGGAAGGGTTATGAGTTCTAGTACAAGCTGGAAAAAGAGGACTTATATGTTGATGTTGATTTTGTGCCTTGAGTATGGGAGCATGGGGATGATTCAGAAGGCGACAAGGGACATGTCAAGGAGGACATAGTGGGGAGAAATGATACAAGTAAAAGGCCCAAACCCACTTCTTCGTACAAGGAGCCTTGAGTTGCTCCTACCTCTGGCGGCATTATGACCATGCAGTTGGCTTTGTCTCCATCTATATTGGGGGGGTCTTCCTTGTCGAATAAGACTCTATTCATCACCGTCACACCGCCAACCCCACTTTGACATTTGACTTCTAAGACTGTCTTTGCATCACCCGAGGGGTCTTCTCCACTAGCTACGAGGACACCGACTTCTATGACTTTGGCGTTGTCGGCTTCTACGATGACTATGGTGCACCAGACTCCGGCGCCACCGGTTGCGACACCCTGAGAAGCACCACCTTGCCTTGATGAGGGGTCCAAGGAATGTCCTAGGCTTCAAGGGTAGGCATCTGTCATGGCATCTTCACCACCGACCCTACCACAGTCACCAATGCCGGCATCATCATCTCAGCGGAGAGTAATTTTTGTTGGGAGACGTAGTAGTAAATCAAAATTTTCCTACGTGTCACCAAGATCTATCTATGGAGAAACCAGCAACGAGAGGGGAGAGATTGCATCTTCATACCTTTGAAGATCGCTAAGCGGAAGCGTTGCTAGAACGCGGTTGATGGAGTCATACTCGCAGCGATTCAGATCGCGGTAGATCCGATCAAGTGCCGAACGGACGGCACCTCCGCGTTCAACACACGTGCAGCCCGGTGACGTCTCCTACGCCTTGATCCAGCAAGGAGGGAGGAGAGGTTGAGGGAGAGCTCCGGCAGCACGACGGCGTGGTGGCGGTGGAGCTGTGTGGTACTCCGACAGAGCTTCGCTAAGCGCTACGGAGAACGAGGGGAGGAGGAGGTAGGGCTGCACCAGAGAGAGAGGGAGAACCGTGTGTTGTGCAGCCCCAAATACCTCCACTATATATAGGAGAGAGGGAGGAGGGGTGGCTGCGCCCTAGGGTTCCACCCTAGGGGTGGCGGCAGCCACCAGATGCCATCTGGCCGGCGGCTAGGGCAAGGGAGAGGTGGGGCGCCCTAGGGTGGGCCTTAAGGCCCATCTAAGCCTAGGGTTTGCCCCCCTCCACCTTTGCCACGCCTTGGGCTGGGGTGGGAGGCGCACCAGCCCACCTAGGGGCTGGCTCCCTCCCACTCTTAGCCCACGGAACCTTCCGGGGCAGGTGGGCCCACTTGGTGGACCCCCGGAACCCTTCCGGTGGTCCCGGTACACTACCGGTGACACCCGGAACACTTCCGGTAACCAAATCCTCACTTCCTATATATCAATCTTCGTCTCCGGACCATTCCGGGACTCCTCGTGACGTCCGGGATCTCATCCGGGACTCCGAACAACCTTCGGTAACCACGTACACTATTTCCCTATAACCCTAGCGTCATCGAACCTTAAGTGTGTAGACCCTACGGGTTCGGGAGACACGTAGACATGACCGAGACACCTCTCCGGCCAATAACCAACAGCGGGATCTGGATACCCATGTTGGCTCCCACGTACTCCACGATGATCTCATCGGATGAACCACGATGTCAGGGATTCAATCAATCCCGTATACAATTCCCTTTGTCTATCGGTATGGTACTTGCCCGAGATTCGATCGTCGGTATCCCCATACCTTGTTCAATCTCGTTACCGGCAAGTCTCTTTACTCGTTCCGTAATACATCATCCCGTGACTAACTCCTTAGTCACATTGAGCTCATAATGATGATGTCTTACCGAGTGGGCCCAGAGATACCTCTCCGTCGCACGGAGTGACAAATCCCAGTCTCGATTCGTGTCAACCCAACAGACACTTTCGGAGATACCCGTAGCGTACCTTTATAGCCACCCAGTTACGTTGTGACGTTTGGCACACCCAAAGCATTCCTACGGTATCCGGGAGTTACACAATCTCATGGTCTAAGGAAATGACACTTGACATTGAAAAGCTTTAGCAAACGAACTACACGATCTTGTGCTATGCTTAGGATTGGGTCTTGTCCATCACATCATTCTCCTAATGCTGTGATCCCGTTATCAACGACATCCAATGTCCATGGTCATGAAACCGAGACCATCTATTGATCAACGAGCTAGCCAACTAGAGGCTCACTAGGGACACGTTGTGGTCTATGTATTCACACATGTATTACGGTTTCCGGTTAACACAATTATAGCATGAACAATAGACAATTATCATGAACTAGGAAATACAATAATAACCATTTTATTATTGCCTCTAGGGCATATTTCCAACAGTCTCCCACTTGCACTAGAGTCAATAATCTAGTTACATTGTGATGAATCGAACACCCATAGCATTCTGGTGTTGATCATGTTTTGCTCGTGAGAGAGGTTTAGTCAATGGATCTGCGACATTCAGATCCGTATGCACTTTACAAATATCTATGTCTCCCTCCTGAATGTAATCACGGATGGAGTTGAAGCGGCGCTTGATGTGTCTTGTCTTCTTGTGAAACCTGGGCTCCTTCGCAAGGGCAATAGCTCCAGTGTTGTCACAGAGTAGAGTCATCGGGCCCGACGCATTCGGAATCACTCCTAGGTCGGTGATGAACTCCTTCATCCAGACTCCCTCCTTTGCTGCTTCCGAAGCAGCTATGTACTCCGCTTCACATGTAGATGCTGCCACGACGCTTTGCTTGCTGCTGCTCCAGCTCACTGCCCCTCCATTCATAATATACACGTATCCGGTTTGCGACTTGGAGTCGTCCGGATCTGTGTCGAAGCTAGCATCGACGTAACCCTTTACGACGAGCTCTTCGGCACCTCCATAAACGAGAAACATGTCCTTTGTCCTTTTCAGGTACTTCAGGATATTCTTGACCGCTGTCCAGTGTTCCGCTCCGGGATCACTTTGGTACCTCCCTACCAAACTTATGGCAAGGTTCACATCAGGTCTGGTACACAGCATGGCATACATGATAGAGCCTATGGCTGAAGCATAGGGGATGGCACTCATCTCTTCTCTATCCTTTGCCGTGGTCGGGCATTGAGTCGTACTCAATCTCACACCTTGCAACACAGGCAAGAACCCCTTCTTGGACTGATCCATATTGAACTTCTTCAATATCTTTTCAAGGTATGTGCTTTGTGAAAGACCAATGAGGCGTTTTGATCTATCTCTATAGATCTTAATACCTAATATGTAAGCAGCTTCTCCAAGGTCCTTCATTGAAAAACACTTATTCAAGTAGGCCTTGATACTTTCCAAGAGTTCTATATTATTTCCCATTATCAGCATGTCATCCACATACAGTATAAGAAATGCTATAGAGCTCCCACTCACTTTCTTGTAAATACAGGGTTCTCCATAAACCTGTACAAACCCAAACGCTTTAATCACCTCATTAAAGCGAATGTTCCAACTCCGAGATGCTTGCACCAGCCCATAGATGGAGCGCTGGAGCTTGCATACCTTGTTAGCATCTTTAGGATCGACAAAACCTTCCGGCTGCATCATATACAGTTCTTCCTTGAGGAAGCCATTAAGGAATGCCGTTTTGACGTCCATTTGCCAGATTTCATAATCATAAAATGCGGCAACTGCTAACATGATTCGGACAGACTTTAGCATCGCTACGGGTGAGAAAGTCTCATCGTAGTCAACTCCTTGAACTTGTCGATAACCCTTAGCGACAAGCCGAGCTTTATAGGCGGTCACATTACCGTCTGCGTCAGTCTTCTTCTTAAAGATCCATTTATTTTCAATGGCTCGCTTATCATCAGGCAAGTCCACCAAAGTCCATACTTTGTTCTCATACATGGATCCTATCTCGGATTTCATGGCCTCAAGCCATTTGTCGGAATTCGGGCCCGCCATCGCTTCTTCATAGTTCGAAGGTTCACCGTTGTCCAACAACATGATCTCTAGGACAGGATTACCGTACCACTCTGGTGCGGAACGTGTCCTAGTGGACCTTCGAGTAGCAACTTGATCTGATGTTTCATGATCATCATCATTAACTTCCTCTCTAGCCGGTGTAGGCTCCACAGAAACAACTTCCTGTGCTGCGCTACTCTCCGGTTCGAGTGAACGTACAATTACCTCATCAAGTTCCATTTTCCTCCCACTTACTTCTTTCGAGAGAAACTCTTTCTCGAGAAAGGATCCATTCTTGGCAACAAAGACTTTGCCTTCGGATCGTAGGTAGAAGGTATACCCAATAGTCTCTTTGGGATATCCTATGAAGACGCACTTTTCCGCTTTGGGTTCGAGCTTCTCAGGTTGAAGTTTCTTCACATAAGCATCGCAACCCCAAACTTTTAGAAACGACAGCTTAGGTTTCTTTCCAAACCATAATTCATACGGTGTCGTCTCAACGGATTTAGACGGTGCCCTATTTAAAGTGAACGCGGCAGTCTCTAATGCATATCCCCAAAATGATAGCGGTAAGTCGGTAAGAGACATCATAGATCGCACCATATCCAATAAAGTGCGATTACGACGTTCAGACACACCATTTCGCTGAGGTGTGCCTGGCGGCGTGAGCTGTGAAACAATTCCACATTTCCTAAGGTGCGTGTCAAACTCGTGACTTAAATATTCTCCGCCACGATCAGATCGTAGGCATTTTATTTTCCTGTCACGTTGATTCTCGACCTCACTCTGAAATTCCTTGAACCTTTCAAAGGTTTTAGACTTGTGTTTCATTAAGTAGACATACCCATATCTGCTCAAGTCATCAGTGAGGGTGAGAACATAACGGTAGCCACCGCGAGCCTCGACACTCATTGGACCGCATACATCGGTATGTATTATCTCCAACAAGTCAGTTGCTCGCTCCATTGTTCCGGAGAACGGAGTTTTGGTCATCTTGCCCATGAGGCATGGTTCACATGTGTCAAATGATTCGAAATCAAGTGACTCCAAAAGTCCATCAGCATGGAGCTTCTTCATGCGTTTGACACCAATATGGCCAAGACGGCAGTGCCACATGTAAGTGGGACTATCGTTATCAACTTTACACTTTTTGGTACTCACACTATGGACATGTGTAACATCACGTTCGAGATTCATCAAAAATAAACCATTGACCAGCGGGGCATGAGCATAGAACATTTCTCTCATATAAATAGAACAACCATTATTCTCGGATTTAAAAGAGTAGCCATCTCGTATCAAGCGAGATCCAGATACAATGTTCATGCTCAAAGATGGTACTAAATAACAATTATTAAGGTTGAAAACTAATCCCGAAGGTAGATGTAGAGGTAGCGTGCCGACGGCGATCACATCAACCTTGGAACCATTCCCGACGCGCATCGTCACCTCGTCCTTTGCCAACCTTCGCTTATTCCGCAGCTCCTGCTTGGAGTTACAAATGTGAGCAACTGCACCGGTATCAAATACCCAGGAGCTACTACGAGCGCTGGTTAGGTACACATCAATAACAAGTATATCACATATACCTTTAACGTTGCCGACCTTCTTATCCGCTAAGTACTTGGGGCAGTTCCGCTTCCAGTGACCCGTACCCTTACAATAGAAACACTCAGTCTCAGGCTTGGGTCCATTCTTGTTCTTCTTCTTCCCGGCAACTTGCTTACCGGGCGCGGCAACAACTTTGCCGTCCTTCTTGAAGTTCTTCTTACCCTTGCCTTTCTTGAAACTAGTGGTCTTGTTTACCATCAACACTTGATGCTCCTTTCTGATCTCGACCTCTGCTGATTTGAGCATCGAGTACAACTCAGGAATGGACTTCTCCATCCCCTGCATGTTGTAGTTCATCACAAAGCTTTTGTAGCTAGGTGGAAGCGACTGGAGGATTCTGTCAATGACTGAGTCATCCGGGAGTTTAACTCCCAGCTGAGTCAAGCGGTTGTGAAGCCCAGACATCTTGAGGATGTGCTCACTAACAGAACTGTTCTCCTCCATCTTACAGCTGAAGAACTTGTCAGAGATGTCATATCTCTCGACTCGGGCATGAGCTTGGAAAACCAGTTTCAGCTCTTGGAACATCTCATATGCTCCGTGTTGCTCAAAACGCTTTTGGAGCCCCGATTCTAAACTGTAAAGCATGCCGCACTGAACAAGAGAGTAATCATCGCAGCGTGACTGCCAAGCGTTCGTAACGTCTTGGTCCGCTGGGAGAATGGGTGGGTCACCTAGCGGTGCATCAAGGACATACAATCTCTTGGAAGCTATGAGGATGATCCTCAAGCCACGGACCCAGTCCGTATAGTTGCTTCCATCATCTTTCAGCTTGGTTTTCTCTAGGAACGCGTTGAAATTGAGGTTGACATTTGCGTTGGCCATTGGATCTACAATATAGATATTAAAGGCAATTTTAGACTAAGTTCATGATAATCGAGTTCACATAATCAAATTATTCAATGAACTCCCACTCAGATAGACATCTCTCTAGTCATCTAAGTGACACATGATCCATGTCAACTAGCCCGTGTCCGATCATCACGTGAGACGGACTAGTCATCCATGGTGAACATCTCCATGTTGATCGTATCTTCTATACGACTCATGTTCGACCTTTCGGTCTTCCGTGTTCCGAGGCCATGTCTGTACATGCTAGGCTCGTCAAGTCAACCTAAGTGTTTCGCATGTGTAAATCTGGCTTACACCGGTTGTATGCGAACGTTAGAACCTATCACACCCGATCATCACGTGGTGCTTCGGAACAACGATCCTTAGCAACGGTGCACAGTTAGGGTGAACACTTCTCTTGAAATTTTATTGAGAGATCATCTTATTTACTACCGTCGTTTTAAGCAAATAAGATGTAAACATGATAAACATCACATGCAATCAATATAGTGACATGATATGGCCAATATCATCTTGCTCCTATGATCTCCATCTTCGGGGCACCATGATCATCATTGTCACCGGCATGACACCATGATCTCCATCATCATGATCTCCATCATTGTGTCTTCATGAGGTTGTCTCGCCAACTATTGCTTCTACTTCTATGGCTAACGCTTAGCAATAAAGTAAAGTAATTACATGGCGTTTGTGATTGACTCGCAGGTCATACAATAAATAAGACAACTCCTATGGCTCCTACCGGTTGTCATAGTCATCGACATGCAAGTCGTGAACCCTATTACAAGAACATGATCAATCTCATACATCACAATGCATCACATCACATCCTTCTGGCCATATCACATCACAAGGCATATGCTGCAAAAACAAGTTAGACGTTCTCTAATTTGTAGTTGCAAGTTTTTTATGTGGTTGCTATAGGTTTCTAGCAAGAACGTTTCTTACCTACGCCAAAACCACAACGTGATATGCCAATTGCTATTTACCCTTCATAAGGACCCTTTTCATCGAATCCAATCCGACTAAGGTGGGAGAGACAGACACCCGCTAGCCACCTTATGCAACTAGTGCATGTCAGGCGGTGGAACCGGTCTCAAGTAAGCGTACGTGTAAGGTTGGTCCGGGCCGCTTCATCCCACAATACCGTCGAATCAAGATAAGACTAGTAACGGCAAGCATATTAACAAAATCGACGCCCACAACTGCTTTGTGTTCTACTCGTGCATAGATTCTACGCATAGACCTAGCTCATGATGCCACTGTTGGGAGACGTAGTAGTAAATCAAAATTTTCCTACGTGTCACCAAGATCTATCTATGGAGAAACCAGCAACGAGAGGGGAGAGATTGCATCTTCATACCTTTGAAGATCGCTAAGCGGAAGCGTTGCTAGAACGCGGTTGATGGAGTCGTACTCGCAGCGATTCAGATCGCGGTAGATCCGATCAAGTGCCGAACGGACGGCACCTCCGCGTTCAACACACGTGCAGCCCGGTGACGTCTCCTACGCCTTGATCCAGCAAGGAGGGAGGAGAGGTTGAGGGAGAGCTCCGGCAGCACGACGGCGTGGTGGCGGTGGAGCTGTGTGGTACTCCGACAGAGCTTCGCTAAGCGCTACGGAGAACGAGGGGAGGAGGAGGTAGGGCTGCACCAGAGAGAGAGGGAGAACCGTGTGTTGTGCAGCCCCAAATACCTTCACTATATATAGGAGAGAGGGAGGAGGGGTGGCTGCGCCCTAGGGTTCCACCCTAGGGGTGGCGGCAGCCACCAGATGCCATCTGGCCGGCGGCTAGGGCAAGGGAGAGGTGGGGCGCCCTAGGGTGGGCCTTAAGGCCCATCTAAGCCTAGGGTTTGCCCCCCTCCACCTTTGCCACGCCTTGGGCTGGGGTGGGAGGCGCACCAGCCCACCTAGGGGCTGGCTCCCTCCCACTCTTAGCCCACGGAACCTTCCGGGGCAGGTGGGCCCACTTGGTGGACCCCCGGAACCCTTCCGGTGGTCCCGGTACACTACCGGTGACACCCGGAACACTTCCGGTAACCAAATCCTCACTTCCTATATATCAATCTTCGTCTCCGGACCATTCCGGGACTCCTCGTGACGTCCGGGATCTCATCCGGGACTCCGAACAACCTTCGGTAACCACGTACACTATTTCCCTATAACCCTAGCGTCATCGAACCTTAAGTGTGTAGACCCTACGGGTTCGGGAGACACGTAGACATGACCGAGACACCTCTCCGGCAAATAACCAACAGCGGGATCTGGATACCCATGTTGGCTCCCACGTACTCCACGATGATCTCATCGGATGAACCACGATGTCAGGGATTCAATCAATCCCGTATACAATTCCCTTTGTCTATCGGTATGGTACTTGCCCGAGATTCGATCGTCGGTATCCCCATACCTTGTTCAATCTCGTTACCGGCAAGTCTCTTTACTCGTTCCGTAATACATCATCCCGTGACTAACTCCTTAGTCACATTGAGCTCATAATGATGATGTCTTACCGAGTGGGCCCAGAGATACCTCTCCGTCGCACGGAGTGACAAATCCCAGTCTCGATTCGTGTCAACCCAACAGACACTTTCGGAGATACCCGTAGCGTACCTTTATAGCCACCCAGTTACGTTGTGACGTTTGGCACACCCAAAGCATTCCTACGGTATCCGGGAGTTACACAATCTACTGGTCTAAGGAAATGACACTTGACATTGAAAAGCTTTAGCAAACGAACTACACGATCTTGTGCTATGCTTAGGATTGGGTCTTGTCCATCACATCATTCTCCTAATGATGTGATCCCGTTATCAACGACATCCAATGTCCATGGTCATGAAACCGAGACCATCTATTGATCAACGAGCTAGCCAACTAGAGGCTCACTAGGGACACGTTGTGGTCTATGTATTCACACATGTATTACGGTTTCCGGTTAACACAATTATAGCATGAACAATAGACAATTATCATGAACTAGGAAATACAATAATAACCATTTTATTATTGCCTCTAGGGCATATTTCCAACAATTTTCTCATCGTCAGTCCATGATGAGTGTGAGTCCACAATGTTAGAGTTGTATGGACCATCATATCCTCCTTCGGCACCTCTAGGGGTGACGACACCCAGGTCTTCGCCACCACCCATGTCGTCACCATCGGTTAAGGGCACAGGGTTGTGGTACAACCCTCTTGATCTTCTTCAGCTTCATCGCACCCTTATACCCCACCACTTGGGGGTGTTGTGAACATGGTTGCAGCTGACTTCACACCCTCACCTTTGAGATGAAGTGGTCTTCACTCTGTCGGCATTGATGGTATGATAGCTACCGACAAGGACTCTTTGATCAAGGCCATGCGTAGGACGGCATCCCGCAACCTCGACTTCGAAGCTACTCCCTCTCGTAAATATTTTTTAGTTCATCGATAATTCCAGAGTTTCTTCAAATATTGGCCTTGGAGTTCCATTAGGACATAGTG
Source organism: Hordeum marinum (assembly GCA_022496015.1). Classification (NCBI taxonomy): domain Eukaryota; kingdom Viridiplantae; phylum Streptophyta; class Magnoliopsida; order Poales; family Poaceae; genus Hordeum; species Hordeum marinum. The sequence goes on along the minus strand of CM039674.1, from coordinate 275,295,183 downwards.
AGAAAGAGTTTCTATTAGGGCTTTTAAACAAATGGAGTTCGACCGTCTTCCGGTTGTTCCTTAGTTATCGACTTAATCTGACCCTCTTGTGTTGGGTGAGGTGGATGAGGATGCTGATGCCAATCATGATGGCAAGCTTCTCGCTCATATGGTTAAGGACACAACTGAAGTAGACTTGGATGATACGGTGCGCGACATTACACTTTGTGAGATTGTCTCAATAATACGAAAAAACAAGTCTACTTCAGCGAAGGAAAGAAGGCGCTCGTCTAAGAGGGCAAAAGTATCTAAACATGAAAATGGTTCATAATGAGAGGTATGATTTGGAATAGCAGAGGTCTTGGTGACTTGGCTAAACACAAACATATTGCCGATTATGTAAGGGATCATGTGTTGGACTTTGTGGCCATCACTGAGTCAGGTAGACATGATTTCCAGACATGTGATCTTGACCACTTTTCATATGGTTATGATTATGTATGGCATGTCTTACCCCCGTGCAAAAGGTCAGGTGGAATTTTTCCTGGCACCCACTTGACATGCGTGGAACTTTTGTCCACGTCAAAGGGTGAATATCACATTTAATTTCACCTTGAAAACAACTCTGACAACTTCCTTTGAAGCCTGGTGGCTGTATATGGCGCCGCTCAAGAGGAATTTAAGTCCACTTTTCTTTAGGAATTTGTTAATACCTGCTGGGAAAATCCCCACCCATGTTAATCGGGGAGGGGGATTTCAATATACTTCGATATTGGTAGGAAAAAACAATGATCGGTTTGACATTAGATGACCTTTCCTCTTGAGTGATTGCATTGATAGTTTGGACCTGCAGGAGCTCACTGTGAGTGGTCATCAGTACACCCGGGCCAATAATTGATCTATTCTAATTTATGAAAAACTTGACCAGGTGCTAGTAACCACCGACTTGAAATATAAATATCCCCTTGCCTCGGTACGGGCACTAGAATGAGTTGAGGCCTTATCGGATCATGCTTCATTTCTAACCAATTTTGGACAAACATCTCCAAGCTCTAACACTCCACAATTTACATTTGAACTAGGATCCTCACTAGAGAGGGATTTCACGACCTGGTTAAGAAGGTGTGAGCGCGTCAACCTTGGTGTAACATGCCCATTCAACGATGGAACGATCAAATTCACGCATTGCGTCGATTCCTTCGTGGATGGGCTAAACATACCTCTGGCATATATAAAAAAAAGTTGTGACTGACTACCTTAATCGATACCCTTGATAAAATTGCGAAGGAGAGTCCCCTTTTTGCAGTTGAGACTGAGCAAAAGCCCTCCTAAATGAGCAAATTGGTTGCCTTTTACGCGAGGAAGAGATTAAATGGCACCACGGTGCAAGGACGATTCGCTTGTTCAAGGTGATGACAATACGAAATACTTTCAAATGTTGGCAAATGGCAAACATGAAAGAAATGTATTTTCGCACTTGACCAGGACGAAGGTCGTATCAACGGTGATGTACCGCTCAGAATCTTCTTTACTAATTACTACAAAGAGCTTTTTGGACCTTCAACTGAAAGCTCCTTTGTGCTGGATGAGCCTAATACTCATGACATCCCTCGGGTTAGAGGAAAATGATTTTTTAACCTCTCTGTTCACTAAGGAGGAAACTCGTACCGTGGTATTTGAAATGGAACACAACAAGGCCCGTGGGCCAAACGGTTTTCTGGCAAAGTTTTGTCAATGTTTTTAGGATATGATCAAGGTGGAGTTAGTTCATCTGTTCAACCAATTACATACCGAAAACCTTGACATTTCCTTTTTAAACTTTGGGGAAATTATTTTACTGCCCAATACTAAGAACGCTAGTCGTATACAACAATATCGATCGATTTGCCTCCTAAACGTCAGCTTTAAAATCTTTACAAAGGTTGCAACAAATCGGTTGAATGGGGTGGCTGACCATGTGGTCAAACCCCATTCAAACGAAGTTTATGTAGGTACACAACATACTAGATGGAGTGGTTGTGCTGCATGAAACCGTACATGAGGTTCACTACAAAAAGTTGAGCAGAGTCGTCCTGAAAATTGAATTTGAAAAGGTCTATGATAAAGTAAAATGGCCTCTTGCAAACTTTCCGCATGAAGGCATTTTCACCAAAATGGTGCCGGTGGGTAGAGATTCTTGTTTCTCGAGGTAGTGTGGCTATCAAAGTCAATGATGATGTTGACAACTATTTTCAGATGAAGAAGGGTCTTTGCCAAGGGGACCCCATATCCCCTATTTTGTTAAACATCACGGACGATATGTTAGCTATCCTTGCTGAGAGGGCTAAGGTGGCCGGCGAGATTAGTTTTCATAAGAGCGAGTTTTTTTTGCTTCGGCAACGCTAAAGAGTCGGCAGTTGAGTATGCTGACCTTTTTGGCTACTAGCTCAAACAGTTCCTGGATCGGTATCTCAGTATTCCGATTCACATTCGGTGCTTAACTATCACTGAGTAGAAGTACGTGGAAGAGAGACTTGAGAAACGCTAGCCTGTTGGAAGGTCAAACTCTTGGCATATGGGGGACGATTGATTTTGATCAATTCTGTCCGTAGCAATATGGTTCCATACATGTTTTCTTTCTTTCACTTACCGAAAGGGGTTCTTTAATGTCTGGATTACTTTCCATCCATATTTTTTTGGCAATGCGATAATGAATCCAAGAAATATCATCTAGCTAGGTGCACTCTATTATGCCACCCTAAAATTCAAGGGGGCCTCGGCATTCAAGATCTTGAGATAAAAAAACATCCTTCTTATGAGTAAATGGGATTATAAATTACTCACTGAAAATGGAGTGTGGCAAGAAATGATTCGTATAAAATACGTGGGGTCCAAAGCTATTTATCAAGTTCATTGGAAACTAGGTGATTCACATTTTTGATATGGTGTCATGAAGGCCAATGAATTCTTTTTTCAATTTGGTACTTTCTCAGTTAGGGATGGTTCTTAGGTTTGATTATGAGAATATACCTGGCTGGGCACCACCCCACTTATGACGCAGTACCCTAACTTGTACAGGGTTGTCAGGCATAATTTGTCATGTTTGAACAAGTGTTGGGACAAAAAGCACGATATTTCTCTTCGTAGGGACCTCTTTGTTCTTCGCCTGGCAGCATGGAATGATTTTCTCTCTCGTCTCGAGGATATTCAACTGAACAAGCGACCCGGACAAGTTTAGATGGAAGATGCATCAGAGTGACAGTTTCTCAGTGAAGTGGTTGTACGATGCAATGGTTCATAGTGATGTTCCCATTCATAACCAAAAAAATGTGGAAGCTAAAAAGACCTGTAAGAGTGAAGATATTCCTCAGGTTTTTAAGCAGAGCGGTCATCTTAACTAGAGATAACATGACACAACGTGGCTGGCAAGGTAGTAAAACATGTGTCTTTTGCCAACAAGTTCGTTCGGGCAGTATGAGCCATTGTTCAGGTAGCTTCCAATCTATACCCCCCATGTAGTGCACGTAACACGTTCAGCCATTGGTTGCGGGGTATTGATAAAAAAAATCTACACATATTCTTGTGGGGGCTGTTGCCTTATGTTGGGCATTGTGGCTTACCAAGAATGATGTGGTTTTTAATAATAATAAATGTGTTTCTTCTCCTGCAGAGGCCGGAGGACAGAGACCTTTTTATGATGGCGTCTATCTGAGTGGAGCGTACGGTTAGGGAGGTTTTCTCCCTTCATGGATGGTTATATAATCTTCGGATAGGATCTACCCTGCCCTATGTTGGATTGATTTATTTTTGCTATAAAACAATGTTTAATTTTTGGTCTTTTGAACTTGTTGGCCGTGTGTTGGAAATATGCCCTAGAGGCAATAATAAAATGGTTATTATTGTATTTACTTATTCATGATAATTGTCTATTGTTCATGCTATAATTGTGTTAACCTGAAACCGTAATGCATGTGTGAATACATAGACCACAATGTGTCCCTAGTGAGCCTCTAGTTGGCTAGCTCGTTGATCAATAGATGGTCACGGTTTCATGACCATGGACATTGGATGTCGTTGATAACGGGATCACATCATTAGGAGAATGATGTGATGGACAAGACCCAATCCTAAGCATAGCACAAGATCATGAGATTGTGCAACTCCCGGATACCGTAGGAATACTTTGGGTGTGCCAAACGTCACAACATAACTGGGTGGCTATAAAGGCACACTACAGGTATCTCCGAAAGTGTCTGTTGGGTTGGCACGAATCGAGACTGGGATTTGTCACTCCGTGTGACGGAGAGGTATCTCTGGGCCCACTCGGTAAGACATCATCATAATGAGCTCAATGTGACTAAGGAGTTAGCCACGGGATGATGTGTTACAGAATGATTAAAGAGACTTGCCGGTAACGAGATTGAACAAGGTATAGGGATACCGACGATCGAATCTTGGGCAAATATCGTACCGGTAGACAAAGGGAATTGTATACGAGATTGATTGAATCCCAGACATCGTGGTTCATCCGATGAGATCATCATGGAGCATGTGGGAACCAACATGGGTATCCAGATCCCGCTATTGGTTATTGACCGGAGAGGTGTCTCGGTCATGTCTACGTGTCTCCCGAACCCGTAGGGTCTACACACTTAAGATTCGATGACGCTAGGGTTATAGGGAAATAGTGTACGTGGTTACCGAAGGTTGTTCGGAGTCCCGGATGAGATCCCGAACGTCATGAGGAGCTCCGGAATGGTCCAGAGTTAAAGATTCATATATAGGAAGTGAGGTTTTTGTCACCGGAAATGTTTTGGGAATTACCGATAACGTACCGGGACCGGCGGAAGGGTTCCGAGGGTCCACCAAATGGGGCCACCAGCCCCAGAGGGTTGCATGGGCTGCAAGTGGGAGGGAACCAGCCCCTAGGTGGGCTGGTGCGCCCCCCACAAGGTCCCAAGGCATAGCTGAAGTGGGAAGGGGGGCAAACCCTAGGGTAGATGGGCCCTATGGCCCACCCTAGGGTAGCCGCACCCCTCTCCCTCTTGGCCGCCGGCCGGATGGGATCTGGAGGATGCCGCACCACCCTAGGGTGGGAATCCTAGGGAGCAGTCCTCCCTCCTCCTCCTCCTATAAATAGAGGAGCCCTTGGGGCTGCCGGGGATACGCATCTCTCTCTGCCACGGCGCAGCCCTACTCCTCCCTCTCCTCGTCCTCCGTAGTGCTTAGCGAAGCTCTTCCGGAGTACCACGAAGCTCCACCGTCACCACACTGTCGTGCTGCCGGAGCTCTCCCTCAACCTCTCCTTCCTCCTTGCTGGATCAAGGCATAGGAGACTTCACCGGGCTGCACGTGTGTTGAACGCGGAGGCGCCATTGTTCGGCGCTAAGATCGGAGTCCACCGCGATCTGAATCGCTGCGAGTACGACTCCACCAACCGCGTTCTTGTAATGCTTCCGCTTTGCGATCTTCAAAGGTATGAAGATGCACTCTCCCCACTCGATGATGGTTTCTCCATAGATAGATCTTGGTGAACACGTAGGAATTTTTTTAATTTACTACTACGTCTTCCAACAGTGGCATCATGAGCTAGGTCTATGCATAGAATCTATGCACAAGTAGAACACAAAGTTTTTGTGGGCGTCGATCTTGTTAATTTGCTTACCACTACTAGTCTTATCTTGATTCGACGGTATTGTGGGATGAAGCGGCCCGAATGAACTTTACACGCACGCTTACGTGAGACCGGTTCCACCGCCTGACATGCACTTGTTGCATAAGGTGGCTAGCGGGTGTCTATCCCTCCCACCTTAGTCGGATTGGATTCGATGAAAAGGGTACTTATGAAGGATAAATAGCAATTGGCATATCACGTTGTGGTTTTGGCGTAGGTAAGAAACGTTCTTGCTAGAAACCTATAGTAGCCACGTAAAAACTTGCAACTACAAATTAGAGGACGTCTAACTTGTTTTTGCAGCATATGCCTTGTGATGTGATATGGCCAAAGGATGTGATGTGATGCATTGTGATGTATGAGATTGATCATGTTCTTGTAATAGGATTCACGACTTGCATATCGATGAGTATGACAACCGGCAGGAGCCATAGGAGTTGTCTTATTTTATTGTATGACCTGCATGTCAATCATAAACGCCATGTAATTACCTTACTTTATTGCTAAAGGTTAGCCATAGTAGTAGAAGTAATAGTTGGTGAGACAACTTCATGAAGACACGATGATGGAGATCATGATGATGGAGATCATGGTGTCGTGACGATGACAGTGATGATCATGGTGCCCCGAAGATGGAGATCAAAGGAGCAAGATGATATTGGCCATATCATGTCACTATATTGATTGCATGTGATGTTTATCATGTTTACATCTTATTTGCTTAGAACGACGGTAGTAAATAAGATGGTCTCTTAATAAAATTTCAAGAAAGATGTTTACCCTAACTGTGCACCGTTGCTAAGGATCGTTGTTCCGAAGCACCACGTGATGATCGGGTGTGATAGATTCTAACGTTCGCATACAACAGGTGTAAGCCAAATTTACACACGTGAAACACTTAGGTTGACTTGACGAGCACAGCATGTACAGACATGGCCTCGGAACACAGAAGACCGAAAGGTCGAACATGAGTCGTATAGTAGATGCGATCAACATGGAGATGTTCATTATGGATGACTAGTCCGTCTCACGTGATGATCGGACATGGGCTATTTGACATGGATCATGTATCACTTGGATGACTAGAGAGATGTCTATCTAAGTGGGAGTTCATTAAATAATTTGATTATGTGAACTTAATTGTCATGAACTTAGTCTAAAATTGTCTTTACAATCTATATTGTAGATCCAATGGCCAACGCTAATGTCACCCTCAACTTCAATGCGTTCCTAGAGAAAACCAAGCTGAAAGATGATGGAGGCAACTATGCGAACTGGGTCCGTAGCCTGAGGATTATCCTCATAGCTTCCAAAAGACTGTATGTCCTTGATGCACCGCTAGTTGACCCACCCATTTTCCCAGCGGACCAAGATGTTACGAATGCTTGGCAGTCACGCTGTGATGATTACTCCCTGGTTCAGTGCGGCATGCTTTACAGTTTAGAACCGGGGCTCCAAAAGCGTTTCGAGCAACACAGAGCATATGAGATGTTCCAAGAGCTGAAACTGGTTTTCCAAGCTCATTCCTGGGTCGAGAGATATGACGTCTCCGACAAGTTCTTCAGCTGTAAGATGGAGGAGAATAGTTCTGTCAGTGAGCACATACTCAAAATGTCTGGGTTGCACAACCGCTTGACTCAGCTGGGAGTTAATCTCCTGGATGACTCGGTCATTGACAGAATCCTCCAGTCACTTCCACCTAGCTACAAGAGCTTTGTGATTAACTACAACATGCAGGGGATGGAGAAGTCCATTCCTGAGTTGTACTCGATGCTGAAATCAGCAGAGGTCGAGATCAAAAAGGAGCATCAAGTGTTGATGGTCAATAAGACCACTAGTTTCAAGAAAGGCATGGGTAAGAAGAACTTCAAGAAGGACGGCAAAGCAGTTGCCGTGCTCGGTAAGCAAGTTGCTAGGAAGAAGAACAAGAATGGACCCAAGCCTGAGACTGAGTGCTTTTATTGCAAGGGTACCGGTTACTGGAAGCGGAACTGCCCCAAGTACTTAGCAGATAAGAAGGCCGGCAATGTTAAAGGTATATGTGATATACTTGTTATTGATGTGTACCTAACCAGCACTCGTAGTAGCTCCTGGGTATTTGATACCGGTGTAGTTTCTCACATTTGTAACTCCAAGCAGGAGCTGCGGAATAAGTGGAGACTGACAAAGGACGAGGTGACGATGCGCGTCGGGAATGGCTCCAAGGTCGATGTGATCTCCATCGGCACGCTACCTCTACATCTACCTTCAGGATTAGTTTTAAACCTCAATGATTGTTATTTAGTACCATCTTTGAGCATGAACATTGCATTTGGATCTCGTTTGATGCGAGATGGCTACTCATTTAAATCTGAGAATAATGGTTGTTCTATTTATATGAGAGAAATGTTTTATGGTTATGCCCCGCTGGTCAATGGTTTATTTTGATGAATCTCGAACGTGATGTTACACATGTTCATAGTGTGAGTACAAAAAAATGTAAGGTTGATAACGATAGTCCCACTTACATGTGGCACTGCCGCCTTGGTCATATTGGTGTCAAACGCATGAAGAAGCTCCATGCTGATGGACTTTTGGAGTCTCTTGATTTCGAATCATTTGACACGTATGAACCATGCCTCATGGGCAAGATGACCAAGACTCCGTTCTCCGGAACAATGGAGCGAGCAACTGACTTGTTGGAGATAATACATACCGATGTATGCGGCCCAATGAGATCTGGCAAATGGACGTCAAAACGGCATTCCTTAATGGCTTCCTTAAGGAAGAACTGTATATGATGCAGTCGAAAGGTTTTGTCGATCCTAAAGATGCTAACAAAGTATGCAAGCTCCAACGCTCCATCTATGGGCTGGTGCAAGCATCTCGGAGTTGGAACATTCGCTTTAATGAGGTGATTAAAGCGTTTGGGTTTATACAAGTTTATGGAGAACCCTGTATTTACAAGAAAGTGAGTGGGAGCTCTGTAGCATTTCTCATATTATATGTGGATCACATATTGTTGATGGGAAATGATATAGAACTTTTGGAAATTTTAAAGGCCTACTTGAGTAAATGTTTTTCAATGAAGGACCTTGGAGAAGCTGATTACATATTAGGTATTAAGATCTATAGAGATAGATCGAAACACCTCATAGGTCTTTCACAAAGCATATACCTTGAAAAGATATTGAAGAAGTTCAATATGGATCAGTCTAAGAAGGAGTTCTTGCCTGTGTTACAGGGTGTGAGATTGAGTACGACTCAATGCCCGACCACGACAAAGGATAGAGAAGAGATGAGTGTCATCCCCTATGCTTCAGCCATAGGCTCTATTATGTATGCCATGCTGTGTACCAGACCTGATGTGAACCTTGCCATAAGTTTGGTAGGGAGGTACCAAAGTGATACCAGAGCGGAACACTGGACAGCGGTCAAGAATATCCTGAAGTACCCGAAAAGGACAAAGGACATGTTTCTCGTATATGGAGGTGCCGAAGAGCTTGTCGTAAAGGGTAACGTCGATGCTAGCTTCGACACAGATCCGGACGACTCCAAGTCGCAAACTGGATACGTGTATATTTTGAATGGAGGTGCAGTTAGCTGGTGCAGCAGCAAGCAAAGCGTCGTGGCGGCATCTACATGTGAAGCAGAGTACATAGCTTCTTCGGAAGCAGCAAAGGAAGGAGTCTGGATGAAGGAGTTCATCACCGACCTAGGAGTGATTCCCAATGCTTCGGGCCTAATGACTCTATTCTGTGACAACACTAGAGCTATTGCCCTTGCGAAGGAGCCTAGGTTTCACAAGAAGACAAGACACATCAAGCGCCGCTTCAACTCCATCCGTGATTACATTCAGGAGGGAGATATAGATATTTGTAAAGTTCATACGTATCTGAATGTCGCAGATCCGTTGACTAAACCTCTCTCTCGAGCGAACCATGATCAACACCCGAACTCTATGGGTGTTCGATTCATCACAATGTAACTAGATTCTTGACTCTAGTGCAAGTGGGAGACTGTTGGAAATATGCCCTAGAGGTAATAATAAAATGGTTATTATTGTATTTACTTATTCATGATAATTGTCTCTTGTTCATGCTATAATTGTGTTAACCTAAAACCGTAATGCATGTGTGAATACATAGCCCACAACGTGTCCCTAGTGAGCCTCTAGTTGGCTAGCTCATTTATCAATATATGGTCACGGTTTCATGACCATGGACATTGGATGTCGTTGATAACGGGATCACATCATTAGGAGAATGATGTGATGGACAAGACCCAATCCTAAGCATAGCACAAGATCATGTAGTTCGTATGCTAAAGCTTTTCCAATGTCAAGTATCATTTCCTTAGACCATGAGATTGTGCAACTCCCGGATACCGTAGGAATTCTTTGGGTGTGCCAAACGTCACAACGTAAATGGGTGGCTATAAAGGTGCACTACAGGTATCTCCGAAAGTGTCTGTTGAGTTGGCACGAATCGAGACTGGGATTTGTCACTCCGTGTGACGGAGAGGTATCTCTGGGCCCACTCGGTAAGACATCATAAAATGAGCTCAATGTGACTAAGGAGTTAGCCACAAGATGATGTGTTATGGAACGAGTAAAGAGACTTGCCGGTAACGAGATTGAACAAGGTATAGGGATACCGATGATCGAATCTCGGGCAAGTATAGTACCGGTAGACAAAGGGAATTGTATATGGGATTGATTGAATCCCGACATCGTGGTTCATCCGATGAGATCATCGTGGAGCATGTGGGAACCAACATGGGTATCCAGATCCTGTTGTTGGTTATTGACTGGAGAGGTGTCTCGGTCATGTCTGCGTGTATCCTGAACCCATAGGGTCTACACACTTAAGGTTCGATGACGCTAGGGTTATAGGGAAATAGTGTATGTGGTTACCGAAGGTTGTTCGGAGTCCCGGATGAGATCCCAGATGTCACGAGGAGCTCCGGAATGGTTCGGAGGTAAAGATTCATATATAGGAAGTGATGTTTTGGTAACCGAAAATGTTTCGGGAATTACCGGTAACGTATCGGGACCACCAGAAGGGTTCCGGGGGTCCACCAAGTGGGGGCACCAGCCCTAGAGGGCTGCATGGGCCGCAAGTGGGAGGGAACCAGCCCCTAGGTGGGCTGGTGCGCCCCCCACAAGGGCCCAAGGCGCAGCTGAAGTGGGAAGGTGGGCAAACCCTCGGGAAGATGGGCCCTAAGGCCCACCCTAGTGCAGCCGCACCCCGCTCCCTCTTGGCCGCCGGCCAGATGGGATCTGGAGGCTGCAACACCACCCTAGGGTGGGAACCCTAGGGAGCAACCCTCCCTTCTCGTCCTCCTATAAATAGAGGAGCCCTTGGGGCTGCTGGGGATACACATCTCTCTCTCCCATGACACAACCCTAGTCCTCCCTCTCCTCGTCCTTCGTAGTGCTTAGCGAAGCTCTGCCGGAGTACCACGCAGCTCCACCGTCACCATGCTGTCGTGCTGCCGGAGCTCTCCCTCAACCTCTCCTTCCTCCTTGTTGGATGAAGACGTAGGAGACGTCACCGGGCTGCACGTGTGCTGAACGCGGAGGCGCCGTTGTTTGGCGCTAAGATCGGAGTCCACTGCGATCTGAATTGCTGCGAGTACGACTCCACCAACCGCGTTCTTGTAACGCTTCCGCTTTGCGATCTTCAAAGGTATGAAGATGCACTCTCCCACCTCGTTGCTGGTTTCTCCATAGATAGATCTTGGTGAACATGTAGATTTTTTTTTGATTTACTACTACGTCTCCCAACATCGTGTGCATCATGTTATGTAGAGGTCGAACATTCATGCGATGCGGTTGTATCACCTCGATAAATCAGTGCAATGAAATGTACTTTATTGAAAAAAAAGTCTTCCTCTTCATATCTCACAAACACTTTTTCATAGCCGATTGCCTTTTCCAGCATTCGATATGTGAAATTCCATTTAGTGCACTCCCTTCGTCTGAAAATACTTGTTATAGGAATGGATGTATCTAGATGTATTTTAGTTCTAAATACATCAATTTTAATATATTTATGCGACAAGTAATTTCAGATGGAGGGAGTATGTCCAAACTGAAGAATGCAACGCTGTTCACCTTTTCTAGCTCACCAAGTTCTTTAACTTATGTAATTCTAGATGGACCACTAAATGAGACCAAACAAAATCTCCGTTTAGCTGAGTTTTAACAAACCCGTACAGTATATGATACGCGGATCGCGGAGTACTTCCAGTTACGAGTAGCCTAATACAGTTTATTGTTTTTTTCCAGAACTAGTACAAATTTTGTATCAAATTTGAAAACAGGAGTATGAGTTCAAAAAATATCGGAAGTAGTACCCCGTCGGCCAGTACCAGGCCGAACGGGTACCTGTCGGCTTGCACCAGGCCAAAGAGGGGCCTGTCGGCCAACAGTAGGCCGAAGAGCCCCTGTCGGCCAATCAGAGGCCAGGGTGTGTCTTGTCGGCCAGAGGGGGGCCGAAGTGTCACCTGTCGGCCAGTGGGTGGCCGATGGGCCCCTGGATAAGCCCCGGGGCTTCTTTCTTCCTCCTCTACCCACTCGTTTCACCCTCCCTCGACTACGGTATTAATTTTTTTTGCTTCCAACTCAATCGAATGAGAACTCTCAAGTTGGTAGTGGATTTAGTTCTTATTTGCCACCGTCCGTTTGCAGGTAATGGCTTGCCCATTTTGCCGAGCTCCAGGTGGCCCTTGTGCTGCCGTTGATTCCGGTGCGTCTGTATTTACTATGGTGCTAGATCGTCAATTTGCAAGACGTGTTGTAAGATTCTATGTCTTGATTATCTGACAGTGGCATATTCGAATGCCTTTGTTTATAAGTTTATGATGCTTGCTTTCATTCTTGTTGTAGTATGTTCCGTGCAGTGTTTGATCATATCTTGCTCGGTACATTGAGGAGTGCAGAGCTTTAGCTATGCGGAGAGGTGACACAGACATTGATCTCGCTCTGCACAACACCGAGGTTAACTTATACCATGTTATATTTACACATGGTAGGATGAGTAGTAAATTCCATGGTCCTTCGTGGGAGGAACTCGTGAATGATTATGTTCTCCACCATAGTGACATAATGACTGTTATGCTTAAACACCATGGAACTTTTATTAGTGTTGAATTCCACCGGGATGGTGTTATGTTGTTTCCTTTACCCCATATTGATAAGATAATTGTTTGACTGATTTTCAGATTTGATTCAGCTTATACGTATTGATGTTCATCTCAGTTAGTGAAATCATTTTTTTGTAGCTCTTGAGGATCCGAGTGAAACTCAGAGGAAAATAAAACGTACACTATAATGTACACTATAATGTACACTATAATATACCTACATATTCTAACTAAACCTAGACTAAAATGAACTACGCAAAATTTAACCAACACTATGACTACACTAACTAAACCTACACTCGGAAAACATAAACTAAAACGTATACTAAAATGTACCTACGTATTCTAAGAAAACCTACACTAAAATTAACTTCACAAAAATAAACCGACACTAAAATGACTACACTAACTAAACTACACTCCGAAAACATACACTAAAATAACTACACTACTAAAAATAACATAAACTAATTTTACGTACATTAAAAAAACTAACACAAAAAAACCATAACTAATAGCAAAAATTTATACCTTTGACGCGTGAGTCCCCTTCTTCTTCCTGTCCACCTTCTCCTTCCTCTCCATCACTCCACCTTCTCACCATTGACACATCCATCACCACACCATTTTCTCCTCCACACGAACAAACCAATATCCCGTTGCAAAAAATAAAATCGTAGGGCGGGGGAGAAGAAGCCGATCTACCGTTTCATCGGATTGAAACGTAAAATGGATGGAGGGAATGGGAGATCAAGAGGGAGTGATTTTCAACCGAATAGAGAGGAAGAGAGAGCTGGAGGAGGAAGAAAGGAGGCCGGCCGCGTCGGGCTAATCCTGGGACCGGTCGGCCTCCTGGCGGCCGATGGGTGGGGCTCGGCCAGAAGCGGGCCGCCGGCCGGCCTGTTCGGCCAGGCTAAGGCCGATGGGCCTGTTTCGGCCTCGTTTTGGCCGACGGAAGGCTGGTCGGTCCAATACCGACCGACAGGGTAACATTTTTGAATTTTTTTCAAGTGACAACACTTTTTTCAAAATTGCTGCATAAATAGTGGTAGTTTTGAAAAAAAAATCCAGTTTATTCAGCAGCGTTATAAATACGTCTACACCCATTAGTATGCGGCTTTTTGGTTCATGCGCTAATCCCTCCGCACCTGGTGATCGCGCTTACATATCGATTGGTCGGCCAATGCTAAACTGTCTCGGCCGTACGCCGAGGTATTCTTGTCACGCAGACGCCGGAGGAGCAGCGTGGATCTCCGATAACGGTGTACGTGGCCCCATCGCCTGATGTTCGGGCGCCCCTGACGACGGCCGGACCGTGACATCTGGGTCCGGGTCGGATGAAGGGAAGGCGTCGTCTGGGTCCGGCTCGGATGAAGGAAAGGCGTCATCTGGGTCCGGCTCGGATGAAGGAAGGTCGGCGACCACCGGGCCTAACGCTGTGGGCATGCCAGCGCCGGCGCCGGCGCCGGCGCGGAGTGGCCTCGGCAGAGTCTTGGTCTTGCAGCCGTCATAGAACTGCCCGAAGCAGGCCTCTTCCGCCTTGCAGTCTGCAAAAAGAATTAACCAGCACATCGTCGTTGTCGGCTCATCATACGTGAGTGCAGTGGTTGCGCATTACTAATTCCATCCCAAAAATGGCGCGCATGAATTGTGATCATCTGATTACCTGGACCCAGGCGGCTGCAGGAAGTCCTGGCGCAGGAGAGCTGGCATCCCATGTCGCCGGGGGCGGCAGCCGCCGCCAAGGGTCGCTGGGGCGCGCCCGGATTGCAGGTCTTGTCGCAGGCGTAGTTGCAGTAGTCGATCATGTTTTGGTTTCTGGCGATGCAGTCCTTGAAGCAGTAGTCGAAGCAGTCGGCGCCCGCCACGCCGGCGAGGAGGAACGGCGCAGCCACCACCACCACCACCGCCACCACGCTAAGAGCACACGCTCGCCCGGAGGCCATTGCTACACTCTCGTCTGGACTCTGGAGTGGCGTGATCGAACCCGCGCTCGGGCGGTGTTCTTATAGAGAGGTTCAGTCGTCACGCCGGACGCATGAGCGTCTGCGTATCCGTGCGTGTTATTTCGTGTCCGCGTCGTCGATGCAGTGGGACGGGAGAGATGGGTGCGTGTAAGCAGAGCGTTGTTTAGTTCTTGCAACAGCAGCGCGGTTGCTGTTTCTGGCTGTTGCCGTTGCATTGTAGTAGTATTTGGCAGGAGCGCGCACAAGGGAAACGGATAGGCGCCGGCAGCAGTTGTGCAGGGGCGGAAGGCGTGATCGGTGCTGTTCAAATTCAGGCGCGTCTAAACGTTAGGATTCTTGCTGGTGAAGATTGTCGCGAACAAGACGTCGCGTTGGAGCGCTGAGTTTTTGGAAACGAATTTGCTAATTCTCGCCTAGAGAACTAATTATGTCTTATGTTTAACTCATAGACCCTAGGATAAAAATGCAGGTAACTCGTCCGACCTAATTATATGCTTATTATTGATATGCAACTCGTCCGATCCAGTTTCGTGTCAACCGTCGACACAACTTTACCCGATCCTATTGCATCTCTCCAAGCTCGGCACGTAACTCGATCGATCCAATTGCATGTCCACCAGTGACCCACAACTCATCCCGACCCGGTCGTATGCCCCGCTCTCAACATGCAAACTCACCCCGACCCAGTCGCATGTCTATCTTTGATCCAAAACTCAATTGATCCGTTGCATGTTCATCATTGACACATAATTTTGCATCAAACCAGTTGCATTCCCATCCTAACCGAACTCAACCAACTCAGTTGTATTTTCATCCTCACACAACTCGATTCGACCCATGTCCATCCACGACTCGAAACTCAATGGACACGGTTGCATATCCTTGCTCGGCATACAACTCACTCTAACCAGTTGAATGTGCGTTCTTGACTTGTCTCAGTTGCATGTCCGATCCAGTCCATCCTTGATAAACAACTCACTCGACCCAGTTGCATGTTCACACTCATGCAAGTTTGATTTTTTATTTAATTTTCTTTTTTAATTGTTTCTCTACCGTGCGACTTATCAAATATTCGTCGTGTTTAATAAGAAGTCATCCATCTTTTGGAAAGAAAAAAAATCACTTCATCCTAAAAAAATGTTCGACATGTATTTTAAACAGGTCTATCATGTATTTTGTAAAAAAAAATCTATGGATCTTTAAATTCACGACTATTTTTCAAATTTGTGAACAACTTTTTACCTCCGATGAGAAATATTTGCACCGAAGGGAGTACCATTTTTTACCCGAATACACTAATTTGTTTGAAAAGGAAAAATAATATCTTTTTTTCTGTTCTCATGTAGACACTGACATAGAGTTCTGAGTTCCTGAACCTAAAAGTGAAAGGAAGGAACTTAACCTAGTGGAAAATAATTGGATCAACAAGAAGTTACGGAAATAGGTTTAGTTACTTGGTTGGACTATTGCACTGACAACTAACATACCTCAGTTAGACTAAGGAGAAAGTAGTGTAATGAAGGCACAAAGCTGTCTAGCATGGGGATGAAAACGGAGTGAAAATGGATGAAACTAGGTCCTGCCACATTTGCTTATATATTCTTTTGTGGAAGAGGAAACAAATACTATCGAAAACGAAAACAGAGGGAGCACGGACATGGCGATGGAAGTGAGCGTAAAGCGGAACTGAAGGACCCCTTGAATCGTAGAAAAAACATAAGGAAATAAACAAAATATTCAACTTTGGCAACCAAAAGCTTGAAGGCATAAAGCAATAAAAAACATTGACATAATAGTGCAGTTCAAACAATAATAGTGCTCCGATGGCATTGTGTATTTGTTGCGCTATGAAACAGGCATATGCCCATATTGAAAATAGAAAGCATATTCATGAAAACAGATAGTTTTTTCACTTCCCTGCTTGTTTTGCCGGAAAAGATTGTTCCGTTTGTTGTTTCCATTTTCACTTGAAGAATTCCACTTTCATTTCTGTTCTCATTTCCATTTTTCTTCTCCGTTTCCGTTTTCTCACCGAAAAAGCAGAAAGTTTCCGCTCCGTTTCCATCCAAGTATGATGACTACCCAGACTTGAATTCCTTCAAGACAAAAAAAAATCAAAGTTCAAGCAACAAATTGTACAGTTTTATATTTCTATCTACTGCTAGTATTTTACTTGAGCTCATTTTCTGAAGGACCCATGAAAAGGGAGAATAAAAAGATAACCGGCTTGATTAGCCCTAACCGAAGCACTTGACAATAAAGTGTATAAACGCACAAGACCCAGATTCAACAAAGTGAGTAACTAACTACAAAAGACAAAGATCCAGTAAATTGTGTAGCCGAAGTAATGATTGAGCTCATTACTTTTACGTGTAGTAAAGCGAGCTGATCATCCATGTGCTGGGAAACGTTGCATGGGAAACAAAAAAATTCCTACGCACATGCAAGATCTATCCATGGTGATGAGCATCTACGAGGGGGAGAGTGGATCTACATATCCTCGTAGATCGCTAAGCGGGAAACGTTAAGAAACGCGGTTGATGTAGTCGAACGTCTTCGCGATCCAAATCGTCAAGCGTCCCGCGATCCCATCACGATCCATCTCGCGATCCAATCATTATCCATCCCGTGATCACATCACGATCCGTCCCGCGATCAAATCACGAATCATCTCGTAATCATGATCACGGTCCTTCCGATCGAGCGCCGAACGGACGGCGCCTCCACGTTCAGCACACGTACAACTCGAAGACGGCCTCCGCCTTCTTGATCCAGCAAGAGGGAGCGGAGAGGTAATGAGTTCTCCGGCAGCACAACGACCTGGTGGTGGTGGTAGTGAACTAATCCTGCAGGGCTTCGCCTAAGCACCGCAGAACTAATCTAGAGGAGAAACACATCTAGAGGAAGAAGAGGGCAGCACGTGGCAATTAGGGTTAGCTCTTCCCTCTAAATCCTCTAGTATATATAGGAGGGAGGGAGGGGAGAAAGCAGCCTCAAACCCTCAAGAGTTGGCCAAAATTGGAGGTGGAGGAGTCCTACTCCAATCCTATTAGGAGTAGGATTCCTCCTTGCCACTTGGAAACTCTTTCCACCTCTCCACCTTTGGATTTTTTCCATCTCAAACCTCATGGGCTTTAGTGTAGGCTTCGGCCAGCCCACTAGGGGCTGGTTTGTCTCCTCCCACAGCCCATGAGCCCCCTCGGCGCGTGACACCCCTCGGCGCGTGACACTACCGATGAGCCCAAAACTTTTCCGATGACCAAAACAGGACTTCCTATATATCAATCTTTGCCTCCGGACCATTCCAGAGATCCTCATGACGTCCATGATCTCATTCGGGACTCCGAACAACTTTCGGCCACCATCATATATAACTCTATACTACCGAAACGTCACCGAACCTTAAGTGTGCAGACCCTGCGGGTTCGAGAACTATGTAGACATGACCGAGACACCTCTACGGTCAATAACCAATAGCGGTACCTAGATACCCATATTGATTCCTACATATTCTATGAAGTTCTTTACCGGTTGAACCTCTATGTCAAGGATTTAGTTAATCCCGTATGCAGTTCCCTTTGTTCTTCGGTATGTTACTTGCCCGAGATTCGTTCGTCGGTATCTCTATACCCAGTTCAATCTCATTACCGGCAAGTCTCTTTAATCGTTATTTAATACAAGATCTCGTGACTAACTCTTTAGTCACATTGCTTGCAAGGCTTATAGTGATGTTGTATTACCGAGTGGGCCCTGCGATCCCTCTCCGTCACACGGAGTAACAAATCCCAGTCTTGATCCATCCAACCCAACAGACACCCTCGGAGATACCTGTAGAGCACCTTTATAGTCACTAGGGATGGCAATGGGGCCCCATACCCGTCAAACCCATGGGGATTTCATCTATTAGGGGGTGGGGATGGGCGAAAAACTTCCCCATGAGGATATTTACCGAACCAATTTATTCCCCATAGGGTACAACGGGGATGGGGATGAGATCCTATTCCCCAGACCCAATACCTATAAGGGGCCCACTTTTTAACTATGACATTGTGGTCAAGCTTCAAATATTTACAAGCAAACTTGCGAAAACAAAAAAAAATATGAGGAAAACCTTAAACTTACCTCACATCCTCACCTCAACCACCACCATGACCAAGAAGTTAGTACGACCAAGATCGGTATTAGTAGAACAAGGACAACACCATGTATATATCTTGATTATATTCTGTCATATTATGTATATGATCATTTCTTAATGGGGATGGGGACCCTAATGGGGCCTCGTTCCCTCGTGGGGCATGGGTATGGGGAAATTTCATCCCCAGTCATGTAAACGGGGATGGGGATGGGGGTATGGGGAATAGATGGGGATGGGGATTTTCTAGGTATCCCCATAGGGGATTGTCCCCATTGCCATCCCTAATAGTCATCCAGTTACGTTGTGACATTTGATACACACAAGGTACTCCTCCGGTGTCAGTGGGTTGCATGATCTCATGGTCATAGGAATAGATACTTGACATGTAGAAAACTGTAGCAATAAACAGACACGATCATATGCTACGTTTATAGTTTGGGTCTTGTCCATCACATCATTCTCCTAATGATGTAATCTCGTTATAAAATGACATCTTATGTCCATGGCCAGGAAACCTTAACCATCTTTGGTCAACGAGCTAGTGTATTAGAGGCATACTAGGGACATGGTGTTGTCTATGTATCCACACATGTATCTGAGTTTCCGATCAATACACTTTTAGCATGGATAATAAACGATTATCATGAACAAGGAAATATGATAATAAGTAATTTATTATTGCCTCTAAGGCATATTTCCAACACCATGTTGTGATGAACTAGAGAAGGTGGACGGCTGGGCAAACAATAGTTGAAAACAAAACAAATAACAACATTATCTGAACAAAAAAATCAGAACACAAAAGGGACCACCATATTGTTGCTGACAACACTTTTTTAGCCTAGACCGTAGAACAATTGTTCTATGATATTTCATTAATTAAAATAAAGTTACAACAACACAGAATTCAAGACATAAAAATCAACCTACTCCTTGTTCTAGGAAACCGAGACGTAATTAAATTACAAATGTTGTTCCATCCAGTGAGTGATTTGTTGTGCTTTACTTTGCTTTGCCCTGATCTGTGTTGTGTCCAAAGACCTTCTTTGAGATATTACAACCAAGTATCCAAATAAGGTGCCACTCCTCTAAAGATTTTGTCATTTCTAACTGACCATATACTCTAATAGCCAATAATGACAATGTACATTGCAATTTCTGATGGGAAGTGATGTAATGTGAAGAGAATTTCATCATAGGCCGAAGTGCCTCTTAGCTTTCTAGGGGTAAGATGTTCCCAACAATGGAGTGCAAAAGGACAGTTCCAGAACAAGCGGATAAGTGTTTCTTCTGTATGATCAGAGCATAAGGCACAATTGTAGTCCTTCAGGAACATATTATTTCTATGTAGCAGGTTCCTTACATTAAGTCTATCGTGTAGTAAGAGGCACCAAAAGATCATATGTCTCAACCTACAAGAAGTTTTCCAATGAAGCTCGAAGATGGAGTGAGCATTTCTCCCCCAAGAAGGGTTTGTACATTTTCCGGGAAGAGAAATGTTTGGAGTTCCAAGAATATGTCCAAATGTCATTATTCTTTGAAGTGCCTTGATTCAATAGGAGGTTTTGTAGTAGATTGAATTGATGATAGGCTTGTTGTGATAATGGCCCATGAAATGATGGCTTAACCTAGAAATTTCAAAGATAGTGGACAGTGAGATGTCTGAATCAGTGGCAAATGAGAAAAGTTTTGGGAACTTGTGTTTGAGTGGCTCTCATGACCATTTATCATTCCAAAATAGGAATGTGCCACCTTTGCCTACTTTGCACACTGCAATCTCTTTGAAACTGTTTAGTAGCTAGAGAATATTCTTCCATAAAAAAGAATCTAGCATTCTTGTCCTTGGTAATGAGTCCTGATAGTAGGTTTTCCATATGATCCGCACCCATGGTGTGTCGTCCTTGTTAAGAAACTTGTGTAAAAAATTCATCAAGAGTGCTTCGTTATGAGTATGAATATCTAGGATTCCCAGTCCTCCATTATATTTTGGTTCACATACTTTATCCAAAGATATCAGTGCAACTCCTGTCTCTTGTGAACCATATTTCCTCCACAAACATTGTTTGAGATAGATGTTCAGTTGTCTGACCACTGTCTTGGGCATCATAGGAGTACACATGAAGAAGATAGGCATACTTGAAAAGACAGATTTAATCAGAGTAGGCTTATCACCAGTGGAAAGCATAGTGGAGTAGCTAAGCAGTCTATTTTCAACCCTCTTCATCATTGGTACAAAGTCCTCAATCCTGGGATTTGTCAAGCTCAATGGAAGTCCAAGATACATGTGGGGCAGTGTACCAATCTTACACCCTAAAAGTTCTGACACTGTAGTCACTTTATCTAGAGGAGTATTCATTGAGATCATGTTGGACATGGAATAATTCACTTTAAGCCATGTACATGCTTCAAGATGAAGAGGGAGGTTCTTAATGTGTGCTAATTGCATTGATATTGCATTTGTCACAAGTATAGTATCATCTGCACATTGGTTAATTGGATAATCAGGGCATGCAATATAAATAAAAGGAGATTCCACCAGGGAGTGAGTCATTGCTTTATTGAACATGGATTGCAGCAGATCAGTTGTCAATACTAATACCATAGGAGAAAGAGGGTCTCCTTGTCTTACACCTTTTTTACAGAGAAATTGTTTCCCACAACCCCATTAAGTAACATCAAGGAGAAACCTGTACCATAAATGATACTAATCCAGTTGATCCACTTGGATCTAGATCCTTTGGCTTGCAGAATTTCAATAATTTTATCATGATTCAACATGTCAAATGCCCTCTCAAAGTTCATCTTGAACAAGATGATCTCTTTCTTAGCTTGATGGTACTATGAATGTATTCATAAGACCAATCTAGGCAGTCCTGAATACATCTATTGCTAAGAAAACTATACTAATTTTTCTGAACCATTTTGAGAATGAATTTTTGGAGTATATTAGCCAGTAACTTAGTGATGATCTTGAGATTACAGTTGAGCAAAGATATGGGTCTGAATTCGACAGGTGTGTTGGCAGCCTTAGTCTTTGGGATCGGAGTAATTGATGCTTCGACGGTTAACAGTCCCACTATGAAAATTTGTAACCAGCTTGTAAAAGTCTTGAGCTATAATGTCCCACCAAATTTCCAGGAAAGCTGCATTGAAATCATTAGGGCCATGTGATTTATCATCTCACATATTCTTAATCACATTATAGTTCTCCTCTTTTGAAAAAGAAACTTCTAGATATGATAAACTTTCTTGTTGTATCAGAATCTGATTGAACAAAAGCGTTTTTTGAGTGTTGGCAAAGGTGCCCTTACTCTCCTTAAAATCCATATATTTAGTAAGAAATTTTGCTTGATGGTTGTGGTGTTCATGTCCAATTTCATCTCTAAGCATAGCAATACAATTGTTTTTATTATTTGATAGTAGATTTCGCTTGTAAATACTTGGTGTTTGCCTCTCCCACTTTGATTTGCCTAATGGTGGCCTCTGTTTCCAATACACTCTTTGTTGATTTAAGATATTCTTCAAATGATCTTTGAGAACCTACCTACCATTTGATTCTTCAGTAGTTAAAGTTTTGGCCTCTTTAATGGTATCATAGCAGAGAATCATGAAGTTTGTGTTCTTAGTGGTTTTCTTCGAATAAGATACGTTTCTTGCCCAAACTTTTAGACCTTTCCTTAGTCTTTGAAATTTAATTGCTATGATCTTTGCATTGTCCCTTTCTGTTACCTCTTGGGTCCAAATTCTCTTTACAACTTCTTTAAATTCACTATGTTCCACCCAAAAATTCACAAATATGAAAATGTGAGACTTTGGAATACTATACCAAATTTTATCATAATGGGCACATATCTAAGGTGGTTTTGGCTAGTGGATAGGGAAAAGTAGATGGGCAGTCCAAAGTCCAATTTACAGATGTGAAGCACTAGTCCAGTTTCTCTAGAAGTGATGCTTCCTGCATGTTGCTGTATGTAAACTTCCTGCCTTTGAGTGGAATTTCAACTAAAGCCATGATGTTTATGGCCTCATTAAATTCCAGCATATCAAAGATGCTCCCTCCCTCTCTATTTATGTTATCAGTATATCCAATTTAATTAAAATCTCCCAGAATCATCTAGTTAATGTCATCTTGCATTTGAAAGCCTTTAAAAAAATTGATGAAAAATAGTTTATCATTTTGCTAACATGGGCCATATATATTTGAGAGAATCCAAGACTCCCCAATATGATTTGATGTAAAAGTGAAAGAAACTGAGTAATGATTGACTTGATAAAGTTGCCCCTTGAAAACTTGTTCATTCCATGCTACTAGCAATCCTCCAGATGCCCCATCAAAAGGTCAATATTCAAATTTGTTGAAGTTTCTAGGACAAATTTTTTTGACGTCTGAGATGTCAAAAACTGCCCTTTTGGTTTCTTGTAGACACAAATTAGCACACTGGGATTCCTGAATTTTATTTTTGATAGCTGTCCATTTGTTAGAAGCATTGATTCCTTTGATATTCCAATTGAAAACATACCATTCTCTAGCCATAACTAAAATGATGATCTGCAAAATGTAGCCTGTGCTACTCCTACTTGTAGAATTTCTTACTGTCATGCAACAAAGAAATCCATTGTCATCAACAACAAGCAAAGACTGAATCCTGGAAGTGTGACACTTAAATGGGCATCACAACATCCAATAATAACATAACACTTATAGCCGTGAAAAAGTTTAGTGCTATTACAAGTTGCTAAATACTTAAATCTAACTTGAAGCTCCTTGCTCATTCCTCGAGCTTATCCTTGGAGTTTTCATTCTCTACAGAGGTGTCCTTGCTGGTTGTTTTTGTTCTAGTGACGGGTTTGATCTTCTTGGCCTTTTTAGCCAGCACCTCTTCCATACTGTCTTTTGGAGGGACCTTGCAAAAAGTAATGTTAATATTTTAACTACTTTTTATAGGTATAGGTGTAGGAAGTGCATGACAAGCCACATAGTTCATGTCTACACAAATGTTCTTTTTAAAACCTTTGGTGAGTTTCTGTAACCTACAACTTCTTCTTATCTATGTCTCCACTAGAGGCACTTTATCCTTTCTCTTTATGTTATTTTGCAGTGCATAATGGATGAGGCAGTAATGGAATCCCTGGATGCATTGGCGATAGGAGATGTGACTTCTTCTTCCTAAGTGCCCTACTCATGAAGTAATACTAATGAGTCTGTAACAAGACGCACTCATTGTATTACAAATGGAAGGGTACTAGAGCCAGAGGATCCTTGTGTAATAATCTCCCATACATTTGAAGAAAGGAACTTTTTAGCCCAATCAACTGTTACCTGTAATATCTCTTTGTTATCTTTAATGGGGGCAAAATGCTACTTTCAAATTCTGGCCCCCTCCCGTTGAATGAATTCAGCCTCCTGTTCTGGGGCAGTCTCTATTTCCTTGAGGACAGGGTCTGGCTCTTGGTTGTTCATTAGGGCAATGCCTGGAGTGATGGTATGCTTCTTATTAAGGAAAGCAAGAATAGGAAAACCAGGAGGGGCCATCAAATCAGATGCAGAGTGAGCACCTTTGGCTGCTATGATGACTGCTACAAACACCAAGAGTGCTCGAGCGACCTTCTGTGTCACCAAGGTCGCTTTGGACCAAGCCGAGGCCATCCAAACCAAGATTGAGGAAGCCCACACCAAGATACTCCAGGACTCCTCGGAATGCGGCCTTCGCCGTACGTTTAAAGGCGATGGAGCGGAGGCCCAGATGCATGCCACTGATGCGGTGGCGGAGGCGATGGAGCCCCTTCCACACGAGATCGTTGAGAAATAGCTGGAGATGTGGGAGTCATTAGAGAGCGACGAGTACCAGGAGGAGTTGCGCATGGATCAGGAGGAGGTCGAGAAGCGCCTGTTTGTCGAGGAATTGGCAGGGGAGTTCCAACGCGAGCTCTGGCAGCGCTACTACTATGAGTACTACAATGGTGAGGGCGACGCGAAGGATGAGGGTGTTTACTTGGTACAGTTTATCCTAGGGGACTCGGAGTCTAGCATTGGCGGAATGTCGCCCGGAGAAGTCATTGACATCTCATTGAACATGGGTGAGGCATAGGGCGATGCATCGACGTCTTTGTTAGAATTACATGTAGTACTAATAGCCTATGTTTAGGGATCTAGTATTTATTAGCTCTATGTCTAGGTCAAGCAGCCTTGCTTATTTAGTAAACTTTCTTTATTAAGTAACTGTGAGCTATGTATCGGCTAAATTGTTGTACTAGCAGCTCAAGTTAAATTATGCAACGTTGATGAGAACTATAACCAGGGAATATAGGGGCGGCAGGGGGGATTTGTATGTTATAATTCATCGCAAGCACTCAAAGTAGAATAATTTTTTGCGATGGAATGTTATCGCACAAATTTGCTCAGAAGTAATCGTGTCTAGTGAAACGTTGGGTGCCAAGTTTGCCTGCACCTAGCAAAATTTTTGCCAGCCGCCGAAATATCTACCTCTCCCATTCTCCCCACAGAGGTGCACATTTCCCTATTTCCTCCTTACTTCCTAAGTGCTCTATCCACTTCCTCGCTCGCTCGCTCGCTCTCTCCATCTCATATCCGACCGCCGCGGATGCCATGGTCTCCTTAGATGACCCTCCAGCGGTATCTCCTCCGATGAACCTCCACTACAAAAAAGACACATCTATGACATTATGGATCAAATAAAAACTTGTTCTATCATGTATATGACACTTCCATGATGATAATTGTGAAAAAACATGTATCATCATAGATATGGTGTGCTCCCACTTCCATGACAAAAAATCATGACAGAAATGAGTTTTTCGTCCTGGAAGGGCCAGAGACGCACCTGCTTGACATTCTTTGGGCCATCCATGATGTAAAAAATCATGGTAGACGTGAGGCAAGGAAATTCTTGGAGATTTCCCAGTTATGGTGGGCAATAAGTGGGTTGTCGGGGCCGAGTGATGCAGTGGTTTGCGCATTTCTCTCACACACGCACATGTGTGTGTGTGTGTTTGTGTGCGTGCGTGCGAGGTGTTCGCTAGCTGCTAGTTGAACCCGATCGAGCAAGGCATTTGCTTCCTGAACCCGATAGATTGATCAATCCCTCACACAACGTAGTGAACACGAGCGATCGATCCCTCGCAGTGCGTACTCAACCCAGTGATTCCTTGGATGCTAACTGAATTCGAGCGATTCCTTGTTGCTATACGTGAACCCGAGTGATTGATCCCCTGTGCAAGACTCGCATTGAGCTAGTAGCCGGTTGTTGTTGGTTGCCTCTCGATGAACAATGCCAATTGCTTCCGCGCGCACAATACGTGGGACGAGTTTGTATCAATCGATCGAGCCCCTTGTGTGAGACCTGGTGAGTCAACCTAGACGGTTGGTTGGATGTGGGTGAACAGTTCCCGTTGCTAGCTGACACATCTCCAATGCATAGATAAATTATGTAGTATTCATGTCATATTTGCTTACGTTTTCAACACTTTTATATGGGTTTGATGCACTTTATAAGGTTTATATAGAACTAACACGGACTAACACTATTTTTAGCAGAATTAGGTGTTGTTTTTGTGCAGAAAATAAAATTTCTCGGAAAATCGCCCAAAACTTCTTATGATTTTTTTGGAGAAAATAAGAAATACCAGAGCAAAGAACCACCGGATGGGAGCCATCTATGGGCCACAAGCCAATAGGACGCGCGAACCCCACTTGGCGTGTCCTGTTAGCTTGTCGGGCCCATTTGGCTCTGGCTGACGTGATTCCAACGTTGAAAATTCTACAAATATAAAAACCTACGAAAGTAAACCTAGAACTTCCGATCCGCGGCTGCAAGCCTCTGTGCCAAAGAAAAACCCATCTAGAGCCTTTTCGGTACCCTGCGAGAGAGGAAAAATCATCACCGGTGGCCATCTTCATCATCCATGACGGGGAGGGAGTAGTTCACCCTCGGGGCTGAGGGTATGTACCAGTAGCTATGTGTTTGATCTCTCTCTCTCTCTACAGTGTTCTTGAGATGTCATAATATTAATGTATCCCGGGCTTTTTAATATAGTTGGATCATATGGCGTTCTTGCCTTGCTATCTTGTTGTTAAGAATTGAATCTTTTCCTTTGAGATCTCATTATGTTGTATTGAATACTGGACTTGAGATCACTTGATGTATGTCTTGCATGTGGATAGCCCCGTTGATAATTGGGTGTTCTATTGATTCACTTGATATATGTTTTGGTACTCAACTTGCAGATTCCCGTGGTGACAATAGGGAAATCTATGCATATGGGTTGATACACGTTCTTGTCCTACTTTCTCCGATAGAATCTTGGGATACTCCTTGAAGTTCTTTGTGTTGGATTGAATATGATGAATCTGAAATTGTTTGATGCATGTCGAATAATTAACCCATGAATACTTGACGTGGAATTAGAGTATCTAGGTGACATTAGGGTTGATTGATATGTATCATAGGTGTTATTTTACTATGAACTCTAGGGCTGTTTGTGACACCTATACAAACAACCCAATAGATTGATCATAAAGGATAACTTTCAGGTGGTTCCACTACCTACAACAATTCCAGCTTATGTTCTCCACTAGATTTGAACTTTGGAGTGATATTTTGCCACACGTTTAGGGATGATCACATGATTCTATTATGTCAGCATTGTTGAGAGATTGCACTAGTGAAAGTATGAACCCTAGGCCTTATTTCCAAGCATTACCACAACGTTTTGCTCGCTGTTTTCCACTTGCTACCTTGCTGTTTTTATATTTTCAGATTACAAAAACATATATCTAGTATCCTTATTGCACGGCGATCTTAGGGTATATGCTTCCTCTGGCGCTCTTTTCCTTTCCTTTGACCCCCCTCTCACCTCTGATGCATTGCCGCCTCTCCCCTGTGCCTATCACAGCTCGGAGCAGCAGTTCGACCTCGACCCAGAGATCCACCGCTCGTGTAGGACGTCGTCGCTGTTCCCGCCATCTCCGGCGACGACCGCTACCTCTCCCCAATAGGCGAAGAGGCCTCGATTCCATTCCCGCCATCGGCTCGCCTTGCCGTTGCTAGAATCGCCGCTGGTGAGGCCCCTCCCTTCTCTGTTTGAGGAAGGAGATGACAGGTGGGTCCCACCTGTCATCCCCTCCTGGCCCTCTATCTCGCTAACGGGCGATCCCGTCCCGTCAAGGTTGAACGCACTGCGGCGCGTACCGCTTCGGGCGAAGGCGTATTTGCTGAATACGTCTTCTATGTGGACCTCTCACGACGCTACATTGTACCTAGGCCGATTCTTCCCTGGCGAGCTCTCCTCGCGCTGTTTTGGCCCAGCCACCCGATGACATTTCCTTTTTCTTTTTTCCTTTTCCAACAACTTCCATAAATTTGCTAACATCGAAACCTATATAATGGTGCAACTTACATATTTTTATACCACAAGTTTGTGCACTATTTCAGTTTAAATTCAAATTTGAACTTTCCAAAAGCAATTTTGAAAATCCCTATATCGCTCACTTTTGACCCAAATGAGATGATTCAAATTTCTAGTGACTCCAAAAATCTTGCTCTATTCATCTAGCCATGGTCAACATTTTTCCTATGCCTTGTTCTAGTTGGATCAAATAAATAGCCCCATTTTCCATTTATTCATTATTAGGAAAATCATAGGATATTCATCCCAACTCAAAATCTTGTTAGACCACTTCCTAAATGTTTCTAAAATCATGCCGTGTTTAATAGGTACAATCACTCATTTTTATAAAAATGTTTTTTGTAGACCACTTATGGGAACATCATTTCCTCCATTTCCACCATTCAAAAATCCTCATTGATCCAAATCCATTAGAGCAACTTTAGGTATTTTTCTTAGGGCCATAGACATCTTAGAAAAATAAAGCTTCTATTTTTGAACACTTTTGTTTGCTGCCTTGTTGTATTGCTCATTGTGCTTATTTCAGGCGATAGTTGACAAAGTAGACGGAGTGCTCGGAGTTGGACCACAAGTTTGAGAACACCTTGAAGACTTTGCTGAGCTAGGCAATCATCCCTTTGACCATGTCTAAGAAACCATTTTATTGCATGGCATGTAGCACTTGTTTTGTTGCATTGCATCATGATGAATCGGTGACCACCATGGTGGATTACCTTCGTTACTTTCTTCATTGATACTTGCACCGAGCATGACCCTACCTTCTTATGAGGGTTGTGCGGGTGGGAAGTAGTTAGGGTGCTAAGTAGATGTTACACAAGTGGGATGGGAAAATGCATGGTGTCGGAACGGAAATGATTTCAAAGACTTTTTGAAAACCTTGTCGGGTGCCACTAATGCCCGAGGGAGATGATAATGAGCTAGTTAGCCACTTGATAAAGAAGTGGTGTACCGAGGCAAGTTGAGTGTGTGTTTTCGAAAACATATTAGATTTAAGATTTGTTGACCATCCCAACCTAACATGTGCAACCACGATACCCCTATGGGACTGGGCTTTGTTGATTACCTTGGTCGATGCTAGTAGAGAGCCCGCATTGCTAGTGGTGGGAGTGACGGGGTCACTCTTGATACGGGGTCGTTCCGGAAAGGACGATCATGGGCTGTTTTCACAGACACCGGGCACACCGTTGGTCTCTTCATGGATCATACTTGTGACATACATCATGCGGTCTGTGTGACAACGAGTGGACTCTTTGTTTAGTGTAGCCAGGGGAAAGGCATTATTCACGTACTTACCTAGGGTATGAACAATACCGCGAGTCGTGGCTTGACTCGAAAGTTTCCCGAGTCTCACGGGTAAAGTGTGCAACCTCTCCAGAGTGTAAAACTATTCGAATAGCCGTGTCCACGGTCAAGGACAGTTGGGTGCTGCTGCTTAAACTACGTCTAGATGTTTTCACAAAACTTCATGTGTGGGTGTGTGCGTGATAAAGAGATACTTGAGCTAAGTCAGAAGACTTAATGAAATGACTTAACATGAGATATTCAACCCATGTTTATGTAACTTGTTCATATGGATATCCATAACCTGCTGATGCATGCTTTACAAGTTGATTGATCATGTCATTGCAGTCAAAATTAGCTTTCCGCAACTTACCTACTTAGTGCTATATCATGCATTATTATTGCCTTGTTCCAAACATGGGTTGCTTGCTAGCACATTCAAAGTAATCATTGGCTTGCAACCGGTTATTTTATTGGTCGGGCACATGATATAATGAAGAGTACATTGGTGACATACGTGCGAGCTAGGACGCTTCCTAGTCAGAATGGATGTAGGGTTAAGGCAGATGGCATGGGTTCACGCTATCGTTGAAGATTTCAGCTGCGAGTTTACAAAGACTTGGCCATAAAGGCCATAATTGAGTAAAACGGTACATAATGGATGTAATACTCTTGTTATTCAGTTTCTGTGTGTTAAATGAGCATTGATCTCTGGGATCAGTGTGCATGTACATTCGGTGACCATGACTTATGAGTCGGGGTTCCCATAGGTTTTGCAAATTTAAACTCAAATTCTTAAATTTAACTTTCTGCAAAGAGGATTTCGGTTCCATCGAGTCAAAAAATTTGGAGCCACCAAGACAAACAGTATCCTCAACAGAAACTTGGCAGCCTTTTTGGTTTCACCAAAAAGAGAAACTCGGTTTCACCGAGATTGTTCTCTGTAGCCCTAAAACTCAAATCAGTAAGAACGATTTTTCTGACTCGGTGACACCAAGATTCAAATGGCGGATGGTTAAACCTAAAATTCTTTTGTTCTCTACTCTAATGGAGATTTCTTTTGGTTGGTTGCATTGCAATCGGGGATTGTAAATGGGACAAACCTATTTGCGCAAGAATCGGAGTTGGGAGCGCACATAGGGGCAAAACCTTACCCTAACATGGTGAAGGTCTTGCTATGACGGCAACGACGATGGAGATTGCCGTCGGCGGTAGAGGAATCCTGCAACAAGGGCACTCGGGAGGTAATGGTGACGTCCGAAGACTCGAGCTCAACACCAAGGGGGTGTGGGAGGCGACATTTGAGGAACTGATTTCAAAAATTGGGTCCACAAAGTATTTGTATCCCGTGGGTGTCGATGACACCGAGTTGAACCATTCAGTGCCACCGATTTCCTGATGTGTCACATGACAGTGAAACTCGATGATGCCAAAAATCTCAAATCAGTGGTACCGAGATAGTAAAAGCAGACCAACCCCATGGAACTGAGTTTTCAGGTTGGTTCCAGCGAGTTGCACTTGGGAGGTTTTGCAAGTCAGCTCTTATCGAAACGAAACTCTAAGTGCTCCTCACGCAGAGGGTTCGAAAAGTGCTTGCTCAAATTTTGTGATGAAGCATCAATAGAATTTGAGACGAAAAAGCATAGATAGCTAGAGGGAGGTACTTAGACATTCTTGCATATCCAATTGGCTAAAGAAAAATGAAAGCCAAATAACAACAATTGGATATCCTTGAATGAGAAAAGATATGCATACCAACATGCTCTCCAAATTAAATGTCAAATATGACATGACAAATATGCCAAACCACTCTAGTATCTACCAAGCACTTTGGCGATGAGGGAGTCATCTATATATGAGTATATTGACTTAGGATCTAAGCAATGTTCATGAAATCGGTAACTCGTAGCTGCTCGGTTGGCATGGGAGTAGCAATTAATCGGTGAATCGGCCTATTAACTAGATTAATCGGTCAACCATTGATTGGTAGATTCAATAGGAACTTGCCAACTTATACCTAGATTTTGTATCTATTACACCATACTTCCATGCACCTAGCTACATAATATAACAAAATATTCTATTGTAGGCATTGAAAAAAGCAAACAAGAGGAAAAATCAATTATTGTTATGCATCCAAACCTACAAAATCACAAAATTCAAAAATTAGTTAAACATTTAATCTTGTCCATGTACTTGCTAACATACATCACACAATATACTACGAATAACAACCGAAACCAACAATTCCATCCACTAATCTACAAAACTGTAATCTATAATCTACTAATATATGGATTGTGAATTCTCCACTAAGATAGGGGAAGAAGATGGTAATACCTTGCCCGCTGGTGACTCCATGGAGGAAGAGGCTGGGGAGCATCCCACGGGTCAGGTGATGGGGAGTAGCCAATGAGGGGGGGGGGTGCAGGCAGGTGAGCTGTGTAGCGGGCCAGCTGGATCTTGGAGGTGTACTATTGTGGTTGGCACTGGTGAGGAGCTGGGTAGCCACCAGCCAAGTTAGGAGAGGATGAAAGGAGAACGAGGGAGCGGGAGGAGGGACAAACCATATCTATTTAGTAGCAATAGGGGGTGGGAGGGGTTATTGGCCAAAATTTTGGGATTTGTTTGCCCAAACTAGCCAGTAGCAATTAATCGGTCTGGCAACTGATTAATGAGTATGCCAATTGATTAATCTATCTAAGTGGCGAATTAATCGGCCTGGCAAGTTAACGCGATGAATAGGTGTTATTCAATTCGACCACCCTACGAGTAGTGATTAACCGGCAAGTAAACTGATTAATCGAACGAATTCTTGAACAATGGATCCAAGTAACAAAACTTGATCATAGGTCATACCCATCGTTTAAGCACAAGTGGGGTTACCACTTTTACATAAAGCATTTAATGTGTTCACATCTTTAAATATTCTTTAACTCAAGTCTTAGAGTAAAAGTCCCCCTAGATGTGACATCCCCCTGAGAGGGATAAACTAACCTTGGGTTTTGTCGTAGAAGACTTCATGTGGATGATGTAGTGGTGGATGCTCATTGTTGATGAAGATCATATTGAGTTGGGATCAATCCTTGTTGTTTCTTACTCCTCTCACCTACACGGGTTAGTCCCACACAAGAGACAAATACAAGGATATATATGGACATGGGGTGCAATGCATACATGATGATGTCCGCGGATTCATTAATTACCTTGTCCCTTGCTTACCTATGAGGGAATGTGTGACTCCTTTAACTATTACATAAAGTTGATGTTGATTACATATTGTCCCTGCCAAAAATGAATGTGGGTGAATTTTGTTAGTGGAGTCACCCCTCAACAACTTCTCTAGCTCTTCTTCTTTGGGACCCACATCACCTTGATGGGGATCCTTGAAGTTGCAGTACCAGTTGATGACGTAGAGCTTGTAGTAGCTGTGGGAACCCACTTGACCATGGATTGGGACTCATCTTCAAATGTGTTAGTCTCTCCTTAAAGCTTGTCCTTGGCTTTGAGCTTGT
The DNA here is from genome assembly GCA_022496015.1 of Hordeum marinum. Classification (NCBI taxonomy): domain Eukaryota; kingdom Viridiplantae; phylum Streptophyta; class Magnoliopsida; order Poales; family Poaceae; genus Hordeum; species Hordeum marinum. The sequence goes on along the minus strand of CM039674.1, from coordinate 275,262,096 downwards.
GGTCTTGTGGTGGAAGTTCATCTTGAGATTTTCTTCCCTTGGTGAGAGTATGTTCATATTTCTCCTTTTGTGGAACAAACTTCGGCATGGGGTATTGACCTTCTCCCCATTCAAGTCCATTGGCGTTGAAGTAGCTAATGCCATGGTTCTTCAAGTATCCTCCATGCTTGCGTACAATTTCCTTGAATTGCTTACATACGACAAGACTTTTGTAGACACCTTTTTCTAGGGGCCGTATAGCCATGAAGAAACTTCCGCTCCCTTCATTAACTTGGTGACTCAAATATCTCATAGGAGTTGGAGGAAACGAGTGCAAGTCCGACAACACCTTCGTCTTGACTATAGTCGGCATCGGAGTGATAGCTTCTCTCGGAGTGGTTGTCGGATTCTAAGTCGGAAATCCATTTACCAGAGCTTGATGTCTTCTTCTTGTGTAGCTCTTGGTGTAGTTGTCCTTCTTCTTAGAGTCTTTACTTCTCCAGGAGGGTCTTCATTCATAAAGATCATCTCTACTCCTTCTCTCTATTCGAGGTGACTCATCCCTTGAGCTCTTTCTTCTAGGCGACTCTTCTCTTCTTTTGTGTGTGGGGGGGGGGCGTGCAATCATTGGAGTAGTGTCCGGGTCTTCCCCAATTGTAACAATTCCAGTCACGACTAGATGAACGCTTCTCTTAATATCTTGAGTTGGAGCTTCTTTCTTTGACTCTAATCTTGTAGAACTTGTAGAATTTCTTGACCATGAGGCTTATCTCTTCATTGATTACAAGGTTGTCACTTGATTAGCGGGAGTGTCACTTGAAGCTTTGTAAGTACCACTTGACTTGTTGTGAAGTTCTTCCTTGTCTTTTAGTGACATCTCATGAGCAACAATCCTTCCAATAACTGTTGTGGGCTTGAGATCTTTGTAGTTTTGTATAATTTGGATCAGTGTGCACACAGAGTCATACTTACCATCCAAGGCTCTAAGTATCTTCTTGATGATGAATTTGTCGGTCATCTCTTCGCTTCCTAAGCCGACAATCTCATTGGTGATGAGAGCAAGCCTAGAGTACATTTCCGCTACTCCTTCACCATCCTTCATCTTGAACTTATCAAGTTGACTTTGTAGCATATCCAACTTAGATTACCTGATGCATTCGATACCTTTGTACATATTAACTAAAGTATCCCAAATTTCCTTTGCACTCTCAAGACAGCTAATCTTGTTGAATTCTTCGGGGCACAGGCGGTTGAATAGAATGTCACATGCTTGAGCATTGTATTGCATCATCTTCAATTCTTCCGAGGTCGCTTCATGATCCGGTTCCTTTACATCACCAAAGAATTCACCTTGCAATCCAACACGGACAATAGCCCATACAGTGGGCTTATGACCAAGAATATGCATTTTTCATCTTATGCTTCCAACTAGCAAAGTTTGTACCATCAAAATATGGACATCTATGGTGACAATTCTGTTGGAGATATGGCCTAGATGCAATCATGCATGTTGATATTTCCTATTTGTTTATGAATAAAGATAGTCCTTGGACATTATCAGTTATGTGTATTAACAAGTACGTGACTTGTTTGTGAGACTTGTATTTCGTATATGGTCACACAAACCGATAGAATGCGATTCTATGCTTAAGTTTGTTTTGCAGGTTTGATGTGAATAGTATGGCTCATATGTATGTGATGCATGTGTGTAATTCAACATGACCCGCGTGTCATGATTGTCAGCTAGAAGGAGCCAAAGTGCTGTCATTATATTGTATAACGACTTGCGTGTCGACTTGTGATTCTCTGTAAATTCATTACTAGTTGTAGTAGTTGGAGGACAGAGATCAAGTTCGAGGCTTTGGCATCCTGGCGTGACGGACAAGATGGAGTTCTACCTTGGTCATCGGAGTAGGAGCCGGCCATGGAAGGACGCCCATGAAGGAGCCATACTATTTCACATATTTATGTTTATATGTGATTGATATTGCTTCTTGTTTCTATGCATGTTATAATGGTAGAAAGATACCTCGTTAACATCAAGCACATTGCCATTCCGGATGTTGCACCTTCGCACGTCAAGTATGTCTGGTAGTGGGCTCATAAAATTGAGGTGCTACTAGGTGTACTTGAACTGCAGGGTTCGTGTCAGACACGGACATGCACTGCATCAGGTTAACTTGACAAGGCTATCAAGTTTTGGGCCTTGTGGCAAAGAAGGTTGGGAGCCGGGGTATAAGATACCTACCTGACCACATGAGTTGTATAGAGATACGATTAGCAAGGGGTTTCTTACCGAATAGGCAAGTTGGCTAGTAGTGATGCTAAAGCTCACCAGTCGCTCGCGCTAGACGGATCCTGAATCACTAAGAGTTTGCGGAGGGATGCTGACTTCAGTGGGAGTAGTTCTGTTTAAGGCTTGAATTACTCTACATAAATACATTGCTTAGTGATTGCATATGTTCTGTTGTAGATCAATGGCACCACCTGCTCAACCCAACTTTGCATTTAAATCAATTCTGGAGAAGGATAAACTGAATGGAACAAACTTTACCACCTGGTATAGAAATTTGAAAATTGTTCTCAAGCACGATAAAAAGTAACTTGTTCTAGAGGATCCACTTCCAGAGGAACCTACCGAGAATGCTAATGCCACAACCAAGAATGCCCACCAGAAACTCGTTGATCAATCAAACGAGATCAACTGCCTCACGTTGGCTAGTATGGAGCCCGATTTGCAACAGTATTTCGAAAACATTCAGGCTTTTGATATGATCGAGAGTTTGAAGAGCATGTTTCAGGTGCATACTAGGACCAAAAGGTTCAACGTCTGGCAATCCTTGACGGATTGTAAGCTGAAAGAGGGTGATCCACTGAGCCCGCATGTGATCAAGATGATTGGATACGTGCAAGCTTTGGATCAGTTAGGCTTCCCACTTGGGGACGAGCTTTCCATGGATGCAATTTTGGGTTCTCTTCAACCTAGCTATGGGAGGTTAGTCTCGAACTATCATATGCACGGTATGGATAAGAAGCTCATTGAATTACATGGGATGCTCAAGGTGGGAGAGCAAGATATTAAGAAAGGTACGCATCAAGTGTTGATGGTGCAGAACTCTGCTAAGTTCAAGAAGAGTTGGTCCAAGAAAAGGGTAAGGCAAAGGGCACAAAGAAGGTTGTCTCGGCCGCTGAGCCGAAGTCCAGACTGAACTCAAAGACCATTTGCTTTCACTGCAAGGAAGCTGGTCACTGGAAGATAAACTGTAGCAAGTGGCTTGCTAAGCACGGCAAGAAGGCCGGAGATGCTTCTTCAGGCAAAGGTACACTTGTTATGTATGTTATAGACATCTACCTTGCTGACATACCTAGTAGTTCTTGGGTATTTGATACCAGATCGATTGTTCATATTTGCAAGTCGATGTAGAGGCTGCTAAGAACTAGGCATGTGGCACAAGGGGAGTTTGACATCAGGGTCCGCAACAAAGCAAGAGTTGCTGCATTGGAGGTCGGCACGATGCAGCTCAAGCTTCCTTCTAGATTTATTTTGGAATTGAATAATTGTTATTACATTCCCGCACTTAGTCGGAACATTATTTCTGCCTCATGCTTGACGAGTCAAGGTTATGGATTCAATATAAAGGACAATGGTTGTTCATTTTATTTGAATGGAATGTTCCATGGCTATGCACCCATAGTAGATGGGATATTTATTTTAAATCTAGAAATGGAACCACTCCATAATGTGAATGTCAAGAGGCATAAGCCTAATGAGATAAATCCGACATACTTCTGGCATTGCCGGCTTGGACACATTAGTCTGAAATGCATGAAAAAGCTCCATGATGATGGACTCCTAACTTCGTCTGACTTCGGGTCGTTCGAGACGTGTGAATCATGCTTACTAGGCAAGATGACTAAGTCACCTTTTGCAAAGAGTTGTGATAGGGCGTCTGAGTTGTTGGATCTTATACATAGTGATGTGTGTGGTCCAAGGAGAACAACGGCCAGAGGTGGCGATTAGTACTTCGTGACTTTTATCGACGACTTGAGGACATATGGATATATATATTTGATGAGGCACAAGTCAAAAACTTTTTAAAAGTTCAAAGAGTTTCAAAACAAGGTTGAAAATCAGCTCGGCAAGACGATAAAACTTCTACGATCAGATCGTGGAGGTGAGTACATGAACTAGGAGTTTGATAATCACTTGAAAAGCCCAGGTATAGTACCTCAGCTCACACCTCTGGGTACGTCGCAGAGAAATGGTGTGTTAGAACGGAGAAATCAAACCTTGTTGGACATGGTCCGAATGATGACGAGCAAATCAGATTTAGCCTTGTCATTCTGGGATACGCTCTAGAAACTGCAGCTTTCACACTTAATAGGGTACCATCAAAATCCGTAGACAATACACCACATGAGATGTGGATGGAGAAGAGTCCTAGTTTGTCTTTTCTAAAGTTTTTGGGTTGTGAAGCATTTGTCAAGCGACTGATATCGGACAAGCTTACACCCAAGTCGGATAAACGCATATTCGTGGGATATCCGAGGGAAACCTTGGGATATAACTTCTACAACCGAGAAGAGAAAAAATTATTTGTTGCTCGGAATGGGGTTTTCCTATAGAAAGAGTTTCTTAGTCGGGAGGCTAGTGGGAGAACAGTGTGAATCGAAGAAATTCGAGAGCTACTCGGGGACAACTCGGTTGGTGATGAGATCACGCCGGAGTCGGTTAGAGAACCCGTAGTGGAGTCAACACCAGAGCCACGGAGGTCGGAAAGATTCGGCAGAGTGCACGATGCTTGTTGCTAGAAAGCGATGAGCTGGCCACGTATGCGGAAGCGATGGTGAGCCTAGATTCCGAGGCAGGGCTAGAGGCCATGAGATCTGAGTTAAAGTCCATGGATGACAATCAAGTCTGGGACTTGGTTGACCCGCCACCTGGCGTAGTTGCCATTGGTTTCAAATGGGTCTTTTAGAAGAAAACCGATGTGGATGGAAATGTTCAGATCCACAAAGCTCGGCTTGTCACTAAAGGTTATGGAAAAGTTCAAGGAATTGACTATGACGAGACCTACTCGCCGGTAGCGATGCTAAAGTCGGTGAGGATCATACTAGCTATAGCTGCATATTTAGATTATGAGATATGTCAGATGGATGTCAAAACGGCTTTCCTTCATGGAAATTTAAAAGAGGATGTATACATGATACAACCCAAAGGTTTTGTCGATCCAACTAACGCTGGTAAAATATGCAAGCCCAAGAGATCCATTTATGGATTGAAGCAAGAAGCTCAGAGTTGGAACATTTGTTTTAATGAAGTCATCGTTGACCTTGGTTTCATCAACAATGAAGAGGACTATTGTTTATACAAGAAGTCTAGTGGGAGCTCGATAGTATTCTTGATCTTGTATGTGGATGACATACTACTGATCGGAAATGATGTTTCGATGCTGAAATCAGTTAAGGAATCATTGGATGGCAAGTTTTCGATCAAAGACCTTGGAAAGGTAGTGTACATTTTAGGCATCAAGATCTATAGAGATAGATCGAGGAGGCTGCTTGGCTTAAGCCAAAGCACGTACATAGACAAAGTGTTGAATAGTCTCAACATGAGTGAGGCCAAGAAAGGGTTCTTGCCCATCTCACATGGTATAAGGCTAAGAAAGAGTCAGGGTCCTATGACTTCTAATGAGCGAAACCGGATGAGTATGATTCCATATGCCTGGACAATTGGATCCATCATGTATGCCATGCTATGTACATGGTCTGATGTTGCCTATGCAATAATCTTAACAAGTAGATACCAGGATGAACCAGGTGAGATTCACTAGGTAGCGGTGAAAACTATCTTGAAGTACCTAAAAAGGACTAAAGAGATGTTCCTAGTTTATGGAGGTGGGGAGGAGCTCTGTGTAAAGGGTTACGCTGATGCTATTTTCCAAACCGACAGGGATGATTGTCGATCGCAAACTGGATTCATGTATGTCATGAATGGAGGAGCAGTGAGCTGGACGAGTTCCTAGCAAGATATGATGGCCGACTCTACAACAGAGGCCGAATACATTGCGGCTTGTGAAGCCGCAAAGGAAGGTGTTTGGATTCGGAAGTTCCCGGAAGATGTCGGTGTGTTCCCGGGTTGGTCAAAACTGTTGGACCTTTATTGCGATAATTTAGGTGCCATCGCACAAGCCAAGGAACTGAGACAACACCACAAGACCAGGCACATAGACCAAAAATATCTCCTGATATGAAAGATCGTAGAGAAAGGTGATACAAATTTATGCAAGATTCATATGGATGCAAATGTTGCAAATCCGTTGACTAAGCCGCTTCCACAACCCAAGCATGAGGGGCACGTTAGAGCTATGTGCTGTTATTTGTTCAATTTCTTTCAAGCATTTGATTCAGCTTTGAATTCATCTTATCAATGAGGTGCTGATGCGTTTTGTCCATCTTCAGGATGGCTCCACCAACTCGCAACAATCCGGGTCTTGGTGAGGAGCAGACTGATGTTCCACCACCACCCCCGCCACCGCCTCCTCCGCCTCCTCCTCCAGAAGCTTGGCAAGTTGTGATGGCCGCAACCAATGCGAACACTCAGATGTTGCTCATGCTGTTGCAAGAAAGGGAGCAGGGTCAGCAAGGTTTTCAAGGGAATTTTCAGAATTAGCCTCAGTTTGCAACGCTCAATCAGTTCCTTGCCAACCAGCCCAAGTCTTTCACTTGTTGTGAGCAGCCTTTTGATGCTGATGATTGGCTTTGTGATACGAGTAAGCATTTCGAGTGCAGCAATGTCAGGATAGAGGACTTTGTCAGATTTGCATCGTTCCAGCTCAAGGGTCAAGCAGCTAATTGGTGGCAGTAGTACAAGGATTCCAGGGGCGATCGTGTTGTTACTTGGGATGATTTCCATCGTGACTTCAGGGCTCATTACATTCCGACAAGCTTTGTCAAGGAGATGCGTGAGAAGTTCAGGCACCTAAAGTAGGGAACCAAGTTTGTCTACCAGTACAACGTCGAGTTCCAGAATCTAGTTCGTTATGCCAATCAAGATGTTCCAGATGATAAGGCTATGATCTATCAGTTTAGAGGTGGTCTCAAGGATGAGCTTCTGCCAGGCCTAGTTCTTCAGGAACCTTGGGAGTTTGATCAGTTCTACAACATGGCTTTGAAGGTTGAAGCAGCTTAGCTCAAGTTGGAGAACTCCAAGAAGCGTTCAAGGGATTCTTCTTCTTCTTCCAGCTCTCAGATGGCCCCAAGCAGCAGAAGTATTGGGCGCCAAATCCTCTTCCGTTTCGTCCTCCTCAACAGCAGAAGCAGTTTCGTGGTCGTGGTTCTTCCCACCCACCCAACCCAGGATTCGAGTAGAGACCCTAGGTGTCCAAGGCTGTTCTTGTTCCTCCTCCAGGCAATGTTTGTCCGCTTTCTAAGGTGACTTGTCACAAGTGTGGCCAGAAGGGTCACTATGCAAACAAGTGCAACCAGTGGCGTCTTCCACCTCCTCCTCCTGTCAAGCCTCCAGGCAATGCAATGGTGAAGCATAATCCCAAGACCGCAAGAGTGAATATGGTGAATGCAGCTGAAGCAGATCAATCCAATGATGTGATTATGGGTAATCTCTCAGTTAATGATTTCCCTGCAGAAGTTTTGTTTGATTCTGGAGCATCGCATTCATTCATGTCTAAAGCATTCTTCGTCAAGCATGATTTTGATTCTGATTATTTGAGTAAGGCCTTGCGTGTTGTTTCGCCCGACACTCTCATGAGTTCTAACAAGGTGGTTCCGGATGTTTCTATCAAGTTGGGAAATTATTCTTTTCTAGCTTCTCCAATTGTTCTCAATAATTCCGACATTGATCCCATTTTGGGCATGGACTTCCTGGCTATGAATAAGGCTCATATTGATTGCAAAGCAAAAGAAGTCAAGCTGACTCATCCTTCAGAAGACGTGATTATTTTCACGGCTCGCAATGACACAATCCGTCTCTTTGCTCTTAATGAGAAGGGTGAAATCTCTGCGATTTCTCAAATTCCGGTAGTTTGTGAGGATGAAGATGTCTTTCCAGAAGAATTGCAGGAATGCCTCCGCATCGGCCAGTCGAGTTCGTGATTGATCTCGAGCCCGAAACTGAACCGGTCTGCAAGCGCCCGTATAAACTTGGCCCCGAAGAGCTGAAAGAGTTGAAGAAGCAGCTAGATGAGCAAGAACGTCTGGGTCTGATCAGACCAAGCTCGTCTCCATGGGGTTGTGGAGTTTTGTTTGTCAAGAAGAAATATGGCACAAATCGTCTTTGTGTTGATTACCGACCATTGAACAAGAAGACAATCAGAAACAAGTACCCACTTCCCAACATCAATGAGTTGTTTGAACAACTGAAAAGTGCCAAGGTTTTCTTGAAGCTTGATCTTCGCATGGGTTATCATCAAATTCGCATTCGCGAAGAAGACATTCCCAAGACCGCTTTCAGGACGAGTTTTGGCTCTTATGAGTACACCGTCATGTCGTTTGGTCTTGCTAATGCTCCTCCAACCTTTTCAAGAATGATGAATTTCATTTTCTCTCCCTTCAAGAATGAGTTTGTCTTGGTCTATCTCGATGATATCCTTGTGTTCTCGGAGACAGAAGAAGATCATGCAGAGCATCTCCGCCTTGTGCTTGACAAGTTAAGAGAGCATCGATTCTATGCCAAGTTTTCCAAGTGTGAGTTTTGGCTCAATGAAGTGGTGTACCTTGGGCATGTCATCTCTGCCGAGGGAATTAAAGTGCACCCTAAGAAAGTTGAAGCTATATTGAAGTGGGAACCTCCTCAGAACGTGAAGCAGCTTTGAAGTTTCCTCGGGCTTGCTAGCTATTGCAGAAGGTTCGTGGAGAACTTCTCTCAAATTGCCAAGCCTCTGTCCAATCTCCTCCAGAAGAGTGTCAAGTATGTTTGGTCTCCTGAGTGTGATGTGGTGTTCAATACGCTCAAGAAGAGACTAACTTTAGCTCCAGTTCTTGTTCCTCCTGAGCAGTCTAAGCCTTTTCAAGTTTTCTGTGATGCTTCTCTGCAAGGCCTTGACGGTGTTCTCATGCAAGACAAGAAGATTGTTGCTTATACCTCATGTCAGTTGAAGCCGGCCGAGAAGAACTACCCCACTCATGATCTTGAGTTGGCGGCAGTTGTGCATGCTCTAATGACTTGGAGGCATTTGTTGTTGGGTAAACCAGTTGAGGTGTACACTGATCACAAGAGCTGGAAGTACATTTTCGCTCAACCAATCTCAATCTTCGGCAATCTCGTTGGGTGGAAATGCTTGAAGACTTCAACCCGAGCCTCGAGTATACTCCAGGGAAAGCAAATGTCATTGCAGACGCGCTCAGCCGTAAGGCACACTGCAATAGTCTCATCTTGAAGCCTCTCCAACCCGAGCTTTGTGAAGCCTTCCGCAAGCTCAACCTTCAGATGATTCCGCAAGGATTTCTTGCAAATCTTCAAGTCTCTCTGACTCTGGAAGATCAAGTTTGCCAAGCGCAGCTTCTTGACGCTATGGTGAAGAAAGTGAAGAAAGGTGTGGCCAAGAGCATTCCAAAGTATAAGTGCTTTCGAGTTGATGACAAAGATACCTTGTTCTTTGAGGACCATCTCGTGGTTCCAAAAGGTGATCTCAGAAAGGTTATCATGGATGAAGCACACAATTCTCTTCTATCCATTCATCCAGGCAGTTCAAAGATGTATCAAGATCTCAAGCAAACCTTCTAGTGGACTCACATGAAACGTGAAATTGCTCAGTTCCTGAACGAGTGTGATGTTTGTCGCAGAGTGAAGGCGGAGCATCAACGTCCAGCAGGCATTCTTCAACCTTTGCCTATCCTAGAGTGGAAATTCGATCAGTTGGAGATGGATTTCGTAACTGGGTTTCCCAAGTCCAAGAGAGGCAACGATGCCATCTTTGTGGTTATCGACAAGTTGTCAAAAGTTGCTCATTTCCTGCCAGTCAAAGAATCTATCTCGGCAGCTTAGCTTGCAGAGTTGTATACGTCAAGGATAGTGTCTTTGCATGGTATTCCTCAGCTCATCTCTTCTGACCGTGGAAGCCTCTTCACTTCCAAGTTTTGGGAGTCCTTCCAGACTGCTATGGGTACCAAGATCCGTTTCAGCACCGCGTTCCATCCGCAGACAAGTGGTCAAGTTGAGAGAGTCAATGAGATCCTTGAAGATATGCTCAGAGCCTGTGTGATTTCGTTCGGCATGAAGTGGGAAGACTGCCTTCCATATGTTGAATTCTCATACAACAATAGCTTCCAAGCTAGTTCAGGCAAGGCCCCTTTCAAGTTTCTCTACGGCAGAAAGTGTCGTACCCCGCTTAACTGGTCTGAAACCAGTGAGCGTCACATATTGGGCAATGACATGATCACTGAAGCAGAAGAAATGTGCCATGTCATTCGTGAGAACCTCAAAGCAGCTTAGTCCCGATAGAAGAGTTATTACGATAACAAACATCGTGATGTTTCTTTCCAAGTGGATGATCTAGTCTATCTCAGAGTCTCTCCCATGAAGGGCACTCAGCAGTTTGGAATTAAAGGGAAGCTAGCTCCTCGTTTTGTTGGTCCTTTCAAAGTTGTTGGCAAGAGAGGTGGTCTTGCATAGCAACTAGAGCTTCCTCAAAATATCGCAAACGTGCACGATGTCTTCCATGTTTCTCAGCTCCGAAGATGCTTCAAGACTCCTGAGCGAACCATTGACCTCCAAGACATCGATCTCCAAGAAGATCTCTCCTATCGTGAGCATCCAGTTGCAATTCTTGAAGAAACTGAGCGTAAGACTCGCAACAAGTCTATCAAGTTCCTCAAGGTGAAGTGGTCTCATCATTCCGACAAAGAAGCTACTTGGGAACGCGAGGACCTTCTCCGTTCCGAATTTCTGGATTTCTTTCGTTCCTAGATCTCGGGTCGAGATCCTCTTGTAGTGTGGGAGAGTTGTGACAGCCCAAGTGATGTCCTTACCATTTATGGCATTGTATCTTGTTTAACCTGGTTGTCATGTGATTGTATGATATGAGTTGAGCCTTGTCATGCCATGTCTTGTCATGCATTCATGCATCATGCATCATTCATCCATCATGCCATGCATTGCTATGATGTGCTTAGTGACTCTGTGTGTGATTGTTATGGTGATGTGGCAAGAGTGTGTGTGGTGCAATACTCTTCTTCTCCCCTTCTCTTTGCTCTCATCAAACCCTTCCTAAAACCCTTTAAATTCCTCCCTCTTTTAACAACATAATTATTTTGCTTTAATAATTGTTTAAAAATGTTCAAGTGCTAGCCTATTTTGTTTTAAGCATGTGAGTGTTGACCTTTTACTATTTTGAGTTTTTATGTTAATGGGAGGTTTAAATAACAGGAGCTGCCATTTTATACTATTAATAATTACTTGCTCAATAAATAAACATAATATTTTTATTAAATAGGGCTCTTTATTTCCTTCACCAAAATATTTTTGTTTTTCTCTAAAACCTTTTCTTTTACTGAGGGGATTTACTTAAGTGTGGCTGTGTTTAAAATTATAAAAAAACCTTCCTGTTTTTCTTAGAGAGAGAGAGAGAGAGTGGGCTTTCCCTGCAGCGCGGCCCAGCCCATCGGGAACGGTCACCTGCTCCATTGCCTGTCGCCGTCAGGTTGAAAGGATGAGAGTGCGTCCGCCGTCGCCTTTTTCGTCGCCGTTGCCGTCTATTCCTGAGCGTATTTAAGCCCCTCGACGTTTGTGCTGCTCCCCTAGGGTTCCCTCTTCCTCCCTCCGCCACCGCAGCTCCCCTCTTCCTCTCTTTCTCCCTCCTCCCTCTCTTCTTCCTCCCTGCCAGGTAAGGTAGACAGAGTTTCAGTGAGGGAGCAGAGAGCTCCGCCGGGTTGTCGTCGCCGTCGCAGCTCGTCTCCGGTGAATCCCCTCCGCTTCCAGGATGGCATGGCGAACGTGGTTCGTCCCCGCGTTCCATTCCTGCCGCTAGGAGGTGAGGAGCGCCTCCCTGCGTTGCGGACTGCCGTCGCCGTCGTCTGCAAGGAGGAGTTCATCGCCGGGTCTTCTTCCTCTTCGCGCACTGCGTCTCCGCCTCTCCTTCCTCTCCTCCGTGACCGACTCGTCATCACCTTCCCCCAAGGTGAGCCGTAGATCCCCGCAGCCTTTCCCTCGCCGTCGTGTGCTCGTATTTGGTCGCCGCTGCCGCTGTCGGCGTAGTAGCGTAGTGGTTGGGCTCGGGGGAGGTGAGCAGGAGGTCATGGGTTCGAGCCCAGACTCCCCCCTTTTGCTGTTTTCTTTTTTTCTTTTTCTTTTTCTTTTGTTTATAACCTGCTATGTATGCACATGTGTGTATGTGTGTAGTTAATTATTTCAGGTTTGTTTCTTTTTTATTTTCCCTGACATGTGTAGTGTAGAAAGTGTGTGTGTATGCACCATGCCCACATCCATACTTGTGTATGTGTGTGCTTGGCACATAGAGGTGTGTGTATATATGTGCTTGTGTATGTGTGTTTGTAAGCAGGATACATGTGGTGTGTATGTGAGCTTGCACATGTATGTGCTTGTATGTGTATGTACCCTAGTGTATATATACATGTGTGTGTGTGCATGTGAGTTGTGCATGTGGGTGTGTGGTGCACCATGCATGGCACATGTGTGTGTGCTCCTTGCACACCCACATATGTGAGTGTTGGGTGGCATGTGCTTGCATGTGTAGGTGTAGATGCATGAGAGAGTGTGTGTATGTTCTACATACACACACATTTGTGTGAGAGTGAGTGGAGTCTAATGCTCTATGCCTTTGATGGATTAGTGGTGAGTGTATGTGTGGTAGATGACCCCCCCTTCTTGGGTGGTATGATATTGGTGTTTTGAGCTCATGTGCCTTGGGCATACTTAGAGCTTGGGTATGTTTTTAGTAGTGGTGTGAGTAGGGTGTTTATGTGTGTTAGGGGACTAGTGGGTTTTCCCACTTGACATACCCTTGTTGATATATGCTTGTCATGTAGGCCTTGTCATTTCACTTCCATTCTTATCTAAGTTGCTAACATGCTCATGCCATTTGATTGCATTTCCTATCTAGAGTAGTTATGCCATGATTAGAGTGGGTAGTTTGTTATTTGTTGTTGCCTTGTGGTTTCACATGGGCATATGAGTATTACCCATGGTTTTGGGGTAGGAAGAGCCAATGAACTCATACAAACTCTCAGATTTCACTTTTGAGCAAGTTCATAAATCTGTCATTTTAGCTGAGATGCCATTTTCTCATTTTCGCTTGAATTAATCCATGCTTGCTTTGGGAGATGTGTCAACTAGGAAGTGCTAGTGTTTTGTATCTAGTATGCCATGGTATTTTTTTTAATATGAGAACCACCCATATAAGTGGGGAACATGCTGTTAAGTTGCCTCTTAATGTTTCTGTTTCCGCATGTTAAAAACTACCAAGTCTGGGAATCTGCTGTTATTTTTATGCCATGAAGAGTGGGTGGTATCTAGTGATGTGTTTGGAATTTGCTCATGCTCAGTGTTAGTTATTTGTAGTAGATATTGCCTTATACCATCCTGTTAATTTTTATCCCAATAGGAGCTCTCTAGCATATTTAATTACTGCTGTCAAATTGCTGCTTTATAATCGCAGATTCCAGAAAACTGGAATTTTCACTGTCCCAGAAAACTGTTTCATCATGTCAACTTGATTGCTTCATGCTTATTGATGTGTGCCTCCTTTGCTGATTGTGTAGTTGGATAAGTTGATGTGTGTGTTGAGTAGGTACTGTGCATATCTTGTTTGTGGCTGTAGGGTTCCTGTAGCTCAAGTTGTGAGCTGTAGAAGTTGCTATGTTGCTGTTTTGTGGCAGATTGTGGGTTATATTGTTTTGTGACTTGTGGAAGCTATGCTCCATGGAATTGATTGATTCTTGAGGATATTGTGATTGATTTTCATCACCTATCCAGAGGCTACCTTGGAGTGCGAAGAATTAGCCCAGGTCTTGGATGTCTTGTGTTTTGCCTCCGTACCTTGTCGAGAGCGTATCGTGAGAACCGTAGCTCCGTTTCTTGCGATCTCTATATGCATTTCTATCAATTTTGCATGATGAATCCAGATTTGCCATGATCATGCATGTTTAAATAACTTAACATGAGGTTCTATCTAGATTCATTAATAAACAAACTTTGCATCTGAAACATGATTAGTTTTGGATTGCCATGTTGAATTCTTCATAAATGAATCATGCATCATATTGTTGTGCATTGCACCTTGGTTAGAGGTTTATTGTGGCTGTTTCTCTTGGGTAGACGCCAGTGTCGATACTTAGTATGAGGACCCAGGAGAGTACCACTACGAGGATCCCGCTACTTGTTCTGCTGAAGAACCAACATGCAAGATGATCATACCCGGATCCCAATACTATTTTTTCTTGCTAGTTTCTCACTCTTATCGTTACAATTGCGCTACCTACCACTTGATATCAGTCTCCTATTTGCCATGACAGCCTCTAACCTCCACATCCTAGCAAACCTTTGATTGGCTAAGTTACCGCTGCTCAGCCCCTCGTATAGCGTTCTTAGTTGCAGGTGCAGGTGGTTCCATGTGATAACATGGATTTGGATATCACAATAAATTCTGTTATTTAATTTAATGCTTATATATATCTTGGTATTGGTGGAAGGCTTGGCCTTTTGCTAAGTGATTTGTTCCGCTGTTACCGCCATTAGTTCCTTGTTACCGGTGTTATGTTTTCCATATTTTGCGCTCCTAACATGCTCAGGGTTGTTATGGGGACCCCCTAGTTTATCCGGTTGAGATTAAAACTTGTCTGGCAAGACCCAACATTGGTACTACATTTGCTTAAAAACTTAATAAAATTTGCATAGTGTCTTGCAAACCCGTGGATAATTAATGAACCCCCGGGCCAGTGCTCCTCATGAGTGTTGGTCCAAACTAGAGCACTGTGCGGGGCCAACCCAGGGCAACTTGGGAGATTTCTATCAGGCCTCCGTACGCGTCGCTTATCCGTCGTGTCCTGAGAACGAGATACGCGACTCTTATTGGGTTCGTCGACACGTCGGGTGGTCTTGCTGGATTTGTTTTACCTTTATCAAATGTCTTGCATGTGGAGTCTGACTTTCTTTGGGTTTTCTCGAGGTGTTGGAATTCCTTTGGAATTACCTATGATGACCACGAGATCTGTGGTCGAGGCTATTCCCACAGAGTGTGGTTAATTTGTGATGGATTAGTGGGAGCACCCCTGCAGGGTTAAATCTTTCGGAAAGCCGTGCCTGCGGTTATGTGGCAACTTGGATATTTGTTTAACACCCGGTTATAGTTAACTTGAAGTACTCTAATTAAAATGCACCAACTGTGTGAGTAACTGTGACCGTCTCTGCTTGTGAACATGATCCGAGAGAGAACATGGTGAGGTTATGATTGACGTAAGTAAGTGTTCAGGATCTCATAGGGATCATACTAGATTCGATCGTTCATCGTAGGCCACTCATATTTATTTTCATGTTGCGTAAGTTAGCCACCATAAATGCTTATTGCTGCTGCAAACTAAACACTTACCCCATCCCAAAATTTAAGCTGGAATAGTCTCGGTACCTGGGCACATGATAGATGAGTCCTCTATGGCTCACAGTTTACTACAACAACTCCAGGTATAGGTTCAGATGAGTTCATGCAGGATGATCTCACCCAGCTCTAGTGGGAATATGATGAGGATAGAGGCAGGATGTACGTGACGTATCCGGATGAGTAGAGGACCTGGTCGTGATCTTTGGGATAGCTTGATAGTATCATTTGGAACTATTTTATCGTTTGATTTCGTCCGTAGTCGGACCCTGTGTTCAACTTGATGATATGAATTTGAGTGAGATTGTAAGCTATTATGTGGCGAGTGTAAGCCAATCTTGTATACTCATCTCTTTTAGTATTGTATGTTGTGATGATAGTATTCTTGCTTACGGCAAGATGCGCATCTATCCCTTGCGAGGCCCTCGTGCCTTAAAATGGATAGGCGCGCATCTTGGGCATGACACTAGTACAACATACATTTTATGTCCTAAGACCTGAGTTGGCGCATGTACTTGGGATGGTGATAGACTTGCTTTGGGCCGACCAAATGCTACTCCATGACTGGGTAGTTACAAAGGTAGGTTTCGGGCTTGTCATACCCATGCTGCGAGACATGATCGAGCAAGATGGGATTTGCCCCTCTGACCAGGAGAGATATACTCTGGCCCCCTCGAGTGATCTGACCTGGATGAGCATGGCCATGCAATGAGGATTATGAGATAATCCGAAGTGTTGGTCGGATTCACCAGAATGACAAAGATTTGTGATGCAACAAGGATGGCCATGTCGCCTTGTGCACAACAACATATATCATGTGGCAAAGGGAACATAAGTGTGAAGTACAGGTTCGGCTAACAAGCTTCATCAGACACTTGGAGTCGGCACGCCTTGCTAGAGGCCTCTACCCACTGGCCGAGACGGATGTGATCTCACTCGTGACCAAGTGAACGAGAACCTAAGGTCACGCGCTTAAGGGAAGGAACATGTGGGCTTTAGGATCCATGCGAGGCCTAAGAGTTGAGCCCGGACCGGATGCCTATATATAGTGGAGGTGCGGCACACCCATCTGGTCGATCGCTTTGGTGCCATCATTAGGGCTTTGCATGAGTTGCAACTAGCCACCTCCGCTCGCTACCGACGACTATGTGATCGGACCTAGCAGTCTGCCGCACGGTGTTCCTCCTACACGCGCGGATACTATTAGAGGCGACGCACTTGCACCACTTCGATGAACCTGTACGTGGAATCCGACGACCGTGGATTCGAGGGAGATCGGATCAGCTGTTCGAGGGAGATCGGATGAGGAGGAGACAGACCACACGAACGCACTACCCCAACTCTACTTATGCTGCACAACACTGCGCGTCTAGTGCTAACGAACTGTGATCCATCTCCATAGCATGTTCTTGGTTGTTCTGCGCGTAGGAAAATTTTGATTTGCATGCGATGCACCTACGATAGAACCGAACAAATTCCCCTCACTAGATGCCATACTCTCCTAGGTTCTGAAACCAATGCAATGGATATCAAAGCTCTGATACCACTTGTAGGATCGAAAGTAGGTCTAGAGGGGGGGGGGTGATTAGACTACTTGACAAAATAAAACCTAACCTTTTCCCCATTTTAGTTCTAGGTAGATTTTAGCAATTGTTACAAATCAAGTACACCCTACACACGCATGTCTATTAGTATGGAAGCGGAAAGTAAACACAAGCACATGTAATAGAGGATAGGGATATGGATATCAAAAGCAATTGAGAAACGAAGATATTTCCCATGGTTTCGATAGGTGGTTCTATCATACATCCACATTTATGGAGACTTTAACCCACGGAGGTTAATGGTCGCGAGAGTCCATGGAAGGCTTCACCGACGAAGGGTCCATGAAATATCAACCTTGTCTATTCCATGATGGCCTAGATCCACGGAGGACTAGCCTTACTAGGGGGAGATCTTCACGAAGTAGGCGATCTCCTTACCGTTACAAACTTATTTGTTCAACTCCACAACACAAAGTAGGATGCTTCCAAGCGACACTTAACCAATCTAGGAGGCACCACCCTCCAAAAGGCAATAGAAGTGGTAAGTATGATAAACTCCTTGCTCTTGTGCTTCAAAATATAGTCTCCTCAATACTCAATCACAGATTTGGCATGGGTAGAAGAGGTTGATTCGATGGAAAGCAACTTGGGGAGGCTAGAAATAAAGATCCATATGGTGGAGTGGATGATCTTGATCTTAGCACATGATTAGGTGGCTCTCTCTCAGAAAAATGGATATGGCAAGTGGGTGTATGTTCTTAGTGCTTCCTTTCGAGTGAGAGGTGGTGGAGGGGTATATATAGGCATCTCCGAAAATCCAACTATTAAAACATTATTTCCCAACTCGGTGAAACTGAAGTGAAAACTTGATTGCACCGACGAGTGCAAAATGTAAATCTCGGTGTCCTCGATTCCTAAAACTTGAAGAGTCCGATTTTAAAAAATTGGTTAACATAATGTTGGTCACTAGTTTCGGTTGCACCGAATGGAATGTTGGAAGATGGTAGGGTTTAGCTTAGGTTCTGTCTAGGGTAAAACTCGGTGGATACGAATGAGAAAGTCGGTGTTACCGAATTTTGATTTTGGGTTTGGACAGAAGTTATTTGTGGGAGAATGGGTGAGTGTTTTTGGTGGTTAATCTTTAAGCACTTGAGCAACCAGATCATCATAGTTCCTCATCCCCTCTTTATAGTATTGGATTTCCTATGGACTCAAAAGTGTTTTCTCACAAAATGTAAAATGTAGAGTCTTGTAGCTTGAAGCTTGGCCAATTCTATTCCTTCCTTTCCTTCGGGAGGTTCTCCACTCAATCCTGTAGCCATCCCATCATTGAACTTTTTCCTAAGATACACTTGGTGGAAACTTTTGTCCAATGAAATATATGTTGTTATTAATTACCAAAACCACCTAGGGTGAAGTTGTGCTTTCACATGGCCAGGGTGCCCTCGATGTGTGCCACGCCTTGGCCTCTGCCTCCTCTATCCGTGAGGTAGGGGAAAGGCCAGGGTGGGCCGGGCCAAAAGCACCGTGGCCACTTATGGCCCAGTAGCATAGTAGATCTCGTATATTTTTTCCTTTTTTCTTTTATGTAATATTTTGCAGCGCACTTTTACATTTAGTTTATGCAGCTAATATTTTATACAAATGGAACTTCGCACATAAATCAAGAAGAATATTTTGGGGTGGGACAAAAGTTCCACAATATTTTGTAAAGTTTAAATATTTTAGAAATTGAAATGATCAAGTTAATTGTTGTTGTCCCATTGTTATAATTCCTACGCGCATTTTGGTAGTTTGGGTGATGTTGTTTTACAGCCCAACCAAGATTTTTTCTTTTACTACTTGAAGAAACAATTTATTTGACTTTATTTTAAATTTTAATTTTAAATTTGCAATTTTAAATTTGCCTTTGTTTTTTATCAAGTGGCATTTTGGCTTAGTAAAACATCTCTAACGTATCTATTATTTTTATTGTTCCATGCTACTATATTGTCATTCTTGGATACTTTATATATACATTTATATGATATTTATATCATTTTGTGAACTAACCTATTAACCTAGTGCCCCGTGCGAGTTGTTATCTGCTTGTTTTTGGCCTTTCAGGAATATTATACCAAATGAAGTACATATGCCTCGGAACCTTTTGATGATTTTTCTGGACAAAAATAAGACCTGGAAGCTTTAGAGAGAGACCGGAGGCCACACGGGGTGGCACCAAGCCAACAAGGCGCGTCCAAAGGGTGGTCACGCCCTGATGGCTTGGGACCACCTTCTGATACCTCCTGACATCATTCCAACTCTATAAATTCTCTAAAATAGGGAAAACACCCGAGAGCCAGTCAAAATACTTTTTCTACCACCGCAACTCTCTGTTCCGACGAGAGGTAATCTGGAGCCCTGTTTCGGTGCCCTACTGGAGGGTCAATTTATCATGGAGGGCCTTTACATCAACCTTGTTGCCTCCATGATGATGTGTGACTAGTTTACCATAGGCCTACCGGTCCATAGCTAGTACATGGATCTCTCCCTCTCTCTTTCTCTCTCTCTCTCCATGATCTTCAATTCAAAGTACACCGCGGTTCCCGTGGTGATCTATCTAATGTAATACTTCTTTGCGATGTGTTTGTTGGGATCCGACAAATTGTGGATTATGTTTAGATTATTCATGAAAATACATTGAGCCTTTACCGAATTGTTATATGCCTGATTGTTATAGCTTTTTATTGCTCTCTGATCCATCGATTTGGTTTGCCCAACTAGATTGGTTTATCTTTAGTGGGAGTGGTGCGTTGTGATGGGTCTAATCTTGCGGTGCCCAATCCTCGTGATTGAAGGGTACACCACACATATTATATTACTGCCATTAAGGAAAAATTATGGAATTTATTCATATTGATTAGATTTACTTTGTCTATATCATGTCATCTTGCCCGGGCATTACTCTGTTTTTACTTAATACTCTAGATGCATGCTGGATAGCGGTCAATGGATGGAGGAATAGTAGTATATGCAGGCAGGAGTCAGACTACTTGTTTATGGACGTGATGGCTATATACATGATTATTGTCGTAAATAAATATTTCATAATTATGCACTTTTCTATCAATTGCCCAAGGATAATTTATTTACCCACTGTATGCTTTCTTCGAGAGATAAGTCTCTAACGAAAACTATGGCCCCCGGGTCTTCACAAAATATATTATTACAAAAGCACCATGAATATTGCTGAAATTTATTTACTGTTATTTTATTTTATATTTATATAATCTATCTATCACTACTTATCCCTTGCAAGTAATGAGTTCAAGGGGCTTGACAACCCTCTTGCCCGCATTGGGTGCAAGTGTGTGCTCTTTTGTGTGTAGGTGCTAAAGACGGGGATTTGTGTGGTGTTCCTATTGGTTCGACAACCTTGGTTCTCGCCGAGGTAAATACTTATGTTTATTGTGCTGCATATCCTCTACTGTTTGGCGAATCATGTGTTAAAAGAAATTTATAAAGTGATTCATGATATTTCCTTGAATGAAAAGCATGATTGCAATTTTGCTAGTATAAATTCTATGGATATCAATTGTGCTAATGATCATGATTCTGGTGATAGTCATGGTAAATTGGTAATTCTTGTGATCTTGAGAATTCTGAGCTTCATGTTGAATCTACTATTGATAATGATATTTGCAATGCTACTAAAAGTGGGTTTGGAAGAGCGTCAAGTTTAGGTAATAACGCTCCCACTAATTTGGAAAATGATCAATCTTATGCGATTTTCGATAAATGTGGGTTAGGAGAGGTCATGACTTTAGTTAATGTTAATCCCACTATCTTGGAAGATTGTAGAAATTTTGTCCACGTGGATCATGGAGAAAATATTTTATACAATATCTATATATTTTTAATATAAATATGATCCTACATGTAATTATTATGAGAGAGGCAAATATGGTTGTAGAAATTTTCATGTTACTCACTTACCTCCCTTGATATTCAAATTTTTAATGCTGCATTCCTCCCACTTGCATATGGTAGACACTTCTTGTCTTGATGAATTTTTGATTATAACATGCCTATTAATAGGAAGTATGTTAGACTTAAATGTGCTTGTCACATGTTTTATGATGCTCTGTTTGTCTTTTTTGTGAGCATCGTTATTATCACAAGCCTATCTTAATGGCTATAAAGAAAGAGCTTGTTGCGAGATAACCCAATACTTTATGTCTTGATGTGTTTACAAGATTATTTCTACTATAATGATTGTGTTTTAGTTTTTTATTAGTATTTGTCCCAAGTAAAGCCTTTGGGATTGATTTGGAAGATAGTATAATTGATATGGTGCAAAAACAGAAACTTTTGCGTCTAGTCCCCAATTTGTGTAATTTTACTAGAACGTATTGTATTTTTGATCTAAATATTTTACACGGTATTTATATACAAATGTCCCACGTTTTTCTAATTTTCAGGATTTTTGGAGTTACAGAACTATGGTATTTGTGCAGATCATTACAAATTATTCCGTCTTAGACAGATTCTATTTTTCCTTGCATAGTTTGCTTGTTTGATGATGCTATGAATTCTATCGGGGGATATAATCCATGGAGAAGTTAGAATACAATATCTTATGCAATAATAAAGTATGAATCAATTCATAACAGTACCTAAAGTTTTTGATTTACCTAACATACTAACGGAGCTCACAAGTTTTCTGTTGAGTTTTGTGTGCTGAATTTTTTCAAGTTTTGGGTGTGATTATGATGGATGAATGAATAAAGAGAGGAAAGATCACAAGATTGAGGATTCCAAAGGCACCCCCAGGTAAAATTCTAGGAACACTCAAGCGTGTAAGCTTGGGGATGCCCCGGAAGGCATCCCCTCTTTCGTCTCCATTCCATTGGTATGTCACTTGCAGTATTTTCTTATTCATCAAATGATATGTGTTTTGCTTGGAGCACCATGTATTATAGTTTGCTTTTGTTTAGTTTGCTACAATCATTGTTTTAAGGACACACTTATTTTATAGAGACACATGTTCATCATGATTTGTTATGTGCTTTAGTTATAATAAACTTGATTTAGAATGCTCTATGTGCTTCAGTTATATCTTTTCAGCTTAGCAGTTGCTCTAGTGCTTCACTTATATATTTTAGAGCATAGCGGCATATAGATTTTAGAGAAACAATTGAACTCTCGTGCTTCACTTAAACTTGTTTGAGATTCTAATAAGCAGTAACGGTAATTTGCATGGGTTATAAGACTAGTCCAAAAAGGATAGGTATTCAATGAGGGTATAATCAAAACCTTCATGTAGCTCACCTTATAAGAGAGATTTTGGGTTAATGATATTGATGTAGTAATATGAAAGGGCATGAATACATGATTGTCGGTTAGTAGAAATATCGGTAGTTAAAGCATGTTAGTTGTGCACATTCAATATTGGTTATGGCATGATGATGTGGTGTGAGGATTCTAATTTCTCATTGAAATCCTAGTATTGTTTGGGTCGGAGTCGCGCGATGGTTAACTCGTCCCAACCTCCTCCGTGGTGGTATGTGGTAGTACTTTGTTTAGAGAGAGCTAATAAGGATTTGACATAAGTATATGAGTTCTTTATGATTAATGTGAATCACTAGATGTACGCACACTCACCTTTCTACATATTGATGGCCTCTTCAGTACCGTGCATTTCCTGTTCTCATCTCGAGGATCCGTGTAGCTTTTGCCGAAGGGCGTGGTAAAGTGGCATATCAACTGGAACTACCGCCAACTTTTTTTGAGGTTCGCGATGTGTTCCATGTGTCACAGCTTTGTTGCTGCTTCAAGGATCCTATCCGAGCAGTGGATCATGATATGCTTGAACGGCAATAAGACCTTTCTTACAAAGAGCAACCAGTCCGCATTCTTGGTGAAACTAAATGTCACACTCGTCAGAAGGTTACTATGTTCTTCTAGGTGTAGTGGGAAAATCATTCTGAAGATGAGGCCACTTGGGAACGCGAAGATCATATTCGTGTAGAATATCCCGGGCTCTTTCCTTCTACTTCTTAATTCTAAGGATGAGAATTCATTTTAGTAGGGAAGAATTGTGACGCCCTGGATTTGTGCTACATTAATGTATGTAATTAAGCTACAGCAATCCCACACTACTGTTGCCATGTCGCCGCAATTACTGTTGTTAAACTCTCGTTGATTCAAACCCAGTTCAAATTCAAATTTAAAATAAAGTCAAATGATAAAAGTTTTCAAATATCAAAATTAAAATGTTCGGGGTGTGTCAAATATTACATAGGTAATTGCGTAGTAGAATCAACATTTTTGAGAATGTTTAAATAGACTAAATTAAAATAAAACTAAAACAGCAAACAAAACTAAAATAAAAAACAAAGACCCGCGCCTAGCCGGCGCCCCTCCGCTCCAACGGCACCGCCCGCCGCCGCCACCGGACCCCACCAGCCCTCCTCACTGTCGGTGCCTCCCAGTTTCGTCCCCGACTCCAACCTCATCGCCGCCTCCTCGCCCTCCTCCCTGCAGGCCCCCTCGACCACCGTCGCCGCTCCGACCGCCATCGGACCGCCGCCTCCACCTCGCGCCTGCTGCCCCCCTCGCGGCCGATGTGAGGCCCTCCCCTCCCCTCTCCCTTGCCCCGGTCACGCCCTCACCCCCCGCCATGGCGTCGCCCGTGCGCCGCCGCGGACCGTGCCCGCACGCGCACGCCCTCGGGCAACCGCGCCCCGCCCGCGCTCACCGCAGCGCCACCGCGTCGCTGCACGTGCGCTCCTCGCGGCCCCTGGACGCCTGGGCCGCACCGCGCGTGCACCCGCGGCCCTCGCCCTCACGGCCTCCTCACGCCGCCGTTGTCCATTGCCCCCTATCGCCTGCACTGGCCACAACCACCACCACCGCCCTCCTGGCCGTTGGCGAGCTGCCGGCGAGCCCCTGGCTTGCCCTGGCCTCAGGCCTCGCCCATTCTGAATGGGTTAAGTGGGGATTAATCCCTAACTTACCCCCTCTCTCACTGACCAGATGGGCCCATCGCCTTGTTAAACAAAAAAATGTTTAAAAATATATATGTATATATAAAAATAATTAAGAAAGTAAATAATAAAGTTATTAATTAATTAACTAGGTTAACTAATTAGTTATCAGCAGATTAATTAGTTAACAGAAAATTAAGTAGATCAGTCAATGACAGTGGGACCCGCATGTCAGTTTGACCACGTTGACTGCTGATGTCAGCATGACATCATGTTGATGTCATAATTGATTTATCGTATTAAACTTAATCAATTTAATATCTGAATATTAATAAAACTTTAAAAATTAATATAAAATAATTCGTAACTCGGATGAAAATAATTTACATATGAAAGTTGATCAAAAAAATCTCATGAATCTGAATATGTTGTTCGTTAGTCTGTCACATACTCCTAGCATAGCGAAAATGGAACTTTTCCGTCCGTTTCATTTGTTCGGTATGAGCCCGAGACCCAGAAAATATCATCAGATATTTTTCTGACCCATCTGCTATGTGTAGTACTGCATTAGTGCTTACCTAGCTTTGCATATTGCCATGTCATGCATCGTGATGCATTTGTGTGCTTTATATTTATTGTTTCTCTCCCTCTTCTTACCGGTATACCCCAAGACTGACGGTGCTGCCAGGTACGACTATGTCGTTGATGATCAGGCCTTTGCAATAGAGCAGCAAGGCAAGCAAACCCCCCTTGAACATTCCGGTATCGCCTATTACTTTCCCTCTTATTCTTGCATTAGATTTTTGCTACTGTATTAGTTAGCTCCTATTCTAATGCATAGCCTGTTTTTGATAAACTGTTACTATACCTGCAATCATATCAACTGCTTAGTATCGGTTGATCAATGAACCTCCAGTGACCCCTTAGTCCCAGTTGCCCCTGCTTCTTCATCGACGAACCGATGACTCAAAGACCTGAAGACTCGGTCCACCGACCGACAAGCCAGGCCCCTCACATCACCGCACTACCCTTAGTTGTATGACTCTGCAGTGCTACTATCGAGTACCGAGGGTGACACCTTGTGAAGTACTCATGATGCTAGCCCTGTAGTGCAACTAGTCATTCGTGGTTATCGAGGGTGATTCCTCCTTCATCATTCCCGACGGTGTCTCTGTCATGCAACCCCTCAAGTGTGGGACCCTCGAGGGTGATTCCTCTAAGTCCACCTTGACGGTTACATCGAGCGGGGACCTTTGAGGGTGATTCCTCAGTTCCCACCTTGATGTGTTATACACACGGTTACTATGACCTGGTTACACAAAAATGTTGGTGATGGGTCGGCCCTGAGGGGTACCCACAATTTGATGATGATGAGGCGTGGACAGGCAGGAGAGGCCCTTGCCACACATCCTTGAGACGGCGCGACGGGACCGCACTTTATGGGTTGCGCTTGCCCCGCATTAATAAAATGCTAATGGGTTGGGTACTTGATTTGAGTTAGGTCGTTGGCCTTAATACGCACTAACCTTCATGTG
Source organism: Hordeum marinum (assembly GCA_022496015.1). Lineage (NCBI taxonomy): Eukaryota > Viridiplantae > Streptophyta > Magnoliopsida > Poales > Poaceae > Hordeum > Hordeum marinum. The sequence goes on along the minus strand of CM039674.1, from coordinate 275,236,504 downwards.
GGAGAAATTATGGGTACTCAGCGTCGTTGTATACGCCGAAGCTCTTCGGACGTCAGCAATTGAGTGGTGCACGCCCAAGTGGTCCGCAACGGCATCGAGCTTGTTATAAGGGGTGCTAGGACTGACCTCGGCCGCGTTCGCATCGTGCAGGAGTGCAAGGGCAAGTGGGCCCACAAACCTGCGCGCTTAGGATTGTAGATCGGCGGGCTGGCCTCTTCATTGAGTCTAGGTGGGGTGCCGACGTTTTGATATCCCGAGGCTGGACATGACCTAGAAAAGTGTGTCCGGCTGGAGGTGATTCAAGCATGTTGGGGAATATGTTGTGCACCCCTGCAGGGAAGAAATTATCTATTCGAATAGCCGTGTCCATGGTAACAGGATGACTTGGAGTTGTACCTTGACCTTATATAACTACAATTGTGACTTTTATTGTGAAATGGATGTTGGCTCCGGGATGGCTTCCTCGCGGGGATTCGAGGAAGAATCTCTGGGCGTGGTTACATAATAAAATTGCTACAATAATATGACTTTTTGTGAGATACCAGTCTACTCTCGTTTATTGCTACAAGGTGCTGAAGATGCTAGTCTTCGATAGGGCTAGGCCTTCCCCCTATTCTTGCTTTCTAGAGTCAACCCAGATATAACCCCACCCCTTGGTAATGATGCATACTTAGCATAGTTCTGATGTCAGTCTTGCGAGTACTTTGGATGAGTACTCACCACTGCTTTGCTTCCTCTTTCTCCCTTCGATTCAATTCTGCTTTCAGACGACGGAGCCCCGGAGATGGAGTACGCCGGAGATGACTACTACACCACCGCAGGAGCCTACTACTACGTGGAGGCGGCGCCTGACCAGCAGTAGGATAGGAGGTTCCCAGGCAGGAGGCCTTGCCTCTTTCGATCCGTTGTCATGTTTGTGCTAGCCTTCTTAAGGCAAAACTTGTTTAACTTATGTCTGTACTCAGATATTATTTGCTTCCGCTGACTCGTGCTTGTCGAGCTTTGTATTCGAGCCCTTGAGGCCCCTGGCTTGTAATATGAAGTTGTATGACTTTAATTTGTGTCTAGAGTTGTGTTGTGATACTAATTAGTGGTTCCCTAATCTTGGTCGTACACATTGCGTGTATGCTTAGTGTACGGTCGAAATTGGGGGCGTCACATCCACACATCTTGGGAGCGATGCGCAGGAGCTTTCCGGTGGGGACGTTAGGAACCACCAACACCGCGACGCTGCTCTTCGTGCGCGTCCCGAGAAGGCCGCAGCGTGTGCGCTAGGGTGGGTGTCTTGGAAGGTGCCCTTCCGCCCCCAAAGTACACCGTATCGCTCGTAGGCAGTACAACCCCGTCCTGAGATGAAGCGGCGTGGGGGTTTCCGCCGCCACCGAGAGCGTTTCTGTGGCGGGCGTCGTCGCTTCCTTGGTCTTGACCATCGAAGTGCCGCGTGGGCGCAGGGTCTCCGCTCCCTCCACCTGCACCCACTTCGTCGCCGGCTGGGGTGACTACGGGCGCGGCGGACATAGAGGCTTCCACTTCCAAATATTCAGCCACATAGAAGAAATAGTATTTTTTATAAACCTAGTCAAACCAAAAGATTGTTTTTACTCATAGTGGATGATTTTTGGGTCCTTCTATGAGTATATATTTATAGATAAAAAGGAACTCTATAGGTCTAAAAGATGAGCAAAAGAGAAAAAGAGCCCCATGGGCCTGTTCGGCCGGCTACAAGCTGTTGCGGCCCGCGCTACCGCTCGCTGGGCCGGTTGGCATGACCAGCGTTTTTTAAAAAGAAATAGAAATAATCATAAAAAACAAAAAAAAACACATTTCATATACGCATATTATATATCATAATTTTCATAATCAAACTTCCTAAATTGTGAACATATTTTCAAGACCAAATAAAATGATTTAAAAAAATGAGTTTTTGCAATAACTTCAAAATGAAAAAGAATTTGGATTTCAAATAAATTGCAAATAGTTTCTTTTTTCAAATTTGACATGGTTTCCCATTTTCCTCCTCTCATTTTACTTTGTTTATGACATGGTTTTTCAAAGGACTCAAACTCAAAATTGAATAGAGATTCAAATGGATTTTTTTGGGAAAGTCATTTTATTCCCTCTCATTAAATTTTTAAATTTTTTTGAGATTCCACTCAATTTCACACAATCAATCATAAAATAGCCAAGATAAAAATCGTAATTATTTATTTAATATAACATTCTAGAATTTATAATTTTGGGATGTTACAAAAAGTTTTGGAATTCAAATTCAAAGCCATATATGGAGTGGTTTTCAATATTGTTTTCTCCAAAAATAAAATTTATGGAATATAGGGTAAGATAATTTCCTTCAACACAAAAATGGAGAAAAATAAATTTGAAATCATTTTGGTATTTTAGAAATAATTTTGATTGATTTGGAATGCAACAGTAGCACTATTTGTATAATTTGAATTTTGTAAATTTTATTTTCTTTTGAAAATATGTTAATGATTTAGGAAATCTTTTGGTGAAAATTTTGGTTTATAATATGACTATATAATTTTTTGATTGTTTTATTTTATTTAACATTTATTCTTTGTTTTATTGAAAAAAATGACCGAAGCCCAACTAGCTACATCGCTAGTGCGGCCGAGCAGCGCTCGCCCACACCTGAATCCTTTCGGATTGGATGCCCGATCGCCCTCCCATTTTCCTTATCTCGGTGGCGGTGGGACGCACCCTGCCCGATGACGCACCCTGCCCGACCGAAAGCTACGCACCTTCCTTCTTTTTCCATTCCTTCAATTGTCGGAGCTCATGTAGGCACCAAATCCTCGCGCCGATCCTTGCCATTTTGGCCTCACCCCTCCTCCATGGCAGGCACCCCATAAAAGGAGGAGCGCCTCAACCGAGTCCTGCCCCAAAGACCCTTGAAGAACCCCTCACCACTGTCGCCGCCGTCTTCATCCACTGTCGCCGCCCGCTCCCACTCACCACCAATGCCAACAATAGGAGCCGAAGCTCGCCGAGCTCACCCCGTCGTCGTACCTCGGCCCCGAACTTGCCTTAGACCCCAAACCATGTCGACATGCTCCCATGCATCACTTGGATGCCTGGACATCGCGGGAGTTCCATAGGAGATACTGCCCCCTTCGACCCAAGCCTCTCTACCGCCGTCGGAGCCTCACTAGAGTTCCCTCGCCACTGAATGCCACCCTCCATCGTCCGATCCCAGCTTAACGGCGTAGATTAGATCTACTTACCCCTTCGGTTTAAATCTGGTTAAATTTAGGTGAACCGCTAGTTTTTTCCGTTTTAATTAGTCCGAAGACTTTTCTTTTAAGCTGCAGTTGCCTGATTGTTAACTTTCGTAGCGCACACTCTTAGCCAACCAAAAGTTGCCACGTAGCCCCCTAGTCGCCCCAAAGATTTTTTTACATTCTGTTTGTTTTGAGAAATAGTTTCTGTTTGTGATCATTAATATTTTTAATGTTTTAACTCCAATTTGACTGATTCTTTTGCATTAGATCATAAATTTAATATAGTTTGTGTTTGTGCAATTATTTTTCAAATTAGATTAGTTTCAATTTGAATTGGTTTAAATTTGCTAAAATTACCAATTTGGCAATATCTTGAGTTTAAAACCATATTTTTGATTAACTATTTTTGCTAGTGGTCACTAGGTGAATGTATTATCTAGTACTCCCTCCATCCAGAAATAAGTGTCTCAAGCTTAGTACAAATTTGTACTAGAGTTAGTACAAAGTTGAGACAGTTATTTTGGGATGGAGGGAGTAGTATTTAGTGATTTATTTTTAGTTTATTTCAAATAAGTGTTTTAGCAAAACAGTACCATTTTCATTAGTTTTAAGTTAATATTTTTTTCTTTTTTTGCTTTTAATTATTGTCTTTAGTCATATTTGACAAATTCTTTTAAGTTTTTCTTAGTCAATAGTATACACATTTATTTGTAGTTAAAATATTTTTGATTAATTTTGCCTTTTGTTTTGTAGAAAAGCTTGTTTAGGTCATAAGTAGAGTTTAACAAAAGCTTTTCAGTTACTACTTTTGCAAATGAAATTTTATGAGAAACACTTTCTATTATCTTAGTTGTTTTATATTTTGTTTTTTGTTATTTTATTATTTTAGTGTTTTCTTTTTTGTTAAGTTTTATTAGGAAAAAACTTGTATTGCTTAGTGTGATGCTCTTCATAGTTTCTTTAGTTGTTCTTCAAAAGTAATTATTTTTGCTAGTAAAATATTTGCTAAAATACTTTATGTTAAATCTTTAAGTTTGATGTTTTGTTGCTTTTGATAATAGGTTATTTATAGGAAAATATTCCTGGTTGCTTTGACAAAGTTTTGTTGTTTTAACTTTTGTCTTAAGTATCCCTTCATCTCAACACTAGTGTGTTTAGTACTTGATTAAGCTTCTTGAATTGTTAGAGTGATTGCTAGTATCATTGCTTATATGAGTGCAATGTTTGACTTTATAAATTTCATCGGAGAGTTATGAATAGTTATGTCAAGTTATTTCTGTGAGCAATATTATCTTCATCAACTTACTAGGCAAGTTCACTTTGATCATTGCATTCATACCTATGTTTTCATTGCATTTAGTGCTACCTTTCAACGGACCCTCCAGTGGTGATATTGAATTCTTGTAGTTCAGTAGAATGCATGAGGTAGGAACCCATCTGCTTGATATCAAGCCGCAATACGTTATTTAGTTTTTTATGCTATGTTATAGTCGATGGGGTTTCGGTATGAGTGTTCGTGAGTAGTGTGACAAGGAAGACTTTACGTCAATGATGACAAGTTCATGATGGCATCCTCAATGCATCCATCTTCAGGACCTCAAGACTTCAAGACTCGAGACAAGACTTCAATACACACTACAAGGTGGAATGGATCGAATGGCACCCCAGAGAGATCTACCTTGTGGGATTAGCCTTGTGAGATGGGTATTGGCCAGTCATCATGAGGAAAGTTCTACCCAGACTCAAAGATATGGAAGAATACTTCATGTCCGGATGCTTTTCTGTCCAACCGCAAGTCAATATGGGCCCTGGCTTGGTTGATATTTATTGTAACTCTGGCTGGATTAGGGCTACGAGATGTAGTCGATGTTAGGATTGGATGGGCACTATCATGGGTTAGGGAAACTGTTTGAAAGACCATGTTTCATTCGTGTTGTTCTCAAACACCCGACAGTGCGAGGAGTTACAAGGAGGGAAAGATTCTTGTGGGTAAAGTGCACAACAGTCTAATCAATTAGCCGTGTCCCTAGTTACAAACAATTTGAGCCTTTGTACTTGGATCTATCTCTAAACTCTCAACACCAGACTGATAACTAATTGTGGGCAACTTATGATACTTGTAGTCTATGGGACATCGGTTGGCGGAACCATGTCATGGAATATAACTTTGTAGTGAAGACTCCTTATATTATTTTGTTGTAGGAAAAAGAAAATAAAACTATCTTTTATGAAAAAACTCAGACATAGAACCACAAAGCCAGTACATTGAATGTTTTGACCTACACGTCCATTACACTTATGTTGTAGATGTTTCTACGACGAGTAAGAGTATGATCTAGAGTTACAGTCTACACTGAACTTTTCATTGGTGTTGATGGGACTCCACACCCTTTGTGATTTATTTCCACTTTTATATAAGGCATGCTCTAGATCTACGGTATGTATTTTACATGTGATGTTATAGAATTTCATCGAAGTACTATGTGTGCCAGCTTACTGGTCCAGGGATAGCACAGATAGCATAGAGGCAATTATCCATTCGGGTCGAATTGCTACAGAGATGGGACCGGAGCACATGTTGACTGTAGGACATGACCCTAAAAACCGGAAAATCCTTGGGAAAGGATCTATCTATATTTATTTTCAAAAGGATTATTTACCCCTCATCCTTCTGAGCTTTATCAATTATTCCCTCTTACCCTAAATAGTTAGAATATACCCCTTTCCCTTTTGGCCACACAAAGAATCAACTTAGGATCACCTCAGAGTATAAGGAATGAAACTACAATAGTTGAAGACTCCAAAGACTTAAAGAATGTGAAGGACGTGAAGGTTTGTTTGACGAGACCAAAAGCCCCTGTTGTATACTCATGTTAGACGGTGATTTCCGAGCTGTGATTTTTTGATGTTTTTATGACAGACACACATAAAACATATTTTCGAAACTATTGTTTGTATTATGTGTATAGCTCTATCTCTCTTAAGTCATCCTAAAACCCTTGGACCCAATAGATGATGAATGAAGATGGACTTATATTTTTTGGATCAATGACTCACTTGGAGGCAGAGCAATGGATTCAAAACATGGAGGATTACATGAGAAATGTCAATGTTGAAAGAAAGACGCTGGTTCATTGTGCTCTTCAGAACTTTGCCAAAGGTGCAACAACTTGGTGGAAGATGTAGGAAGCTATTCAAGGAAGTTAAAGAGAAATCACTTGGGAACAAGTGAAGATGACTCTGCAAAAATCTCACGTGGTCACCAACACCAAGAATTCCCATGAGAATGATATGAAAAAACTTTGTGCATGCAAGATCTATGGAGAAATAGGACACACCCATTAAGAACACAAGGATGGATACAATCATTGTGATGGAAATCACCTAGCCGAGGAATGACCGACTAGGCAGGTAACATGTTTCTTGTGTGTAGCATCTACTCATTACCCCGTTCACTATCACATTTACCCAGGGTTCAAGAAATTACCAAGAAGTAGAAAGAAACAATGAAAGAAGCCTTTAGTGAAAGTTAAAAGGAACCTATGATGAAGGAAGGTATTGAAGACCCTGCTGGACAAGGACTAACCATATTTTTCGCCAGTGCATGCTAAGGAGAAGGACATTTTTCACAAGATTGCATGAAGGAAGGGAAAGAGTATCCGGGAGACTTCTCGATGGAAAAAGGGGATCTTGATCCACATGAAATAGAAGAATTGGTCGAAATGAAGAAATCCAAGAAGTGAAAGACAATGTGTCCACAGAACAACCAGATCTCCGCAAAGAAGGATAAGAGTCATGTTACCTCTTTTGAGTGTAAGAACACAGGACATTATGCCAATGATGACCAAGAAAAGAAGCAAAGAACCCAAGTAGCCAACACAATCACCCAGAAGCCCGTAGACTTGTTAGAAGTCATCTATTTTTGTTGCAAGGCAAGTGTACATTATGCAAATAAATCCACAGACAAGAAGAAGGAGGGAGCTGAGTAGTTCAGGTCTTAATATTTGTAATAAGTGTAGTAGGAAGCACTCTTATTTTTATGATGTTATGGAGTTAAATTATGTAACAGAAGTCTCACACTTTGTAATGAGTTCATGAATCAATAAAAATTAACGTGTCATGATTTCCTATGTTAAATTGTAGCAGTTGTTACTCTATAAACAAATATATCTGACCATTTTCGAAGACATGAGAAAAATATGGTCAATGCATGCATTAGCACATTTCATTTTGAGTATGGTAGTAATTGGTAAAATCATAGGAACCAAGGAAAATGAAGGTACCATCCAAGCCAAGGAGTTTGTACAAATGACTACATATGAAAGTAATTCTGGGCCATATCAAACTATGTGGTCGGTAGCATTTGTAATAAAGTATTTTGGAATTTGGAGTTTTGAGAAGAGATTAAGGATGTAATAAAGGATTGGATATGAAAAGAATATGATGAAATAGTACATTTAATGGTGAACAGATCGATGGAAAGGAAAATGTATTCCACTAAGTGGAGTTTGGACAAAAATAAGTCTAAGAATTAGTTATAATATGTTGGTTACCTGAAGAGTATGATGGAATGAAGCACTTTTGGATTTAAAAGAGGTGTAATGTTGGAATATGGAACAATAGTAACTCCAAGGATGAGTTAAAGCTATACAAGTTTTGAAGTGGACCCATGAGCCACAGACTCCAAGAGTTAATAAGAGGCAACCACTACATTGTTGAAGGAATAAAATTTTGAAGATGCTATGATTGGATCAGCACACGTTTCTTAGGAGGATACGTCAACCCCGTTAGTTGTGAAGAAACGATAAACGTTTAGTTCAGCTTGCATAACCGATGGATTTATCCGAACTTCATTCATGGACAAGAGAAATTCTGCAATGCTTATGAGGATGCCCAAGTGTTAGAATACGTGATTCAATATTTTGCGTATGTATTAGTGATTCACGTACGGGATGGATTGGACACCATACCGGAGACTTCTATCATGAACAACCATATGTTGATGGAAAATCAAAGAGCCTTAGAAATCTTAGAAGAGTGTCGGTACAAGACAAAAGCCTTAGAATGGCCGGACAATGGAACCATGTACAGGCAAATGTTGCTAATCGTAGCTAATATGGTGAGAGTCAACCCAGGCGCACTTCCTGCAGGAGAAAACCATTAATGGATTGACCAACATGAGATTTCAATTGTTATTTAGTGTTGGAGACACACCTATCAGAAGACCTAGTCTCGGAAGAACCATACGAGGATGAAATGACACCATATTTGATGAAAAGGTTATACCCTTACTAGAAGAGCCTTAGTGGAAGAGTTATTCCGGAGAATATGAGAAGACTGATACTGTCAACTCTAAGAATGGAGTACATGAATTTTGTTGAACCCATGACTTTGATTCTAACTGTGGTAGCACCCTACACCTTTTGTGATGGGTGATGGATTTGTTACAATACCATCAAACCCTAACCGTTTCTTTCTAGCCTCTTCGAATCTCGAGGACAAGATTCATTTTAAGTGTGGTAGTTTGTAACATCCCAAAATTCTAAATTTTGGAATGTTAAGTGAAATAAATAGTTTTGATTGTTTGTTTGATTGTTGTGTGGTTGATTGTTTGAAATTGAGTGAAAATTTGAAACTTTTTAAAAGTTGAATCAGAGGGAATAAAATGACTTTCTCAAAATTTTCACTTTGCATTTTGATATCAAATGAATTCAAATACATTTCATGACAAAACCCTAGAGGGAATATGATATGATTTGTTCCATTAAAAGAAATGAAAAGGGATTTGAACATGATTTGAATTTGATTTGAAATATTTTCTTAAACCAGAAACATTATGCAACTCAATGAGTTCATGTGAGAAGATAAAATGACTTCTTCAAATACTAAGAAAGAGAGTTGGAAGTTTCAAAGAATCATTTTGAAAGTCATTTCTAAAATCCATTTCATTTCGAAGTTATATGAATTTCCAAATCTCAAATTCTCTAAAAGTTATTCAAAATGAGAGGAGTAATATGACACGTCAACATCATAGGGATTTGAATGATATTTGATGAAAGGAAAAAATAAGAAAAGTTTTGGAATTCAAATTCAAAGCCATTTTTGAAGTGGTTTTCAAATTTCTTTTCTCCAAAAATAAAATATATGGAAAATAGAGTAAATTAATTTCTTTCAACGTAAAAATGGAGAAAAATAAATTTGAAATCATTTTGGTATTTAAAAAATAATTTTAATTGATTTTAAATGCAATAGTAGCACTGTTTGCATCATTTGAATTTTTGTAGACTTTATTTTCTTTTTAAAATATGTTAATGATTTAGGAAATGTTTTTATGAAATTTTTGGTATATAATATGCCTATATAAAAGTTTTATTGTTTTTCTTTCATTTAACTTTTATTCTCTATTTTATTAAAAGAAGATGGTCGAAGCCCAACTAGCTACAACGCTCGCCCACGCCCGAGTCCATTCGGTTCACATGCCCGATTGCCCTCCCGTTTTCCTTCTCTCGCTGATGACGGGACTCACCCTGCTCAACCGAAATCTCTCCGCCTTCCTTCTTCTTCCTTTCCTTCTACCACCAGAGCTCGCGTTGGCACCAAATCCTCGCGTCGATCCTTGTCATTTCGGCCTCGCCCCTCCTCCACGAGAGGCTCCCTATAAAAGGAGGCCCCTCGATCGAATCTCGCCCCAAAGTCCATCGGAGAACCCCGCACCTGGCTTGAATTCCTGACCATCTTCACCTACTGCCGCCACCCTCTCCTAATCACCACTGACGCCTACCGCCGGAGCCTAAGCTCACCGAGCTCACCCCACCATCGTCTGTCATCCCCGAGATCGCCTTCGACCACCAACCTCGTCGTCGTGCTCCCCTACATCACTTTGATGCTTCGCCGACACCAGAGTTCCACCGGAGCCGCCGCCCCTTTGACCTGAGACCCTTATGCCATCGTTGGAGCCTCACCAGCGTTCTCCCACCGCTGTAAGCCACCCTCCACCGTCCGATCCTAGATCAACGACAGAGACTAGATCTACTTACCCCTTCGGTTTAGATCTGGTTAAATTTAAGTGAACCACTAGTGTTTTTCTGTTTTAGTTAGACCGAAGCGTATTCAGTTAAGCTACTATCGCCCGCCTGTTAACTCCCGCAATGCACACTCTTAGCCAACTAGAAGTTACGACATAGCCCCCTGGCCGACCTGAGGACTTTTTTATTTCAGTTTGTGTTTTGTTTTCAGAATTATTTTCTATTTTAGATCTTTAATATATTTTATGTTTTAAGTCTGATATGAGTGATTATTTTTTCATGAGATCATTAATTTCATGTAGTTTCTATTTGCGCAATTACTTTTCAAATTTGATTAGTTTAAATATGAATTGGTTCAAATTTGCTCAAATCACCAATTTGGCAATATCTTGAGTTTAATAATATAATTTTGATTAATTATTTTTGTTAGTGGTCACTAGGTGAAAGGTTTATCCACTAGTATTTAGTGATTTATTTTTACTTTATTTTGAATTATTTTTTTAGCAAAAACAATGTTGTTTTCACTAGTTTTAAGTTAATTCTTTTTCCTTTAGTTTTTAATTGCTTTTAATTATTTTCTTTTGTCATTTTTGAAAAATTGTTTTAAGTTTATGTTAGTTAACAATATCCACCTTTACTTTATTTTGAATTGAAGGATGGTTGGTGATGAAGATGTCTTCGATTTCCCCTCTCCGGAGCCCAAAATGGACTCCAGATCTAGTCTCCCGAGGATGAACAGGAGGACGCTGCAGCTCCGTACCGTGAAACGTGATGAACCATTCTCTTTGATTTTTTTCCTCCGCGAATAGGAATATATACGAGTGGGATTGTGGTCGGTGGAGCAGCAGGGTCCCCACAAGCCTGCTAGGCGCGGCTAGGGGGTGGCCACGCCTGGCAGGCTTGTGGCCTGTGGGTGGCCCCCTCTGGTTGATTCTTGGGCAAATATTTTTTATTAAATTCAAAAATATTCTCCGTAAATTTTCAGGTCAATCCGAGAACTTTTATTTCTGCACAAAAATAACACCAAGGCAATTTTGCTGAAAACAGCATCAGTCCAGGTTAGTTCCATTCAAATCATACAAATTAGAGTCCAAAAGAAGGGCAAATTAGAGTCCAAAACATGGGGAAAGTGGATACGATGGAGACGTATAAACTCCCCAAGCTTAACGCATTGCTTGTCCTCAAGCAATTCATTTGATAAACTGAAAGTGATAAATAAAAGCTTTTACAAACTCTGATTGATCTTGTTGTTGTAAATACGTCTAACTGATGTTCAGATTTTCAGCAAAGAACAAGGACTGACTAGACATTGTAATTCACGGTGAAAGAGATCCAGTCATGCTCATACTCAATATCAGCTAACAACAAAGCATACAAATTATGGTGGTGATCTCTAACTGGTGCCTTTTATGAGAAGAGGATGACTCAACAATAAAGTAAATGGAAAGACCCTTCATAGAGGGAAGCATTGATTTGCAGAGGTACCAGAGCTTGGGTTTTTAAAACAGAAATAAGTAATGTTTTTTGAGCGGTATGCTTTCATTGCTCACATAATGACCAAAAGGTTTTCAACATCTTCCATGCTATATACATTATAGGCGGTTCCCAAATAGAATGATAAAGTTTTTAGGGCCATTTGCATTTCTATCCCTAACTCGAACCACCTACTCATATATGCCCCTAATTTCAAAGCCTGCTCAAATTTGCCCCTTCACCGTTAGGTGCCCTTACAGAAATGCCCTTCTGCTCCGTTACTGTCCGGTTAAAGAGCTTTGACCATCCTGAAAAAATAGGAAAAAATCTTAAAAATCTAAAATTTTGTGAGATCGAAAATATTCATGTGCGCAAGGTGCGTGAAAATTTTCCTGCTATTTTGACATTTCAGGAGCTCAGGGCGAGGAAAAATAGTTAATATGTACTCTTGTGAACAGTAAATTTGAAATAAAATAGCAAGAAATTCACAAAAATATGATTTTTTTGCATCAAATAGGCTTGGGGTGCACAAGGTCCTTGCAAGTTTTTATGATCAAATGACATGCGAGGAGCTCTCACAAAAAAACAAAATACTCATTTTTTCCAAAGTTTTTTCTTGAGCCGATTATTTTTTCTCCACGAGCTCCTACAGTGTCCAAACACAACAAAAATTTGCACACCACTTGTAGACCTGAGCCTCTCTGATGCCAAAAACTTTCATATTTTTTGAATTTTCTTGCATTTTTTTGAATTTACTATTCGCAAGCGTACCTATTTACTATTTTTTCTTTGCCGCGATCTCCTGGATTATCCAAAAAACACGAAAATTTGCACGCATCTTGTGAACATGAGTATCTTTGATCCCACAAAATTTCAGATTTTTTGCCATTTTTTTGGATGGTCAAAGCCCTTTGACCGACTTTGACCGGACGGGAACAGCGTAGAAGGGCATTTGTGTAAGGGCAGCTAACGGCGGAGGGGAAAATTTGAGCAAACTTTGAAATTAGGTACAAATATGAGTACTAGGTTCTAGTTAGGGACACAGATGTAAAAGACCCGGGTTTTTTACTCCCCCTCCACCAATCAGTCACACTCCACGGCGAGCTGAATCCACGGGTACCGTCCATACAAACACAGTCTTGGGGAGTTTTGTTTAATTATGTTTTGCTTTTATTTCGAGCATGGAACTGGGCATCCCGATTACCAGCCACTTTCTCGTGAATGATAGTGAATCAACACATATCGTGAGAATAACCCACCTAGCATGGAAGATACTAACAGCCCCTAGTCGCCACATGAGCGATTTGGGCATACAAAACAGAATGTTTATTTGAAGGTTTAGAGTTTGGCACATGGAAATTTACTTGGAACAGCAGGTAAATACCGCATATAGGCAGGTATGATGGACTCATATGGAACAACTTTGGGTTTGAGGATTGTATGCGCAATCAGTATTCCCGCTTAGTACAAGTGAAGGCTAGCAAAAGACTGGGGAGCGACCAACTAGAGAGCGACACAGTCATCAACATGCTTTGAGATTAACCAACATTGAATGCAAGAATGAGTAGTATATAAATCACTATGAGCATTAATATCATAGAGTCTATGTTGATTTTGTTTCAACTACATGCATGAACACGTGCCAAGTCGAGCCACTTGAATTGTTCAGAGGAGGATACCAACCCATCATACTACATCACAACCATTTTAATATGCATGTTGGCTCCCAAGACAAACCATGAGATTTCAGTAGGTGTCAACTTATTCAAATCAAGTCTACGATATAAAGAGAAAGACATAACACTAACACTAGCTCCCAAATCACATAAAGCAGTTTTAACATAATTCCCTTTAATAGAGCATGTTATAGTTAGTATTCCTAGATCTCCTAATTTCTTTGGTACTCCACCCTTAAAAGTATAATTAGCAAGCATGGTGGAAATTCCAGCTTCCGGTATCTTCCTTTTATTATTCACAATATCTTTCATATACTTAGCATAAGGAGACATTTTCAAAATATCAGTCAAGCGCATACACAAAAAGACATGTGTAAGCATTTCAACAAAGCGCTCATAATCCTCATCATCCTTTTTCTTCGATGGTCTAGGAGGAAAGGGCATGGTTTTTTTAACCCATGGTTCTCTTTCTTTACCATGCTTCATAGCAATAAAATCTCTTTTGTCATACATTTTATTCTTAGGTTGTGGGTTATCAAGATCAACAGGAGGTTCAATCTCCAGATCATTATCATTACTAGGTTGAGCATCAACATGAACATCATCATTAATATTATCACTAGGCTCATGTTCATCACTGGATTGTGTCTCAGCATAAGAAACAGAAATATCATTTGGGTTTTCAGGTGTGTCTATAACAGGTTCTCTAGCAGCATGCAAAGTTCTATCATCATCCTTATTTCTCTTATTACTGTAACAACTAGGTACATTAATATTACCCCTTTGAGAATCTTGCTCATTTCTCTTAGGATGGCCCTCAAGATACAAAGGTTCCTGATTCATTCTACCACCTCTAGTCACAACTTTAATAGAATCATCATTGTTCTTACTACTCATCTCATTAAGCAAATCAATCTATGCCTTAAGTACTTGTTCTACTTGAGTAGTTACCATGGAAGCATGTTTACTAATCAGTTTAAGATCATTGATAGTTCTACTCATATAATCACCTAACCGATCTAGCATGAAAGCATTATGTTTCAATTGTCTACTAACATAAGCATTAAAAGTTTCTTGCTTAACAACAAAATTATCAAACTCAGCCAATCATTGGCTACCACACTTATTATAAGGAATATAACTTTCATCAAATCTACAAAGAGAATTTACCACTATTACCTGTGTCGGGTTATCAAAACCATGTATTTCTTCAATAGGTGGTAGATTCTTAACATCTTTAGCTTTAATGCCTTTTTCTTTCATAGATTTCTTTGCCTCTTGCATATCTTCAGGATTGAGAAATAGCATACCTCTTTTCTTTGGAGTTGGCTTCGGAGGTGGTTCGGGTATAGTCCAATCATTAGCATTGCTCAATATATTATTCAATAGTATTTCAGCTTGTTCAACGGTTGTTCCCTGAAAACACAACCTGTCGTGGATTTGTCACGGCAGATGTCTGGGTCAACGGACTTAGGTTCGGGGCGAGACGCAACTACATGGCGGCTTGAAGGGGTTGATCGGAATCGAGAAGACACAGAGTTTTACCCATGTTCGGCCCCTCCGATGGAGGTAAAAGCCTACGTCCTGCTTGTCTGGTATTGATGATGATGAAGATCTCTCGGTTACAAGGGTGCTAATTGCTACCTCTAATTACGAGAGCCTCTAATCTATATATCTCTAATCTCTTGTGTTGTCTAAACTTGTAGACTTGTGTCTCTTGAGAACTTCTCTCCCTAGGGGTGCTCTACCCCTCCTTATATAAGTGGAGAGGGTAGGTTTACAAATAGAGTCCTACTAGGAGTAGGATTAGGACTAGTCTCTCTCTGAATCCTACTCCGGGTCTTATTTCCTTTAAGGGAATCCTTCTCTCTTGTGGGCCTTCTCCTACGGGCCTTCTCTTGTGAGCCGCCTGGCGCCGGCTCACCCGCCGGGTCTTGGGCTTGGTCATCCTGTGACCCGCTTGTCGGGTCTTTAATAAGAATGTCATATCTTCGGCCGGGTCTCCTATGAGTCGCTAGGCCGGGTCATACCATGGGGTATATCCCCGTCATTAGCCCCCAGGTTAGCTTGAATTTATTCATGGTAAGCTCCTGAAATAAGAATAACAAATATGTTAAGTGGCTGGCTTGCTCCTTTGGCCGACTTATAAAATGGCTTCTCAGAAATCCGGGTCTTTTCTACATATGAATAAGTCGTCTTGATAATCATCTTGCTTGTCAATGTCTTTTGAAAAATATTGAGAAGAGAACACTCATATGCCATTGAGTCGGCTTCCAATACTCTTGGCGGGTCATCTCCGCCGGGTCATAATCATTGGTGATGCCGGGTCATTTATCATTGGCTACTCCGAGTTAAATAACTGGAATCCAACTAACTTGATAAATATTGGGATGAAAACCCATCTGATGTAAAGCCGGACTTCCATTGTTGTGAAGCAGGGCGGCTTATATTAATTCTGTCGGGTTATGATCTTTTGATAACACCGGGTCGTAAGTGCTGGTGACACCGGGTCTAACAACTGAACTCCATATTTAATATCTTGAAAATTCTCCTCAAAGTTTTTGATATGTCCATATTACCTGTAGCCCCCAAGCTCCGAGATTATCCATGATAACTTGGTGCTTTGCAAATAACATTTTAGTGCCGGGTTGTCCTGCCTACAGCAACCTGGGACTTATAATTGCCTTATATCTTATAATGCTTCGGCGGGTGTAGCCCCCAAGGGCCGGCTCATCAAAAAGCTTCAGCGGCTGTAGCCCCCAAGGGCTGGCTCATCAGAAAGCTTCGGCGGGTGTAGCCCCCAAGGGCCGGCTCATCAGAAAGCTTCGGCGGGTGTAGCCCCCAAGGGCCGGCTCATCAGAAAGCTTCGGCGGGTGTAGCCCCCAAGGGCCGGCTCATCAGAATGTGATGCGCCGGGTCTTCAAATTTGAATCTTCTTAATCTGTTGGAATAGCTGAATACTGTAGCCCCCAAGTGCCGGGTCAGTAAGAATTACTGGGCTAGGACTTTAGAAAAATATAGAAGGGCCGACTCATCTCCTTGAGATAATATGGTCTTGACAATGTCATAATTTGAGCACCGGCTTGCATTAGCCCCCAAGTGCCGTGGTGCATGCTTGCAGCGACATGGGACTTTACATAATTGATATAAACTTGGACTTGGATAATGTAGCCCCCAAGTGCCGGGTCGTCAGCCTGCGGCGACTCGGGACTATGTGAAAATAATACGTCTCACCATAATTTGTTGAATGAATCCTTGACCGTGGTCGTAATATAACCCGGAATAAATATCCTGGAATAATTCCTTTGTTTTTGACATTAAATTTCTGCTCGTGGTTGCGGTGCAACCCGGCAAATATAAGTTTTGAGAAATCCATGAGTGTTGTAGATTACTACAAAGCGCAATTAAAGAAATCCAAGAACCGGCCAATTAGATGACACGACATTATATCTGACAAATAATAATTTCTCCGAGCTGGCTTGAAAAAATCCCAATCATTTATTACTGGTTATGATAACCATGAAGATCCAGCCATGTTGGCTATTAAAAGATCCATTTGCTCTTGCCAAACACTTAATGGCGGCTCATCTTAAGAGACAATACCTGCAAAAAGGACATAATATATTCTGCATTGTTGTGAGGGCGGCTTGAAGAAGCTCAACCCGGAGATGTTCATACCTTTCATAACATTGCTCCTTTCTCATAATCTTGCTCTGATCTGGCTTGATAAGCCGACGTGTTATCTTGAGGTGGGAAGCTCCCTTGAATAATCCACGGCTGACATGTCAACCGGAATGGCATAAAGCCGGCTATATGAAGGGTAATGTAAGCTATACCCAAAGGTAAGAAGCCTCCTTTTAACATCAAATTTTGTACCTTTGTATGCAAACACCGGTTGTCGATGGGCGATGTAAGCTATACCTTAAGGCAAGAAGCCTCGATTGACAACCGCGGCTAATAGCTAGCCTCAGACGGCATAAAGCCGGCTATTTGAAAGGAGAAGTAAGCTATACCCGAAGGCAAGAAGCCTCTTTCAACAGCTACAGTTGATAAGCAACTGAATTTTGGCGTAAACGCTGGTTGTTAGGGTGAGATAAGCAAACCCGTCGGTAAGAATCCCCCTTCGACAACCGCGGTTAATAAGTAACCGGAAGTGGCATAAAGCCGGCCATTAGGGTGAGATAAGCGATACCCGTCGGTAAGAAGCCCCCTTCGATGGCCGCAGTTGATAAGCAACTGGAATTTGGTGTACACGCTATTGTCTTAGGGTACTGTAAGCTATACCTTAGGTAAGAAGCCTCCGTCAACAACAACGCTTAATGTAACCAAACTATGATTTGATGCTTGAATTCATACCAGTTCAGGGTCTCTAGGCGAGATTGGCCATCAATTTCTTGAACCGGCTCAGGGTCTCTAAGCGAGATTGGCCGTCAATTTCTTGAACCGGCTCAGGGTCTCAAAGCGAGATTGGCCGTCAATTTCTTGAACCGGCTCAGGGTCTCTAAGCGAGATTGGCCTTCAATTTCTTGAACCGGCTCAAGGTCTCTAAGCGAGATTGCCGTCAATTTCTTGAACCGGCTCAGGGTCTCTAGGCGAGATTGACCGGTAAGAGTTCAGCAGGTCACCTCAATCTTAGCCGGTTCTGGGTCTCTATGCGAGATTAACCGGTAAGGCAGGCGTGTCACATAGTGGAGCAGCATCAATCTTGTAAGCCGCCATCTTGTATGAAGAAACGATAGAAGCTCCAAATGTCTTAATGATGACCCAATGATCCGGGCACCCATGTTTGAATGGTGCATCACGACGGTCCTTCCTCTTGGGCAATCTTTTAATTATCCGCCAATAATGTAGTAGCCCCCAGGATTGGGTTTTTCTCTTGCAAAGACCCGGTTTTTTTTGAAAACGACCAAATGTGTCTCGCCATGTTTGTAGCCCCCGAGTCTTAAGCTGACTCGAAGTGTCGGCTTGAGAATATCCATTGAAAGTTGAGGTTGCCCGTGGCGGGTTATAGATGACCCCGCATGATTTGTTTCAATAATCCGGTCGAGGGTTCGTTCCGGCTAGTTATTGAAGTGAACCAAACTGTAGTGGTGGCGACTTGTGCGCCCGTCCGTCGGGCGGCTCATATCGACGAGCACCGCACCGATATGTTGATGTAGATCAGTGTGGGTGGCGTCTTGCACGTGTCCGTTGGGCGGCTCGTACAGGCGAGAATTGCACCGATATGTTGATGTAGACGTAGAAACCAATCGCAGCATTGTAAGCTGGCCCTGTTTGTGAAATATGCCACAACGTTATAAGCCGGCGCGGATGATGAGAGACGGCCATGGCATTTGTAAGCCGGCGCGGGTGTCGAAAGTCGGCCTCGGCGTTGTAAGCCGGTGCGGTCGCGAGAGACAGTCGCGGCATAGTAAGCCGGTGTAGTGGCAAGAGACGGTCGCGACATTGTAAGCCGGTGCAATGGCGAGGGAGTCCCTTGAATAAGGTGACACGCACCACTACCTTTGGCACGCCTCCATAACCGCGGTGTAGTGCCCCTTTGGCAATGACTAATTGTCCCGTGTCAAAAAAATATTACACAGACGAAGTAATTGTTCTTCGACAGAATCAAAAATGTATAGATAAAATAAATTGGGTGGATAACACTTGTTTCATCTCGACGATGAGCTGAGTCATCTTGTAATTTCAACAGCGATCGAACCACTCTCGAAACTGCAGCGGAGGTGGCAACTTGGCCACGGCGGCTCGAAGACGGCGCTGGACCGGGGCGGTTCGGTAGTGATGGCATTTTCGTCAAAAGAAGTCTAGCGGGGCGACTTGAAACGCGATCGCACCAGGGTCAGAGCAGAGTGGTTCGAAACGGACCCTTCCGGGTGATTTTTTTATCTTCTGCATAACCAACCGCACGGCGAGTGGGCTGGGGCGGTTTCACGTCGGAGAGGAAACAGAGCAGTGGGGTGGAGTCGGAGAAAGGCGTTGCGATGACTCTCGGCCCTAGCGGCGTCTACGGCAGGCCGGCTCGGGGCGGAGCACGGCAGCTTCGACGTGTGCAAAGGCGACTCGCTACTGGAGGCGAGACCGAAGCGGAAGGCCGTCTCAGGGCGATGTGAGGCCACGATGGTCGGCAATGGAGGCCGGCGTGGCGTGGTGGAGAACTAGTGGGCGGCTTGGCGAGCAAAGCCTCAGCGGCAGGCCGGTGTGGGGGCATGTGAGGCGGAGCCCACGGCGGCTCACGGCGGCCGGGGGGCTCGCGTGACAGCGGGGCGAGGCAACGTGACCACGGTACGGCGGGGACGGCACGGCGGCGTGAGGCCGACTCAATCTCGGTGTCGGGCGGCCTTGCGAGGAGTCGGAGCTGACTCGGCAGATCCACAACAGGAGACGCGGCCGGGTGGGAGTCGGAGGAACGGGGCCGCGTTGGCGGCGACGAGACCATAACGACGGGGCGGATCCACAGCGACGGGGGTGGCGGCTCATGGCGGCGCGTTGGAACTTCTTGAAACGGAGGCGATGGCAGGGGCGTCCTGGAGCAGCGGCTGGCCATAGGCGGAGGCGATGGCAGGGGCCAGCGGCCGGCTCTCGTGGTGGCTGGCTGGACGAGCGGGGTGGAGGCTGAGTCTGGTGGTGGAAACGACTGTAGCCGACGGCTACAGCGATGTCAGGAGATGGCCGGTTGAGGCAAGGCTAGCTTGATGAGCCATGGCAGCAAAGCCGCGGTGGAAGGCTAGGTTAAGGCGCGACGGTTCGTCCAGCGCTGTAGTGGCGATGGGTCCTGAGCGGCAGCTTGCAACGCCGGAGAGGCTACGGAGGTGGCTCCCAAGGAGTGGCTCACGGCGGGGAGAGGCCGCAGCAACGACTCCCGGTGGCGGCTCTCAAAGGGGAGAGGCCGCAACGGTGGCTCCCGAGCAGCGGCTCTCGGCGGGAGAGGCCACAGTCACGGATTGTCACCCGCACCTCGGCGTCTGGCTAAGTGGAGCGCAACAGCGCAGGCCACCATGGAGGTGTGCGCGGCGGGTCGACGTGAGGCGGCCGACGATTCATGATGGGCGAAGTAGTCGGCGGCTTGCGTGGCACAACGATGACTGCGCGGGTGCGGGGTGAGGCGAGTCGAGCTCGGACTCTAGAGCAGAGCTGGCACGCAGCTCAGAGCGAAGGGAACGAGCAGAGGCCGAGCAGTACGACGAGAGACAGGTGGTCAACATCCGTTTTTGGGTCGTGGCTGGTTTGTCCTATCCGTGACTGTATCCTTCTCGACGCTGATCTTGTGGTCGATGTCTTCGAGTTACTTTGATTCGGACACGGCCGTTGCACATATTGATAATAGAACGGAACTTCTGATAGCTTTCACTCGGCGACTTGTAGCGGCACCCTATGCAAACCTAATTCTTTACTGATCTTGAATACAACTTGGCTTTGTTATACACGTAGGAATGTGTTGTTGATGAACACTATGTCGGTGGGAAATCTGAATCCTTAGCTCTTCGTCATCTTGTCGATCACGTACCTCTCGGTTTTTAACTGATTAACTTGGAGTTTGACGAAGATTCTTCCGTGCCGGCTCTTGCGGATCCGGCGAATCATAAGCTTCTCGATCCCTAGGAGAGATCCCTTCAAGAACACAATACCACCGTGCTGGCCCCACGGTGGGCGCCAACTGTCGTGGAATCGTCACGGCAGATGTCCGGGTCACCGGACTTAGGTTCGGGGCGAGACGCAACTACGTGGCGGCTTGAAGGGGTTGATCGGAATCGAGAAGACACAGAGTTTTACCCAGGTTCGGCCCCTCCGATGGAGGTAAAAGCCTACGTCCTGCTTGTCTGGTATTGATGATGATGAAGATCTCTCAGTTACAAGGGTGCTAATTGCTACCTCTAATTACGAGAGCCTCTAATATGTATATCTCTAATCTCTTGTGTTGTCTAAACTTGTAGACTTGTGTCTCTTGAGAACTTCTCTCCCTAGGGGTGCTCTACCCCTCCTTATATAAGTGGAGGGTAGGTTTACAAATAGAGTCCTACTAGGAGTAGGATTAGGACTAGTCTCTCTCTGAATCCTACTCCGGGTCTTATTTCCTTTAAGGGAATCCTTCTCTCTTGTGGGCCTTCTCCTGTGGGCCTTCTCTTGTGAGCCGCCTGGCGCCGGCTCACCCGCCGGGTCTTGGGCTTGGTCATCCCGTGACCCGCTTGCCGGGTCTTTAATAAGAATGTCATATCTTTGGCCAGGTCTCCTGTGAGTCGCTAGGCCGGGTCATACCATGGGGTATATCCCCGTCACAACCAGCTCAACTATCTAGGTGGTCCCTAGAAGCATCGGTTAGTCCATTATAAAAGATATCAAGTATTTCATTTTTTTCTTGAGAGGATGATCAGGCAAAGCATTTAGTAATTGGACAAGCATTCCCCAAGCTTGTGGTAGATTCTCTTCTTCAATTTGCACAAAGTTAAATATTTCCCCCAAACCAACTTGTTTATTATGGGTAGGATTTATTTTTCCAGAGAAGTGATATATCATATCCTGGGGGCTACGCACACAACCAGGAGCAAGAGAGTTGAAGCATATCTTAGCATCACCCTTTAATGAGAAAGGAAACAACTTAAGGATATAGTAATAACGATTTTTTTCCTCATGAGTAAATAGGGTGGCTACATCATTCAATTTAGTGAGATGTGCCACAACAGTTTTAGATTCATAGCCATGTAAAGGATCAGAATCAACCAAAGTAATTAACTCAGGATAGACAGAGAATTCATAATCCTTATTAGTAACAAAGATAGGTGAAGTAGCAAACTTACGATCATATTTCATTCTAGCATTCAAAGATTTTTCTTCCCACTTGCATAGTAATTTCTTAAGATCATCTCTATCCTTACAAGCAAGAAAGTCCCTAGCTACCTCTCCTTCCATAACATAACCCTCGAGAATATCAGGCAATTTATATATAGGAGAGCTAGGTCTAGCAGGTGTCTCAACGTGTTCAGTTTCAATAATTTCATCAGTTTCAGAAGTATCATAATTTTCAGCACTGACTCTAGCAATTTGTTCATCAAGAAATTCACCCAGTGGAACAGTATTATCAAGCATAGTATCATCATAAGCATCATGCGTAGCAGAAGTGGCATCATCAATTACTTGTGACATATCAAAATTACTAGCAGGTGGTGGTCTCACAAACTTACTCATAACAGAAGGTGATGCAAGTGCCGAGCTAGACGGCAGTTCCTTACCTCCCCTCGTAGTAGAGGGATAGATATTGGTTTTTGGATCTTTCAGATTCTTCTTAGTGATCAACAAATATAAATCTCAAGTGACTCAGAGAATAGAGTTATGCTCCTTGGCAACAGCGCCAGAAAAAGGTCTTGATAACCCACAATTATAGGGGATCGCAACAATTTTTGAGGGTAGAGTATTCAACCCAAATTTATTGATTCGACACAAGGGGGGACAAAGAATATTCTCGAGTATTAGCAGTTGAGTTGTCAATTCAACCACACCTGAAAGACTTAATATCTGCAACAAAGTCTTTAGTAGCAAAGTAGTATGGAAGTAACAGTAACGATAACCAAAGTAACGGTAGCAATTTTGTAGTGATTGTAATAGTAGCAGCAGAGAAGTAACTTAGCAAGGATCAATATGTGGAAAGCTCGTAGGCAATGGATCAGTGATGGATAATTTTGTTGGATGGCATTCATCATGCAACAGTTATAACATAGGGTGACACAGAACTAGCTCCAATTCATCAATGTAATGTAGGCATGTATTCCATATATAGTCATACGTGCTTATGGAAAAGAACTTGCATGACATCTTTTGTCCTACCCTCCCGTGGTATCGGGACCCTAATGGAAACTAAGGGATATTAAGGCCTCCTTTTAATAGAGAACCGGACCAAAGCATTAGCACTTATTGAGTACATGAACTCCTCAAACTACGGTAATCACCGGAAAGTATCACATTTATTGTCACCCTGGGGGATGCGGATCATAACACATAATAGGTGTCTACAACTTGCAAGATAGGATCAAGAACACACACATATATATATATATATTCATGAAAACATATTAGGTTCAGATCTGAAATCATGGCACTCGGGCCCCAGTGACAAGCATTAAGCATAGCAAAGTCATAGCAACATCAATCTCAGAACATAATGGATACTAGGGATCAAACCCTAACAAAACTAACTCGATTACATGATAAATCTCATCCAACCCATCATCGTCCAACAAGCCTACGATGGTATTGCTCACGAACGGCGAAGAGCATCATGGAATTGGTGATGAAGGATGGTTGGTGATGACTATGGCGTCGATTTCCCCTCTCCGGAGCCCAAAACGGACTCAAGATCTGGTATCCCGAGGAAGAACAGGTGGTGGCGGTGGCTCCGTATCATGAAACACGATGAACTATTCTCTTTGATTTTTTTCCTCCATGAATAGGAATAAATAGGAATGGAATTGAGGTCGATGGAGCAGCAGGGGCCCGCACAAGCCTGTGGATGCCCCCCCTCTCATTGATTCTTGCACCAGTATTTTTTATTAAATCCTAAAATATTCTCCATAAATTTTCAGGTCAATCAGACAACTTTTATTCTCCATAAATTTTCTATTAAAAACAACATCCATCCGGGTTAGTTCCATTCAAATCATGCAAATTAGAGTCCAAAACAAGGGCAAAAGAGTTTGGAAAAGTGGATACGATGGAGACGTATCAGCAACCGCAAGTCAATATGGGATCTAGCTTGGTTGATCTTTGTTGTAACTATGGACGGATCATTGCTATGAGACGTAGTCGGCATTAGGACTAGATGGGAACTATTGTGGGTTAGGGAAACTCTTTGAAATACCATGTTTCGTTCGCCATGTTCTCAAACACCTGGCAACGCGAGGACTTACAAGGAGGGAACGATTCTTGTGGGTAAAGTGCACATCACTTTACAGAGTTAAAAACCTAATCGCTTAGTCGTGTCTCCGGTTAGAGAAAATTTGAGTCTCTAGACTTGGATCTATCTTTGAACTCTCAACACTGGAATGATAACTAATTATGAGCAAGTTATGATACTTGTGGGATATGAGACATTTGTTAGCGGAACCATGTCATGGAAGATAACTCCATAGTGAAGACTCCTTATATAGTATTGTTGTTGGGATAAGATCCACAAGCCTTATTGCATATAGAATAGTTTTATCATCTGCTTTCTTATTTTGATCTTGCTGGTACATTCAATGTGCTGACCTACACAGCTGCAACCTGTTATCTAGCAAATATTTCTACGACGAGTAAGAGTATGATATAGGGTTACAGTCTACACTCAACTTGCCATTGGCGTCGATGGGATGCCACACCCTTAATGATTTATTTCTGGAGTGATATAACATATATTCTAGACCTACGGTATTTGTTTTACATGCGATGTTATGATATTTCATCAAACTACCGTGTGTGCTAGCATAGTGATCCAGGGATGGCACACAAAGCATATTGGCACCGATCCATTTGGGTCGGGTGGCTACAGATGTAATCCTTCTTTGTGTTGTGTTTGTTGGGATCCAATGAACTGTGGGTTGATGTTCATATTATTCATGAAAATATATTGAGTCCTTACTGAATTCTTATATGCATGATTGTTGTAGCTTCACATTGCTCTCTAATCTATCAGTTTTGTTGGGCTAACTAGATTGGTTTATCTTAAGTGAGAGTGGTGCATTTTGATGGTTTTAATCTTGCGGTGCTCAATCATCATGACAGAAGGGGACATGCCACATATTGTATTACTGCCATTAAGGGGAAAATGACGGTTTTATTAGTATATATTGGATTTACTTTGTCTACGTCATGTCATCTAGCTCCAAGCATTACTCTATTTTTACTTAATACGCTGGATGAATGCTGGATAGCGGTCGATGGGTTGAGTAATAGTAGTAGATGCAGGAAAGAGTCGGTCTACTTGTTTATGGACGTAATGCCTATATACATGATCATTGTCGTAAATAAATATTTCATAACTATGTGCTTTTCTACCAATCGCCCAATAGTAATTTGTTTAACTACCGTATGCTTTCTTCGAGAGAGAAGACTAGCGAAAACTATGGCCCCGGGTCTTCACAAAATATATTATTACAAAACACCAAAAATATTGCTGCCATTTATTTACTATTATTTTATTATAGATTTATATTATCTATCTATCACTACTTGTCGCTTGCAAGTAACAACTTCAAGGGGTTTGACAACCCTCTTGCCAGCGTTGGGTGCAAGTGCATGCTCTTTTGTGTGTAGGTACTGAAGGCGGGGATTTGCGTGCTCCTCCTATTGGTTCGACAACCTTGGTTCTCACCGAGGTAAATACTTATGTCTATTGTGCTGCATATCCTATACTCTTTGGGGAAAGTCCCAATGCAGTTTAAAAGTAGCACGTACCTGCCAAAATTAAGGCTCGAGGGCTATATGGTTCTCATGCTCTAATATTTGTGTGAGGTTTTAGTTTAAGCTTGAAACACTTGTTGGCCTTAGGGGGCGTGAAGTGTCTTAGGGGCTACTTGCTAGTGTG
The DNA here is from genome assembly GCA_022496015.1 of Hordeum marinum. NCBI lineage: Eukaryota > Viridiplantae > Streptophyta > Magnoliopsida > Poales > Poaceae > Hordeum > Hordeum marinum. The sequence goes on along the minus strand of CM039674.1, from coordinate 275,210,538 downwards.
TTGGCTAGCTTTTAGAATTAACGAATCACCTGCTTTAAAGGAATGGTTACCTTTAAACCAGTAGATAGCACGCCCACCACGTTTTCAAGGCCGGGACAAGATGCTCCGAGGTAGGCGTCGACCGCATTGAGAGAATTGAACTCTTTATCCGAAAAGAAAGGATTCCTCAGAAAGGTTTTTTGTGTTTTGTGTCTCATCATTCTTTGAGCCTCAGAGTGTGTAGGAGAGAAAACCCTTGAGTTCTCGGGCTAAGGGTTCTCGACCGGGTCTTCCGACTAGGGGACCTAAAGAGTGGGCGCGGCAGCTACACTAATCCTCAGAACAGCGCGTGAAATCATGTCCTTCATTTCCTTGGACAAAGGCACTTGATCGAAATGCCTATGTAAATGGGTGGACAAGAACATTTAAAGACGTAGACGCTAGTTAGTTGCAAAGAAATGTGGTATCAGGTTACCTTCGATAGGAGGAAGTGGTCGAACTCGCACGACTAGTGGCTAGTCGTTTAGATGTTCCTCGGGTCTATGGTTGGTCTGGTTGGATGTGTTCCTCGGGTGCACAACGCTTTGAGCAATTACCCTTGGGAGGAGAAATAAGAACTTCGGGACCAAAATGTCTCTTCAAAGGTGAGGCCTGATGGATACTTACTATTGATGTCATGGGTCCTGGTGAGTTCGGGTGAAATCCATTTCGGAACCATCCATGCTCTCTTCATAAAAGAATCCGTCCTTAAAAATGAAGGCTAGCTTGGCATATTCATGGAAGCCTGGGTCATCATCACTTGACTAAGACTATGGAGTGTCTCCAGCCCTGCTTGAATATATTGAAGAGTTGTTCAACACTTATGAAACTGTTTGGGCAATATGCATGAAGCAAGGAAAACTTAGCACCTCAGCCGATATGTAGGATCAAAGGCCGTCAATCAAATTTTGCCGAGTGAATTCTGCTTCTTCTCCTTTGAAAATCCTAGCTAGACTATTGGCTAGAGCTGCCTTATCGGCAAAGTCCTTCGTTATTGAACGCGTCACATCACTTGTGCCATTGTATTCCCATAAGGATGTACGCATTGTTGAAGAGGTTGGACGCGCCGAAGAATAGTCATGGCTATCACATCGATGATAGTAAGTTGTTGTGGGAAAGGTAGGAGACTTGAGCCACCAAGTAGCTTACTTCCTCGTCTGTCACCTGGGATGGACTCCTCAACTGCCAGTTGAAACGCTTCTTGGGAGGCGACGATGATAATCAGGTAGTCTTCAACAGGCGGGGTCATACAATGATATGTCTGCTATATAAGACCATTCGAAGGCACATGCTTAGGCATCCTCCTTGAGGGTGTCCTTGATTTGGGGGTCCTCGGATAGCCGACCTATTGTTGTGGGCCGGACTGTGAAGATTACTTACCGGACACCGGAAGGTTTGAAGGCCCTAGCTCTTGGATAGAAGCTTTGGGAAACACGGTGCGCGCTCCACATTTGATGTAGTAAATAGGCATGTTTATCTCTTCGACACGTAACCGACCATGTGTAAACCCTAGGCATCCTCGACACCTATATAAGACGGAGGGTTTTAGGGCATAGAGATAGAATAACTCATCTAGAGTTAGTTGTACGATGTCGAGGTAGATCAACTCTGTAACCTCTCACAACATCAATAGAACCAAGAAGGACGTAGGGTATTACCTCCATAGGAGGGCCTAAACCTTGGTAAACTCATGTCCCCTTCCTCTCCTGTTACCATCGATCTTAGTCTCACAGTTCGGAACCCCCTACCCGAGATCCTCTGGTTTTGACACCGACATTGGTGCTTTCATCGAGAGTTCCTCTATGAGCAAGATGGAATCGATGCCTCGCCTTGCCATCAACAAAGAGGTCCGCAGTATGGACGTCTTCATCCCTGGACAGATCTTTGCCTTCGACAGTGTTGTGTTGCACGCTGACTCTGCTAGCCATCTAGGCCGCGTTGAGAACTTCGCCTCTGATCGAGAGGTTAGATTTGTAAACTTAGAGTTCTTCGTTGACTCTCGGGGTGACTTGTCACTAGTTGGGCTCACAGCTTCGCCTGTAGCCCCCAAGGACTCTGAGGCTTCAACCTCGAGCCCCTTCTTCGGGCATGCCGAGAGGATCACCTACGACGATGAGCCGACCTCTTATCCCGGTCTGGCCATTAACCCAGACAATCGAACACGTGCTCTTGCTGAACACTCCCCATGTCTTGACGTCATGGAGGTCAACTCGACGAGTTCCGAATAGTTGGATCTGTTTGGGCCCTCAGTGATCAACGAGGCCCTGGAGCGATTCGCATCGATGAAGTTCACTAATGATCCAGCCCTGATCTATGCTCGGTTCGGTTACGGTGCAGGTAGGGACAAATTTTTCGGCCCACCCACCACCCACTTGATAGACACCGTCGAAGATTTAACCGATGTGCTGGACTATGCCCCCAAAGAGGCATAATACATGGAAGAAGAGGACCGTGCTCCCACCCTCGTCAACACCGGGAGTTGGACCGCCACTTCTACATATGACGTCTACATGATGGATACTCCTGCCACAAATGTCGACAACATGCCTCACAATGACGGCGATAAATCATGCGATGCGCTATAAAAGCGCTAGAAATCGCATAAGTGGTCCCAAAGCAAAAATGGAAGAAAAGCTATTATCGGCAACGGGGACGACAATAGCCCCGCCGACTATAGCAATCCCGACATCCCCGAGCACCCGTTTGAAGGTCCGGAGGGACCTGAGGACCAAAACAAACCCGATAACATCAATGACTCCAAGGGTGATGATTACCTTCTCCCTATCAAGGAGGATATACCGGAAGCCGATGACTTGTACATCCCTGAGAACCCTAAGGATCAGGAAGCAATCAGGCAACGGCTCATAACAATGGCTCGCAACCTAAAGGCAAAAGAATGACAACTCAAAGCTGAATAGGAGGATCTCAATGATCGATGGACAAAAGTCCTCTCAGCCGAAGAAGTATGCGATGTCGCTCTGTCAAACCAGCCCAAAATCTACCCTCGGTGAAGGCTGCTGCCAGAGTTCGACGATGAACTAACTGATACTCCGTCTCCAAGTTGTACTCCATATGACAAGCCGGACTGCCCCCTCGTGGTCGGGACAGGACGGGTGACGATACCGGTTATATACTGGCAGTGCCCTGGAGGTGGGGTAAGGAGCCATTAGAGCCCAATGATAGGTTCGACCTGTGAGATGACCTGGATCATAGAGCAGGCCGCACAAGATTCATCTATGGATCCAGAGAGTACTCACCCGATAGACGCGGTGGATACATATCATGGTTTGACCATAACAACATAGTCTGGGAACGCAACGGCCCTGTACTGACGCCGAATGCAGGTGTGACATAGCACAGGTCAGAGCCACCGCTCACCCACTACGCTTCACAGACGAGGTAATGCAGCATCAGTTCCCCGAGGGGTTTAAACCCGTGAATATAGAACAGTATGATGGGACCACTAACCCAACTGTATGGATCGAGGAATTTCTCCTCCATATCAACATGGCGCGAGGAGACGACCTCCATGGCATCAAATACCTCCCTCTTAAACTTAAGGGGCCAACTCGGCACTAGCTAAACAGCCTCCCCGAAAACTCCATTGGATGCTGGGAAGACCTGGAAGATGCATTCCGCTCTAACTTCTAGGGAACCTATGTCCGCCCGCCGGACTCTTCGAAACTCAGCGAAGTCGTCCAGAAGCCCAACGAGTCTGCTTAGCAATTCTGGAATCGGTTCTTGACTAAGAAGAACCAAATCGTCGACTGCTCTGGATGCTGCGGCCATAGCCTCCTTCCAGCATAATATTCAGAATGAATAGCCGGCCTGCCAGCTAGTCCAGGACAAGCCTCAGACCATGTATGCCCTTACATCCGTCATGACCTACTTTTGCATGGGCGAAGACAATTGGCTGGCTAGGCGCAACCACAATTCGGAAGATCCCATCGCACCTGAAGCCCAGGACGACAATTCAAGGCCAAAGTGCAATAAGAATAAGCGTCAGCACAATAATAGCGATGCCGATGACACGGCTGTAAACGTTGGATTCTGCAACTCCCTACCTGGGCAGCAGAAGAAGCCTCCTAAAGGCAACCGCGACGGACCCACTCACCTTGAGAAATCATGGAAAGGCCTTGCCAAATCCATGGGACTTCGAAAAAGCCCACCAACCACACACACCGCAACTGTTGGGTGTTCAAATAGGCCCGCAATATACCACCCGAGGACCAAGGCAAAAGCTCTCACAGCGAAGACGAGGATGAACCTCGGGGTCCAATTGGTGGCGGACAGAAGAAATTCCCTCACGAAGTCAAAACAGTGAACATGATATACGCCACCCATATACCAAAGAAGGAGAGGAAGCATGCCCTTCGGGAGGTCTACGTTGTGGAACCCATAGCCCTGAAGTACAATCCATAGTCGGCATACCCGATCACCTTTGATCGGCGTGATCATCTGACCAATATCCACCATGGAGGTTCCGCGACACTCGTACTAGATCCCATCATAGATGGGTATCACCTCGCAAAAGTCCTAATGGACGGAGGAAGTGGCCTAAACTTGATCTACTCAGATAGGGTGAAAAAGATGGGCATAGATCCGTCAAGGATCAAACCCAGCAGCACTACCTTCAAAGGAGTGATCCCAGGAGTTAAGGCCCGATGTACGGGCTCCGTAACTCTGGAAGTTGTGTTCGGCTCGCCCAATAACTTTCACAGTGAAGGTTTGATCTTCGACATTGTCCCCTTCTGCAGTGGCTATCACGCGATGCTTGGTTGGAGTGTGTTTTCTTGTTTCAACACGGTCCCACACTACGCATATGTCAAGCTCAAGATGTCGGGCCCCAAGGGGGTCATTACTGTCAACGGCAATACAAAGTGCTCTCTTAGAACCGAGGAACATGCATTGGCCTTAGTAGCTGAAGTTAGCTATAACAAAGATCGGCAAGCAAGTTCTGACATCCGCCATAAAGGCACAGAAGGCTGGGAAGTGAGTTCGGTTTTGAACCGACAACTCAGATCCCTCCTCCCCTCTATGGGACTCAGCCCCCACCACACAACCTTAGGACCAGCAAAGTACGTGCCAAGGAGGCACCACTTCGCACTTAAGATCCCATGGGTAGCGGTGGGGAAATAAAGATGGGTGTTCGGCCGGCCCGAACTGCTACCACCAACACATCTTCGGACAAAATGCAGGCGCTCCTAAAAGAGATGCCTACGACACAAAGCTCACGTACAGTTTGGCGGCCTCTCAAGATTTTGTTAGTAAAATCCGCCCGCCGGACACTAACACACATTAAGGTGCATCTAAGAGCAGGAGTCAACTAGCAAGGGGGCATATCGAGGATGCCAAGTTACCAATTGAAGAGACCCGGTACAACAACTCCCGTATGATTTTATTTCATATTTTCTTTCGCATACCTGTAAACAGTTGCTTCGACAATCCGAGTTATAAGAGTTGTTGAGAAAATGGACAATTGCGTGACGCAAGTTTGCCTCATTTGTCCTTTTTTGGTGCATATTTTTTCTCTTTTCTCCCTCTTCTCGTGAACCTGTTCGATATGACGTAAGGTAACCAGCTAATAGACCAGGGGCTCGAGTTCGAACACAAATCACCTTATCTATCATGTTTTCGGCGTCTTGGCGTTCGCTTTATATGCATCGGTTCTGAACTATGTCTTTGGTCAATAAGTTGGGTTGCCCGGCTCCTGTGCTTGCCCCTTTACCTTCTGCTCGTTCGGCTAAAAGGGCAAAGGGAGCACCCCTACAATTGTGCTTCCGGATAGTCTGGTCAAGCACCTGAGGGGAGAAAGCCGAAAACGGATTGTCATCGTATGCGCGATCCGATCTGTGAACCCCGAGCTGGAAGTGTTATACTTCAATCCTTGTATGCGGTTATTCCGTGTTATACGAGGAACTTGCCCTTTGTGCAGATATTGTGATACCGTCTTCGGCCATGGTTCCTCCGAACATGACAACATTTTGGTGGCTAATCATACGCTTCCTGTAGTCCTTTTCGTGCTTGAGGGAGTCCTGGATTAGGGGGTCCTCGGATAGCCGACCATTATTCATGGGTCGGACTATATGGGCCACAATGCAGGCTCGGAGGATCGAAGACCATCTATGCAAGGATGGAAGCTTCATGGAGTCCAGACGTCTTCTCCATGTTATTAGATGCACTTAGGCAAGTTATAACTTCGGCATGTTATAACCATATGTAAAGGGCACCCCTGGCATCTATATAAGCCGGAGGGTTTTAGGGCATAGGGGACAACTCACGGTAGATCAACTCTATAAACTCTTACACCATCAATACAATCAAGCAAGACGTAGGGTATTACCTCCATAGGAGGGCCCGAACTTGGGTTAACTCATGTCCCCTTCGTCTCCTGTTATCGTCGATCCTAGTCTCACAGTTCGGGGCCACCTACCTGAGATCCATCGGTTTCTACACCAATATTGGTGCTTTCATTGAGAGTTCCACTGTGAGCGCCGAAGGCATCGATGGCTCGCCCGGTCACAGGTGGCAAGATCTGCATCGAGGGGACTTTCGCCCCCGATCAGAGTTTCACTGGCAGCGACATCTTTTCGCAAGCCAACCTGATCAGGCATCCTTGCCAGATCGGAAGGTTTCCCCCACATCAGAGTATCAAGTTCGAAACCCTAGAGTTCGTGGCTGATTCACATGGGACACTCGTTCCAATGGAACCCTCAATCTTCAAAGAAAGACCAGCAAGTCCGGACGCTTTGACGTCCGAGTCATCGAGTCCCATGGGGGAACGGAACGTAGATCTGCTTCGGCATGACTCTGGAACCGTCACACCACATGACAAATCCACTCGTGTCAGCGACATGCACCCTGTCATCGCTTCGTTCTTAAACGAATTGTTCGATCGGCTCGAAACAATGCGTATACCGGATGACCAGGTTCCGATCTTTGATTGGCTCAGGATTAGACCCAATGATAGGGAGATTCATGTCCCTCCTGTCACCCACCTTGTCGCTACTGTCGAGTGCCCGACCGCGGATCCGCCCCGACAACTGGAATTGAAAACAGTTTACACTCCGGTCTTTGATCAAAGATGAGCTAGGCGCCGGGGATTACCTCAAAACCGGACCGTCGTTGGTCCTAGAGCTATGCCACAATTCAGAGTTTGTATTCCCGAATACTCAACGTGACGTAGAATCCAGTTTTGCCCACACACCGCCCAGGATGATAATCCCAGTTTTTCACCGAAGCCCGTATCTCCGGACTTCCAAGACATAAAGCAACTGCGAGGAGAGTTAGTACACCACTTTTGGGCGAGACTGCTGCTCGCTAGGAGCAGAGTAAAAGGTCTCAGCAACCAAGATTTAACGACATTTTTCACTCGCAAATGCCATGAAGTGGGTATTCTTAATGCCCTAGCCCGCCGATGCATCAGCGATTTCTCAGAGCAATCCTAACTGGTACATAAATACTGTGCCATGGAGAGTGTCTGGCAATCCAAGCGGCTTTTCTCGAAACCAAAATTCCCCGAACACCCTAGAGGAGCTCAGAAAAAGAGGATACCTACTAATCGGTCAGCCAGGCATGAACTTGTCGGGAAAAGAAACAAGTCCCTTTTTGGTGCTTGCACTATCCTCGATGGGCTTTTGGATAAACCCTGTCCCATACATTCCGTATTACTAAACGCGAACGCAACACACAACCTTCGAGCTTACTGGGTCATCAAGCATGTCGCAAAAAGCAGCGAAGCTATCATCAACACACCTCTGTCGAGTAGACGTTCTCCTTTGCCGCCCGAATTTCATGTCGAAGTCCTGACTATCTACGAAATCTTCCCCTCGAGGAACAGATGCCAAACAGCTCTTAAAGAGCACGAGCAAGTCTATCACGTGGCAAGTACTAGCCCATGGGCAGGTGTACCGATTACTTTCGAGGACATTACCTACTGCCCATTGTTTCCAGACATTCACCGGTCGCCCTAGTCTTGAATCCCTTCATCGATGGATACATGCTACATACAGTGCTAATGGACGGCGGCAGTGGTCTTAACCTCATTTCCGTAGCCATGTTGGAAACAATCTATTTTGATTGATCTCGCATCGAGCGTGTCAACACAACATTCTAGGGAATCACCCCAGGAAAGGAGGCACGATGTTCCGGATGTATCATCCTGGACGTGGTGTTCGTTACAACCAAAAACTATCGATCTTAAGAACTTCTCTTCCACACCATCCCTTTACCAAGTGGCTATCATGCCCTACTGGGATGCGACACCTTCACAAAGTTCCAGGCTATACCCCATTACGGGTACATGAAACTAAAAATGCTAGGACCAAACGGAGTGATCATGATCACCAGCGATTTGAATATAGCCCTTCGGGCCAAAAACAAAACGGTAGCGCTTGCCCTCGAGACACTAGCAGAAACTTTTGCCGCCGAAGAGTTGACCGCTTTACGGTTAACAGTCAATAGAGACGATGTGATCCTCAGCAAAAGACCCAAGTCTACATCCTTCAAACCCGTAGAGGAAATCATCAAATTTCAGGTGCATCTAACGGACCCCAATAAGACAACATCCATTGAAGCCCAGCTCGATCCTCTTATGGATGAAGCTTTGCGCATTTCCTCTGTGAGAACTGGGACATTTTTGCCTGGCATCCTTCTGATATGCCTGGAATTCCACGTCGGCTGGCCGAACACAGCCTAAACATTATTCCGGGCTTCAAACCTGTGAAACAGACTCTGCGTCATTTTTCTGAACCCAAGCGGCAGGCCATGGGTCAAAAATTAGGCAAACTGCTCGAGGCCAGATTTATTTGGGATATTAAACACCCCGAGTGGCTAGCAAACCTGGTGCTGGTACCTAAGAAAGGCAAATCCTGGCGGCTATGTGTCGATTTTAAAGACCTTAATAAAGCTTGCCCCAAGGACCCTTTCCCCTTACCGCGCATCGACAAGATCATCGATGCCACCGCCGGACACGATATATTGTCTTTCCTCGATGCTTACTCTAGATACCACCAAATTAAAATGAAGGAATCTGATCAAGCTGCTATGGTTTTCATCACCCCTTACGGGCATTTCTGCATCAATATGATGCCCTTCGGGATAAAAAACGCTAGGGCTACTTATCAGCACATGATCCAAACCTGCCTCTCTGTCAGCAAGACCGACAAGGCATATGTGGATGATATGGTAATCAAAACCAAACACGTCGACCAGTTGATTGGCGACCTATGGCAAACTTTTGCTACTTTACGCAAATATGACATCCGGCTCAATCCGGAAAAATATGTATTTGGAGTTCCCTCTGTTAAGCCGGTTGGATTCATCGTCTCCCATAGAGGAATAGAGGCAAATCCAGCAAAGATGCGTGCTCTATCAGAACTTGCAATCCCCACGGAACTGAAGCATGTCCAGAGGCTATCCTGGTGCATAGTGGCGTTAAGACGCTTTATTTCCCGCCTTAGAGAAAAGGCTCTGCCGCTCTACAAACTGCTGAAACGGACCAACAATTTCGAATGGACAGATGAAACAGCGGCTGCGTTGGAAGAATTCAAAGCAGTACTGGCAACCAACCCCATATTCACGGCACCAGGCACCGGTGAGCCCATGTTGTTATACATATTGGCCACCAACAAAGTTGCTAGTGTGGTGCTCATCGTTGAAGGAGATAAGGAGGGGCAGAAATTCCAGACCCAGAAGCCGGTATACTATGTGTCAGAGGTGCTAACGCAGTGCAAGTCCAGATATCCACACTATCAAAAAATTACATACACAATATTCATGATATCCACACTACTTCCACGAGTGCGCGATGATGGTAGCATCGGAAGTCCCCTTGAATGACATAATCAACAACAGGGACACCACTGGCCGCATTGCCAAGTGGGCCGTTGAGCTCCTCCCCTTTGAGATAACCTACAAGCCATGCCGTGCCATCAAATAAAAGGTTCTTGCGGACTTTTTTGGAAGAATGGACGGAGGCCGAACTCTCCAAGGAATATAATGCATACTCCCATTGGACAATGTACTTTGATGGCTCCAAAACCCTAGCCAAACTGGGGGCTGGAGTTATCCTCACATCCCCCACCGGCGACAACGTGAGATACCTGTTGCAAATCATGTATGGTAACTCCAACAATGCAGCCGAATAGGAGGCCCTTCTTCATGGTCTTCGGATGGCTGTATCAATTGGCATACGGTGGCTAGAGGTGCGGGGTGATTCCAACCTAGCCATCTCCCAAATCTACGGCGAATTCGACGCTAAAAATCCATAGATGGCCGCATATAGAAACGTCGTCCTCAAGATATCAGCTTGGTTTCAGGGGTTGGAATTCCACCATGTCACTCGCGACAACAACCAAGCCGTCGACATATTAGCTCGTCTAGGAGCTAAGCGCGATCCTGTTACAAAGAACACTTTTTTGGAACAACTGTTTAAGCCTTCCGTCGTGTGGCAAGACGATGAAAATAGTGCTGGATAGGATACATCGGACGTGGTTGTCCCCCCTGTCAACAAACCGGACGACCAAATAATAGGCGGCTCCGTAATGAATGAAACGCCTTCGGCTCATGAGGTGATGGAAGTAATTGCACCTTGGACCGAGCCCTTCCTCGCCTACCTTCTTCGAAAGGAACTCCCCGACGACCAGACAGAGGCACGTCTCATAGTTCGGTGCTCCAAAGCTTACAAGATTAACGAGGGTGAGTTATACAAGAAAAGCACAACTGGTTTACTACAGTGATGCATATCCGAGGAAGAAGGGCGGGGACTTCTTGCCGAAGTACATGTGGGCTGGGGCGGCCATCACACCGCGGCAAGAGCCCTAGTTAGCAAGGCCTTCCGAGAAGGTTTGGTCCACAGCTCAGACGGACACACAATCACTTGTCATGCACTACGTGGGGTGTCAACTCTTCGCAAACCAAAGTCACATGCCTCTAATAGCTCTTCGGACTATTCCGATCAGTTGGCCTTTTGCGGTCCGGGGGCTTGACATGGTCGGACCCCTTAAAGGGGGGACCAAGAAAAACAAATATCTGCTGGTCATGGTCGAAAAATTCACCAAATGGATAGAGGCAAAGCCTGTTAAATCAACCAAGTCCGGAGCAGTTATAGACTTCATATCCGACATAGTACACCATTACGGTATACCACATAGCACAATAACGGATAATGGATCTAATTTTACGGCCCAAGAGGTCAAGGACTGGTCCGCGAAAATGGGCATTAAGCTCGATTATGCATCAGTCTACCATCCGCAGACCAATGGACAAATCGAACGAGCCAATGGTCTCATTATGAGCAGCATTAAGCCACGATTGGTCTGATCACTTCACGAGTCCGACTATCATTGGGTTGAGGAGCTCGACTCCGTACTATGGGGCCAGCATACCACCCCAAAGAGATCAATGGGCTTCACACCGTTCTTCATGGTCTATGGGGCAGAGGCAGTCCTCCCCTGCGACATTATTCATGATGCACCTAGAAGGCGCACGTACGAGGAAAAGGAAGCCGAGTTGGATCGACAGGACGACCTAGACGCCTTGGAGGGAGAACTCAACCCCGAATGGGAGGGCCCCGTCATCATCGATGAAGTACTCGTGGGAGGAGCCTATTGTCTTTGGAACTCATCAGACAATCACCTTGAACCAAACCCATGGAACGCGGCTCGTCTTTGGCGTTTCTTTGGATAGACCGGTCCTGTCCGAATTCCCGCACATTTTACATTTTTCTATTTCTAGTATTTTCATTTCTTTTTCTTTCCTTCCCACTTTGCTTTTTGATAAAATCACCTTTTCTTCTTCCTATGTTCAAACCGATCCTGTACTAAGGTTATCGGGATACACCATAGAGTGTTACATCCGAACACAGCAGGTGGGGGCTTCTTCTTGTAGCCATTTTTTATTGCAATTATTTCCCCACACCTGTCGTGTTCACATGTTTCTTTTGTCATATTTTGGCCATCATATGCATCAATTCAAACTAAGATTTTGCCAAGCTGGGTTGCCTAGCTCCTATGGTTACTCTCTACGTTCCCGCTTGTTCGGCTAGAGAGTAAAGGGAGCACCTCTGCGATTGTTATGACCGGGTCATAAGGACATGTACCTCAGATGGGTGAAGCCGAAAGCTAGCTATCTTAAGTAGACAATTGGTCGGCTCGGACAAAAATACCTTATACAACCTTGGTTTCTATTTTTATTATTTGGGACTTTTATTCCCAAAAAACACTTAGTCGCATACCGTGAGTATGCAGACCGCTATCTACGTTCTTCGTAGAACCCTGGCAAAAGGTATCGTTCGCGGTACTATTTTCATCGGAAGATGTTTCTTATGCTACGTAACATACCTTTCTGTGTGCCTTCTGTCTGTTGCATCACATGGACGGATTGCCTGGTTCCTCAAATACAAATTCGCCATTCAGCAAAGGAATAGTAAGAAGGAACACTCGTGAGCTCTTCGCTCGGGAGGGAGAAGCTGAAGGCCGGTTAAGACAAAGTTTACAACATGGATTGTCTTATACATGAATATGCAAATTACATATTCGGCTTCTGATCGAGATCATCGATTATTCTGGAGAGGGGGCAGTCTGCCTGCGAGAGCCTAGCGGCGGGCATCACATGGTCATATACCAGGCGGAGTGGCACTTCTTTTCCATCCGATCCCATAGGACCAACGCGCCATATGCTCAGGGTTAAATCCGGAGAAACGGGTCTTGATCATCGCACATGCCTCTCGTGCTCCTTCGCGGCAGGCCGAAGTCTTCCACAGCTCGAACCTACACCGAGCCCCCTAAATCAATCCACAAGTGCGGCCAGCCCTTCTGGTGGCTGTTCGGTGGGCCGTAATGCCTTCACCATCCCCTTCATCACCTTTTGCATGCGCTTGTGGAGAGTGATCAGCTCCTTCAGCAGGTCCCATTGGAACGATTCGATCTCCTCTTCAGGATGTCTGGTTAGGAGACCTGTCCAGAAGACAACAAGTGTGATTACTATCATTTTATGAAATCGGACATACTTACTCATAGCGGAATTGTATTTACCGAATACACCCCTCCGAAGATTCTGATTTTCTTCTTGAGCTTGGGCCAATTGAGTCTTCAAACTCTTTATTTCATCGGCCTGTTTTTGTAAAACAAGACAACCGGCTTGCTGCTGGGATTCCGCATACGTTTGTGAATCCCGGGCTTCTTCCAGCTGCCTTTCCATATGTCCTATTGATTCGGCTGCTACACATAATCCATATGTCGGGCATGGAATCCATATATTCTATTGACTAGCAATAAATGCACACTTACCATGGGCCTCGCGCATAAAGCTTTTCACTTGTGCTAGTTCGGTCTTCATTGACTGGACCTCCGCGCGACTCTCCTCAAGGGCCTTGGCCAGTTGTTCGGATTGTTGCTTTGTGGCCTGCATCTGTAGTTAAGCAGTTGTGAGATCCTTAATTTGTTTTTTCAAATCAAATTAAGACTCAGGGGCTACAAGGCTTATACAAGCATACAGACTCTACAAAATCCGACCACTTACTTGAATATTTGTTGTTATCAGCTTCATAGCTTCTCCAAATACAGTTCGAGCGGCCCCGAGGTGTGCATCCGCTGAGCATAGGGCGCCAAACTCCCGGTCGGAGAAAAATGGGTGCCGGATGGCCTCCCATCGGTGCTGATGATGCAGGGAAGTCTCCACTTCCGATTTGGTGACTGATACACCGTCGCCAAATTCGACGGGCATTGGACCGGCCATGGGGGCTTCCATAGAGGAAGCCGCATGGACGGTGGCCTGGGTGCTTCGGGCATCTCCTGACATCCGGGCAGCCCCCTCGATAGGTGGAGATTGGGTGTTTTGCCTAGGTAAATAACAGACGGCTATAAGATTGTGTCGAGCATAACGATAAAACGGATATCTGAACAATGTACCTATGGGATGTGTGGACGGGTGGATTCGTCCGTGTGTCTGGCTCCTTTGCAGGGCCTGACCGGCCTCTGACTCGTCTGTGGCTTCGGCTGCTGGCACAAAACATGTTGATCGACAACGCTTGGGGGCTGGGACCGGCGCGTCCGAGGCACTCTTGGTAGCAGGCCTCTTTTGGGAGGAGTTTTTCTTCTTGTCCGTGGACGGAATGGAGAATGACTCGGGGTAATCAACTATGATTGCCAACGGGGTCTGGACGATGTTGTCCTGATAGTAGACTCCATTTTCAAAGTCAAGATGGAGATCTGGGTCCTTGTTGAAGCCCGGATCGTTGTCACGTGAATGATTCTCAGGCTGAGGAGCCGGACAGCTGACTGTCTCGACGAAGCTCCTCCATTCTTATTCACGCCGAGGCCTCGGTCAAATAGAGTGAGGAATGAAGCCCTGAACTATTTCATGATTGAAAATAAGGAAGGTTTACCTGTTTGATGGGATTGTGGGCCGGATACCCCTCCTTGGTTGACCACCGAATGAAGTCTTCTTGCTCTCCTTTGTATAGGTCAGCAAGTGCGGCGGCCAGTGCTTTTGGATTTGTAGGACCTAACTCTTCGGAACGAGTGGCATCGCTTGTCCTGTTGTATCACCATAAGGGGTTCACCCTTTGTTGGAGGGGCTAAACGCATCGGGAGATAGCGGCGACCATGATGTCGATCATGGTTAGCCGGTGACGGGCAAGCATCCGCACTTGCGCGGCCAGGCGTTGCTCTTCGTCGCTCTCCTCCTGGGAGCTCTTGGGTCGCTGGTTGTACCTCTTCTTAGGGAGGATGTCGGAGTATTCGGGATGACCTGTCCGAGTTGACTCGAACAGGGGGTGTCGTCAATATAAAACCACTCCGAAGTCCATTCTTCGGATTTCTTTGGGGTGCCGGCTGGATACTCCGTTCCCGCTATGCAGCATACTTCGGTTCCGCTGACCTCTAAGATGGACTTGTCCTGAGTTTGGGGGACGAGGCAAAAATATTTCCTCCACAGATCGAAGTGAGCTTCGCACCCTAAGAACAACTCACAAAGGGCAACGAAGCCCGAGATGTGAGGATCGACCGCGGTGTAAGATGGTGGAGTTGAATTCCGTAGAACACTAGTAACCCCCTCAAAAATGGGTGGATTGGAAATCACAGGCCTCGGAGGAGGAACGGGACGAAGCAAACACGCTCCCTTCTATTTGGATTGGGGAAGCACTCGTCAAATACCTCATCACCATAAGCGACTAGGACAGTGCGGATTGTCGCCAGATCTGATAATGGAATGTATCCCTGGGTCTCCAGGTTGCGGAGCCTTAGAAGGGTGACAGAGCAGCTGGTCTAGTCGCCTAGGCCTTGGCCATAAGGATGGTATGAGGAACTGGGAGCATTAGCCATGTTTTGTGCAGAGCTTCCGCTAGGAGTTTCTGACGATAGGGAGGAAGAAGATGTGGTTTGAATCACGATTTTGTTTCGTTAAATGGGTTGGTACCTCCATTACGGAGTGGTAGGATTGTAAAAAACACTAATCAAAACCATATAAGAGCAAATAGTAATATCATTCAAAGTTAACACAAGTCTTCGAACACATTACAAGATCATTCAAATAATTTATCACCCGAACACTGCGATGCTATTAACCGAGCACTCTCCATCACTCCATCGAATTATTGCTTGGGGTGTCTATGCTCCTTCCCGGGTGGCGGCGGGTCGGTGGCTACCTTCATCAGATTTAGCCCCGGCCAGTGCACTTTGGCTTTGGCAAGGACCATCCGGACTCCTTCGATGAAGGAGGAGTGCTTGATGGTGTCGAGGCGGTGCATTGCTGTTGGGTTCTACCATAGGTGCATCGCATGCCAATTAAAATTTTCCTACGCGCAGAACATCGAAGAACATGCTACAGAGATGGATCATAGATTGTTACCACTAGACGCGCAGTGCCATGCAGCGGAAGTAGAGTTGTGGCAGCGCGTTCGCATGGTCTGTCTCCTCCTTGTCCGATTTCCCTCGAACAGCCGGTCCGATATCCCTCAAACTGTCGATCGTCGGATCCCACGTACAGGTTCGCCGGAGCGGCGCAGGTGCACCGCCTCTAATGGTATCCGCGCGTGCAGGAGGAACACCCGTGCAGCGGACTGCTAGGTCCGATCACACGGTCAGCGGCAACGAGTGGAGGTGGCTAGTTGCAACACATGCAAAGCCCTAATGACAACGCTGAAGCGATCAACCGGATGGATGTGCCGCACCTCCACTATATATAGGCATCCGGCACGGGCTCAACTCTTGGGCCTCGCACGGATCGTAAAGCCCACGAGTTCCTTCCCTTAAGCGCGCGACCCTTTCGGTTCTTGTTCATTTGGTCGCGAGTCAGATCACATCCGACTCGACCAGTCGGTAGTGGCCTCTAGCAAAATGTGCCGACTCCAAGTGTCCGATGAAGCTGGTTAGGCGAACCTTTACTTCACACTTCTGTTCCCTTTGCCACAAGATATATGTTGTCATGCACAAGGCGACATGGTCATCCTTGTTGCAGCATGACCTCTTTCTTTTCCGGTGAATCCGACCAAAACTTCTAATTATCTCATGATCCTCATCGCATGGCCATGCTTATCTAGGTCGGATCACCCGAGGGGACCCAGAGTATATCTCTCCTGGTAGGAGGGGCAAACCCCATCTTGCTCAACCATGTCTTGCAACATGTGTCTAGACAAGGCCGAAACCTACCTTTGTAACTACCCAGTCACGGAGTAGCGTTTGGTCGGCCCAAAGAAAGTCTGTCACCATCCCGAGTACATACGCCAGCTCAGGTCTTAGGACTTATAACGTATGTTGTACTAGACACTCACAAATGACCTATCACTACGTCTCATAGTTGGGTCTGTCCAACTCAGACCTTATCTCGATTCACATCCGACTATGTCGAATCAGACCAGACCTTTTGAGTCCATATTATCTGGCTAGCATCCAATGCTACATGGTTAGTGAGACCGGACCATCCACCATGTCATATGCTAGTCTAACTGGTTGCGCGTCCACACAACCCTTTCAACTAGGGACCATTTAGGACAGTCATCATACAATGCATAGTCTCACAAACAAGTCACATACTTGTTAATACATATCAATGATAATGTCCAAGGACTATCTTTATTCATAAACACATAGGAAATATCATCATACATGATTGCCTCTAGGGCATATCTCCAACAGTCTCCCACTTGCACTAGAGTCAATCAAATAGACATCGAATGCCCATAGCTCTAACGTGACCCTCATGCTTGGGTTGTGGAAGTGGCTTAGTCAACGGATCTGCAAGATTTGCATCCGTATGAATCTTGCACAAATTGGTATCACCTTTCTCTATGAGCTTTCGTATCAAATGATACTTTCGGTCTATGTGCCTGGTCTGGTGTTGTCTCGGCTCCTTGGCCTGTGTGATGGCAGCTGAATTATCGCAATAAAGGTCCAACGATTTTGACCAGCTCGGGAACACACCAACATCTTCCAGGAACTTCCGAATCCAAACACTTTCCTTTGCGGCTTCGCAAGCCGCATTGTATTTGGCCTCTGTTGTGGAGTTGGCCACTATATCTTGCGTGGAACTCGTCCAACTCACTACTCCTCCATTCATGACATACACGAATCCAGTTTGCGATTGACAATCATCCGTATCGGTTCAGAAACTAGCATTAGCATAACCCTTTACGCAGAGCTCCTCCTCACCTCCATAAACTAGGAACATCTCTTTAGTCCTTTTCGGGTACTTCAAGATAGTTTTCACCGCTGTCTAGTGACTCTCACCTGGGTCGGCCTGGTATCTACTTGTTAAGCTTATTGCATAGGCAACAACAGGCCGTGTATATAGCATGGCATACATGATGGATCCACTTGCCGAGGCATATGGAATCCTACTCATCCGGTTTTGCTCATCAAAAGTCATAGGACTCTGAGACTTGCTTAGCCTTATACCATGTGAGATGGGCAAGAACCCTTTCTTGGCCTCACTCATGTTGAACCTCTTCAACACTTTGTCTATGTACGTGCTCTGGCTTAAGCCGAGCAGCCTCCTCGATCTATCACTATAGATCTTGATGTCTAAAATGTACACTGCCTCTCCAAGGTCTTTCATTGAAAACTTCATTTCTGATCAGCAGTATGTCATCCACATACAAGATCAAAAATACTACCGAGCTCCCACTAGACTTCTTGTATAAACAATAGTCCTCTTCGTTCTTGATGAAACCAAGGTCAACGATGACATCATCGAAACGAATGTTCCAACTCCGAGCTGCTTGCCTCAATCCATAAATGGATCTCTTGAGCTTGCATATTTTACTAGCGTTAGTTGGATCAACAAAACCTTCGGTCTGTATCATGTATACATCCTCTTTTAAATTTCCATTAAGGAAAGTTGTTTTGACATCCATGTGCCATATCTCATAATCGAAATATGCAGCTATAGCTAGTATGATCCTCACTGACTTTAGCATCGCTACCGGCGGGTAGGTCTCATCGTAGTCAATTCCTTGAACTTGTCTTTAACCTTTAGCGACAAGCCGAGCTTTGTGGATCTGAACATTTCCATCCACATCGGTTTTCTTCTTAAAGACCCATTTGCAACCAATGGCAACTACTCCAGGTGCCGCATCAACCAAGTCCCAGACTTGATTCTCATCCATGGACTTTAACTCAGATCTCATGGCCTCTAGCCATGCCTCAGAATCTGGGCTCACCATCGCTTCTGCATACGTGGCCGGCTCGTCGCTTTCTACCAATAGAACATCGCGCACTCTGCGCAATCTTTTCAACCACCGTGGCTCCGGTGCCGATTCCACTATAGGTTCTCTGACCGACTCCGGTGTGATCTCATCACCAACTGAGTTGTCCCCGAGTGGCTCTCGAATTTCTTTGAGTCGCACTCTTCTCCCACTGGTCTCCCGACTAAGAAACTCTTTCTCTAGGAAAACCCTGTTTCGAGCAACAAACACTCTGTTCTCTTCTCAGTTGTAGAAGTTATATCCCAAGGTTTCCCTCGGATATCCAACGAATATACATTTATCCGACTTGGTTGTAAGCTTGTCCGACATGAGTCACTTGACAAATGCTTCACAACCCCAAATCTTTAGAAAAGACAAACTAGGACTCTTCCTAGTCCACATCTCATGTGGTGTCTTTGTCTATGGATTTAGATGGCACCCTATTAAGTGTGAAAGCTGCAGTTTCTAGACCGTATCCCCAGAATGACAAGGGTAAATCCGATTTGCTCATCATCGACCGGAACATGTCCAACAAGGTTCAATTTCTCCGTTCTAACACACCGTTTCTCTGCAGTGTACTAGGAAGTGTGAGCTGAGGTACTATACCTCGGCTTTTCAGATGATTATCAAACTCCTGGCTCATGTATTCACCTCCATGATCTGACCGTAGAAGTTTTATCGTCTCGCCGAGCTAATTTTCAACCTCGTTCTGAAACTCTTTGAACTTTTCAAAAGTTTCTGACTTGTGCCTCATAAAATAGATATATCCATATCTACTCAAGTCGTCGGTAAAAGTCACGAAGTACTGATAGCCACCTGTGGTTGTTGTGCTCATTGGACCACACACATCACTGTGTATAAGCTCCAACAGCTCGGACGCCCTGTCGCAACTCTTTGCAAAAGGTGACTTAGTCATCTTGGCTAGCAAGCATGATTCGCATGTTTCGAACGACCCGAAGTCGGACGATGTTAGGAGTCCATCATCATGGAGCTTCTTCATGCGTTTCAGACTAATGTGTCCAAGCCGGCAATGCTAGAAGTATGTCGGATTTATCTCATTAGGCTTATGCCTCTTCACATTCACGTTATAGACTGGTTCCGTTTCTATATTTAAAATAAATAGCCCATCTAATATGGGTGCATAGCCATGGAACATTCCATTCAAATAAAATGAACAACCATTGTCCTTTATATTGAATTCATAACCTCGACTCATCAAGCATGAGGCAGAAATAATGTTCTGACTAAGTGCGGGAATGTAATAACAATTATTCAATTCCAAAATAAATCCAGAAGGAAGCTTGAGCTACAACGTGCCGACCTCCAACGCGGCAACTCTTGCTTTGCTTCCGACCCTGACGTTAATCTCCCCTTGTGCCACATGCCTAGTTCTTACCAGCCCCTGCATCAAGTTGCAAATATGAACAACCGATCCGATATCAAATACCCACGAGCTACTATGTATGTGTTAGTGCATCTAGTGCCCCTTAGTGATTATGGTGTATTGAAGACTTATAGGTTAAGGAACTAATGTGTTTGTGAATGTACACAGGCTCTATAAGTCGATGAGGAGTTTGATATATTCGGAGATTACCGACCCCTAAAAATGTATGTCTTCAACTGAAGACTTTGGTGAAGACTTTGCTGAAGACTTTGGTATTCCCTAAAGACTTTGAAAATGAAGAAGTTGGTGTGACATTGAAGATATGAACGAGGACTATGAAGCGTGAAGACTTTTGTTTTCGTAGTTTCATTTCCTCTCTTTGAGTCGTAGGAAACACCGTACTGTTAAAGGGGGCCAAGGTAATACTAAGGAAAATTTCCAACTGATGCTCAACTCAAAATCCTCAACCTAACCAATCCTTCAATTAAAGCCTTTGGAAATCTCATACGGTTCAGTAAAGTTCTTCAGTGACAGAGACGAAGTTCTTCTGGTCTCTAAGGAAATTGATCTGACTGAGGAGTTAGGATTTTGCCAGTGTGAACTGCCTACAAGTGAGGGACATGATATGTCTGAGGACTTCCATAGTTCAAAATTCTGACCATTGCTGTGCTTAGCGCGAGTTGTCCCCAATCATTCTTATCCACATAATGGTCATATCATTGGGGGCATTTATGTCTTATCATGTCAGGTTGCACCCTGGCTATAAATAGCCACCCCCCACAACCACTAGTTGGTTGGCTACTCCGAGAGAGAACTGACACTTGTCATTTGAGAGCAACCCATCCTCCGAGGACTTTGAGAGAAAATCATCGGTGAGGAAAAACCGAAATCCAAACCACCAAACCCGAAGTGATTGAGCATCATTGAAGAAATTCTTGTGTGGAACCGATGCTTGTTACCTTTGAGGACTGTGCATCCTCGAGACGGTTAGGCATCTTGGTCTAGTGCATCCTGCAGTCAATTGGGGATCACGAAGTGACCTTGGTCTAGAGCATCCAACAGTCAATTGTGGATCATCGGGTGACCAGCTTGTGAGGGTTTTGGAAGTCTACCCTGAAGACTTACCACGAGTGTTGGGCGAGGAATGTGTGACCTTAGCTCAAGGAGAATACGGTAAGGACTGTGTGTCCTCTGGTTTAAATACCAAGTCGCTCCAAACCAGACGTACGACTGTCACAACAGTTGGAACTGGGTCATCAAACCATTGTCTTCATCGAGCTACCTGGTTCTATTTCCTCAACCCCTCTATTCCTCGTATACTTGTTGATGAAATTGATTTTTACTGTTTGAAGAATTTGACTAAAGGCTTTCACAATTTCCACACCTAAAATTCATCAAGTTACCTTGCTCCTCACCTGCTTATCGTATATCATGCTACTTGTAATCTGTGCATGTTTCATTTCGTCATGATGACTATGTTGTTGATATGTTCCTCATGCACTTGGGTACTTATTCCGCTGCTAGTTATTCATCACATTTCAAATTCCTCAAGTTGAAATTCCTCAAGTGATGAATTTGTAAAAATCGCCTATTCACCCCCCCTCTAGTCGATATAACACACTTTCAGTATGTCATCAAGGTAAATGTCTATAACATATGTAACAAGTGTACCTTTGCCTAAAGAAGCATCTCCGGCCTTCTTGCCATGCTCAGCAAGCCACTTGCTATAGTTCCTCTTCCAGTCACCAGCTTCCTTGCAGTGAAAGCAAATGGTCTTTGAGTTTAGTCCGGAGTTTGGCTCAGTGGCCGAGACAGCCTTCTTTGTGCCCTTTGCGTTACCCTTTTTCTTGGACCAACTGTTCTTGAACTTAGCCGAGTTTTGCACCATCAACACTTGATGTGTGCCTTTCTTAATATCTTGCTCTGCCACCTTGACCATCCCATGCAATTCAAAGAGCTTCTTATCCATGCCGTGCATATGATAGTTCGAGATGAATGTCCCATATCTAGGTGGAAGAGAACCCAAAATTGCATCCGTGGACAGCTCGTCCCCAAGTGGGAAGCCTAACCGATCCAAAGCTTGCACATACCCGGTCATCTTGATCACATGTGGGCTCAGTGGATCACCCTCCTTCAGCTTACAATCCGTTAAGGACTGCCAGACGTTGAACCTTTCGGTCCTAGCCTGCACCTGAAACATGCTCTTCAAACTCTCGATCATATCGAAAGCCTGAATGTTTTCGAAATGCTGTTGCAAATCGGGCTCCATACAAGCCAGCATGAGGCAGCTGATCTCGTTTGACTCATCAGCGAGTTTCTGGTGGACATTCTTGGTTGCCGCATTAGCATTCTCGGCAGGTTCCTTTGGAAGTGGATCCCCTAGAACATGTTCCTTTTTATCGTGCTTGAGAACAATTCTCAGATTTCTATACCAGGTGGTAAAGTTTGTTCCATTCAGTTTATCCTTTTCCAGAATTGATTTCAATGCAAAGTTGGGTTGAGCAGGTGGCGCCATTGATCTACAACAGAAAATACGCAATCACCAACAAATGTGTTTATGTAGAGTAATTCAAGCCTTAAATAGAACTACTCTCACTGAAGTCAGCATCCCTCCGCAAACACTCAGTGATCCAGGACCCGTCTAGCGCGAGCGACTAGTGAGCTTTAGCATCACTGCTAGCCAATTTGCCTATTTGGTAAACAACTCCTTGCTAATCATATCTCTATACGACTCCTGTCGGTTGGGTAGGTATCTCATACCACGACTCCCAACCTTCTCTGCCACAAGGCCCAAAACCGTTTTGATAGCCTTGTCAACTTAACCCGATGCATTGCATGTCCGTGTCCCACCTGAACCCTCCAGTTCAAGGACACCTAGCAGCACCACAATTTTATGAGCCCACCACTAGACGTACTTGACGTGCGAAGGTGCAACATCTGGAATGGCAATCTGCTTGATATTAATGAGGGATCTTTCTACCCTACTAACATGCATAGAAACAAGATGCAATATCAATCACATATAAACATAAATATGTGAAATAGTATGGCTCCTTCATGGACATCCTTCCAGGTCGGCTCCAACTCCGATGACCAAGGCGGAACTCCATATTGTCCGTCTCGCCAGGACGCCAAAGCCTCGAACTTGATCTCTGTCCTCCAACTACTACAACTAGCAATGAATTTACAGAGAATCACAAGTCGACACGCAGGTCGTTATACAATATAATGACAACATTTTGGCTCCTGCCGGCTGACAATCATGACACGCAGGTCATGTTAAGTTACACACACGCATCACATAAATATGAGCCATACTATTCACATCAAACCTGCAGAACAAACTCATGCATAGAATCGCATTCTACCGGTTTTGTGTGATCGTGCACGAAATACAAGGCGCTACGCGGTCCCGACCGGTAGGGGTAGGTTGTGTCACGACCTCATCGATTCTGATTGATAGAAAACATTGCCTCAATCTATCCCGATGTGCTGTTGATCTCATCAATCGTGCACATAGCCAATGTCATGAACAACGACAGATCTCATCTACGGCCTCCACATATCAAATATGCATCCGATCTGAATCCAAATCCTATAACAGAGACTTTGATATCACTGTTGGGTTCTACCATAGGTGCATCGCATGCCAATTAAAATTTTCCCATGCGCTGAACATCCAAGAACATGCTACGGAGATGGATCATAGATTGTTACCACCAGACGCGCAGTGCCATGCAGCAGAGGTGGAGTTGTGGCAGCGCGTTCGCGTGGTCCATCTCCTCCTTGTCCGATCTCCCTCGAACAGCTGGTCCAATCTCCCTCAAGCTGGCGGTCATCGGATCCCACGTACAGGTCCAACAGAGCGGCACAGGTGCACCACCTCTAATGGTATCCGTGCATCCAGGAGGAATACCCGTGTAGCGGACTGCTATTTCCGATCACACGGTCATTGGCGGCGAGTGGAGGTGGCTAGTTGAAACACATGCAAAGCCCTAATGACAGTGCCGAAGCAATCAATCGGATGGGAATGCCACACCTCCACTATATATAGGCATCCGACGCGGGCTCAACTCTTGGTCCTCACAGAGTGAGTGCTATGAAGACTGCTAAGCTTATCTAGGATAGGCTGTCCAAAGTCAACGAAGGTGTTTCCACTCATTGATATCTCCAATGAGCTTCAATCACTGGGTGCCACTTATATCACTGACCATGAAGTGGTGAAGACACTTCTAAGATCTCTTGACTCCTCATTTGATACTCTGTCTTTGATGATTCAAGAACGTGGAGACTACAAGTCACTTGATCCTGTTGATATACTTGAGAGACTCAATACTCATGAATTCCAACAAGATGAGAACAGAGACCTCTACGGGACAAGCTATGGAAGATCTCGTGCTTTGAAGGCAAAAACAATTTCCTCATCCGAAGACGAAGATTCTGACAGCAGCCTTGGTGATCCTGAAGAACTAAGTCAAGAGCTAGCAATGCTTGTGAGGAAATTCCAGAAGTTCTCAAGGAGAGGTGGATTTGGAAAGTCATCAAAGAATGGTTTGAGGAAATCAGATTCCTCAGATGACTACAAGAAAAGAACCAGTCACCATTGCAAGAAACCTGGTCACTTCATCTCTGACTGTCCTCCCTGGGAAAAAGACTCAAAGAAGAGGAAGAAATACAAGGATGATAGTTCTGATGACTTGAAGAAAAAGAAAAAATCTTCAAAGTCCTCATCTTCAATGTCCTCAAAGCACAAGAAGAATGGTTCCAGAAAGGCTCGAGCGTTCATTGGCAAGGAAATGGATTCCGAGGAAGAATCTGAGGAATATGAAGAAGAGATAGAATTTGAGGTGAAATTAGAATCTGGTGTTGCAAGCCTTGCTCTCGCCACTGCTTTCGTTAGCGAGTCCATCTTCAACGATCAAGAAAATGACTACTCCAATGATTTTGACGTTAGCAATGATGATTATGCTCCCACCTATTGCTTCATGGCAAAAGGCTCAAAGGTACACAAACATCATTCATCATCTGAATCAAGTGAAGGTGAATCTGATGAATATGTGAAACCTAGCTATGCTAAACTTGTCAAACTTTCCACCAAGCAACAAAGTGCACTTGAAAAGCTTCAGAAAATTCTAGACAAAAGTGATGATCTATTGAACGATGAAGTGGATCAGAATCAAACTCTATCTAACGATCTCAAAAGTCTTCAAACAAAGTATGATAACCTTCAGAGTCATCATAATGACCTCTTAGCTGATCATGAGAAGCTTTCTTATGAATTTCTTCAAAGAAAGCAAGATCTTGAGAAACTAAGGGTGTCACATGAGGATCTCCAAAGGGAAAACGATTCCTTACTAGCTCAACAGATCATTATCGCTCAGGAAGAATTTGTTCCACCTTGTTTGAAATATATCGAACGTGAAACTGCTAGTTCTTCACCTGAATGTTCAAATGCTTCTATTACTGCAAATTCTTCAACTATTCCAGTGGTCTCAAATTCCTCATTTCAGGATACACAAGTATCACTGACGAAAATGCGGGGTTGAAGGAATTGTATATGACATGCATGTACAAAACTCTCAAAGGGCATCAAACCCTTTGCCATGTCCTCAAAAAGCAAACTCTGAACAGGAACCCTAGGAAAGAGGGTATTGCCTTTGTGAGGAAACTCAACGCTGATGGATCTTACTGGACACCTAAGCAGTACCCCAAAACCTCTTGGGTTGCAGCAAAAGGACCTCCTGTAGATCCATCCACTTTATCTGGCTTTACTTGTGAAACCTCATATTCATCTCATGAGTCACTTGACTCAAACTACAAGTTCTTCAAAAATCAGAATGGTAAAGTATTTGCTAGATTTGTTGGAACTAACTGCAGGAATGGTTCTCCTATGAAGAAAATCTAGGTTCCCAAGAGCTACCTACAAAATCTTCGAGTGAATGTCCTCACTACACCAGTCATGAAGAATAGGGTCCCCAGATCAAATTCCTCATATGGACCAAAGTCTTCACTTGACCAAATTCCTCAAATGGTCAAAAATATCATTCTCATGCTAATGCATGTGTTTCATAGGGAAAATCTGAGAGTTCTAAATATGTGCATCATTCTTCAAATCATATTGTTCTTAAGTCCTCTAAGAATTTCTCTTCTTATTCATATGAGTACTCTAACCCTCGCCCTGTGAAATGAAGCGCACTTGCTTCAATGCCACCCTTCTCATATGGTGGTTGCAAAATGATGAACTCTTTGCCACCCCTCCAGATGTGGGTGGCGAAGAATTGAACTAATTTCTTATGCAGGGTCAGGTCTCCAAATGAACTTGAACATCTGATGAATTAACTGGAGACCTAAGGAAATACTTGAAAGGACGCAAGCTAACCATATGGAAATGAATTCCTCATTTCTCAGATCCTCACACTACTTTCTTACTATCTTGTGTGATTAAATTCTGTCTGATGAAATTGATGTCATATTCTTCACTCTGAAGCATATGAGTTCGTAAGTTGTACTAATTCATCTACAAGATGAATCTCCAAAAGCTACGGAGTGGGTCCTCGACAGTGGATGCACAAACAACATGACTGGTGACAAGAATCTACTGGTGAATTTGCCACTTGCTCCATCTCATCTGAAGCATATCACCTACACAGACAAAGGAAAAAAGCAAGGTATTGGGTCTAGGTAAGGTTGCAATCTCAAAGGACCTAACCATGGATAAGGTGATGCTTGTCGAATCCCTGGGGTTCAACCTTATGTCTATCTCAATGCTTTGTGATCTTGATATGATTGTTGTATTTGGAAAATATCGTTGTGTTCTCATCATGGAATCTGACAATTCCAAAGTCTTTGAAGGCTTTAGGAATGGAGACTTGTATATTGTTGATTTCTCTAGAGGTCCTCAGCCTGCCACATGCCTACTTGCAAAGTCCTCAGAAGGCTGGTTGTGGCATCGACGACTTGGACATGCTGGTATGAGGAACTTGCACACGCTTGTGAAGAAAAAGCACTTCATAGGCATTGAAGGTGTCAAATTCCTCAAGGATCACCTTTGTGGTGCATGTGAGTCAGAAAAGATGACCAGATCCAAGCATCCCTCGAAGACAAACATGACCATGACTCGACCCTTTGAATTGCTTCACATGGATCTCTTTAGCCCCACTCATTACTCTACTCTAACAAATTCTTCAAGTTTGTATGGCTTTGTCATTGTTGATGATTACTCTCTTTACACTTGGGTGCATATTATTCTGTACAAGTCTGAAGTGCAGGATGTCTTCAGACGACTTGCTTCAAGGGCCTCCACAAATTTTGGCGTCAAGATAAAGCATATCAGGAGTGATAATGGGACTGAGTTCAAGAACACCAATCTTGATGAACTTGGTATTACTCATGAGTTATCTGCCCCTTATACTCTTCAGCGGAATGGCGTCGTGGAGCACAAGAACAGGACTCTTGTTGAGATGGCTCGCACCATGCTTGATGAATACAAGACTCCGCGTTGCTTCTGGACTGAGGCAATTGATACTACATGCCACATCATCAACATGGCATATCGTCACAAATTCTTCAAGAAGACTTCGTATGAACTTATGGCTGGCAAGAAACCCAATGTAAGTTATCTCAAAGTCTTCGGTGCAAAATGCTGGATTAGAGATCCTCACTAAAGTTCTAAATTTGCACCGGAAGTTCATGAAGGTTTTATGCTTGGTTATTGAAAGGACTCGCACACCTACAGAGTCTTCAACACATACCACCACAAGCTTGTTAAAACTGTAGATGTGCGGTTTGATGAAACTGATGGCTCGCAAAGAGAGCACCTACCTTCTATGTTAGATGAGTAGTCTCCTGAGGAATCCATTAAGCTGAAGGCTACTGAGGACGTCATATCTACTGAGGAAGTTATTCCATCGAATGAAGACATTCACGCTAATACACCCGAAGAAAATAGTGCTGATGAAAATACTCAGCGACGTCAACCTGCTCACCCAAGAGTTGCAAATGTAGTGCAGATTGACAAAATCATCGATGACATCAATGCACCAGGTCCCCTCACTCGCTCAAAAGCATCACATTTGACTAAATTTTGTGGGCACTTTGCCTTTGTCTCTATCATAGAGCCCACCAAAGTTGATGAACCATTCAAGGAGCCCGAGTGGATTCAAGCTATGCAAGAGGAATTGCATCAATTCAAGCTCAAAAACATGTGGGAACTTGTCAAGCGGCCAGATCCTCGCAAGCATAACATCATAGGTACCAAGTGGATCTACTGCAACAAGCAAGATGAAAATGGCCTTGTGGTGAGGAATAAGGCTCGTCTTGTAGCTAAAGGCCATACACAGGTTGAAGGAATCGACTTTGTTGAAACTTTTGCACCTATTGCTAGACTTGAAGCTATTCGCATATTGCTTGCTTATGCTAACCATCATGATATCATCTTATATGAAATGGATGTGAAAAGTGCATTCCTCAATGGTAAGCTTGAGGAAGAAGTATATGTTGCTCAACCCCCAGGTTTTGAAGACCCTAAGCATCCTGACAAAGTCTTCAGACTCAACAAGGCCCTCTATGGCCTCATGCAGGCCCCTCGGGCGTGGTACGACACTCTGAAGGAATTCCTCATAAAGAAAGGCTTCAAACCCAGTTCACTCGACCCAACTCTTTTCACAAAATCCTTTGACAATGAGCTGTTCATATGCCAAATATACGTAGACGATATTATCTTTGGGTGTACTGACAAACATTACAGTGATGAATTTGCCCATATGATGAATGAAGAATATCAAATGTCTATGATGGGGGAGTTGAAATTCTTCTTAGGTCTTCAAATTCGTCAGCAAGACAATGGCATCTTCATATCTCAAGAGAAATACCTCAAGGATGTTTTGAGGAAATTCGACATGCAAGATTGCAAAGGCGTCAAAACTCCAATGCCTTCAAAAGGCCACCTTTGCACTAACAAAAATGGTAAAGATTTCGATCAGAAGGTATATCGCTCCATGATTGGCTCATTATTGTATCTATGTGCATCTAGGCCTGATATTATGCTGAGTGTTTGTATGTGTGTCCGATTCCAAGCGTCACTGAAGGAATCACACCATAAGGATGTGAAACATATTCTTCGATACTTAGCTCACACACCAAAGCTTGGATTATGGTATCCCAAGGGCTCAAAACTTCACCTCGTCGGATACTCTGATGCCAACTATGCTGGAGATCGTGTGGATCACAAGTCAACCTCAGGCACATGTCATTTCCTCTGACAATCCTTAGTCTGTTGATTCTCGAAGAAGCAGAACTGTGTGTCACTATCTACTCCTGAAGCTAAGTACATTGTTTGCTGGTTCATGTTGTGCTCAGTTGTTGTGGCTGAAACAAACCCTCAAGGACTACGACATCAAGTTGAAGAATGTGCCTCTCTACTGCAACAACGAGAGTGCCATCAAGATTGCTTACAACCCAGTTCAGCATTCCAAGACCAAGCACATCCAGATTCGTCATCACTTTCTTCGAGATCATGTACTCAAGGGCGACATCGCCATCGACCACATCCCTACTTGAGAACAACTAGCCGATATCTTCACAAAGCCCCTGGATGAAAAGAGATTTTGCAAGTTGCGGTGTGAGCTAAATATCTTAGAATCTTCAAATGTTCTTTGAAAAAGGATAGACATCCTAACACTTATGCCAAATTAATGACTTAGATGTGCAACACAGGAAGTAACGTTTTTGTTCAATCAATGAAGAATAACCCTCTAAGTGTGAAGAAATTCATGAAACATTTGATTCTCAGAACCCTACGACTATTGTACACGGTGTCTGAAATCAGCATTCTTATACAATGGGTCACGCCACCAACCCAAGTTGAAATTCTTCAAAATTGAGTTTTTCGTCGTTTTGCAAATTCTTCAAATTTTCAAATTCGTCAAGTTTGCAAATTCCTTAATTTTTCAAATTCCTCAACTTTTCAAATTCTTCAAATTTGAGACTCATGTTCTTCATTGACTATACACATTTATATTTGTTTTTTCAATGTCCTCAACAGCATTCACTTATTGCTAATTCTTCAAGTTGATTTTCATCTAAGTGAATGTGATCGGACCCCTTCCCCCTCTATGCTAAACTCAACCCAGTCTGTTCACAAATTCTTCATATGCGTTCTACTTTGAAACTCGTTCAAAGTCTTCACTGTGTCCTTGACGGCTTAAAAATTTGTGAACGGAAACTTTGAAATTTTCACTATCAAAATTTTCGGTGTTTCCCGCTCAAACGGTTCCAACTCCCACGACTGGATAACCCACGATCCCCCACTATCCCCACTTCTAAGTATGTGGGTGACACATGTCGCATGGAGAGCAAGGGTCAGGGGCAATCCTCTCCAAAATCTTCGGACGGATTGGTTTTCACTTCCACTATATATACCCCTTCCCTTTCACTGTGCTCGGTTACTCACTTCCTCTCTCTCCAAAGATATGACCTAGCGCCACCGCTAAAATCATCGCCGCCGGTGTGGAAGAGCTTCATTGCCTCGACCTCGCCGTTGCTGTACTCGCATCGGCCACGGAATTCATCATCCCGCCGCCACTGTAGCTGTCTCCCTTTGCCAAGCTAGGGCGTGGGAGATCTGGACAGACAAACTTCCTCAATCTCATCTCATAGTTCGTCGTGTTCTTCATCAGGGTAAATAAAATCAATTTTTCCTGCCCATGTTTGATCTTCAATTTTTCCTAAATCTTCACAAAGGTGTTTATTCTTCAAGAATCTCATTCTAAAGCACCTTACATGTTCATTCACTTGATGACTTTCTCTAAGTTATGATTTTCTTCAAGATTCCTCAATTGTGTGAATCCTCAAATTTGCACAACTCTGGAACCTAAGACAAAGAAAACTTAGTGAAATTCCTCAAGACACCATGGTCAAATTCCTCACATATAACTTTGTTGAAAACTTTTTGAGAACGCATATGACCTCTTCAAATTCCTCGCACCTATACTCTGTTCACATGTACAACCATGTCCGCTGATGAATCAGTAGGTTCTCATCAACTTAACTCATTTGCAACATTTCTAGAGGAAAAACTATGCACCTCTTCAGAATCCTCAAGAGTTCAAAATCCTTAGGTGAAGAAAATGGCTGATGGGAAGAAGACATAGAAAGGTGGAAAGAAGGCTGAACAGAACACTGCTTTTGAAATCCCAGAACATCTGTATGCTGGTTACTGTACACTAGATGAATCCATTCATGGCAAATAAACAAAAGAACAGAGAAAGATCAGAATTCAGAGAATTGAACGGAGGTGGGTGAGGGAATGGAAGGAGTATCGCTATGTTACTCCCAAATATATGTAGAAGTTCGCACTCAAACCCGCTTGCAATAGGGCTCCTCCAGCTGATGATCAAGTGGCTGATCCCACAAGTGTTGTTTGCCGTGAAGACTTTCCCACTGAGTGGGCAAAGCGTCAACTCAAACTGTAGAGAACTGCCAAAGCTGCAGTGAAGAAATTCATGAAGACTCTGCTGCTGCTGCCTCTGCAAGTGCTCCAAAGAAATCAATGATGAAGAAATCTGCTGTGAAGACAAATTCTTCAACCTCAAAACCATCATAGCAGATTCCTCAAGCTCAAAGGCCTCAACTTTCAAAGGCCTCAGATGCTGGTACTATTGCTGCTCACTCCTTTGCTGCTGCTGCAAAGTCCTCAACTCCTGTGCACCTTGCGTCATGTTAGAGGACGGATGGATTCTCAAAATCTTCAAAGATCTCTGCAAGCTCATCTGCTAAAGCAAAGTCTTCAACAAGCCCAACTGTGTTGAAACTGAAGAAAACTACTGGACGAGGTCAAAGACCAAGTCCTCACACAAACAAAGTTATGGTAACAGTACCCTTAGGACCTGAGGATGATGATGAAGCTGATGATGAAGCTGATGATGAAGAACTTGAAGAAATCATCAGAGAGAGCCAGCAAAAGGCTACATTAGCCAAAGGCAGCTCTGTCCCACTTCTGCTAGATCCCAAGATGATCCTCAATTTCATTGACATATGGCATGAGGATCCAAGCACCCCACTTTCCTCACTAAACCTGCCTCTTGGTGTGGACCATGCCCTCACCCACTTCATTGCTAAGGAAAAATGGAAAAGAGAACAAGCCTAGAGAGCTAAGAGGAATAGGGCTTAGAAAGAAAAGTTCCTGAGGAATAACGTGATGAATTTGACCCCAAATCAAGTCATCACAGTTTAGTCTAAAATTCGCTCCCTCTCTGAGGAACAAGAAAGGTATGATGCTGAATGGAAGGGCACCAAAGTGAGATTTGTCAGGGCTGCTCAAGCTGCTGTTTAGGACCACAACACAAGGGTTGTAGCTCGATCGCAACCAAAAATTCCTCAGGCTGAGGAAACTGCTCAGCCTGCTGATGAAAATGCTCCTGTAGCTAAAGAAGCTCAGCCTACTGATGAAAATGCTCCTGCACCTAAAGAAACTGCCAGCACTACTGAATAAGGTCAGACCATTGATGACCATGCCAGGACAACCTCCACTGTTGTGCCTGAAGAAACAGATAGGCTAGCTGAAGGTTTTGCTGCGTCTGAAGAAAATGAACCCACCAGGACGACTACATCAGTCATGCCTGAAGAACCTAAGGCTGCTGAGGAAAAGACACTAAAGAGAAAAGCATCAGCTTCAGATTCCTCAGGTGTGAAGAAGTTGAAGAATTTGAAAAGTTCTTCAACTCAAACCCATTGATGCTACTCCAATCTCCTCTACACCTGCCTATGAAATTATTCCATTTGTGGTTGACTATGTCATCCCAGATGAAGAAGATGAAGATCATTCTATTACTTCGACAGAGAAGATTGATGAAGAAATTGAAGTTGAAAAAAATACTTCAAATCCTTAGGTATCATTGCCCCAGCCTTAGTTCACTACTGAAGAGGCTGGATTTGAAGAAATTGATGAGGATGTAGACATTGGCAATACAACTCCTATCACCAATGATGAATATTGGGAGACAGCTCACCCAAATTCACCAATGACTACTCCTCTGTCACAAATTCGTCAGTACCCTACCCATACTGAAAAAATTCATGAAGGATCTATTGACTTGACCGCCCAAGTCACTGAAGAAATTCTAGCTGCAATAGCTGATGACCCTGCTGCTCCACCATCCACTGAGGAAACAGCTTCACAAATTCCTGAGTCTAGAGAAATTCCACCCATGCCAAAGGAAATCAAGGGTCGCTTCAAGACAAATCTTTAGCCAAAGCCCAGAATGCCATTCAAAGGCTCAACACGCCCCAAATTCCTCAAAAGAAATTTCTTCAATGAGCACATGTTCTTCACTGGTCCAAATCCCTATGACTCGGCAAGGGCCGGTCGAAGCAGATTCTGGACTGCCACTCAGATGAATTATTATGCATCAATACTATTTGACAAGAAGAAAGTCTTCGAGCACCATCAATTTCCTCATGCTGATATGGAAACACTTCCATCATTCAAGCCGGTGCTCCAAGTTCTTTATGATTAAGTAATTCTTCCCTTCTCCGTAGACATTTGTGATTGGAATGAAGAACTCATTCTTCAATTCTATGCCACCCTACACATCACAGGCGAAGCTTCTGACATCAACTCCTGGGTTTTGGACTGGATGACAGGATCAACTCATTTCACTGCTGAAGCTTCTGCATTACTTCTGTCTGTCCCAGTTCCAATTTCTTCAGATCAAGCTCGTCGTCTGTTTGACGAACTTGCTCTTCCTAACCAACTGATGCAAGTGCTGATGAAGCCATTAGCTCCTGGAAAGCCTCAACGGAAAACCTTCCTTGTAAAGGATTTGCTATATGTGCCTAGAACCGTCTATCGCATTCTCATGATACTCTATGTCCTCAGAAGGGCCACAACTCTAAAGAAGAGGAAGTGGAGGGCGTCATGAAGTATATGCTGTCCAACATCATTCATGGGATTCCCATCAACTTCCACAATTTCTTGATGAGGACATTGGCGAGTGCTGCTCTAGCCCAATTTGAACAGAAGTCTTATGCACCTTGGATCATGAAGTTCATCAGAGCAAAGTCTTCAGTTCCCTTCAAGGCGTACTTTCAGAATCACTTTGGCTTCCTGCCTCCGATCGAAGTCCACAAAAGCACAATTGCCTTAGTGGAAGGAAAAGGCAAGGCTGTCATTGATGAAGGCACTCCTCCATTGGATGGACAGTTTCGCAAAGCTGCATCCTTATCCACCAATGATGACACTGCAACGCAGGACTCAGAAGCAAAAGCCTCATCTCAAAAACCTCAAGAGTCTGCCCCTCATGTGATGACTGATCGTGAGCTTCTCATAAGTCTTCATCAGAAGGTCGATCGCCATCACAAGTGGGTGAAGCATTAGCTTGGTTACATTGTGCAAAACATGACTGTGACACAGAACTCCATGAAGAAGAATCACTACTATGCACATGAAACCCTCAAGCGCACTTGGGCTATATTGTCTCACCTCACGACTCCCGAAGAACTGAAGGAGTTGGACCTTGAAGAACATCTTGACTGGGCTCGTCAACCACAGAAGAAATTCAAGAAAGTTCAAGTTCCTCTCATGGTCACAAGTTCATATCCTTCATCATGTGAGAGACATGAAGATGAAGACATTGACGACACTGCGGCAGGCCCTACATCGACAAATGACCCTGACAATGCCGGCGCTCCTTCCTCACAAACACGATGAAATTCTTCAAGGGGCATTAGTCCTCACTTTTTCGTCCCTTTTGGTCTTCGATGACAAAGGGGGAGAAATGTTGAGTTAGTCTTCAAGCGGGTCTCTATATATGGGCTGTTTTTGTTTAAGTTAGAACTCTTGCTCTTCTGAAGCTTTTGTTGGTTTAGCTGTAAACTTAAGTTCGATGGTGGTCTGACTCTTTTGAACTGCTTTCCGCATGGTTATTTCCTCAAGTACCTTAATGCATGCGTGCTGAATTTCGTCAGACATCATTTTCATCATACATTTCAAATACTTCATATCATATGTTCAAATGCGTGTATGAATTACCAGATATAGGGGGAGCTCTCCATGTTTTTAACCTGCCATGTGCATTTGCAATCCAAAGCAAATTCCTCAAATATGCACATCTTCAGGGGGAGTTCTTATATATCTTGCAATCAAATTCCTCAAACTCAGTGTTAGTGCATCTAGTGCCCCTTAGTGATTTTGGTGTATTGAAGACTTATAGGTTAAGACACTAATGTGTTTGTGAGTGTACACAGGCTCTATAAGTCAATGAGGAGTTTGATATATATTCAGAGATTATCGACCCCAAAAAATGTATGTCTTCAAGTGAAGACTTTGCTGAAGACTTTCTGAAGACTTTGGTGAAGACTTTGTGAAGACTTTGAAAATGAAGAAGTTGGTGTGACCTTGAAGATATGAACGAGGAATATGAAGCGTGAAGACTTTTGTTTTCGTCGTTTCATTTCCTTTATGTGAGTCATAGGAAACATCGTACTGTTAAAGGGGGGCGAGGTAATACTAAGGAAAATTTCCAACTGATGCTCAACTCCAAAATCCTCAACCCATACAATCCTTCGAGTGAAGCCTTTGGAAATCTCTTACGGTTGAGACAAGTTCTTCAGTGACAGAGACGGAGTTCTTCTGGTCTCTAAGGAAATTGATCTGACTGAGGAGATAGGATTTCGCCAGTGCGAATTGCCTACAAGTGAGGAACATGATAAGCCGAGGACTTTCATAGTTCAAAATTCCGACCGTTGCTGTGCTTAGCGCCAGCTGTCCCCAATCATACTTATCCACATAACGGTCATATCGTTGGGGGCATTTATGTCTTATCATGTCAGGTTGCATCCTGGCTATAAATAGCCACCCCCCACAACCACTAGCTAGTTGGCTGCTCCGAGAGAGAACTGGCACTTGTCATTTGAGAGCAACCCATCCTGTGAGGACTTTGAGAGAAAATCATCAGTGAGAAAAAACCGACAACCAAACCACAAAACCCATAGTGATTGAGCATCACTGAAGAAATTCCTGTGTGGAACGGACACTTGTTACCTTTGAGGACTGTGCATCCTCCAGACGGTTAGGCGTCATGGTTTAGTGCTCCTGCAGTTAATTGGGGACCATGAAGTGACCTTGGTCCAGAGCATCCAGTAGTAAATTGTGGATCGCTGGGTGACCAGTTTGTGAGGGTTTTGGATGTCTACCCTGAAGACTTACCACGAGTGTTGGGCGAGGACTGCGTGACCTTAGCTCAAGGAGAATACGGTAAGGACTGTGTGTCCTCTGGTTTAAATACCAGGCCACTCCAAACCAGACGTTCGACTATCACAGCAGTTGGAACTGGGTCATCAAACCATTGTCTTCATCGAGCTACCTGGTTCTATTTCCTCAACCTTCTTATTCATCATAAACCTGTTGATGAAATTGATTATGACTGTTTGAAGAATTTGACTGAAGACTTTCGCAAATTCCTCACCTCAAATTCTTCAAGTTGCCTTGTTCATCACTGCTTATCCTTTATCACGCTACTCTCTATTTGTGCATGTTTCATTTCATCATGAATACTATACTGTTACTATGTTCCTCATGTACTTGAGTACTTATTCCGCTGCTAGTTATTCATCACATTTCAAATTCCTCAAAGTTGAAATTCCTCAAGTGATGAATTTGTAAAAAATGCCTATTCACCCCCCTCTAGTCGATATAATGCACTTTCAATTGGTATCAGAGCAGGTACTCCCTCGCTCTGTGTGATTTTGGTTTAACCACCTGGAGTTCTAGTTATGTCGACTGCAGGTATGATCAAGGTTTCTGTGGGATGTCCTACCTTCGATGGGACAGACTACCCCTACTAGAAGAACAAGATGCGTATGCACCTTGAAGCTATTGACAACGATCTCTAGTACATTGTGGAAAATGGTGTGCCCTCTGTCGCTCCCACTATTACAGCTGCTGATGTGAAGAGATTCAAGCAACTCGATTCACAAGCAAAGAATATCATCTGTGGTCATCTGAGCAAAGGTCAGTATGGCAGAGTGAGTGCTTTGGAATCTGCTAAGCTTATCTAGGATAGGCTGTCCAAAGTCAACGAAGGTGTTTCCACTCAACGTGACTCTCGTGTTGATGTTCTTCGCAATCTCTTCAACCGCTTCAAGAGACTTGACAATGAAAATGTTCAGCAAACATTTGATCGCCTCACTAATATATCCAATGAACTTCAAGCACTGGGTGCCACTGATATCACTGACCATGAAGTGGTGAAGAAACTGCTATAATCTCTCGATTCCTCATTTGATACTCTAGTTTTGATGATTCAAGAACGTGGAGATTATCAAGATCTTGATCCTGCTGATATTCTTGAGACTCAATACTCATGAATTCCAACAAGCTAAAAAGAGAGACCTCTACGGGCCAAGCTATGGAAGATCTCGTGCCCTGAAGGCAAAAACAATTTCCTCATCTGAAGAAGAAGATTCTGACAGCAGCCTTGGTGATCCTGAAGAACTAAGTCAGGAACTAGCAATGCTTGTGTGGAAATTCCAGAAGTTCTCGAGAAGAGGTGGATTTGTAAAGTCATCAAAAAGTGACTTGAGTAAATAAGATTCCTCAAAAGATTACAAGAAAAGAACATGTCATCGTTGCAAGAAGCCTGGTCACTTTAGCTCTGACTGTCCTCTCTGGGAAAAAGACTCAAAGAAGAAGAAGAAATACAAGGATGATAGTTCGGATGACTCGAAGAAAAATAAGAAATCTTCAAAGTCCTCATCTGCAAAGTCTTCATCTTCAAAGTCCTCAAAGCACAAGAAGAATGGTTCCAGAAAGGCTCGAGCATTCATCGGCAAGGAAATGGATTCTGAGGAAGAATCTGAGGAAGAATCAGAATCTAGTGTCGCTAGCCTTCCTCTCGCTACTGCTTTCTGTTGGAAATATGCCCTAGAGGAAATATATAAAGTGTTTATTATTATATTTCCTTGTTCATGATAATCTTTTATTATCCATGCTATAATTGCATTGATTGGAAACACATTGCATGTGTGGGTAAATAGACAACAGTGTGTCCCTAGTATGCCTCTAGTGAACTAGCTCGTTGATCAAAGATGGTCAGAGTTTCCTAGCCATTGACATGTGATGTCATTTGATAAGGGGATCACATCATTAGGAGAATGATGTGATGGACAAGACCCAAACTACATACGTAGCATATGATCGTGTCAGTTTATTGCTACTGTTTTCTGCATGTCAATGTATATGTTCCTATGACCATGAGATCATGCAACTCACGGATATCGGAGGAGTGCCTTGTGTGTATCAAACGTCGCAACGTAACTGGTTGACTATAAAGGTGCTCTACAGGTATCTCCGATGGTGTCTGTTGAGTTGGCATGGATCGAGACTGGGATTTGTTACTCCGTGTGACGGAGAGGTATCTCGGGGCCCACTCGGTAATGCAACATCACAATAAGCCTTGCAAGCAATGTGACTAATTTTTAGTTGCGGGATCTTGTATTATGGAACGAGTAAAGAGACTCGACGGTAACGAGGTTGAACTAGGTATGGAGATACCGACGATCGAATCTCGGGCAAGTAACATACCTAAGAACAAAGGGAACGTTATACGGGATTAACTGAATCCTTGACATAGAGGTTCGACCGATATAGATCTTCGTAGAATATGTAGGAACCAATGTGGACGTCCAGGTCCCGCCATTGGTTATTGACTGTAGAGGTGTCTCGGTCATGTCTACATAGTTCTCGAACCCGCAGGGTCTGCACACTTAAGGTTCGGTGACGTTTCTGTAGTGTAGAGTTATGTATGGTGGTGACCGAAGGTTGTTCAGAGTCCCGGATGAGATCCTGGACGTCACGAGGAGCTCCGGAATGGTCCGGAGGTAAAGATTCATATATAGGAAGTCCCAGTTTGGTTTCCGGAAAAGTTTTGGGCTCATCGGTAGTGTACCGGGAGTGCCGGTAGTGTACCGGGGGACCTCCGGGAGGGGTATTTCGACCCTAGAGGGACCATGGGCTGTGGGAGAGTATTAACCAGCCCTTAGTGGGCTGGAAAATCATCCTATAAAGGCCCATGGCGCAGGGGAAGAAGGCTAAAAGGAAAAAGGCAAAAATCAGCCAATAGGAGGCAATCCTACTCCAACTAGGATTGGAGGTGGAATAGGATTCGACCCTCCTTGGATGGACAACTCCCCTAGGGAGACTTGGTGCGCCAGCCCCTCTTCCCCTCCTCTACTCCTATATATATTGGTGGATAGCTAGGGTTTTGCACACAACTTACGGCCACGTGGTACCCGCTTCACCGGTGCTCCTCTAGATCGGATTTCTGTAGCGCTTAGGCGAAGCCCTGCCGGAATTGCTCCACCACCATCACCGGAGCGCCGTCACGCTGCTGGTGAACTCTCTCTCCTCTCCACCTCCTCTTTCTGGATCAAGACGGTGGAGATCGTCATCAAGCTGCACGTGTGCTGAACGCAGAGGTGCCGTCCGTTCGGTACTAGATCGGAAGGATCGTGATCAAGGCCACGAAACGTTCGTGATTGGATCGCGGGACGGATCGTGACGAGATCGCGGGACGGTTCGTGATTGGATCGCGGGACGGTTCGTGATTGGTTCGTGGGACGGTTCATGATTGGATCGCGGGACGCTCGGCGATTTGGATCGCGAAGAAGTTCGACTACACCAACCGCGTTTCTTAACGCTTCCCGCTTAGCGATCTACAAGGGTACGTAGATCCACTCTCCCTCTCGTAGATGCTCATCACCATGGATAGGTTTGCGTGTGCGTAGGAAAAGTTTTGTTTCCCATGTGACGTTCCCCAACACTTTCGTCGGCAAGTCCATCTTTAATGATGAAGAATTTGACTACTCCAATGACTCTGACGTCAGCAATGATGATCATGCTCCCACTTATTGCTTTATGGCAAAAGTCTCAAAGGTACACACACATCATTCCTCTTCTGAATCAAGTGAAGGTGAATTTGATGAATATGTGAAACCTAGATATGCTAAACTTGTTATAATTGCCACTAAGCAACAAAGTGCACTTGAAAAGCTTCAGAAAATGCTAGACAAAAGCGATGATCTGTTAAACCATGAAGTCGATCGGACTCAAACTCTGTCTGTCAATCTCAAAAGTCTTCAGACAAAGTATGATAACCTTCAAAGTCATCATAACGACCTCTTAGCCGATCATGAGAAGATTTCATATGAATTTCTTCAAAGAAAACAAGATCTTGAAAAGCTGACGGTGTCACATGAGGATCTCCAAAGGGAAAACGATTCCTTACTGGCTCAATAGATTAGTACCGCTCAGGAAGAATTTGTTCCACCTAGTTTGAAATGCATCGATCATGAAACTGCTAAATCTTCACCTGAATGTTCAAACGCTTCTACTGCTGCAAATTCTTCAACTATTCGAGTGGTTTTAAATTCCTAATCTAAGGATACCACAAGTATCACTGATGACAATGCAGGGTTGTAAGAATTGTATGTGACAGGCATGTACAAAAGTCTCAAAGAGCATCAAACCCGTTGTGATGCCCTCAAGAAGCAGATTCTGAACAAGAACCCTAGGAAAGAGGGTATTGCCTTTGTGAGGAAACTCAACGCTGATGGATCCTACTGGACACCTGAGCAGTACCCCAAAACCTCATGGGTTGCTGCAAAAGGATCTCCTATAGATCCATCCACTTTATCTGGCTTTACTTGTGAAACTTCATATTCCTCTGATGAGTCACTTGACTCCAATTATAGATTCTTCAAAAATCATAGAAGTGAAGTATTTGCTAGATATCTTGGAACTAACTGCAGGAACGGTTCTCCTATGAAGAAAATCTGAGTTCGCAAGAGCTACCTACAAAATCTTCAAGTGAATGTCGTCACGACACCACTCATGAAGAATCGGAACCCGAGATCAAATTCCTCATATGGACCAAAGTCCTCACTTGGACCAAATTCCTCAAATGGTCAAATCATCATTCTCGTGCTAATGCCTCTGTTTCGCAGGGAAAACCTAAGAGTTATGAATATGAGCATTATTCTTCAAACCATTATGTTCGTAAGTCCTCGAAGAATTTCTCTGCTTATTCGTTTGAATACTCTAACCCTCGCCCTGTGACACGAAGCGCACTTGCTTCAATGCCTCCCTTCTCAAATGGTGCTTGTAGAATGATGAATTCTTTGCCAGCCCTCCAGATGTGGGTGGTGAAGAATTCAAACTGACATCTTATGTAGGGTCAGGTCTCCAGATAATTTGAACATCTGATGAATTTGCTGGAGACCTAAGGAAATGCTTGAAAGGACGCAAGCTAACCATGATGAAATGAATTCTTCATTTCTCACGTCCTCACTCTACTTGCTTACTATCTTGTGTGATGAAATTTTGTCTGATGAAATTGATGTCATATTCTTCACTCTAAAGCATATGAGTTCGTAAGTTGTACTAATTCATCTGCAGGATGATACT
Organism: Hordeum marinum; assembly: GCA_022496015.1. Classification (NCBI taxonomy): domain Eukaryota; kingdom Viridiplantae; phylum Streptophyta; class Magnoliopsida; order Poales; family Poaceae; genus Hordeum; species Hordeum marinum. The sequence continues at coordinate 275,168,994 of CM039674.1, read as the reverse complement.
CTAAAAGCCACTGAGTGGGTTCTCGATAGTGGATGCACAAACCACATGACGGGTGACAAGAATCTACTGATGAATTTTCCACTCACTCCATCTCCTCTGAAGCATATCACCTACGCAGACAAATGAAAAAGCAAGGTATTGGGACTTGGTAAGGTTGCTATCTTAAAGGACCGAACCATGGACAAGGTGATGCTTGTTGAATCCCTCGGGTTCAACCTTATGTCTGTCTCAATGCTTTGTGATCTTGATATGGTTGTCGTATTTGGAAAATATCGTTGTGTTGTCATCATGGAATCTGCTAATTCCAAAGTCTTAGAAGGCTTTAGGAGAGGAGATTTGTATATTGTTGATTTCTCTACAGGTCCTCAACCTGCCACTTACTTACTTGCAAAGTCTTCAGAAGGCTGGCTGTGGCATCGATGACTTGGACATGCTGGTATGAGGAACCTGCACACACTCGTGAAGAAAAAGCATGTCATTGGCATCGAGGGTGTCAAATTACTTAAGTACCACCTTTGTGGTGCATGTGAATCTGGGAAGATGACCAGATCCAAGCATCCCTCGAAGACAATCATGACCACTACACGACCATTTGAATTGCTTCATATGGATCTCTTTGGTCCCACTCACTACTCCGTACTAACAAATTCTTCAAGTTTGTATGGATTTGTCATTGTTAATGATTACTCTCGTTATACATGGGTGCATATCATTATGTACAAAAATGAAGTGCAGGATGTCTTCAGACGATTTGCTTCAAGGGCTTCCACTAAATTTGGCATCAAGATCAAGCATATCAGGAGTGATAATGGGACTGAATTCAAGAACACTAACCTTGATGAATATCTTGATGAACTTGGTATTACTCATGAGTTATCTGCTCCTTACACTCCTCAGCGGAATGGCATCGTAGAGCGCAAGAACAGGACTCTTGTTGAGATGGCTCGAACCATGCTTAACGAATACAAAACCCTTCGTCGCTTCTGGCCTGAAGCAATTGATACTGCATGCCACATCATCAACAGGGTATATCTTCACAAATTCCTCAAGAATACTTCATATGAGCTGATGACAGGCCACAAACCCAATGTAAGTTATCTCAAAGTCTTCGGTGCAAAATGCTGGATCAGAGATCCTCACGATAGTTCTAAGTTTGCACCGAAAGCACATGAAGGTTTTATGCTTGGTTATGGAAAGGACTCGCACACCTACAAAGTCTTCAACACCTGCCATCACAAGGTGGTTGAAACTATAGATGTGCGGTACGATGAAACTAATGGCTCGCAAAGAGAGCACCTTCCTTCTTTTTTAGATGAACAATCTCCTGAGGAAACCATCAAGCTAAAGGCAACTGAAGATGTCATACCCACTGAGGAAATCATTCCAACAAATGAAGACTCTCATGCTGATATACCTGAAGGAAATGGTGCTGATGAAACTCCTCAGCCTCGTCAACCTGTTCATCCAAGAGTAGCAAATGAAGTGCAGATTTACAAAATCATCGATGACATCAATGCACAAGTCCTCTCACGCGCTCAAAAGCTTCACATCTAACTAACTTTTCTGGGCACTTTGCCTTTGTCTCTATCTTAGAGCCCACCAAAGTTGATGAAGCATTCAAGGAGCCCGAATGGATTCAAGCTATGCAAGAGGAATTGCATCAGTTGAAGCTCAACAACCCGTGGGAACTTGTCAAGCGGCCAGATCCTCGCAATCATAACATCGTAGGTACCAAGTGGATCTACCCAAACAAGCAAGATGAAAATGGCCCTGTGGTGAGGAATAAGGCTCGACTTGTAGCCCAAGGCTATACACAGGTTGAAGGAATTGACTTTGATGAAACGTTTGCACCTGTTGCTAGACTTGAGGCTATTTGCATATTACTGGCTTACGCTAACCATCATAATATCATCTTATATCAAATGGATGTGAAAAGTGCATTCCTCAATGGTAAGCTTGAGGAAGAAGTATATGTTGCTCAACCCCCAGGTTTTGAAGACCCTAAGCATCCTGACAAAGTCTTCAGACTCAACAAGGCCCTCTATGGCCTCATGCAGGCCCCTCGGGCGTGGTACGACACTCTGAAGGAATTCCTCACAAAGAAAGGCTTCAAACCCGGTTCACTCGACCCTACTCTTTTCACGAAATCCTATGACAATGAACTGTTCATATGCCAAATGTATGTTGATGATATTATCTTTGGATGTACTAACAAACGTTAAAGTGATGAATTTTCCTATATGATGAGTGAAGAATATCAAATGTCTATGATGGGAGAGTTGAAATTCTTCTTAGGTCTTCAAATTCGTCAGCAAGACAATGGCATCTTCATCTCACAAGAGAAATACCTCAAAGATGTTCTGAGGAAATTCGACATGCAAGATTGCAAAGGCGTCAAAACTCCAATGCCGTCAAAAGGCCATCTCTGCACTGATGAAAATGGTAAAGATTTTGATCAGAAGGTATACCGCTCCATGATTGGATCCTTATTGTACCTATGTGCATCTAGGCCTGATATAATGCTAAGTGTCTGGATGTGTGCTCGATTCCAAGCAACACCGAAGGAATCACACCATAAGGCTGTGAAACACATTCTTCGATACATAGATCACACACCAACTCTTGGGTTGTGGTATCCCAAGGGCTAAAATCTTCAGCTCGTCGGATGCTCTGATGATGACTATGCTGGAGATCACGTGGATCGCAAGTCAACCTCAGGCACATGTCATTTCCTCAAACGATCCTTAGTCTGTTGGTCCTCGAAGAAGTAGAACTACGTATCACTCTCTACTGCAGAAGCTGAGTACATTGCTGCTGGCTCGTGTTGTGCTTAGTTACTATGGATGAAGCAAACCCTCAAGGACTATGTCATCAAGCTGAAGAATGTGCCACTTTACTGCGACAACGAGAGTGCCATCAAGATTGTGTACAACCCTATTCAGCACTCCAAGACCAAACACATCCAGATTCATCATCACTTTCTTAGAGATCATGTACTCAAGGGCGACATCTCCATCAATCACATTCCTACTGAAGATCAACTCACCGATATCTTCACAAAGCCCTTGGATGAAAAGAGATTTTGCAAGTTGCGGTGTGAGCTAAATATCTTAGAATCTTCGAATGTTCTCTGATGAAGAACACACATCCTAAAACGTATGCAAAATTGATGACTTAGATGTGCAACACACGAAGTAACGTTTTTCTTCAATCAATGAAGAATAACTCTCTAAGTGTGAAGAAATTAATGAAGAATTTGATTCTCAAAACTCTACGACAGTTGTAAGCGGTGTCTGAAATCATCATTCTTATACGGTGGGTTACGCCACCAACCAAAAGTTGAAGTTCTTCAAAATTGAGCACTGTTGCAAATTCTTCAAATTATCAAATTCCTCAAATTTGCAAATTCCTCAAGTCTTCAAATTCATCAACTTTTCAAATTCTTCAAAACTTTTGAGACTCATATTCTTGATTGACTATATATATATTTGAGTTTTTTTAATGTGCTCAACAACATTCACTTATTGCTAATTCTTCAAGTTGATTTTCATCTAAGTGAATGTGATCGGACCCTTTCCCCGTCTATCCTAAACTCAACCCAGTCTGTTCGCAAATTCCTCATATGCGTTCTACTTTGAAACTTGTTCAAAGTCTTCACTACATCCTTGACAGCTAAAGAATTTGCAAACGAAAAGTTTGAAATCTTCACTACCAAAATTTTCGGCGGTTCCCGCTCAAACTGTTCCGATGCCTGGATAACCCACGATCCTCCACAATCTTCACTACCCAGATCGTGGGTGACACCTATCGCGTGGAGAGCAAGGGTCAGGGGCAATCCTGTCCAAAATCTTCGGGAGGATCAGTTTTCACTTCCTCTATAAATGCCCCCTTCCCACCTACTATGCTCGGTTACTCCGCATCTCATCTCTCTCCCGAGCTCAAACCAAGCGCCGCTGCTAAAGTCATCGTCGCCGGTGAGGAAGAGCTTCGCTGCCTCAACCTCGTCGTCGCCGTACTCGCATCGGCCGCGGAAATCCTCATCCCGCCGCCGCTGTAGCTATCTCCTTCTGCCAAGCTAGGGCGTGGGAGATCTGAACGGACGAACTTCCTCATTTCATCTATGTGTTCGTCGTGTTCTTCAACAGGGTAATTAAAAATTATTTTTACTGCCCCTGTTTGATCCTCAACTACAACTACTATTCCTCAATAGGTGTTTATACTTTATAAATCATATACACAAGCACCTTACATCTCCTCATACTTGATAGTTTATGATTTTCCCTAAGTAATGACTTTCTTCAAGATTCCACAATTGTGCGAATTCTCAAATTTGCACAACTCTGGAACCTAAGGCTAAGAACACTTAGTAAAATTGCTCAAGACATCCATGGTTAAATTCCTCACACCTATCTCTCTTAAAATTTCTGAGAACGCATATGACCTCTTCAAATTCTTCGTACCTATACTCTATTCACAGGTACAACATGTGCACTGATGAATCACTAGGTTCTCATCAACTTAAATCATTTGCTGCGCTACTTGAAGAAAAACTGTGTACCTCTTCAGAATCTTCAAGAGTTCATATTCCTCAAGTGAAGAAAATGTCTGATGGAAAGAAACCTCAGAAAGGAGGGAAAATCCAGATGTGCACACTGCATTTGAGATCCCTGAGGATCTATATGATGAATATTGCACACCTGACGAAGAAACTCATGGTAAGGAGACGACCAAGCAGAGGAAGATCCGTCTGCAAAAGATTGAGAGGAGGTGGGCCAAAGAATGGAGAGAATATAGTTAAGTAACTCCAAAATACATGATGAAATTCGCTGTGAAACCACCTTGCAGCAGGCCTCCTTTTGCTCCAAACCAAACTGCTAATCCTACTAGCCTCAAAACTGGTGAGGACTTTCCTGCCATTTGGGAAAATCAACAAGCCAAGTTGGCGAGGAAAGGCAAAGAGGTAGTGAAGAAATTCAATGATGATTCTGCTGTGTTGCCTCTGCCGGAGTTTCTGGTAGTGCTCCGAAGAAGATGGAAAAGAAATCTGCTCTGAAAATTGGCTCTTCAAAATCCTCAGTGCAAATTCCTCAAGGTCAAAGGCCTCAGCCCAGAAAACCTTGAGCACCTGGAACTTTTTCTGCTCAGTCATCTGCAATAGCCAAAAAGTCCTCAACCCCAATGCATCTGGCAACATGCAAAAGGACTGAGGGTTTCACAATAGTTCCGAAGCTCACTGCAAGCCCCTCCACTACTGCAAAGTCTTCAACCAGTCCCTCTGCACTTAAGTTGAAGAAGACAGCTGGACATGGTCAAAGACCAAGCTCTCACACCAGCAAGGCTCTAGTTACAGTCCCCTCAGATTCTTCAGAGGGTAATGATGATGATGCTGATGATGCTAATGATGAGGAATTGGTAGAAATCATGAGACAAAGTCAACACAGGGCTGCTAAAGCAAAGGGTAGCTTTGTTACTCTCATGCTGGATCCCAAGATGATCCTAAACTTCATTGATATATGGCATGAGGACCCAAGCACTCCACTTTCCTCACTAAATATGCCTCCTGAAGTGGATCATGTCCTCACCCACTTCATCTCTAAAGAACAATGGAAAAGAGAGCAAACTCAGAGAGCTAAGAGGAACAAGACTCGCAAAGAAAAGTTTCTGCACGAAAATGTGATGAATTTGACCCCAAATCAACTCGTCGCCGTTCAGTCTGAGATTCCCACTCTCTCTTTGAATCAACAGAGATATGATGCTGAATGGAAGGGCACCAAGGTCAGACTCGTTAAGGCTGCTCATGCAGCTGTAAAGGATCACAACACCAGGGTTGCAGCTCGACCGCAACCACAAAAGACTTAGTCTGAAGAAATTGCTCAGACTGAATATGAAATTTTCCTTAGGCTGCTGATGAAAATGCTCAGCCTGAAGAAACTGCTGAAGAAAGTGCTTTTGCACCAAAAGCAACTGCCAGTGCTGCTGAGGAAACTCAGACCACTGAAGAACATGCCAGGACAACCCCCAATGTTGTGCGTGAAGAATCTGATAGGCCAGCTGAAGAATCCGCTGTGCCTCAAGAAACTGAACCACCCAGGGCGGCTGCATCAGTCGTTCCTGAAGAAACTGCTCCTGCTGAGGAAAATCCCCTCAAAAGAAAAGCATCAACTTCTGAAACCCCTGTGTTGAAGAAGTTGAAAACTTTGACAAGTTCCTCAGCTACACCACTTGATGCAAATCTAATTCCCTCGGCACCAGCCTATGCTATTGTGCCAATTGGGGAAACATATGACATTCCTCACGAAGAAGAGAATCATTCGGCTGCTTCCACAGATCCTCTTGATGAGGAAATTGTCATTGATGACACTGCATCAACTCCCAAGGTATCATCGCCCCAGCTTCTGCTAATTGCTAGCGTTGAAGAAATTGATGAAGAAGTTGACATTGGTGACACTACTCCAGTCATCAGTGATGAATATTGGGAATCTGCACATCCCAACTCACCTGTGGCAACTCCTTTGATGTTGATCCCTCAGTCACCTGCACAAACTGAGGAAATACCTGAAGATTCTGAACACCTGTACCTTCCAGATACTGAAGAAATTCCAGCTGCAACAGCCGAGGAAATTGATGCTCCGGCCACTACTGAGGAACCTGTTCTACAAATCACTCAGTCTGCTGTTCCTCCCATGCCAACTGAGATCAAGGGGCGCATTCGACCAAATCTTCAACCTAAGCAAAGAATGCCATTCAAAGGTTCGGTCCGCCCCAAATTCCTCTAGACAAATTTCTTCAATGAACACATGTTCTTCACAGGACCAAATCCATATGATTCAGGTCGCACTGGTCACACAAGGTTCTGGACTCCCACGCAAATGAACTACTATGCCTCTGTTCTATGTGACAAGAAGAAAATCTTCGAGCACCATAATATTCCTCATGTGGACACGGAGTCTATTCCATCATTCACGCCGGTGCTCCAAGTTCTTCATGATGCTGGGCTTCTTCCCTTTTGTGTAGATGTCTGTGACTGGAACAAGGAGTTCATTCTTCAATCTATGCCACTCTATACATTAGTGGAAATTCCTCAGACATCAACTCCTGGGTCTTAGACTGGATGACCGGAACAACTCATTTCACAGCAAACTCTTCTGAATTGCTTCAGTCTGTCCCAGTTCCAATTCCTTCAGATGAAGCCCACTGCCTGTTCAATGATCCACCACTACCGAATCAGATGATGAATGTGATTATGAAGAAATTAGCGCCTAGAAAGCCTCAAAGGACAACCTTTCTTGTGAAGGATTTGCTGTATGTACCAAGAACAGTATATCGCATACTCACTCATACCCTTTGTCCTCAGAAGGGCCACAACTCTGAAGAAGAAGAAGCGGAAGGACTCATGAAGAATATGCTTTTCAACATCATTCATGGAATTCCCATCAACTTTCACGATTTCTTCATGAGGACTCTGGCCGATGCTGCTATGTCACCATTTGAGTGGAAGCCCTTTGCTCCCTGGATTATGCATTTCATGAGAACAAAGTCTTCAATTCACTTTAAGGCTGACTTCCAGAATCATTTCAGTTTTCTGCCCCCGATTGAAGTCCTCAAAAGCACAATTGATGAAGGAAAAGGCAAGGATGTCATTGATCAAGGCACTCGTCCATTGGATGGTCAGTTTCGTCAAGCAGCATCCTACTCCACCAATGTTGACTCTGCCACACAGGACTCCTCTGCCAAAAACTCTGCACAAAAGCCTCATGATCCTCGTGTGATGACTGATCGTGAGTTTCTCTTAAGTCTTCATCAGAAGGTTGATCGAAATCACAAGTGGGTCAAGGGTCAACTTGGGTATATTATGCAAAATATGACTGTCACGCAAAACACCGTCAAGAGGAACCACTACTATGCTCATGAAAACCTCAAGCGCTCTTGGGCTATGCTAAATCACATCATGTCTTCTGAAGAATTGGATGAGCTAAACTTTGAAGAATATCCTGACTTCGCTCGCTGTCCTCAGAAGAAGTTCAAGAAAGTTCAAGTTCCTCTGATAGTCACCAGTTTCTATTCTTCATCTCGCGAGCGCGATGAAGATGAAGACATTGACGATACTGCTGCTGGACCTGCATCAACAATCGACCCCGACAATGCTGGCGCTCCTTCTTCACCAACAAGATGAAATTCCTCATGGGGCGTTAGTCATCATTTTTTCTTCCCTTTTGGTCCTCGATGACAAAGGGGGAGAAAATTTGAATTAGTCTTCAAGCGGGTCTACATATATATGGGCTATTTTTGTTGAAGTTACAACTCTCGCTCTTCTGAAGTTTTTGGTTATTGAGTTGCAAACTTAAGTCCGATGGTGGTCTGACACTTTTGAACTATTTCCTCGCATGTTTATTTCCTCAAATACCTTAATGCATGCATGCTGAATTTTGCCAGACACCATTTTCCTCACGCATTTCAAATTCTTCATTTCATATATTCAAATGCGTGTATGAATTACAAGATATAGGGGGAGTTCTCCATGTTTTGAACCTGCCATGTGCATTTGCAGTCCAAAGCAAATCCCTAAAATATGCACATCTTCAGGGGGAGTTCTTCTATATCTTAAAATCAAATTCCTCAAAATCTGTACTTTCACTTCATATGTTTATCCCTGTTGCAAACTTAACCTATTTGTCATCAATCACCAAAAAGAGGGAGCTTGTTAGTGCATCTAGCGCCCCTGAGTGATTTTGGTGTATTGAAGACTTATAGGTTAAGGCACTAATGAGTTTGTGAGTGTACACAGGCTCGATAAGTCGATGAGGAGTTTGATATATTCGGAGATTATCGACCCCTAAAAATGTATGTCTTCAAGTGAAGACTTTGCTGAAGACTTTCTAAGGACTTTCTGAAGACTTTGAAAATGAAGAAGTTGGTGTGACCTTGAAGATATGAATGAGGAATATGAAGCGTGAAGGCTTTTGTTTTCGTAGTTTCTTTTCCTTTATTTGAGTCATAGGAAACACCGTACTATTAAAGGGGGTCGAGGTAATACTAAGGAAAATTTCCAACTGATGCTCAACTCCAAAATCCTCAAACCATATAATTCTTCGAGTGAAGCCTTTGGAAATCTCTTACGGTTCAGACAAGTTTTTCAGTGACAGAGACGAAGGTCTTCTGGTCTCTGAGGAAATTGATCTGACTGAGGAGTTAGGATTTCGCCAGTGCGAATTGCCTACAAGTGAGGATCATGATAAGCTGAGGACTTTCATAGTTCCAAATTCCGACCGTTGCTGTGCTTAGCGCCAGCTGTCCCCAATCGTTCTTATCCACATAAAGGTCATATCATTGGGGGCATTTATGTCTTATCATGTCAGGTTGCACCCTGGCTATAAATAGCCGACCCCCACAACCACTAGCTGGTTGGCTGCTTTGAGAGAGAACTGACACCTGTCATTTGAGAGCAACCCATCCTTTGAGGACTTTGAGAGAAAATCATCAGTGAGGAAAAACCCACAACCAAACCATAAAACCCATAGTGATTGAGCATCACTGAAGAAATTCCTGTGTGGAACCGACGCTTGTTATCTTTGAGGACTGTGTATCCTCCACACGGTTAGGCATCATGGTCTAGTGCTCCTGCAGTCAATTGGGGACCACAAAGTGACCTTGGTCTAGAGCATCCAGCAATAAATTGTGGATCGCCGGGTGACTAGTTTGTGAGGGTTTTGGAAGTCTACCCTGAAGACTTACCACGAGTGTTGGGCGAGGACTGTGTGACCTTAGGTCAAGGAGAATACAGTAAGGACTGTGTGTCTTGGGACTATGTGTCATCTAGTTTAAATACCAGGCCGCTCCAAACCAGACGTACAATTGTCACGGCAGTTGGAACTGGGTCATCATACCATTATCTTCATCAAGCTACCTGGTTCTATTTCCTCAACCTCCTTATTCCTCATAAACCTGTTGATGAAATTGATTGTTACTGTTTGAAGAATTTGATTTAAGACTTTTGCAAATTCCTCACCTCAAATTCTTCAAGTTGCCTTGTTCATCACTGCTTATCCTTATCACGCTACTCACTGTTCGTGCATGTTTCTTTTCATCATGATGACTAAGCTGATACAATGCTCCTCATGCACCTGAGTACTTATTCTTCTGTTAGTTATTCATCACATGTCAAATTCCATAAAGTTGAAATTCCTCAAGTGACGAATTTGTAAAAATCGCCTATTCACCCCCCCTCTAGCCGATATAACGCACTTTCAAAGCATGACATTCCTCAAGAAAAAGAGAATCATTCGATGCTTCCTCAAAGCCTCTTGATGAGGAAATTATCATTGATGACACTGCATCAACCCCCAAGGTATCATCGCTCCAGCTTCTGGTAACTGCTGAAAAAGCTGGCAAAGACATTGATGAAGACGTTGACATTGGTGACACCACTCCAGTCGTCAATGATGAATATTGGGAATCTGTACATCCAAATTCACCAAATGGCAACTCCTCTGATGTTGAATCCTTAGTCACCTGCACAGACTGAAGAAATACCTAAAGACTCGGAACACCTATACCTTCCAGACCCTGAAGAAATTCCAGCTGCAACAACTGAGAAAATTGATGCTCCAGCCACTGCTAAGGAACCAGCTCTTCAAATCACTCAGTCTGTTGTTCCTTCCATGCCAACGGAGATCAAGGGGCGTACACGAACAAATCTTCAACCCAAGCCAAGACTACCTTTCAAAGGCACTGTTCGTCCCAAAGTCCTCAAGAGGAATTTCTTCAATGAACACTCATTCTTCTCTGGACCAAACCCCTATGACTCTGCAAGGGCTGGTCGCAACAGGTTCTGGACTGCCACTCAATTGAATTACTATGCTTCAGTCCTCTATGAGAAGAAGAAAGTCTTCGAGCACCATCAGATTCCTCACGCTGACATGGAAAGTCTTCCATCGTTTACTCCTGTGCTCCAAGTTCTATATGATGCTGGACTTCTTCCATTTTGTGTTGACATCTACGATTGGAATGAGGAAATCATCCTTCAATTCTATGCCACGTTGCATATCAGCGGAGATTCCTCAGACATCAACTCTTGGATATTGGATTGGATGACTGGCACAACACACTTCATTGCTCAAGCCTCTGAATTGCTTCAGTGTGTCCCAGTCCAAATTCCCTCAGAAGAAGCCCGCAAGTTGTTTGATGAACCTCCTCTACCCAATCAACTGATGAATGTGTTGATGAAGAAACTGCCACATGGTCAGCCTCAACGAACAATATCCTTGGTGAAGGACCTGCTATATGTGCCCAGGACTGTCTATCAATTGACAAACACACTATGTCCTGAGAAGGGCCACAACTCTGAAGAAGAAGAAGTTGAAGGAATCATGAAGAATATGCTCTTCAACGTCATCCATGGTATTCCCATTAACTAGCATGATTTCTTGATGAGGACTTTGGCCAATGCAGCTGTCGCTCCATTTGAGCAGAAGCCATATGCACCATGGATTATGAAATTCATCAGGGATAAGTCCTTAGTGCACTACAAAGCCGATTTCCAGAATCACTTCAGTTTCCTGCCACCCGTTGAAGTCATCAAGAGTACAATTTCATCAGTTGAAGGGAAAGGAAAGTCTGTTATTGATGAATGAACACGTCCCCTGGATGGACAGTTTCGCAAAGCCGCTTCCTTCTCCACAAACAATGACACTGCCACACAAGACTCTGATGCAAAGGCCCCATCTCCCAAAGAGTGTGCCCCTCGATTGATGACTGATCGCGAACTTCTTATAAGTCAAAATCAGAAGGTCGATCGCAATCATAAGTGGGTAAAGCGTCAACTCGGGTATATTGTGTAGAATATGACTGTGACGCAGAACACTATCAAGAGGAACCACTATTATGCTCATGAAAACCTCAAGCGCTCTTGGGTTGTGCTAACTCACATCATGCCTTCTGAAGAATTGGATGAGCTGAACTTTGAAGAATATCCCGACTTCGCACGCTGTCATCAGAAGAAGTTCAAGAAAGTCCAAGTTCCTCTCATGGTCACCAGTTCATATTCTTCAGCTCGCGAGCGCGATGAAGATGAAGACATTGAAGATACTGCTGCTGGCTCTGCATCAACAATCGACCCCGACAATGCTGGCGCTCCTTCTTTACCAACAAGATGAAATTCCTCATGGGGCGTTAGTCATCACTTTTTCTTCCCTTTTTGTCTTCGATGACAAAGGGGGAGAAAATTTGAGTTAGTCTTCAAGCGGGTCTATATATATGGGCTATTTTTGTTTAAGTTACAACTCTCGCTCTTCTGAAGTTTTTGATTATTGAGTTGTAAACTTAAGTCCGATGGTGGTCTGACACATTTGAACTATTTCCTCGCATGTTTATTTCCTCAAATATCGTAATGCATGCATGCTGAATTTCGTCAGACACCATTTTCCTCACGAATTTCAAAATTTTCATTTCATATATTCAAATGCGTGTATGAATTACAAGATATAGGGGGAGTTCTCAATGTTTTGAACCTGCCATGTGCATTTGCAGTCCAAAGAAAATTCCTCAAATATGCACATCTTCAGGGGGAGTTCTTCTATATCTTGTAATCAAATTCCTCAAAATCTGTACTTTCACATCATATGTTTATCCCCGTTGAAAACTTAACCTATTTTTCATCAATCACCAAAAAGGGGGAGATTGTTAGTGCATCTAGTGCCCCTTAGTGATTTTAGTGTATTGAAGACTTATAGGTTAAGGCACTAATGTGTTTGTGAGTGTACACAGGCTCTATAAGTCGATGAGGAGTTTGATATATATTGAAAGATTATCGACCCCTAAAAATGTATGTCTTCAAGTGAAGACTTTGCTAAAGACTTTCTGAAGACTTTGGTGAAGACTTTGTGAAGACTTTGAAAATGAAGGAGTTGGTGTGACCTTGAAGATATGAACGAGGAATATGAAGCGTGAAGACTTTTGTTTTCGTAGTTTCATTTCCTTTATTTGAGTCATAGGAAACACCGTACTATTAAAGGGGGCCGAGGTAATACTAAGGAAAATTTCCAACTGATGCTCAACTCCAAAATCCTCAACCCATACAATCCTTCGAGTGAAGCCTTTGGAAATCTCTTACGGTTCAGACAAGTTCTTCAGTGACAGAGACGAAGGTCTTCTGGTCTCTGAGGAAATTGATCTGACTTAGGAGTTAGTATTTCGCCAGTGCGAATTGCCTACAAGTGAGGAACATGATATGTCTGAGGACTTTCATAGTTCGAAATTCCGACCGTTGCTGTGCTTAGTGCCAGCTGTCCCCAATCATTCTTATCCACATAACGGTCATATCATTGGGGGCATTTATGTCTTATCATGTCAGGTTGCACCCTTACTATAAATAGCCACCCCCACAACCACTAGTTGGTTGGCTGCTCCGAGAGAGAACTGACACTTGTCATTTGAGAGCAACCCATACTCTAAGGACTTTGAGAGAAAATCATCAGCGAGGAAAAACACAAATCCAAACCACCAAACCCAAAGTGATTGAGCATCACTAAAGAAATTCATGTGTGGAACCGACGCTTGTTACATTTGAGGACTGTGCATCCTCTAGACGGGTAGGCGTCATGGTCTTGTGCATCCAGGAGTCAATTGGGGATCACGGAGTGACCATGGTCTAGAGCATCCAGAAGTCAATTGTGGATTGTCGGATGACCAGTTTGTGAGGGTTTTGGAAGTCTACCCTAAAGACTTACCATGAGTGTTGGGCGAGGACTGTGTGACCTTAACTCAAGGACAATACGGTAAGGACTATGTGTCCTGGGACTGTGTGTCGTCTGGTTTAAATACCAGGCCGCTCCAAACCAGACGTACGACTGTCACAACAGTTGAAACTGGGTCATCAAGCCATTATCTTCATCAAGCTACCTAGTTCTATTTCCTCAACCCCTCTATTCCTCGTATACTTGTTGATGAAATTGTTTGTTACTGTTTGAAGAATTTGATTGAAGACTTTCACAATTTCCTCACCTCAAATTCTTCAAGTTACCTTGTTCCTCCCTGCTTATCCTATATCACCCTACTTGTAATCTGTGCATGTTTCATTTCATCATGATGACTATATTGTTGCTATGTTCCTCATGCACTTGAGTACTCATTCCGCTGCTAGTTATTCATCACATTTCAAATTCCTCAAGTTGAAATTCCTCAAGTGATGAATTTCTAAAAATCGCCTATTCACCCCCTCTAGTCGATATAACGCAGTTTCAGTATGTGAGCAAGGTAAATGTCTATAACATATGTAACAAGTGTACCTTTGCCTGAAGAAGTATCTCCGGCCTTCTTGCCATGCTCAGCAAGCCACTTGCTACATTTCCTCTTCTAGTGACCTGCTTCCTTGCAGTGAAAGCAAATGACCTTTGAGTATGGTCCAGACTTTGGCTCAGTGGCGGAGACAACCTTCTTCGTGCCCTTTGCCTTACCCTTTTTCTTGGACCAACTCTTCTTGAACTTAGCCGAGTTTTGCATCATCAACAGTTGATGCATGCCTTTTTGAATATCTTGCTCTGCCACCTTGAGCATCCCATGCAATTCAGTGAGCTTCTTATCCATGCCGTGCATATGATAGTTCGAGACGAATGTCCCATAGCTAGGTGGAAGAGAACCGAAAATTGCATCCATGGACAGCTCATCCCCAAGTGGGAAGCCTAACCGCTCCAAAGATTACACGTACCCGATCATGTTGATCACATGTGGGCTCAGTGGATCACCCTCCTTCAGCTTACAATCCGTTAAGGACTGCAGACATTGAACCTTTCGGTCCTAGCCTGCACCTGAAACATGCTCTTCAAACTCTCGATCATATCGAAAGCCTGAATGTTTTCGAAATGGTGTTGCAAATCGGGCTCCATACAAGCCAGCATGAGGCAACTATCTCGTTTGATTCATCAACGAGTTTCTGGTGGGCATCCTTGGTTGCCGCGTTAGCATTCTCGGCAGGTTCCTTTGGAAGTGGATCCTCTAGAACATGTTCCTTTTTATGGTGCTTGAGAACAATTGTCAGATTTTTATACCAGGTGGTAAAGTTTGTTCCATTTAGTTTATACTTTTCCAAAATTGATTTCAAGCAAAGTTGGGTTGAGCAGGTGGTGCCATTGATCTACAATAGTAAATATGCAATCACTAAGCGATGTGTTTATGTAGAGTAATTCAAGCCTTAAACATAACTACTCCCACTAAAGTCAGCATCCCTCCGCAAAATTTTAGTGATTCAAGACCCGTCTAGCGCGAGCTACTAGTGAGCTTTAGCGTCACTGCTAGCCAACTTGCCTATTCGGTAAACAACTCCTTGCTAATCATATCTCTATACGACTCTTGTCAGTTGAGTAGGTATACCATACCCTGGCTCCCAACCTTCTCTGCCACAAGGCCCAAAACCATTTTGATAGCCTTGTCAAGTTAATCCGATGTAGTGCATGTCCGTGTCCGACACGAACGCTCCAACTCAAGGACACCTAGCAGCACCACAATTTTATGAGCCCGCCACTAGACGTACTTGACGTGCGTAGGTGCAACATCCGGAATGGCAATGTGCTTGATATTAATGAGGGATATTTCTACCCTACTAACATGCA
The DNA here is from genome assembly GCA_022496015.1 of Hordeum marinum. NCBI lineage: Eukaryota > Viridiplantae > Streptophyta > Magnoliopsida > Poales > Poaceae > Hordeum > Hordeum marinum. Next base: position 275,153,392 of record CM039674.1, on the reverse strand, counting down.
TAGAAACAAGATGCAATATCAATCACATATAAACATAAATATGTGAAATAGTATGGCTCCTTCATGGACATCCTTCTAGGTCGGCTCCAACTCTGATGACCAAGGCGGAACTCCATCTTGTCCGTCTCACCAGGACGCCAAAGCCTCGAACTTGATCTTTGTCCTCCAACTACTACAACTAGTAATGAATTTACAGAGACTCACAAGTCAACACGCAGGTCGCTATACAATATAATGACAGCACTTTAGCTCCTGCTGGCTGACAATCATGACACACAGGTCATGTTAAGTTACACACATGCATCACATACATATGAGCCATACTATTCACATCAAACCTGCAAAACAAACTCATGCACATAATCGCATTCTACCGGTTTGGTGTGATCGTTTACGAAATACAAGGCACTACGCACACGGCGGTCCGGACCGGTAGGGGTAGGTTGTGTCACGACCTCATCGATTCCAATTGACAGAAAATATAGCCTCAATCTGTCTCGATGTGCAGCTGATGTCATCAACCGTGCACATAGCCGATGCCATGAACGATGACATATCTCATCCGCCGCCTCCATATATGAAATATGCATTCGATCTGAATCCAAATCCTATAATAGAGGCTCTGATACCATCGTTGGGTTCTACCGTAGGTGCATTGCATGCCAATTAAAATTTTCCTACGCGCAGAACATCCAAGAGCATGCTATGGAGATGGATCACACATTGTTACCACTAGACACGCAGTGTCGTGCAGCGGATGTAGAGTTGTGGCAGCGTGTTCATGTGGTCCGTCTCCTCCTCATCTGATCTCCCTCGAACAGCCGGTCCGATCTCCCTCGAACTGGCGGTCATCAGATCCCACGTACAGGTTTGTCGAAGCGGCGTAGGTGCACCGCCTCTAACGGTATCCGCGCGTGTAGGAGGAACACCCGTGCAGCGGACTGTTAGGTCCGATCACACGGTCGGCGGCGGCGAGTGGAGGTGGCTAGCTGCAACACATGCAAAGCCCTAATGATGGCCCCGAAGTGATCAACTGGATGGCTGTGCCACAGCTCCACTATATATAGGCATCTGGCGTGGGCTCAAGTCTTGGGCCTCGCACGGATCCTAAAGCCCACGCGTTCCTTCCCTTAAGCGCGCGACCCTTTAGGTTCTCGTTCACTTGATCGTGAGTCAGGTCACATCCGACTCGACCAGTTGGTAGCGGTCTTTAGCAAAACGTGCCGAATCCAAGTGTCCGATGAAGCTGGTTAGGCGAATCTGTACTTCACACTTCCGTTCCCTTTGCCACACAATATATGTTGTCGTGCACAAGGCGACATGGTCATCCTTGTTGCAACACGACCTCTTTCTAGTTCCGGTGAATCCGACCAACACTTCAGATTATCTCATAATCCTCATTGCATGGCCATGCTTATCCAGGTCGGATCACCCGAGGGGGCCTAGAGTATATCTCTCCTGGTAGGAGGGGCAAATCCCATCTTGCTCGACCATGTCTTGCAGCATGTGTCTAGACAAGCCCGAAACCTACCTTTGTAACTACCGAGTCACGGAGTAGCGTTTGGTCAGCCCAAAGCAAGTCTGTCACCATCTCGAGTACATACGCCAGCTCAAGTCTTAGGACATAGAACGTATGTTGTACTAGAGACTCATAGATGACCAATCGTTGCGTCTCATAGTTGGGTCTGTCCAACCCAGACCTTATCTCGATTCGGATCCGACTATGTCGAATCCGACCAGACCTTTTTGAGTCCATATTATCCGGCTAGCATCCAATGCTACTTGGTCAGTGAGACCGGACCATCCACCATGTCATATGCTGTTCTAACTAGCTGTGCTTCCACACAACCCTTTCAACTAGGGACCATTTAGGACAGTCATCATACAATGCATAGTCTCACAAACAAATCATATACTTGTTAATACTCATCAATGATAATGCCCAAGGACTATCTTTATTCATAAACACACAGGAAATATCATCATACATGATTGCCTCTAGGGCATATCTCCAACTGTTGCAGCGATCAACCTCTGCACCAGGCCAAAGTAGCTACCTCATAGTGGCTCGCCGGGCCATAAGCGCATGCAGAGGTCCTTCATGGCTGGCTCCTCCATCTGGGGCAGCTCCATCAGCTGTTTTGGCTGCTCCACCAAAAGAGGAGGGCGCCCTGGGGCTCCGAACTGTGCCCAGAACAGTCGAGATTCATCTCCTTCTCCCCGCGACGCGAACAGCTGATTGGCTTCCACCACGCACTTTTGGAGATCGGAGGATGCGCCTGAGGATCGCCACACCCGGGTAAGCAATGCGAATCTACTATCCCCGAACACACACTTTAGTGAGTATGGCTTACCATCTGCTATTTCCTTGGCCTGGCGCACTTGCTCCTCACAGAACCGTCTGTCCGTCCACCCCTTCTGGAGTTCGGTTTTCATAATGGATAGGTCGACCGAGCCTGCCTTGTTCTTCTGCTCCTAGGCCTCGCATCTTTCGCCGGCATCCTTGAGCTCCTGCTGGACCTCGGCCACATGAGCTTCATGCTTGCCACTAGTGGCCTGCATGGGGGAAAGGGCGACAACCGTTCCTTAGCAGCCGCCCTCTCGGCGGCCGTCTCATCCTTTGCGTGTTGGAGCTCAGCCTTGATCCTCTCCACCTCCTTCTCCGAGGCTGCGCGTGCAGTATACAATGTAAAAAAGTTGCATGGACAGTATTTGAACTATAGAACTCAGACAAGGGCATTCAGATTTGATTTTGACATACCTTGAGCCTCATCGAGCCTTCGGTTAAGGGCCTCAGCTTCGTCTTCGGAGTGCTTCAGCTTCCGATTGAGCTCTTCCAGCTCCACGCCATTTATGGCCGCCACCGATGACGAAGCCTCCATCACACATAGTTAATAGATTGCATGAGCTCTCAGTTCTCAAACTATGGACAATCTCATATGTCGAGTTATTCTCATATGTTGGACACTTATAGTGAATCTACTTCGGTATCAAATTCAGATGTGACCCCTTGGTGAGCTTCTTCACCTCACCTAGGGCTTGGGGGCTGCCATGTATATAATGCGAATAAATAAAATCTTCGCAAAATGAATACATTGGGTGACTTACTTGAAAACCTACAAGGAGACCTTTGAAGGCTTCCTTCAGTTTGTTGTCAACGGACTGGACGTTCGGTAGTACCGCACCCATAAGGGTGCGGTGATCCTTGGGGATGGAGGCGCTTGATAGAGCCTCCTCCATGGCCGACCACCTATTGGTCGGTGGTGCCGGTGATTGGACCGGTGCCTCCAGAGGCATACTGCGCTCCGGAGATGTTTTCGGAGGGGACTGAGCGCCCAGTCGTCCAGCCTCCTCAGTATCCAGGCGGTGTGTTGCCCCTCGGTCTTCAGTGGCCGAGGCTAACACCTCGGCCACTGTGCCATCTCCCTCGCCACCCTTGTCCGCCTCCATAGGAGCGGGCTGGGGCGATACCTCCATGACATCCTTCGTGGCGCCCGGAGTGGCAGGATGCGAGGCATCCCCGCTCTCCGCCAATTCGGCGGACAGGGTCTCCCCGTAGATATCACCTTGGTGGGGATAACGCGCGGGGGGCTGCAAGGCCAATAACCTACGTACTAGCAAACTCTAAATCCATTTTTAATGAACATGAGGGTCTTCGCATACTAACCTGGATGGGGCAGGCTTGACCCATAGGCTCCTACGTGGAACCTCCTCGAGGTCTTCGGACGTGGAGCCCGAGTCCGGACTATCATCGGACAGGACCACCTGTGTCTACCGTGCCCTCTTGTCTATGGGAGAAGCGAATATGCCACTCTCATCTTGGTGTGGGGGAAATCGCCTCTCTCCTTGCCCCTGACCTCAGCCTCCTCCGCCTTGTCTTCTTCATCTTCCTCCTCCTCAACCTCCTCCTTATTTGAGGAGGCAAGGGTTGTTGGAAATATGCCCTAGAGGCAAAAATAAAATGGTTATTATTGTATTTCCTTGTTCATGATAACTGTCTATTGTTCATGCTATAATTGTGTTAACCGGAAACCGCAATGCATGTGTGAATACATAGACCACAACCTGTCCCTAGTGATCCTCTAGTTGGCTAGCTCGTTGATAAATAGATGGTCACGGTTTCATGACCATGGACATTGGATGTCTTTGATAACGGGATCACATCATTAGGAGAATGATGTTATGGACAAGACCCAATCCTAAGCATAGCACAAGATCGTGTAGTTCGTCTGCTAAAGCTTTTCCAGTGTCAAGTATCATTTCCTTAGACCATGAGATTGTGCAATTCTTGGATACGGTAGGAATGTTTTGGGTGTGCCAAACATCACAATGTAACTGGGTGGCTATAAAGGTGCACTACGGGTATCTCCGAAAGTGTCTGTTGGGTTGGCACGAATCGAGACTGGGATTTGTCACTCCGTATGACAAAGAGGTATCTCTGGGCCCACTTGGTAAGACATCATCATAATGAGATCAATGTGACTAAGGAGTTATCCACGGGATGATGTGTTACGGAATGAGTAAAGAGACTTACCGGTAATGAGATTGAACAAGGTATAGGGACACCGACGATCGAATCTTGGGCAAATATCATACCGATAGACAAAGGGAATTGTATACGGGATTGATTGAATCCCCGACATCATGGTTCATCCGATGAGATCATCGTGGAGCATGTGCGAGCCATAATGGGTATCCAGATCCCACTTTTGGTTATTGACCAGAGAGGTGTCTCGGTCATGTCTACGTGTCTCCCGAACCCGTAGGGTCTACACACTTAAGGTTCGATGACGCTAGGGTTATAGGGAAATATTGTACATGGTTACCGAAGGTAGTTCGGAGTCCCGGATGAGATCCTAGAGGTCACGAGGAGTTCCGGAATGGCCCGGAGAGAAAGATTGATATATGGGAAGTGAGGTTTTGGTTACCGGAAATGTTTCGGGCGTCGCGGGTAACATACCGGGACCACCGGAAGGGTTCCCGGGGTCCACCAAGTGGGGCCACCTGCCCCAGAGGGTTTCATGGGCCACAAGTGGGAGGGAACCAGCCCTTAGGTGGGATAGTGCACCCCCCACAAGGGCCCAAGCCGCATCTGAAGTGGGAAGGGGGCAAACCCTAGGGCAGATGGGCCCTAAGGCCCACCGTAGGGCAGCCGCAACCCTCTCCCTCTTGGCCGCCGACCAGATGGGATCTGGTGGCTGCTACACCACCCTAGGGTGGAAACCCTAGGGCGCATCCCTCCCTCCTCCTCCTCCTCCTCCTATATATAGTGGAGCCCTTGGGGCAGCCGGAGACACGCATCTCTCTCCCACTGCACAGCCCTACTCCTCCCTCTCCTCGTCCTCCGTAGTTCTTAGCGAAGCTCTGCCGGAGTACCACACAGCTCCACCGTCACCATGCCATCGTGCTTCCAGAGCTCTCCCTCAACCTCTCCTTCCTCCTTGCTGGATCAAGCCGTAGGAGACGTCACCGGGCTGGACATGTGTTGAACGCGGAGGCACCGTTGTTCGGCGCTAAGATCGGAGGCCACCGCGATCTGAATCGCTACGAGTATGACTCCACCAACCGTCTTCTTGTAATGCTTCCTCTTAGCGATCTTCAAAGGTTTGAAGATGCACTCTCCCCTTACTCGTTGCTGGTTTCTTTGTAGATAGATCTTGGTGAACACGTAGGAATTTTTTTGATTTACTACTACGTCTCCCAAGAGTGGCATCATGAGCTAGGTCTATGCGCAGAATCTATGCATGAGTAGAACACAAAGTTGTTGTGGGCATCGATCTTGTTAATTTTCATACCACTACTAGTCTTATCTTGATTCGGCGGTATTGTGGGATGAAGCGGCCCGGACAAACTTTACACGTACGCTTACGTGAGACCGGTTCCACCGTCCGACATGCACTTGTTGCATAAGGTGGCTAGAGAGTGTTTATCTCTCCCACCTTAGTCGGATTGGATTCGATGAAAAGGGTCCTTATGAAGGGAAAATAGAAATTGGCATATCATGTTGTGGTTTTGGCGTAGGTAAGAAACGTTCTTGCTAGAAACCTATAGCAGCCACGTAAAAACTTGCAACTACAAATTAGAGGACGTCTAACTGTTTTTGCAGCATATGCTTTGTGATGTGATATGGACAAAGGATGTGATGTCATGCATTGTGATGTATGAGATTGATCATGTTCTTGTAATAGGATTCACGACTTGCATGTCGATGAGTATGACAACCGGAAGGAGCCATAGGAGTTGTCTTATTTTATTGTATGACCTGCGTGTCATTCATAAACGCCATGTAATTACTTTACTTTATTGCTAAATGTTAGACATAGTAGTAGAATTAATAGTTGGCGAGACAACTTCATGAAGACACGATGATGGAGATCATGATGATAGAGATCATGATGATGGAGATCATGGTGTCGTGCCGGTGATAGTGATGATCATGGTGCCCCGAAGATGGAGATCAAAGGAGCAAGATGATATTGGCCATATCATGTCACTATATTGATTGCATGTGATGTTTATCATGATTACATCTTATTTTCTTAGAACAACTGTAGTAAATAAGATGATCTCTCAATAAAATTTCAAGAAAGGTGTTCACCCTAACTATGCACCGTTGCTAAGGATCGTTGTTCCGAAACACCACTTGATGATCGGGTGTGATAGGTTCTAACATTCGCATACAACGGGTGTAAGCCAGATTTACACATGCAAAACATTTAGGTTGACTTGATGAGCCTAGCATGTACAGACATGGCCTCGGAACACAAAAGACCGAAAGGTCGAACATGAGTCATATAGAAGATATGATCAACATGGAGATGTTCACCATGGATGACTAGTCCATCTCACATGATGATCGGACACGGGCTAGTTGACATGGATCATGTGTCACTTGGATGACTAGAGAGATGTGTATCTAAGTGGGAGTTCATTAAATAATTTGATTATGTGAACTTAATTATTATGAACATAGTCTAAAATTTTCTTTACAATCTATATTGTAGATCCAATGGACAACGCTAATGTCTCCCTCAACTTCAACGCGTTCCTAGAGAAAACCAAGATGAAAGTTGATGGAAGCAACTATGCGGACTGGGTCCGTAGCTTGAGGATCATCCTCATAGCTTCCAAGAGATTGTATGTCCTTGATGCACCGCTAGGTGACCCACCCATTTTCCCAGTGGACCAAGACATTACGAACGCTTGGTAGTCACGCTGTGATGATTACTCCCTAGTTCAGTGCGGCATGCTTTACAGTTTTGAACCGGGGCTCCAAAAGCATTTTGAGCAACACGAAGCATATGAGATGTTCCAAGAGCTGAAACTGGTTTTCCAAGCTCATGCCCGGGTCGAGAGATATGACGTCTCCGACAAGTTCTTCAGCTGTAAGCTGGAGGGGAATAGTTCTGTCAGTAAGCACATACTCAAAATGTCTGGGTGCACAACCACTTGACTCAGCTGGGAGTTAATCTCCCGGATGACTCGGTCATTGACAGAATCCTCCAGTCGCTTCCACCTAGCTACAAGAGCTTTGTGATGAACTACAACATGCATGCTATGGAGAAATCCATTCCTGAGTTGTACTCAATGCTGAAATCAGCGGAGGTCGAGATCAAAAAGGAGCATCAAGTGTTGATGGTGAATAAGACCACTAGTTTCAAGAAAGGCAAGGGTAAAAAGAACTTCAAGAAGGACGGCAAAGCTGTTGCCGCACCCGGTTAGCAAGTTGCCGGGAAGAAGAACAAGAATGGACCCAAGCTTGAGACTAAGTGCTTTTATTGCAGGGGTACCGGTCACTGGAAGCGGAACTGCCCCAAATACTTAGCGGATAAGAAGGCCGGTAACGTTAAAGGTAAATGTGATATACTTGTTATTGATGTGTACCTAACCAACGCTCGTAGTAGCTCCTGGGTATTTGATACCGGTGCAGTTGCTCACATTTGTAACTCCAAGAAGGAGCTGCAGAATAAGCGGAGGCTGGCAAAGGACGAGGTGATGATGCGCGTCGGGAATGGTTCCAAGGTCGATGTGATTGCCGTCGGCACACTACCTCTACATCTACCTTCGGGATTAGTTTTAAACCTCAATAATTGTTATTTAGTTCTAGCTTTGAGCATGAACATTGTATCTGGATCTCGCTTGATGAGAGATGGCTACTCATTTAAATCCGAGAATAATGGTTGTTCTATTTATATGAGAGAAATGTTTTATGGTCATGCCCCGCTGGTCAATGGTTTATTTTTGATGAATATCGAACATGATGTTACACATGTTCATAGTGTGAGTACCAAAAAGTGTAATGTTGATAATGATAGTCCCACTTACATGTGGCATTGCCGCCTTGGTCATATTGGTGTCAAACGCATGAAGAAGCTCCATGCTGATGGACTTTTGGAGTCTGTTGATTTTGAACAAAGGTGAACCTTCGAACTATGAAGAAGCAACGGCGGGCCTGGATTCCAACAAATGGCTTGAAGCCATGAAATCCGAGATAGATCCATGTATGAGAACTAAGTGTGGACTTTGGTGGACTTGCCTGATGATAAGCAAGCCATTGAAAATAAATGGATCTTTAAGAAGAAGACTGCCGTGGATGGTAATGCGACCGTATATAAGGCTCGGCTTGTCGCTAAGGGTTATCGACAAGTTCAAGGAGTCGACTACGATGAGACTTTCTCACCCGTAGCGATGCTGAAGTCTGTCCAAATCATGTTAGCAATTGCCGCATTTTATGACTATGAGATCTAGCAAATGGACGTCAAAACGGCATTCCTTAATGGCTTCCTTAAGGAAGAACTGTATATGATGCAGTCGGAAGGTTTTGTCGATCATAAAGATGCTAACAAGGTATGCAAGCTCCAGCGCTCCATCTATGGGCTGGTGCAAGCATCTCGGAGTTGGAACATTTGCTTTAATGAGGTGATTAAAGCGTTTGGATTTATACAGGTTTATGGAGAACCCTGTATTTACAAGAAAGTGAGTGGGAGCTCTGTAGCATTTCTCATATTATATGTGGATGACATATTGTTGATGGGAAATGATATAGAACTTTTGGAAAGTGTAAAGGCATACTTGAATAAATGTTTTTCAATGAAGGACCTTGGAGAAGCTTCTTACATATTAGGTATTAAGATCTATCGATGTAGATCGAAACGCTTCACAGGTCTTTCACAAAGCACATAGCTTGAAAAGATATTGACGAAGTCCAATATGGATCAGTCCAAGAAGGGGTTCTTGCCTGTGTTATAGGGTGTGAGATTGAGTATGACTCAATGCCCGACCACGGCAAAAGATAGAGAAGTGATGAATGTCATCCCCTATGTTTCAGCCATAGGCTCTATTATGTATGCCTTGCTGTGTACCAGACCTGATGTGAACCTTGCCATAAGTTTGGTAGGGAGGTACCAAAGTGATCCCACAGCAAAACACTGGACAGTGGTCTAGAATATCTTGAAGTACCTGAAAAGGACAAAGGACATGTTTCTCATATATGGAGGTGCCGAAGAGCTCGT